>CM048748.1:280666580-281280580 GCA_026315105.1 Locusta migratoria | reverse complement strand
GTCACCTCGGCCACCGCGGCCGGCGTGGCACTCTACCACTGTGCTACCAAGCCACACAGAACAACTTCCATGTATTTTTCAGACAAAAGTGTTGCTTATTTCCAGTCAGCAATTGGTCGTGATCTGTGCGCACCATAAACCGGGGAAAAAATCAGAAAAAACATGGAATCAAATTAACTACCAGTAGTAATGGCTGCGAATGTAGTCCATCGCATCTTAATGAATAATACTGCAAGTAAATAAATAAAAGAACAGCACATATTAATGGATGAATCAAGGAAAATGAAAAAAAGCATGCATTCTGATGTGCTCGGTAATATGCGCAAGGTAAGTGACGCATAGCATTCTGTTAGCCATTATTACGTATTTAACCTGAACACCGGAATTTCGTATTTGTGGCGACGTTTAATAATACACCAGAACAAGTTCGACTACGGTATGGAAGCAAATAAATGTTTAAATCGCTGAAAAAGTCTTTTTCACAATGAATAGCCTAGATGTGGACCCGGCTAAATACATTCTCTTAATACTAATTAATGATGTAATCTGTTGGTAATCTGATGAAAGACACGTCTACAAAGTGAAATTGTAGTAACATATTAAGTAGCATACGAAAATGATGAGTCATGTAGAAAGAGAGAGAATAACTAGCAAATAGCAAAGTATTGTGCAACTACCTCTGACGTTTCACCTGCTTTGATGTGCGAGCAGATATAATTAATACCGCTATCCACGACATACGTAATTAAGTGCAAATATTTGCCACATGATAACATGTGGAACTGGACGAAACTTTCTTCTTCTAAAACATTGGCACAAAGAATTACGGCTAATGACCCACATGTAAAGATACACAAGAGACATTTATTTGGACTGAATTCTCTGGAAAAGGTGCTTTTCAGAGAATTCACATCTGATTTGTGTATTAACGATTTTGTCACATTCCTCCTCAACTGCAGTGTGAGTCAGGCTTCGATCTAACACATACGGGTGAAATTGATAGTGCATGCAACTTCGTACTAACGTACTAACAGTATAGTAATACTCAATTTTAATACCCATCAGAATTTGCTACATTGATCTTTATAAAGATAAGGACTGCACACATGCTGCAATCCAGTTAGTATGCTGGAAGACTGCAGAGAGACAATAATACACTTCTGTTCTTCAGCAGTATTTTGATACAGTTACCAACCACACACATGTAAAAGTTAAACTAGACACATATGAAACAGTGTACTTCTTCCTCAGAGACGCCAGGACGACCGGTCCGATGCATGTCTGCCACTGTTCTGTACGTCCAATACCCATTCCCTCACGCCTTTTTAAGACTGTGATGACACTGTCGTGCTGTACGACCGTACAATCTTGATCCAACTCCGTTGTTCCTGTTTCGAAAACATAGTGACACCTTTACGTTAGACCAGGCATGACCAACAATTCCGTCCGGCGAGCGCGCCCACGCCCACGCCCCGCGGTCGGAGTACACTGTAGTTCACCGCCTGGCCGCCATCATGTGTCGCTAGTGTCGGCAACGGAGCGAGAGAGAGAGAGAGAGAGAGAGAGAGAGAGAGAAAGAGAGAGAGAGAGAGATAGCCACGGAAAGAGTGAGACCGCACAGCACTGCTCTGTGCTGGACTGTCCCGCGGTCAGATTCAACGTAACCGAAGTAACAGAGGAAGCGCAGCTCTGTAATGTGGTCGAAGAACGGTAAAACAAGCAAACCATTTACTGTTTAGGTAACAAGTAGTGTTTGTATGGCAGAATCACTACGCGAAGCTTTAAAAATATCCAAACCACGAATCAAGAAAAACCTCAGTACTTTTGTGACCAAAAATTGATTCTATTAGTATTATACATGCGCACTAGTCATATATAAAGTAGGCTTCTTCTGAATGATGTGTGTTTCTTAAATGGACTAGTATCATACATATACTATACTAGCTTAAACCCGCGGCTCCGCTCGCGTGTTGGTTGATTACGATAGATAAGCTATCTTTCAGTAGTGTGCTATTTACTTATTCTGTTTCCTTATTCGTGTGCTTATCCTTACAGAGAAAAAGCTGAAGACATTGTAGCACGCATAGAACAAAGATATGGACTGTGGCATCACGTTTCGCTCTTGCTATAGACTCACAAACGTCATCCGATTTTTTTCTATAATTTGACGAATTCCAGCCCCTTATAGCTATCGGCATGGAACTGCTATAGTGTACAATGGGAGACTCCGGTCAATTACACACAAACCATTCATTTGCATTCTGTAGTTTTCGCTGCAGTGCTAAATATTAACACACAAACACGTAGAATTTTATATACACCGATACCTTTCCATCCCAATATACTCCACCCTTTTATCATTATCAATCTTCAAGCAACAATGCAACCAATAAAACCATTTTCTAGGAGTAAATATAATTTTCAAAGAGTAATAATTATTGTTCCGCATTTCGCGTTATATTCTTTAGATCGCCATAAAACCGTGCCTAAGGCCTTCACCAGGCAGACATTAGTAACTGTACAAATTTTTAGCTCTTTATGTGGTTCAGACGAAACAAACGTACACCGAACAGACATTCACATTTATAGATATAGATTAAAAATAATTTCCTGTAAGGGCTATAGAGTCTAATTCTTACGAGAAAATATTTTTTGTTAAAAAAATGGAAAACTAACGAAAAAAAGATTGATGTTAGGTCTAATTTCATCCAATACCTCTGAAAAAATGCTAGCGCACTTCGGGCACGAGCCGTTTTGACAGGCACACTATTCCCCCATCACTGCAATGCCTGCAGCATGTGTGGGAGTCGGGGGGGGGGGTTCGAATCCCCCCTCGGGCATGGATATTTGTGCCGTCCTTAGTGTTAGCTAGTTCATAAGTAGTTTGTAAGTTTAGGGACTGATGACCCCGTAGTTAAGTCCAATAAGGTCTACAAATATTTGAACATTTTTTGTGTGGGAGTGAGACGGCTATACGCCAAATGCTGCAAGGGGGAAACGAAGGCATTTTTTGCAACACAGTGACGCTACTAAGTGGAGGTGACAATGTCGTAGAGTACTTTTATAATCAGGATTTTAGCACTGATATACGTTTCCTGTCTTTTTTCATTCACCAAGGCAATAACTTTATCCTTTAATGAAATAAGCACATTACACAGTATTCATGTGATTAGCAGAAATATATTATCTTTCTTGGAAAACAAAACAATTTGCATTAAGCTGTTCAACATATTTAAAGACCTTTATTGAATTCCTTAAAGGATAAATTTCGACACCTCAAGGTCAAAACAACAGATATATTACGTAACACCTCAAATTCAGTTTTCGCCTGCCTGACTGCAGCGGCGTTCTTCTTGTTGCTGCTCGCCACTCTGCCCCCACACGCGGCTGCGCACAGTGCGCGGGGCAGGGGCGCAGCAAGGCCGCCAGTGCCCGCAGGGCGTGACCGCGGTGCGCTACCAAAATAAACATTATTTCGATGCACACCAGCCTTCCGCGGCAGCCGAGCGGTCTGCGGCGGGCCAGTCACGTTCTGCACGGCCACTACGGTCGGGGGTTCGAATCCCCCCTCGGGCATGGATATTTGTGCCGTCCATAGTATTAGCTAGTTCATACGTAGTTTGTAAGTTTAGAGACTGATGGCCCCGTAGTAAAGTCCCATAAGTGCTACAAACATTTAAACGTTTGAAACTTCCTGGCAGATTAAAATTGTGTGCCGGAACCGGGACTCGAACCTGGGACCTTTAGCTTTCGCGGGAAAGCGCACTACCGACTGTGCTATCCCGACACGACTCACGATGCCGCCTCACAACTTTACTTCCGCCAGTACCTCGCCTCATACTTTCCAAACCTCACAGAAGCTCTCCTGCGAACTATGCAAGACTAGCACTCCTGGAAGAAAGGATATGGTGGAGACATGGCTTAGCCACAGCTTAAGGGATGTTTCCAGAATGAAATTTTTATTCTGGGAAAGGCAAAGGTCCCAGGTTCGAGTCCCGGTTCCGGCACACAATTTTAATCTGCCAGGAAGTTTCATATCAGCGCACACTCCGCTGCAGAGTGAAAATTTCATTCTGGAAACATCCCTTAGGCTGTGGCTAATCCACCATATCCTTTCTTCCAGGGGTGCTAGTCTTGCGTGTTTGCAGGAGAACTTCTGTGAAGTTTGGAAAGTAGGAGGCGAGGTACTGGCGGAAGTAAAGTTGTGAGGCGGCATCGTGAGTCGTGTCGGGATAGCACAGTCGGTAGTGCGCTTCCCCGCGAAAGGCAAAGGTCCCAGGTTCGAGTCCCGGTTCCGGCACACAAATTTAATCTTCCAGGAAATTTCATATCAGCGCACACTCCGCTGCAGAGTGAAAATTTCATTCTGGATTTAAACGTTTGATTTTTGAAACTCACCAATGACTATTTGCATAGAACTTGACAAGTAATTGAAAACGATTCCTTAGCTTTGCTGAGTCGCTGTACAGGTAAGATGGAAATCCGTCGTTTTGGCGTGTTGTTGTTGTGGTCTTCAGACCGAAGACTGGTTTGATGCAGCTCACTACGCTACTCTATCCCGTGCAAGCCTCTTAATCTGAGAATACGAACGGCAACCTACAGCCATTTGAATTCTGCTTACTATATTCGTCCCTCGGTCTACTTCTACGATTTTTACCCAACACACCCCCTTCTAATGATAAATTGACGATTTCTTGATGTCTCAAAATGTGTCCTACCAAGCTATCCCTTCTCTTTGTCAGGATATGCCAGAAACTCCGTTTCTCCCCAATTCTGATGAGCACCTCCATATTAGTTATGTGATCTACCCATCTAAACTTCATCATTCGTCTGTAGCTTCTATCATATTTTTGTCTGAACTCCGAACTGTCTATGTT
Organism: Locusta migratoria; assembly: GCA_026315105.1. NCBI lineage: Eukaryota > Metazoa > Arthropoda > Insecta > Orthoptera > Acrididae > Locusta > Locusta migratoria. The sequence continues at coordinate 281,275,703 of CM048748.1, read as the reverse complement.
TCACTCCCATACAATGCTACACTCGAGACTAATGCTTTCAGAAAGGATTTCCTAACATTTTAATTAATATTGATTGTTAACAAATTTCGCTTCTTCACAAACGTTTTCCTTCCCATAGTGAATCTGCATTTTATTTCCTCTTTACTTGGGCCATCAGAAATTATCTTGCTACCTAAATAACAAAACTCATCTACAACTTTTATTGTCTCATTACCTAATCAAACTCCTTCAGAATTACCTTAACTTCTACCACTGCATTCCGTAAGCTTTGTTTTACCCTTGTTAATGTTCATCTTATACCATCCATTCAACACATTCTCCATTCCGTTTAATTGCTCTTCCAGGTCTTTTGCTGTCTCTGACAGAATTACAATATCGTCAGCAAACCGCATTGTTTTTATTCCCTCTCTCTGGCTTACCGCCATGTAATGAAACAGAGCACCGGTGTGAATCTGGAACGGCCTCTTTCGGGTTTGCCGCGCTGAAAGTGAGGTGTACTGTTTATCCGTTCGCTGCAGGAAGATGTCAAACAGCGGTGAAGGGTTTGAAAAAGCAGCGGAAGAACAATCAAACGGCCGCTCTCATAAATAACGCGTGGCGCGGCCATGTTGACGCCTACACTTCCGCGCTTCCCGTCTCGTTTATTTTCTTTCTCTCGCAGAAATTTTGAAAGTGTCTCAGAGCGCTCTGTCGAAAATGTTTGTTATGTTTTTCCAATACCAATAAGTATCTCTTTCATGTGTAATTACACGAAGAAATACAACTTCACGTTGAAACGTGATTGACACCTATGAAGCCACGCAGTGATGCCTTTTACTTCCGCATCAAGGATTACTCTCTTTCTGACCGCGATGAATGCAGGTAGAGCAGTGTGCTGGAACTGTGAATGTGAGCGCTCAAAAAAAAAAAAAAAAAAAAAAAAAAAAAAGGGTTCAAATGTTTTTATAGTCTATGGAAATTAACTACGGGGTCATCAGTCCCTAAACTTACAAACTACTTATGAACTACTTACGAACTAGGACGGCACAAATATCCATGCCCGAGGGGGGGATTCGAAACCCCGACCGTAGTGGCCGTGCAGACCGTGACTGGAGCGCCTCAGTCCCCGCTGCCACCGCGGCCGAATGAGAGCGCTGGCGCAGTTATTTATGCAGCAGAGTAATACTGTTCTCAACGACCTATATAAACAACATAGACTGGTTAAGGTGCTGCCATAGTTGAAGCAAATTGAAAGCTCGGCCGCCATGTTTTATAACGTCACGTAGGTGTAACCAGTCGTCTTCTATAGCACTAAATCATATTATTTTCACTTTCTGCAATGACTTAACAAACCATTCTCTCTCTGATTATTGTTATTTTTATAGTCAAGCTAATATGGATATAGGATAAATGATAGACAACAAGTGTGTAGCAGACAAATCGGACAGTTTAATTACACATGTCACATACAATGGATCGGCTAAACATCGTCTCATTCATACAAAAACCATGCCTTTTTACTATCCTCTGAACAATATTAATTTCGTATACATTTGCCTGTCCTGCCTACCTCTTTCCTCCGCAGATTTGGATTTACGTAAGTAATGTTTTTGTAACAGCTTTATTGGGCTGGAGTAATGAGATTCCTCCAGAAATTCCGAGGATACCTTCAAGTGCTCGTAGTTGGTAAATAAAGTAGGTCTATTTCCCTACATTCTAAATAGATCTACATACATTCGCAAAAGAAAATTTTTCTTCCCTAATGACGGAGTTTTTGTAGTTTGAAGATATATCATCGGAATCGCATCAGCAGAAGTCGCTTTGTATCATTTGTTGTGTACATGATTTCTCCTCAAAATGCGATGAACAATTATAACTGTATGCAGTAGGTTTCCACTTATCTCGCCATCGTTTTGTAACCTCTTCTTTTTTCAAAGGAAAACTGAAAAATATAATTACAGCTTACTTTAGTTACAGTTAAACACATGCACAAACATACACAGCTGGCCGAGGGGACTGAGGCGCTCCAGTCACTGTCTGCACGGCCACTACGGTCGGGAGTTCGAATCCCCCATCGGGCATGGATATTTGTGCCGTCCTAGTTTGTAAGTAGTTCATAAGTAGTTTGTAAGTTTAGGGACTGATGACCCCGTAGTTAAGTCCCATAGACTATACAAACATTTGAACATTTTGTTTTGAAAAATACACAACAGATACATAGGACTAATGTATGCAGAAATGTGTTAAGTACAAAGGCGTGTACACGAAATTTTAGAAACGAAAGCTTACAGATACTTAGTGAATATACGATATTCCAATAGTCTTATTACTGCGATTTGTACAGTTATATGCTAGCATGCACTCGGCAGATTTCAGCTTAATAATTAACCTTTCAAGCTTACTACGGTACATAAAATGTGAAACCAAAACACGTAAATAGCGTCGGTCTAACTTCGTATTCGGCGCACTAGACGTATAAAAAGGAGGCTGCCACAGTTCCTGGTTGCTGCCACAAGGAGCGCTGTTAACCCAGAGATAGCCTCTCTATGTAGTTTATATAGCTCGATGAGTGTTCTAGACTGTAGACGCACTCAGTCCTAGGAGTTTTTTCTGTCACTTTTCACTTCATTCATCGCTGGCAAAGATGTTGCTGTGTAGGCCTACAGTGGCGAGCTGCAGCATGGTTCGGAACCAACTACAACCAGACGTTCCACTGTAACTGGTTGTGTACGTCAGTTCTATGGTAGGAGGAATGTAAAAGGCATACCTCCTACACACAAGATATGCCAAGAAAAGCACTGCAGTGTTCAATTCACTCTTCAGATTGTTGACAACTTTACCTGAACTTGACAGAAATTTAAGAACACATTGTTTGACTGGGGACGATCTGGAATAAGTTTACAATGGTTTCCAGCCAAGATCTCTATTTATTTAGACCTATCATAAAGAACAGCATTACATTTGTCTTACGCTGATAACAACCAAGTACAAATGCTTAGCATCAATTACTACTGTTAAGATAATTCCATAATTGTTATCATCGAATGACAAAGGTAATGCTGCTCTTTATCTAAGATGCTGTTAACAGTTTCTTGTAAGATGATGTCTGAGTTTAGAAGATGATGCCCAGATGCATGGAATACGGTCAGCTATCTAAATAAATAACGATCTCGGCTGAAAACCAATGTAGAAATTTCAGAACTCTCAGTGTGACTTTCTGTTGTAAATGAGTGGTTTAAAAGGAATTCCTGATACCACGTGATATCGACTTAGGTTTATGAGAAACTGGTAGTAATGTGAGTACTATCGGAAAACTATTTACAAATTTAATTTATATATTTTGATTATTATTAAAGAATTTGGCTTATACTTTGGTTTTCGAAGACTCTTCATGCCTACTTTGATATGCTAGTTCCTTTGAAAGAAGATTTTGTTTTCTTTTCTGATAAATATGGGTTGTAACTCTGCAGTGTCATTTGTAGGTCCATAGTATAGGTTTATTTTACCTATGTCTTTTTACTCTTAGTCAGTTGCTGATTACAATGATATTGATGATAATATTAATGATCGTGTACCAGGGTTGTTTTCGGATTTCCCGGATGAGTCATTTCATGTAGCTCCATGTCGTAAACTTGCATGGCGAACATGATAGAATGATGACGAAGACAGCACAACAGCTATTCCCCGAGCGACACTCGTGGTTATCATCTGAAACGTTGAATGTAGTACAGAGTAAACATCAAATCTCTATCTAAATAAAAGCCATAGGACACTCATTCATACATTCACTCACTGACTAAACACGAAATCTCGAAAACTACTTCACCTATGAAGCTGAAATTTGGCAGGAATGTAGTATATAGATAGTAGACGTCAGCTAAGAAACGATTTTGCAATAGGACCGATAGTTCAGGAGATGTGACGTCATAAGCAATGAAAACTTCCACGTGCGCAGCACGCGATACTCTGACTTTATCAGTCTACTGTTTGAGAAGGAGAGCACTTAAAGACTTACAACGAACTTTAAACATAATTTCAAACCTTCAGGAAACTTTTTCTAGCTGATACCCATAGCAAAATGATGAAGGGAAAAAGTTTCTCGCTCACTACTTTCCGCTGTACACAGAGTAGAACAACGGCAGTCGGTATAAGTTGAAATTTATAATCTCTAAACTACATATTGTACCTGCGGGAAATTTTACAAACAGTATACACACCTATAGTTGAATGTACCTTCTAAATTGTAGTTCATGAGATACGAGCACATAAAAAGAAACGCACCAAGTTTTAATCTTTCACTTGTTTGCTACTAATTACATTCGCAACAAATTTTTCAGACATATAGCACTTATATTATTGTATATCTACCGGATAATTATACAATTGTAGAACATATAACTCGGTAAATATGAGATCATATATACTGCGATGGGTAAAAAGTTGTCACATCAGGCATCACGTGTTATTACATTTCTTATTTACTGCTAAGATACTCCTCTATTCCAGTGAGCTTAAGGAAATTCCTGAAAGTTGACAGTGCTGTTGAAAACTTTGAAGCAACTTTGAACTGTGAAGCGCATACCGCTGTTGGAAGAAGCAATATATATCTACAGAGATACAAGGAAAGGAAGAGAATGAAACAGAATACATCCGATGAATACCCATTATTTCCGACATACCTGGCTTTTAACTTTAAGGAGGAGGAAGAAAGGAGCTTATGGTTTGACGTCCCGTCGACAGCTTGGTCATTAGAGACGGAGCTAACGCTGGATAAGGATGGGGAAGGAAATCGGCCGTGCCCTTTTGAAAGGAACCATCCCGGCATTTGCCTGGAGTGATTTAGGGAAATCACTAACTTTAAGAGAGTTGAGTTTCCAGTGGGACTTGCATTTTCTATTATAAGACTCATTTTTTCTGCCTGTCTGTTCTCTTATAACTCAAGATCTAGACAACGAAAGAAATTTGGTACACGTACACAAAATTACATGCGGAAGGTTTTTAAACAGATTCGTTCCATTTTTTATTTATTTATTTATTTATTTATTTTTTTTTTTTTTAAACAAACCGGAAAATTTGAGAAAAAGTGAAAGTGTGTTTTCAGTTTTGCACAATTAACCTTTAAAACAAGAGGAAAGGCACTGTCTACATAAAATTTCGTTCAGTGCATGGTGGGGGGTACTTATAGATTCCGCAAAAATCCACAGTTGTGTTCCGATATTGATGAAATTGTGTACACTTGACCTAGAAAACAGGTTGAAGGTTACTGTCTACATAACATTTCGTTCGGTGCATGGGTGAGAGTACTTTACTTACAGACTTCGATTGCAATCTCTATACAGGTTTTGTACGCTTCTTCAGAAAACCTTATTTTAAACCCGGGGAAAGCCGGGTACTTGCAGCTTTGGAATATAAACTTGTGCCAGTGCTCTTAAATATGCATATGTCTTGGGAGCCGTTGCTTCCGTAATTATAGTAGCCTGTAAAGGAGGCCCATGTGCACGCAGTGTTTTATGAAGCGGCGGCCGTTAAGTGTTGTGGCGGCAGGGTTTCAGTGCTTTCGTTAGCCGGTACCGACACGTGTACAGAAATAGGCGGCTGCAAATCACGGCCGTGTGGCGCCCGTAAACAGGGCCCGGCTCACGCGACGTGACGTCACGAGCAGAGGGCGACGCGACACGCCACGCCACACTACCTGTGCCCGCGGGCACAGCCTGTCGGCCGTTTAACGACTGTGGCCGCCCTCAGGGGAAACACACGCGCTACGAATAGACGCGCCCCTGTCTACCTTCCTCAGACACGCATCCACGGATTGTATACGTCGCGCAAGGAAGCTCTGATACGACAGTTGCCGACCACGTGTTTCATTACCAGGGAAGTGATGTCATTTATTTTGATAGCGTGCCAGGCGAGAAACACAGCTCTCAACGCACACGTCATGCCACGTAAGCAAGGTAGTTCCGAGCCGGCGCGATCGCTAGCCGTTTCGCCGGCCGCTGGGGCACACCCCACTGCCTCATAGCGGGCAGCCATCGAACTAGCAATCGCTCCGGCTCGGAACTATCCGCGGCCAACGGGAAATACAGGCCTGAGCGCGCACATCATGCGACATAAGCAAGGTAGTTCCGAGCCGGAGCGATCGCTAGCTCAGTGGCTGCCCGCTATGACGCAGTGGGCTGTGCCCCAGCGGCCTGCCAATCGGCTAGCGATCTCGCCGGCTCGGAAGTACCTTGCTTATGTGAAATGACGTCTGTGCTAGGGCCTCGTTTTGAAAGGTAACTTGTTTGTTATGACAGATATACGTATATCAATGGTACCACCTCAATTTCAAATGTTATTGCTAGATTTTGTTGAGAATTTTGGTGCAAAGCAGCTGTGGTTACCAGTGGCGGACTAAGTGCGATGGTAACCAATGGCTTAGCTGCGCCGGCCGCGCTTGCCGAGGGGACTGAGGCGCTCCAGTCACGGTCAGCACGGCCAGTACGGTCCCCCTTCAGGCATGGATATTTGTGCCGTCCTTAGTTTTAGCTAGTTCATAAGTAGTTTGTAAGTTTAGGGACTGATGACAATGTAGTTAAGTCTCATAAGTTATACCGAAATTTGACATTTTTTGGCTTAGTTGCTGGTAGAGCTTCCGGGTTATAAGGCCGTGGTCCATAAAACTTTTCAGTTTTTCCTAACGTTTCGTCCAGAGCTGCACCGTACATCTTCCGAGGTCTTCCTCCTTCCTTTGAGTCTTACCGACTGATGAGTTGGGTGTCTGAGAACAACATATACACTGTGAAAAGTGGGGACATCATTTTGAACATCTACTGTAAATAAAAATAAACTTAGGTTACTTAAATGGCAATGTTTTTAGACTTTAACCAGTGTATGCACCTGCGGCACAATAGAGTCCGAGAATCGGGCGCTGCCGTGGCCGGCTGATACGGTGGCAGCGGGCGGGAGCCGTACCGTGCGATCCGCGGACGTGTGGCAGGCGTCTTTCGTGAGACACATTGTATTATACCTATACTCTTTCCGTAAAATAACTCATAATGCAACAGTAGTAGGTGACTGACTTCTTTCACATGGCAAAAGGAGGAATACGAAACAAATGCACATGTCAGGAGTAGCTTAATGCAGCTGATTTTCTACGTGATTTAGTAGCACTCTGCTTTTTATCATTTCTAGAAGAGGCTACTTGCAAGTGTAACACTCTGTATAGAAGCAGCTGCAAATGAATTTGTGGTGAAATGTTGATCAGTTTGAGAGAAAATCGAAAATATAAGGCATACAGCTGATTAGTTACACTATGCACTAAAGGGTTAACTGTGGTCAGGTAAGGAGCGAGCACGGTTACTTTGACCGAAATCCGACCGGACTGCAGCAGAGGGGGGTTAAGATGCCGCGAATATTAATATCGAGAAGATAATTGTGTTTCGAAACCCTTGTTGCGAGTAAAGTAGGACAAACAGCAGATATTATCAATGCAGTAAAAGGAGCTCCAGTGCGGTTAATAAAGGGCGCGCCTTCCTTTCCAGGAAGGTAACCTGTGGCCTGCTGGGGTGGCCACGTCAAGTTAGCGTGCGGCCAGCGAGAGCACAGAAATAGCGGCGTCTGCTGCTGTCAGCTGGCCCCGGCAGCCGCTTCCGACGCCCGGTCTGACCCCATTTGCACCTGCTCCCTCACTGAGCCTACTCTGCTTTTGTGCATCAGGTGCAGCACGTATCAATTGTGAAACGACGACTTGAGGCACTTACTTTGAAAGTTATCTGTTTTATGATATTTATTAAATATAATTTATTTTTTGGATTGGTCGTGGAGATGGAACTGGGATTTGGTATCTCACCGTGTGAATGTGTATGTGTGACTGTGTTTGTCTGACTAGCAGTGATTTCTGTTGATGACAAACGATAGGTTACGTAAAATTCAGATTTTCCACACATAAGAAAAACAGATCAAATTCTTGTGACTGTTCCACACAATGGATCACTTTAATGCCTAAATACTCAACATCAGTATCAAAAATGAGAAACTACAATCATTGTGAATGGTCAAGTAAAACTCTCGTTTCAGAAAAGCAACTGAGAGTGCACATAAATATTTTACTGTGAAATGAAGTGAATCCTTATGACACTTCATAGATGCCAATACCTCTACTGTGAAGTAAATTGAATTTTTGTAACAGTTGAAACGTACTGTGGTTGGCTCATCACACTTAGTCAAACACTTCATTATCGAGCGTTGTTAATCACATAATTACTTTATCAAAAAATGATCTTTTGAAATTCTCTACTCACAGTTAATACAAGTACAGAAAATCAGAATTAACCCACAGATAAGCACTCTACCTTTGATGTTTCATTCAATTGTAACTGACTCATCACTATCATATTCTCAACATAGTTTTCAACATTCATAAACTGGACCCTAATTATTTTAGTGAAAGTTATCTGTTAAAACATACTCTCACGGAGCCACCACGTGCAAGTACGTTGGAGATTAACACTTTTACTTCACTTCAAAACAACTCACATCAATTAACTGGTCGTAAAACTTATTAGAGGAAAAGTGGAAGTTTCTACACACTATAAAATAATGGAAGAGAAATTTCATTATCACACTTATATTGGAAATTTAAAAAGCAACATCATTACAAAAACATATACATCTTATCTTATACATTCTTAGTCTGAACATCTTCATCCTATTCAGCAGTCGAGCTAACAGACATCCTCTGCCCACTGCTCACAGTTCAACCTCCTACTCCGCCCGCTACATTACAACAACAAGACACGACTGCCCATTCTCACCGTTGCACTGCGACAACTAACGCGCCACCATTACCAGACGGAGCAATAATGCTACATCTCTGACCAAGGGAGCTAACTATACAGTACATACTCTTTGACTTACTGGAATGTTATTCACAAAATAGTAATTCCAACAGAATATTACAAAATATTAAATCCAACTGAATATAGACTCCTCGCTACTTATCTTTAACGAACTCCCTTCCTGCAGTACAAACTGTGCGTTAAAGGTACATCGTATTTACTCGGCTATAGAGGCCGCAATTTTTCCAATTTTTTAATTCTGAATTTGGGAGGGGTACTTTAGGCGCTATCTTCATAAATTCAGTAATACATTAATTGGCTCTGGATGGGCTACGTTTACTAATAATTTTATCAAACTATAATTATATGAAATGCCTATTTTGTTGTTCTGGTCTTCAGTCCAGAGACTGGTTTGATGCAGCTCTCCACTCTACTCTGTCCTGACCAAGTCTCTTCATCTCCTCATAAGAATCTACATCCATTTGAATCTGCTTACTGTATTCATCTCTTGGTCTCCCTCTTTTACCCCACACACTTCCCTCCATTGCTAAATTTACGATTCCTTGTTGTCTAAGAATGTGTCCTAGCAATCGATACCTTCTTTTAGTCAAGGTATGCCAGAAATTCATTTTCTCCCCAACTCTGTTCAGTACCTCTTCATTAGTTATGCAATCCACCCACCTAACTTTCAGAATTCTTCAGTAACACCTCATTTCAAAAGCCTCTATCCTCTTCCTGTCCACACTGTTTATCGTCCATGTTTCAGTCCCACACAAGGCAACACTCCACACAAATGCATTGAGAAAGGACTTCCTTAGGCGTAAATCAATATTCAATGTTAACAAATTTCTCTTTTTCAAGATTGCTTTTCTACCCATTGCCATTCTGCATTTTATATCCTCTGTACTGCCACCATCGCATGTTATTTAACTGTACAAGAAACAAGTACCACGTTTATTGTTTCGTTACCTAATCTAATTCTTTCAGCACCGCCCGGTTTTCTTGTGCAGCACTCCAATACCCTCGTTTTGCTCTTGTTAATGTTCATTTTATACGCACCTTTCAACAGACTGTCCATTCAGCTGCTCTTCCAGGTCTTTTGCTGTCACTGAGATAATTACAATGGTATCCTCAAAACCCTTTTTTTTTTTATTTCTCCACCCTGAACTTTAATTCCTTCTCCAAATTTCTCGTTGCTTTTCTTTATAGCTTATTCAATGTACAAATTGAATAACATTGGGGACAGACTACAAAGACTACAACCCTGTCTTACATCCTTCCCAACCTCTGCATCCCTTTCATGCCCTTCAACTCTGATAACTGCTGTATGTACAAGTTGTAAATGACATTGCTTTCCCTATATTTTACTCCTGATGATTTCAGAATTTGAAAGATTGTATTCCAACACGTAACAGAGCGAGATCTCAATGTAGACAAGTGTAATGTGCTGCGAATACATAGAAAGAAAGATCCTTCATCTTTTAGCTACACTGTAACAGTTCAGCAAATGGAATCAGTAAATTCTATAAATTATCTGGGAAAAGGCATTAAGAGTGATTTAAAATGGAACGACCATATAAAATTAATCGTCTTAAAAACAGATGCCAGTTTAAATTCATTACAAAATTCCTAAGGAAATGCAGTCCGAAAACAAAGGAAGTAGGTTTTAGTACACTTGTTTGCCCATTGCTCGAATACTGCTCACCAGTGTGGGATCCGTGCCAGGTGGGGATGATAGAGGAAGTCGAAAAGATCCAACGGAGAGCAGCGCGCTTCGTTACAGGATCATTTGGTAATCGTGAAATCGTTACGAAGATGATCTATAAACTCAAGAGAGACTGCAAGAGAGACGCTCCGTAACTCACTCGGTACGGGCTTTTGTCGAAATTTCGAGAACATACCTTTACCGGGGAGTCAACCAGTATATTGCTCCCTCCTAGGTATATCTCGCGAAGAGATCATGTGGATAAAATCAGAAGGATTAGAGCCCACACAGAGGCATACCAACAAACTTTCTTTCCGCGAACAATACGTGACTCGAATAGGAAGGAGAACCGATAGTGGTACTCAAGGTACCCTCCGCCACACACCGTCAGGTGGCCTTCGGACTATGGATGTAGATGTAGACACACGCAACTGATGTCTTATTTTTTTTTAACAATTTTGAATATAGGCCAACCTGTTGCGTAATTTTTAGGTGCTTTACCTAGGTTTCGTTGTCACTAGGGACAACTTCATTAGAAGAATAAAAAACAGTTACACGAAACACTTGACGTCAAAAATATTACGTGAAGGATTGCTCAAGTCGATTACAATAATTTTTGACGTCATGTGTTTCATGTAACTGTTTTTATTCTTCCGATGTTGTCCCAAGTGGCAACGAAACATAGGTAAAACACCTAAAATTACGCAACCGGTTGGCTGATATACAATATTGTTAAAAAGTGTTATTTCATTATTACTTGCAAACTCGACAGCTATTAATTTAACACGTCGACTGCCTCGATGACGTCAGAGGCGCGTCACAGCAACAGCGTCTAGATACAAGGCCTCACAACCAGTCCGTGTCACGTCACACCGATAGGCTGCCGTCGCTAGCTCATTGGTTGGCCGCTGGGGCACATGGGCTTTTTGTGAAGCTTCGTATGTAGACGGTGATGGCCAGAGCCTACTGCTGTGGCCGCCGGCGGCCACACGGCAGCCAAAGTGTTAAAAGTTAAATTATGCTGAAAAGCAAACCGCCGGTAATCATTTCCGTATGTTGTTCACAGTATAAATCTGAATTCAACACAAGTGACCGGTTTACAGGGACATGTCGCAGGTCACCAGCGAAGCGTAAACATGTCATTGCATATAATACTAACGTGAAAAATATTGAGAGCAAATGAAAAGCAGATTATGAGAAAAGAGGTTATTCGGTGTTGCGGCTTATTTGTATACGATAAATTTGTAGAATTCCTAATGGCAACTGGAAAAGGAATTAGTACATTATTAAAATATCGATTCTGTTATTCAAACAAGTAACGCTAATGATGATGCGCAATTAAGTGAATTTGTATATGTTCCTTTTCTTTTAAGTCTTATTTCTCATTGTTACCTGTCTTTTATAAGTCAACTTATACTGTATGATAATGCGAATTGCATCCTGCATACCACACTCCAGCACTTCTATAACGCTTCAAATGAAGGATATAACTAAACTGGGAGAGTTTTCCGTTTTTCCATAAGATATTTCCCTCAAGAGACCACAAGTTTTAAACGAGTTTGAATTTTACAGCGGTGACGCTTCCCTTGTGGTTCCACCCACAGGTCTGCCCAAAACGTCCGAGTGTTCAAAAATGTTCAGATATTTGTAAACCTACTGGACCAAATCAACTTAAACTAAGAACAACACACATACCCATGTACCAGAGAGCCTCTAACCTCCGACGGCGAGCAACCGCGCGCTCCGTAGCAAGGTGCCTTAGCGCAATCGAACATTCCACCGCGGTACATCTGAGTAAATTGTAAATCGTGAACAAGCTGAAATTCCGGATTCGTCGGAGAAGGAAAACCACCTTAAAAATATGACAACGCACCGTCCGACATTGTTAATCCACCAAGTGTATTGGAACAGTGGACGGAAAACCCTATATACGCCAAAATAAGAGTGGCTGGTCACGTGGGTCTAGTATTAGCTTTTCTAGACTGCCGAACTCAGGAAAGTGTTCACAAGAGCAGTAAAGAGACGTGAAAATGAGATACGAGTGAGGTGTTGAAACAAAAAGATGCCCCGGAAAGAGTGCTCAAGCTAGCTAATGTGAAGTTCACCCAGTTAATCCTCTCTATCCTGTGATGAAACCTCCTATAATTTTTTTCACAGCTCCTCTTCAGATATTTCTGTTAAAGTTGTTTCTCACCGAGTTAAATGTAGAACCTCCAGATGGTGGAACGATCGTTCTACATTTAAAACACAATTTTCCACTCTCGTTAAGCGAAAGAAAGCCTTTTTTCAAGGAAAGAAAGGCCGGAGGGGAAGAATTAAACCACTTTAGGTGGGTAGCCGGCCGTGAATACGGGGCTGGTTTTATTAATACAGGCATTACTCGCGCGCTCTCCAAATTTGCAGAGCGCCGCGGTCGCCGCCGTGGATTAAGCTGTATCGTGACGTCAGCTGCGCCCCCAACGCGTACACCTCTATATGCTGCGAATTTCCATGCGTGGAGACACCTTCCGTGGATTTGCAGCTCTAATATGCTACGTTATGAGTGCACAAACAAACTGCTCTTCGGAAACTCAGTCCTGTAATTGGGTTGCAGGTAAATTCACTAGACCCTTATGGTCAACCAAACACGTAACACCCTGAAGGAAATATCGAAATAAGGTGTTATTCGCAGCATATGTTTTCGGCGGTGGGAGAAGCACGTAGAATTTCAACGAGGGCGCACAGCTGAATGTCATTTGTGTCCCCTGCAAGGGGAAGAAACGACCGTGTGGACCAGACTAATTGGATTTGTTCTTCCGTCAGATTTGCTCTATTATGTCTGCGAAATAAGGTGTTATTCTCAGCGGATGTTTTCGGCGATGGGAGAACAATATAGTCAAAATTTCAACGAGGGCGCACTGCTGAATGTCATTTGCGTCCCCTGCAAGGGGAAGAAACGACCGTGTGGACCAGACCAATTTGCTTCATTATGTCTGGCCCAAGACAGCGAATGGGGTGGATCACGCTTCGGATCTCGACCACGGAAGGATGATTGTCTGTAAGGACTATAACTGCTCCGTTAGAGTGATCAGTGACGTGGATCCGTAATCGCTGGATACAGGGAGTAACGATGGACTGACGGGACCAATTGTAGCCACCTCGCTGTAGCGCTAGGCGTGCTGTGGTGTACGAGTGGCAGTGATGGATTGCCTTGCCACATCACGACCCATATAAGTACGAATTCCGTCTGTTCAGAAACAGTGTCCGCACGCACCATTAGTCATTTGCAGCAAAGTGGACCATCTGCAAGGTGTTTGTGTCTTCATCAATGAGTCAAAGCTTCAGGCATTTTTACGCCGTCTATGTAAGGCGTACATTGACTACCGAATGGAATGAATTTGTTTCGATTCTGTCTGCATCTGCATGACTGCCGGATTATTCTTTTGGAATCACCTAGGTGATTGACTGTTGATATAATATCTTATGCATCGGGACACAAGATTCAATTGCTGCTGAAATATGAGGCGTGGCGGCTCCCTTCGAAGAATCGATTCGTTGAGGACAGTATCTGCCGAGCTTGAGTCTGGAGAAGAACGCCTCTTCTTGGCGTCGAGGAGATGCGTTGATGCTTCTTGTGGTGTTCCGTGTCAGTGACGAGGAAAGAGGGCAATCTGAGTGACGTATTTGGCTTGTTAGGCTCTGGCGGATGCTATCTCATAACTGTACCGAATCTTCCCGGAAAGTCTGCCTTTCAGTCTTGAAGGTTGACTCTAACTTCCTTCTACGCCACTGTGTTTGTGGTTGACATTTTATGATCACGCAATGTTTTATTGCCCAATTTAACCAATAGAGGTGACGTTTGGGCTTGCAAGTGCCGTTACTTGTGATATGAGCTCTTATTGCTTAATAACGGGCGTGTGACCCAGGCAGATGTGAAGTGACGTTCGGGTCGTCAAAAACTCGCCTTCTCGCACAGCTATGCTGTCAGCACCGCACCGTTGGAAATGTAAATGTATTTGTACTGACATGTTGCTTTAGTGTAAGGTGCGGATTGGCTCGAGGACAAGCATTTGATATACTTCATATCCTTGTTTGACTACACATTGTACTTTGCGCGACCTGTCATATCAACCCCTACCGTGTTACTTTGGTGAAGAATTGCTACATGCTAGCGGGTAAAATTGTTAAAATTGTGTGTTTGTCACACCCTTTAAATTAATATTGACAGATCAGGATGCCTTATATTATTCATTAAACGGAAGAGTGGTTAACTGCCGCACGGGAGTAGCCGAGCGGTCTGGAGAGCCACGTTACGTATCGCGTGGCCTCCTGCGTCGCGGGTTCGAATCCTCCCTCGGGTATGGATGTGTGTGTGTGTGTGTGTGTGTGTGTGTGTGTGTGTGTTTGTGTGTTCGTAAGCTACGGACTAATAACCTAGCATTTAAGTTAAGTAATTTACAAACATTTTGGTAGTTAACTTCTCGCTGGGTATGTAGGTTAAGTGAAAATTTTCTTGACTGAATGAAAGTTTCTAATAATTTCTCTAATATTAAAGATAAAATTTCCTTGTATATAACTTTGTTTTAATAATTTGATGTTGAGTTTGAGTTTAAACAGATGAAAGAAAAGTGGAACCTTTTTTCCTTCTTATATTAGTATAAATGGAATGTCGTTTGCATTTGTTTGTCTACTGTTAGATGTAACTTTGTAGATGTATAAAATCATGGATTTGTGATTTTGTACGTCTCTTAAATGAAATTTTTAGAAGAAGAGTACTTTTGCCCTGCTTTATATTATGTAATCACGAGGCTGAAGAACAGTAAATTGTTAATCTATGCCTCATTGTTATGTCCATTGAAATTTTCATAAATGCAACTTCTTTTGCATTGTTTGCTTGCATTGATGATTAACCTGGCTGATGTGTTAATAACATTTTAGGATTGTTGTCAATGTTTATTCAAATGAAATTTGCTGTAAGTTCAAGATGAAAGGCTGTCATCTAATAGGATGTTTAATGGATGTTTCCAGAATAGCTGTGGCTAAGCATGTCTCCAGCATATCCTTCCTTCCAGGAGTGCTAGTCGGGCAAGTTTCGTAGGATTTCTGTGAAGTTTGAATAACAGGAGGCGAGGTACTGGAAGAAGAAAAGTTGTGAGCACGGACCGTATAGCGTGCCGGGATAGCTCAGTCGGGTAGAGTGCTTGCATGCGAAACGCATAGGCCCCACGTTCGAGTCCCGGTTAAGGGACACAATTTTAATCTGCCATGAAGTTTCATATGCGTACACTCAGCAGTAGAGTGAAAATATCGTTCCAGTAAATATGTGTGTTAGACTACACACGTAGTCTCTTCCATCTAGATTCTTTCGGAGGAAGTGTGTGTCAATGACACGTATAATCGGTACGTCTAAACACTGATTCAACAAAAAACTTTAATGATAAAGATATTCAAGATATTCATGGAATATATATATATATATATATATATATATATATATATATATATATATATATATTTGAAATGTGCTAGTACTAGCAGGGAAATATTTCAAACTGAAGTTAACGAATGTCCTCAAGCAGGCATTAGTAGTTCTATTGCAGACGGCTCGTTTCAAGACCAATAATCGCTGAAACATTCTTGGTATTACCACGTTCAAATTACTTCGTACTACCTTTCGATTTTAACTATGGTACACATCGTAAATGCCGTTATTAAACGTTAGTATTACAGCCAGTGGAATATTTTGCAGCAGACACTACTCCTTTCTTGGCCAGTTCTCCGCCAGAAAACAAAATACGGCTCTCCGTGTCTCAGACTGCCGCGCAGATGACATGCAATGGAATGTCACGTCTCAGCGAGCTTTGGCTACAGCCCAGCACTGTGCTGTAATGCTCAAATTTGTCGTACCTGAGCGTTACTGCCAGCTCCGGAACCTGATTATGCATAGCTGGCTTCCATTAGCACTGAGTGGCTATAGGATTACCCGGGCCCGTGGTGGCAGCCTAGTCAATGACGGTCGATGCTACGTCTGCCACCGCAGGCGTCGCACAATGGGTGCGGATAACGAAAACATGGGCAGAACCCCAAGAAGTCATTTAATTCAGACAGAACTTACCTTGAGGGTTTATGATATAGCTGATTACCAATCTGAAGATAAAATATGTCCCTACAAAATGGTGGAGCCAAGACAGTCAAGTGACACATGAAAATCTTTCATAATTTATTAATAATACACACCTGGCCTTTAAAATTGCTACATCACGAAGATGACGTGCGAAATTTAACCTACAGGAAGAAGATGCTGTGATATGCAAATGATTAGCTTTTCAGAGCCTTCACACAAGGTTGGCTCCGGTGGTGACGCCTACAACGTGTTGACATGAGGAAAGTTTCCAACCGATTTCTCATACATAAACAGCAGTTGACCGGAGTTGCCTGGTGAAACGTTGTTGTAATGCCTCGTGTAAGGAGGATCAATACGTACCATCACGTTTCCGACTTTGATAAAGGTCGAATTGTAGCCTATCACGATTGCGGTTTATAGTATCGAGACATTGCTGCTCGCGTTGGTCGCGATCCAATGCATGTTAGCAGAATATGGAAACGGTGGGTTCAGGAGAGCAACACGGAACTCCGTGCTGAATCCCAACAGTCTCGTATCATTGCCAGTCGAGATGAAAGGCATCTTATCCGCATGACTGTAACGGTTCGTGCAGCCACGTCTCGATCCCTGAGTCAACAGGTGGGCTCTTGTCTCTAGTCTTCATTCGATCACTCCGAAACCCTATATTTCAGCAGGATAATGCACATTCTCCAGATCTGTCACCAACTGAAAAGTCTGGTCAATGGTGGCCGAGCATCTGGCTCGTCACAATACGCCAGTCACTACTCTTGATGAACTGTGGTATCGTGTTGAAGCTGCATGGGCATCTCTACATGTACACGCCGTTGAAGCTATGTTTGCTCAGGCGTATGAAGGCCGTTATTACGGCCAGAAATGGTTGTTCTGGGTACTGATTTCTTTGGATCTATGCACCCAAATTGCGTGAAAATGTAATCACATGTCACTTCTAGTATAATATATTTGTCTAATGAATACCCGTTTATCATGTGTATTTCTTCTTGGTGTAGCAATTTTAATGGCCTGCTTGTATGGATTTTATAGAGACCAATAATTACATAAATTATTACACTAACAACGTGATTCATTTATTAAAACAAAACAATAGAATATTCGTCGAAAATATATCGGAGAAACACTAGTGTTCCATTCCACAATACTATACAATAATACGAGGGTCGTCCACAAAGTAAGTTCCGTTTCTATTTCTATTCGCGGCAGCGCAGCGCTAGCAATTTAGAGCATGTGTGTCAGTTACTCTGACTCAAGGGGAAGACATGCACGCCATTTTCAGGTCGCTGCTGCTGACATGTGCTTTGTAGTGATTCTTTATAATGTCAGCAGTAATTGAAAATGCCGATCTGTATTTCGTCTTCTAAATGCAAGTCCAGTTAAACAAAACATAATTCATCGGCAAATGCTATTTACTTTCATAAGCTCCTGCCGTAAGTTCATGCCTAGTGAAATCGTATTTTAGTATCTATTGTTGTTTCAGATATGTGTTGGGTGAAATGTTTAAGTGGGACACCATACAAATCCTGGGTCCGGAATTTTTTTGCAGAAAAATGGTAGGTCCCATTACAAAAAGTTTGGACACCAAAAGTCAAATCATTCGAAAATGTTCAAAAGTTTGTAGAGCTTATGGGACTTAACTAGAGGACATCAGTCCCTAAACAACAAACTACTTATGAACTAGCTATTACAAAGGACGGCACAGATATCCATGCCCTTGGGGGGATTCGAACCCCCGACCGTAGTGGTCGTGCAGACCGTGACTGGCGCGCCGCAGATCGCTTGGCCAACCCGGCCGGCGTCTAATCATTTATCCAACGGTTTCATTAATATGCAGTTTTTGATTGACCATTACCTGTGTTTTAATGGCGTGCTCTAAAAATGGGATGTACTGCAAATTTATTAGACAACTGTATAACTTTATTGGTTCCCTATCTTTATTGAGAGTAAGCGTAACACTTTGACCATGCGTTCTTCTGGGAAAAGACCATCTCTATTTATTCACTTAAGCAATGTGGTTCTGGAACGGTGGTCTTGGGATAAAGCGCTCGACTGGAAACGAAAGGGTTGCGGGTTCGAAACCCGGACGGACCTCGGAATTTTCAGTCTGCACTTTAACTCATCCTTCACCTCTCAACGTTCTGAGGAGTCACCAGAAACGACACGCGCTTCGGATTACACGTTAAGCTGTAGTTCCCCAGTTGCATAATTGGGGTATGCTAGAGACATGCAAGTCGCCGAAGTGGCGTCTAATTGAACGACTTGCACCAGGCCAATGGGCCACACGACATTATTATACACTATGTGATCCAAAGTATCTGGGCACCTGGCTGAAAATTACTTACAAACTCATGGTGTCCTTCATCGGTAATACTGAAACTTAGTATGGTATTGGACCACCCTTAGCCTGGTGACGGCTTCCACTATCGCCGGTATACGTTCAATCTGGTGCTGGACGGTTTCCTGCGGAATGGCAACCCATTCTTCACGCAGTGCTGCACTGAGGAGAGGTATGGGTATAGGTCGGTGAGGCGAGGCACGTAGTCTGCCTTACAAAACATTCCAACGGTGTTATATAGGATTCAAGTCGGAAATCTGTGCATTCTAGTCCTTTACAGGGACATTATTGTCGTGTAAGCACTCCGCCACAGGCCATGAACGCTGAAGAGGTGCTCGATCGTGTTGAAAGATACTATCTTCTTATTGCTCATCAACAATAGAAAGCAAGAAGGTGTGTAAAACCTCGAAGAAGGCCTGTGCTGTGATAGTGTCCCGCAAAACAACGGGTGTAAGCCAAATCCATGAAAAAATGACCTTACCATAAAACCGCCTCCGAATTTTACAGTTGACATCACACACGCTTACAGATGACATAACTGGGCAGTCTTCATACCCACGCCTTGCCATCGGATCGCCACATTTTGTACCGTTATTAATCACTCCACGCAACGTTTCTCAACTGTTCAATCATCCAATGTTTACGATAATTACACAAAACGAGGCGTCGTTTGGCATTGACCTGCGTGACGTGTGACTTATAGGCAGCCGCTCTACCAATAAATCCAAGGTTTCTGACCGCCCGCCTGTCACATACTTGGAGTGGATCCTGATGCAGTTTGGAATTCCTACGTGTCGGCAGTCAAATTCAAATTGAAATGTTTGTACAAACTACTTAAACCAAGGTAAACTAACCTAAGGACAACACACACACACACACACACACACACACACACACACACACACACACACGCCCCAGGGAGGACTCGAACCCCCGACGGCGAGCAACCGCGCGCTCCGCAGCGAGGCGCCTTAGACCGCTCGGACCGGCCGCGGTGGCCGAGCGCTCTGCGGCGCGCCAGTCACGGTCCGCACGGCCACTACGGTCGGGGGTTCGAATCCCCCCTCGGGCATGGATATTTGTGCCGGTCTTAGCTAGTTTATAAGTAGGTTGTAAAATTAGGGACTGATAACCCCGTAGTTGAGTCCCATAAACTATACAAAATTTGAAACATTTAGACCGCTCGGCTACTCCACCTCGGCTGTCTGCAGTCTCTGTTACTTACTGAATAGAGTAGGTTGGCTTGTTCGTTTCTGTGCTGTATGTCTCTCTTCACGGTTCAGCTTCACTATCATATCAGGAACAGTGATTCTAGGGGCGTTCAGAAGTGTGGAAATCTCGCGCACAGGCTTCTGACACAAGTGACACTCAGTCATCTGACAATCGCGTGATCACATTCAAAGTCCCTGAGATCTACGGAGCGCTCCATTCTGCTGTCTCACGATGTCTAATAAGGTCGCTGATATGGAGTTACCTGGCAGTAGGTACGAACACCTAATATAAAACAAGTATGTGTTTGTGAGGTGTCCAAATCAAATGTTCAAATGTTTGTTAAGCTTAAGGGACTTAACTGTCGGGTCATCAGTCCTTAAACCTACAAACTACTTATGAACAACCTTATACTAAAGTCCGAGGGGAGATTCGAACCTCCGACCGTTGCCCAGGGGGGCTTCGAACCCCCGACCGTAGTGGCCGTGCAGGCCGTGACTGGAGCACCTCAGCCCCTCGCCACCGCGGATGGCATGCAGACTGTGATTGGCGCGAAACAGACCGCTCGGCCACTGCGGCCGGCTTCGGGGTGTCCAGCTACTTTTGATCACATAGTGTACATAACCATCTATTGCAGTCTTGTATGAAATAAAATAACATCAAAATCATTGCAAGCTTCCTATGGTACCTTGTCGGTTGTATCAGGATCACTATCGATCCTGTGGGCATGTAGGTCGGTCAGGAACCACCACTGTGGCAGCAGTGATCACAGAACACGATGCGGAACATGTGAGGAGCTGAGTAAGCTTGGTCCCTCCCCCCCCCCCCCACCCCCAGGGGACCCTGTACTTTCTTGAGTACGTGGGGCCCCGAGCTAATGCAGATTTTGTTCCTTCTTTCTTCTCTTGACTGCATTTCCTTTCCTTTACAATCATCCGCGGTAACCTTGGCGGTTTGGTCTCCCTATCCCAAGCAAGCAAGCGACCAACCTACGCTTGCTCGCCAGTTGACAGGCCAGTACAAGTTCGGCGGGCCTCCTGCAGGTAAGTTGGGGACGGGCGCAGGTGGCGTCAGCGGCTGCGGCCGGTAGCGGCCGATGCCGCGACAAATCAGAGCGGCGGCGCAGGATACTGGCGGCTGGCGGCTGGCGGCCCGGTGCCAGTGGCGCCAGTAAAGAGCGGGCTTTACGGCGCGCTTAGCCGCCACCGCCGCCGCCAGTCGATACACGACGCCGGCAGGCGGCCGCCACGGCGCGCTGCCGCCAGCGGCCGCTGTTCACACGCGGCGCCACCGTACAGCCGCGCCTCCAGCCAGCACCTCTATAGAACAACATGGCGGCTGTGAGAGGCTTAGAGGCCTCTGAAAGATTGTAAACATTAGCAGTGCACGCTGTTTATTGTGCACTCTTTCCTTCAGGAGTGCATTTATTACGTAAATTGGTATTGTGCACGGTGTGGTTGCTACGCTGGACGATATTTGTGTGTGTGAGAACAACAGGAATTCCTAATATCCACTTCCCCCTATAGAAGAAAGCCTGTGCACGACGTCACAACATGGTGGCAGTGACAGGCTTAGAGTCCTATGAAAGATTGTAAACATTAGCAGTGCACGCTGTTTATTGTGCATTCTTTCCTTCAGGAGTGTTTTTATTACGTAAATTGGTATTGTGCACGGTGAGGTTGCTACGCTGGACGATTTGTGTGTGTGAGAACAACGGGAATTCCTGATATCCACTTCCCCCTATAGAAAAAAGCCTGTGCACGACGTCACAACATGACGGCGGTGTGAGGCTTAGAGCCCTCTGAAAGATTGTAAACAGTAGCAGTGCACGCTGCTTATTGTGCATACTTTCCTTCAGGAGTGTATTTATTACGGTGTGTACGGTGTGATCGCCACGCTGGACGATTTGTGTGTGTGAGAAAAACGGGAATTCCTGATATCCATTTCCCCCTATAGAAGAAAGCCTGCACACGAAGTCACAACATGGCGGCAGTGACAGGCTTAGAGACCTCTGAAAGATTGTAAACAATAGTTGTACACGCTGTTTGTAGTGCGTTCTTTCATTCAGGAGTGTATTTATTGCATAAACTGGTATTGTGTACGGTGTGATCGCTACACTGGCGTCAGTATTCCAGGCCGAAATCACTGCCATCAGAGCATTTGTGGAGTAGAATTTGCGTAGGTTCTCCAAAGATCGTAGCATCTATATCTATTCAGACAGCCAGGCAGCCCTGAGATCACTGGCAGCTCCTGCAACAAGGTCTAAAATTGTTGCAGAATGTCACAGGGTTCTGGTGCAGCTAGGGGAAAGCAATAGAGTAAATCTATTGTGGGTCCCTGGCCACTCAGGAAAGAGTGGCAAAGAACATGCCGACTGATTAGCCAGGATGGGGGCAGAGTCTCCATTTATTGGACCGGAACCTGTCCTGACAATTACCAAGGCAATGATCCAATTGGAGCTATGTAACTGGCTCAGAAGACAGCACGTAGAATATTGGACCAAAGTCTACCAACAAAAACATGGCAAGATAATGATGCCAAAGCCATGTTTTGAAAGAAGCTCTGCAATCTTGGGCCTGAACAGGAGAGAAATTAGACTCATCGTTGAATTGCTGACCGGCCATGGGAATTTCAAAAAACACCTACATACAATGGGAATAACAGAAGAGGACCCTAAATGTAGGATCTGTGATGACGGTGATGAAACTGCATCACATCTAAGCTTCGAATGCATTGCATTGCAGAGTAAAAGGCACAGAACATTTGGGACAACCAGACCCGAAGAAATTGTGTCTAATAAAGAACTGGTAAAGGGAGTCCTTGCACTGTTCAAGGGCATTGGTTGGCTTTACTAGATATACAGGGAGCGATACCGCACAATAAACTTAGTTTCGGTGCGGGCAGTGGCGGGTTGGAGCAAGACTGTTTTGGCTTTCCTGGAAAAATCAAGTCAATAATAAGAACAGCACAAATATCCATGCCAGGATTCGAATCCCCGGCCGTATTGGCCTTGCAGACCGTTACTGGAGCGCCTCAGTCCCCTCGGCCACCGGGGCCGACGAAATGTAGAGGGAATTACGACTGTGGCCCAAAGGTTACCGTCTTTGAACGTCTGGAGAAGAATAAGCTAATGGGGATGGTTACGTAAATAAAATGAATCGCAATATCCAACGGTAAACAGTCATGACATAAAACTCTTTTATAAGGATAAACAAAAACGAAAACTTACTTATTAACTTGAAGAAGGAGCCATGTTACTCTGGGAATTCTTGATATCCATTTCTTCTTCTCCGGACGTTTATAGACGGTAACTTTTGGGCCACAGTCGTAATTTCCTCTACATTTCGGCACAGAACAGCGAAACGGCATTTTGTCAGTAGAAAAGAGATCACACATTGTTCTCACACACACACAAATCGTCCAGCGTAGTGATCACACCGTACACAACACCGATTTACGTAATAAATACACTCCTGAACGAAAGAATGCACTATAAACAGCGTGCGCTGCTAATGTTTACAGTCTTTCAAAGAGCTCTAAGCCTCTCACCGCCTCCATATTCTAACGTCGTGCGCAGGCTTCCTTTTATAGGGGGTGCTGCTCCAGCAGTGTGCCCTGCCGGGGAGGGTGTCCCCACAGGTCGCGAGAAAAGTCAGCATCTACGAGGGCAATTCGAAAAGTAACGGTACAATGGCTCGCATTCCTTAAATAGAACATTTATTTAGAAAACGTCTCGATTATTTGTTATTTTTCGACATGATCACCTCCGTTATCCAAACATTTGTTAAGTCGGTGCACAAGCTTCTGTTTCTCACAGCCATAGAAGGTTGCCGCCTGTTGTCGGAATCACATTTCAACTTCATCTTTGATTTCTTCATCGTCGTGGAACGATTTTCCACGAAGATGTGACTTCAGGTAACGGAAGACATGGAAGACGGTGAGCGCAAGGTCCGGGCTGTATGGGGAATGGTCCGAGACGTCCCATTTGAATTGTTTGAGTAGTGATTTGATTACGAGCGTTGTGTGAGGCCGAGCGTTGTCATGAAGCATTCCCCTGCGTTTGTCCTGCCCTTCTAAGACGTTTTAAAGTGTGGCAATATGCAGCAGCATTAATTGTCGATCCAGGAGGCATAAATTCCAACTGAAGAATGCCTTGTCTGTCCCAAGTAACATAAGCCATGATTTTCTTCGCTGAACTCGACGTTTTGCATTTCTTGGCTTTTGGTGAATTCAAATGGCGCCATTGCAGTGATTGTTGCTTGGATGCAGGTGTATGGTGATAAACCCACAATGTGATCAAAGAATTACACATTTTTGACGACGTTACAGCGTTCATTTTTAATGAAAGAAATCGCAATGTGCGATCAATTATGGCTTCACTGTACTAGGTTTAGATGGAACACCAAAGTGATCAAAGAACTCATCACCTGCTTCAGCATAGCGTGAGGGGAAGTCGAGTGCAAAGCCCAGCCTTTTCTGTGTTCTTCCATTAAAATTTTTGGAACCCAGTGCGCACACAATTTCCTGAACCCTAACTAGACAGTCACAACGTCATAAATAGTTGTTATTGACACGTCCGGTATGATCGGATGCAATTCTTTTAATTTGAGACGTCTATTCGCACCAATTGCTTCCTCCGTTCTCCGAAGAAGGGCATCAGAGATCACAGATGGCCGACCTCTTCTTTGTTCGTCATGAACATCGGTCCTATCTTCAGAGAAATGACGACACCATGATGTTACATTTTGTCGATTCATAATGTTCCCATAAACAGAAGCAATTTCTATGTGAATATCCGCTGGTCCCTGACATTTTGCTTGAAGAAAACGTGTGATGGAGCGCACTTCGCATTTGGCAGGATTCTGAATCGGCGCAGCCATTTCAAACACGACCTACTCCAGCCAGAAGCAACGTTCAACTGCCGAACGACCGCGAAGATAACGCCAACGGTTCAAGGTTAACACCACTGTTGTCAACCTGCTCGCCAAAACTCTTCCGTTCCTCTGGCGTATGGCGTATCTTTACTTTCCGAAATACCCTCGTACATTACATCCATACTGCACGACAGTGGCGATTGCTCCATGAGTGAGATGGCACCCTCCCAATACAGTCAATCACAAATAGATTTATTTTCGTACACAACCGGCCTATGTAAGTAAATGATAAATGTTTTTGGGCTGGGTAGTCTACCAGCCAGTGTCAGCGGATGTATTTCGAATGGGTGGACTGCAAGACTCTGCGCGAGCCGTCCCGGAGATGTAAAGCCGACACTATAAATTTTTTTTGACAAAGAATCTTTGACGTTGTGAAAAAGGGACATTACACGGTCAAATCTTCTTTGACAGAGAATCTGTCAAAGTGCATCGAAAATGGCAGATGAATATTTGCCATTAACTACAGCTGTTGGCTGTTGATCTGATAGATTATTAGGCTGCGGCGGAGTTGTCGAGCGCATTGAGGCGCTGTGCTTCGATGCGCGAGGCCGTTCCCAGTCGGGAGTTCGAATGCCCCCATCGGGAATGGATTTTTGTCCTGTCTTTGATATAAGTTAGTTTATAAGTAGTTTGTAAGTTTAGGAACTGATGACCCCGGAGCTACGTCCCATAAGCTTAACAAACATTTTAACATTTAGATTATAAATATCTGTTTATACTATGATTACATGTAGACCTACAGTAACTACAAAGGCTACTCATTTGGAAGACTGACAACATTGGTGACGCTTGCGTCTGCAGTGGTGTTCTGTCCTAAAAGTTTCAAGAGGTGGAACCAGTACATTCGTGGCTGGTAAGAAGCCATTTTTCCCATTTGTTAGTAAAATGTTCAAATGTTTGTTAAGCTTATGGGACTTAACTACGGGGTCATCAGTCCCTAAACTTACAAATTACTTATGAACTACTTACGAACTAGGACGGCACAAATATCCATGCCCGAGGGCGGATTCGAACCCCCGACCGTAGTGGCCGTGCAGACCGTGACTGGAGCGCCTCAGTCCCCTCGGCCATCGTAGGCGGCATTTGTTGGTGTTCTGTCACGTCTGCAGGAAACAAAAACATTAAAATACTTATATTTTGTGTAAATATATTTCGTATAAAATAGAATTAGTCTGATTAAATATATATAGGGAATTAAACAGTGTCATTTTTTACTTCTCCGCCTCAAAACTGGTGTGGGAGTGATTAATTTTCATTTTTACGTTGTCTGCCTTTCAACTAGTCCTCGTTTGATCGCTAATGAACTCAGCAATTTTCTTCTAGCTCTCGGCTTGTTGCAGCCGTATTTTATAATCAGCCTTATACAACTGCATACATTTTATTATTGCGGCTACATACCATACGAATTACCCGTTCGTGTTTTCAAAACGTATGGCAAAAACTAATACTGCGATGCTAGTGGATCAAGCGGTTACATTTCTCACCGCAGTTAACATAACACGAACGATTTCTTTGATCAAATGTACGGTGAGCTGCTAGATGTAATCAAACAATATTTGACGAACAGTATCTTTGACAAAAGTTCCATATTACACTGTCCAGTTTTCTTCCACAAAGATTTTTTTTGTTGAAGAAAATTTGACGTAATGAAGGTGAGTCCTACTGACTAACTGAATTCCTCGTTGCCTATTTAGAATGGATACTGTAATTAGCGTACACTTAATTTTAACTATTCCTAGTCCAAATAATAATTTTGAATGCAAGTTGGAACCGGTAGGACCGCCAAGACCTAATTTAAGCATTTTAGGAGACAATCTGAGTAGCTCCCTTAGACCGCGGATACTGCTGTCACTTATCGGTTAAAGAAACTGCAAGATTATTTAGATACGATTTCTGCATGTTGAAAAAAATAGAAATTGAGACTTAATAATAAGATGTGTGAAGAAATCCATATGACCATTAAAGAAACCCGTTAAACGTCATTTACACGATAAATCAGTCATAACTACAGGCCGTCAATGCAACTAAATACCTAGGAGTAACAATTATAGACAACTTAAATTGGAAAGAACATGTAGAAAATACTGTAGGGAAAGCTAACCAAAGACTACGTTTCGTTGGCTGAACACTTAGAACATGCGATAGTTTTACTAAAGAAACTGCCTGCACAGTTTTGCGGCCTATTTTGCAGTATTGTAGCGCATTGTGGGATACCCACCAAGTGGGACTGACAAACGACTTAGAGAATGTTCAGAGAAGGGCAGCTCGTTTTGTATTATTGAGGTTTAGGGGAGAGAGTGTCACGGGAATGATGCACAAGCTGAGGTGGAAATCATTAAAGCAAAAGCATTACTCGTTGCGACAAGATCAAATTTCGAAATTTCGTTCACCAACTTTCTCTTCCGAATGCGAACGTATTTTGTTAGCACCCACCTACATAGGAAGACACGATCATCAAAATAAAATACACAGTCGATAAACACACGCCAGAAACAGACTCCAGCCAACAAGACGGAGAAACATTAATAACATGTAAAGAAGAGACATCAACACCGTGAGTAGACCGAATATTAAGTTAAAAACATATACGCCTAACGTGCACAATGTTTTTTTTAAAAACTGTTATTAATCTATTTATCTAAAACAAACTGTACAACCTTTGTATCATTTACGGGACACGGAAGATGCTTTTAAAATAAAAAGTGAAAGGCGTCTGTTGTAAAATAAATTTCTTAATTGCAGTCAGCATAAGACGGATTACCTCTTATAATCAATAATATAAGAAACATGAGATCGAAAACGGAAAAAAATTTGCTGTTCCTTTTTCCCACGAGCTATTAGAGAATATAACTTTAGATAAACATAATGGAAGCGGTTCGATAAACCCTCTGCTAAGCCCTTCAATGTGACTTGCAGAGTATTTTTGTAGATGTAGACTGATGTTATGTTGTTGCTGAGGATGCATGATTGAAAAACATACGATGGTGGAACAGTACACTTCTATCGCTGGTCCAGGGCACACCTCTCAGACAAAGTTGATGCCCAGTCCCTTAGCCTGCGCGCTCTCCGAAACGTGACCACTCTTTTTTCCTCCGGAGTTATGTAAAGCCCCTTGTCTACATAACGCCAGTACTAGATTATTTTTTTGGCAGCTTTACAGAATTCAAAAATGTTCAAATGTTTGTTAAGCTTAAGGGACTTAACTACGGGGTCATCAGTCCCTAAACTTACAAACTATTTATGAACTACCTACAACTAAGGACGGCACAAATATCCATGCCCGAGGGGGGGGGGATTCGAACCCCCGACCGTAGTGCCGTGCAGACCGTGACTGAAGCGCCTCAGTCCCCTCGGCCACATCGGCCGGCGTCAAAAATGTTCAAATGTTTGTATAGCTTATGGGACTTAACTACGGGGTCATCAGTCCCTAAACTTACAAACTACTTATTAACTAGCTAACACTAAGGACGGCAGAAATATCCATGCCCGAGGGGAAATCGAGCCCCCTAACGTAGTGGCCGTGCAGACCGTGATTGGAGCGCCGCAGTCCCCTCGGCCACCGCGGCCGGCTTTACAATATTAATGCAGTCATAGGGTACAGTGGAAATTTACAGTGAGTCAGGAAAAAGGTGTTTCGTCGTTTCATACAGAGCGCTGTGTAAATTCATATTACCATCGACACGTTACGAATGTCGAAACGGTTCACGCAGTGCAGGCTGAGGAGTTATAGGGTTGGAGAATCTCCAACTCGTTACTGGAGCAGCTCTTGAGTTTCAGGAGAATAAAGTCGTCTTTCTCAGAAAGCTTGCTACGCTGCTTCATACTGACTGCCTTCCGAGAACTCTGCAGGCCTCGTGAGTGTGATCCTAGACGTTTGACAGAATACCAGCGACCCTAAAATAGTTTAGGGGCATAAGTCGAAAATTTTATTTCAAAGGTTAGGCTAAGTTTTACAAGTGTTCTCCCAGTGCAACAACTGCCGTGACAACGTGACCAAGTCTGTCAACCTTGCAGGACAGAACCGGCAAGAACCATTATTGCCTGCTGATTCCAAAATGACGCCACCCTTCTGGCGTCCGTGCTGAATATACTGTCGATCCGATGCCACCGTATAAGCCAATAGTGGACACCGACAAATGATCTCGTGTGCTACTGCTGAAGGACTATGAGTGACAAGAATCAGTCCCTTCGCTCTCTTCCGTTTTGCCTTGGTACAGAATAGATGCACTGCAGTGGCCCAGACTGCCATTCATTGGATCCGACCTCAGGGTGAGTCCCACATAGTAATCTGTAGTTTCAGAATACAGCCAACATTGTATCTTATTATTTATCAATCACCTCTTCCTACGGCGCCCACAAGCCTTTACCGTTTCGCCTTCCATTCTGACAAGCCATCCAATCCATCATATTTGTACAGCAGTGAGATGGATTGTAAAATTTTGGTATCATCAGCGAGATAAACATTAAGTGCTGCATAAAATTAGGCAGGGACAGACAGTGGTCTGTGGTAATTAGGGCAAACACGTCGTCTTTAATGGCTTGCAACAGTTCTGCTACTACCTCGGATACTCGAGCTTCTTCAGAGGGCATGACCGATCAACGCAGTGACGCTTCTCATGTTGAAACTGTCAGTCAAGTACTTTCATCGCCATTAAATATTCACAGCAGCAAGGTTTCAGAAGTGTGTGACGAGCTAGCAGATTGATGGAGAATTACTGTTTAGTTTTTACTGGTGTATAAAATGTTTTACATTAAAAATTAATTTTTATGATAGTACACATATGAAAATAAAGAAAAAGTACTTCAAAACGTTAATAAACTAATGAATGAAGCTGACTGAAAATTTACTAATCCAGCCTACAAATTTCCCTCATGACGTTAACATATCACCGTCACTGTGTCTTGGCGCATGCGCGGTAATACCACCAGCGTGCTATATAAGGCGGAGTTGAGAGCGTCTTCGTCAGTCCTTGTTGGCGCACCTGAAGATGACTGGCAGGTGTCCAGCTGAAATATCGTCGAATGATCTTTACGACGACCGGCTGCAAACCCGAAATCTTTTTGAACATTTTCAATGTGACAAACTTTTTAACCAAATATTTAAAAAGGCTATGTAAAACCTTTGCTTTTTTATATAATTCTTTTTTGCGAAAAGCATATTTTTTACTCGTTTGTATCTTGATGAAATTACAGTGAATAGATGTAAGTCTTAAGTTAAAAAACATTTGCAAATGTTTGTAAATCTATAGTTCTTAACTTCTTAGGTTATTAGTCCCAAGGCTTACAAACCGCTCAAACTAAGTTAAACTAACCTAAGGACAACACACACTCACCCATACCCGAGGGAGGACGCAAATCTTAGACCGTTCAGCCACTCCACCGCTGTTTTTAAGTTTATTTCAATTTTTCTTCACCTGAGTCTACCCATATTTTCCATCTCCCTACATTAATCTCGCGAGAAGCCCGCGAAGCTACAAATAACACATATTGCTCATGGTGACTTAACAACTATTCTTACCGCATACCATTCGTGACCTTTAAAGCAGAGGGAGAAAATGGCACTGGTACGTCACTTAACCGCCCTCATACACCGTAAAGAAATTAAGTTTATACTTTACTGTCGCTAATTTATGAATTATTACGAAAGTTTCAGCTGTTTAGCACGTCGAAAACCGACGGTAGGAAATAAAAAAAAATCTCTACCTGACACTGGTTAAGATTACGCGTTATTATTCCATTCTCATCGAATTTTGACCTAAGTCGAACTTTTCAAGTAGCTATCTCATCGGAAGTTAGTCGAAAATCGATTCCAAAATTTGTACCGAACAAATACAAAGTCAGACAAGTAGGCGAGTTAATAAAATCCTGATAAATATGTCACACACACACACACACACACACACACACACACACACACATATATATATATATATATATATATATATATATATATATATATATATATATATATATATATATATATATATATATTTGTGTGTGTGTGTGTTTGAGTAATCCTTCCAGGTGTCCCTCAGATATGCTTCTTTTTCAAATCGGTTCACTACACCCCTTATGTGTAGGGCGTCTTACGGTCACTTTTTTTTTCTTTTCATCCGGATATCTAGTTCACGTGTGAAAAGCTAGATAGAATTACTCCAGGCGTTCACAGTTAAAGCTGTAAATTCAGTTAGTTGGTGCGGTCTTTCTACAGAGGGTAATTGTCGCACACTGCGCCGGTAGGTTCTGTGACACAATCTACCGCCAACAATCTGCAGGAACTGCAAGTGCACGGGCGGTGCTCAGTGTTGTGAGTCTTAGTCACGCCATTTTTATCACACGCTCCTCTATTGCAAGTACGTCATCAAGTTCTGAGCTTCATTTAAAATTTCATGTCTCTGTCTCATCAAGAAGTTAGTTTAAAGTTCATTGCAATATTTTTATCGCACGCACAAAGTACCGAGAAAGTGTACAAATAACAATCATACCGAGCGAGGCCGTGCTCGGTATTATTAAGTTCGTAAATGACGCATGGAAATTCGCGATTATTCAGGGGACCATAATTCGGGTTCTCTGTATCGCACAGTGAAGGGGAAAGTGTTCTGAATAGCCTTTGGCTTAGTGATCATTTGTATGCATATTAGAAGAATGACAATACTGTAGCTGTTCTATAGAACAGCTTCAAAATTTTAGATATTACATATTTCCTGAATATTGTTCAAATTGAGGAAGCCGCGGCATAATAGCCGTGAGCACTAAAGCGCCCAGCTGTGGCGCGCGTGGTCGTTCGTCGTCAGGGGTTCGAGTCCTCCCTAGGGCATGGGTGATTGTGTTGTCCTCGGCATAAATTACTTTATTTGTAAGACTACGAACTAATGACCAACGTAGTTAAGTCCGTTAGATTTACAAACATTTGAACATTTTGAAATTAAGTAAGTCAGTTTGTTTTTGATCGTTGCGTACGGTCTTTGGTGAGTTTGATAAGGCTTACAATAGCACCATTTATACACGGCCGGTTCCTGAAAGCCGCGGAGGAGCGGCCGAGCGCATTGAGGCGCTATGCTGCGATGCACGAAGCCGTTCCCCGTCGGGGTCCGAA
Source organism: Locusta migratoria (assembly GCA_026315105.1). Classification (NCBI taxonomy): domain Eukaryota; kingdom Metazoa; phylum Arthropoda; class Insecta; order Orthoptera; family Acrididae; genus Locusta; species Locusta migratoria. The sequence goes on along the minus strand of CM048748.1, from coordinate 281,243,514 downwards.
TCCCTCCTCGGGCATGGATGTTTCTGCTGTCTTTAGTATAAGCTAGTTCATAAGTAGTTTGTAAGTTTAGGAACTGGTGACCCCGTAGTTAAGTCCTATAAGCTTAATTAACATTTGAACATTTGAAAGTTTCCTGAAAATCACGAAAAACTTGATTTTGTGGTCTTAAAACCACGAGTTGGTGGGATGGAACCTACGATAATTTCTATTCATTACAAATCGTCGAAATTTTTACCATAAATTCTTAAGATTAAATTGTCAAAATATTTTTTTTCGATACCTTTATTATTTACCGCGATGCAGAGATTCGAACTGTTCGTACTTAAGAACAAAATCCCAAAATCCCAATTTAGCTGTTTTTGCACTTATCTAAATAACCAAAGATAGCAAATAGTTAAAATATTTTTATTACATTATGTGGGAATTAATCTAGAATTTGAATTTTTTACGTTTTCTAAAATCTTTCTCCATAATCAAGATACAACCGGAAAACTGTGATGTTTCGCTACAGAAAGTGAGTATTTTGGCGAAAGAAGGTGCTGAGGCAGCTCTGAAACTTACTATCCTACTGTAACGGTCCCCAGTCCTGTTGATGACGAATCTAGTTGGCCGTCTTCAAGTTTTGCGTGTGTACTATCGGCGAAATCAATGTAGTAACTTCACATTTTTTCTGAAAATCATACTGCTAGATTCTAAGTTAATATGACGGCAATATGCATGGTACGTTCGGTCAAACATCAAGGAATCATTGCCAGTAGTTAAATTCAGATACATAAAACGCCACCGTTAAGTCGTTTATTCTCCTCTGTAAAAACTTTTGGTAACTATATACAACTGACATGTTCAGATCGACACTGTTAACACACTAGTTCACGATTCAAATCTCAACTTCAGACACTGACAATTACATCCAAATTACACCAAACTGACAACTCTTTGACAGCTGAACTTTTACTGCTGCGTCATACTGTCCCTGTTCAACTCATGCTTATAATGACACATCTCTTTGACTTGTGAAGACAGTACATTCTCCTTTTCTGCGATCTTTAAAAAGAGGATACAGCATATCTTTAGTTATGCTATGATCCCTGGAAGGAACCGTTGAAATTGTAAACAACAAATAGTGATATTACGTTTCATGAGCAAATAGGAACAGAGACTACTTTTCAATTAAATTACAAAATATCTTCAAACATCGCCACAAATAGATAATATGATAATACCATTTCAAAGGAACAATCGCAGCATTTTCCTAAACTGATTTAGAGAAATCATGGAAAACTTAAATCTGATTCCATAAAATCTCGGGCGAACTGCCGGATGTCCGTTACTTCCTGTCACGATATTTCTGTGCAGAGTCTTCTTGGCCAACTTCAGGTGAACACCGCCGAAGTACTGCCGAAGACGCGGTGAGCTGTGCTATTTATTACCAATTCAGCTGACATCGCGCATGCGCATACTTAGCGCGCGTGTTCACTACAGCTACGTACGCTGCTTCGAGCGCCCTCTGGATGAGGATTAGGGTTTAACGTCCCACCGACAGCGTCGTCAATACAGACGCAGCTAACATTCGCATTGGTGGGGGAAGGTTGTGGAAGAAAATCGGCGGTGTACGCTCAAAGGTACCATTGCACCCTGGACTGATTTAGATAAATAATTGAAAAACCTAAATCAGTAAGGCCAGAGGTGGATTTAAACCACCATCCTCCTGAATAGGGACATCGTTACCGTGTTACGTGAGCTTGCAACGGGACTGGTTGACGTGTGTGTAACGGGGCTACTTAATATGTGCGTGTGCGTGTGTTGCCTTCAGTACTAACAGGGGTCTAAAAATGAAAGATTATATAAGGCTACTAAAATTATGGATCTGACTGCATTACTACTAGGAGAGTAACTTGACAATTAGTGCGCAACGTAATGCTGACCTACACAAGGAAAGTTTGGGCCCGTCGAAACTTACGCTATCTGACTGCAATATAAGAAGGATTAAAAAGATGAAAAATCTTGGTTGGCTGATAGTCACTTTACGAGAACAATAGAAGAATGTCGTATTGTGTTGTACTTGTTGGCTCTGTCTTAGTATTACTATACAATCAGTCTGCATACACAAATAATGAATGCGTGCAAGAAATATTATTTTGTTGTAAAATGGGAAGTGATACCTCGCTTGACACCAACTCACATTCTTCACTTCATATCGTTCATGTCACCCACTTGCTACAATGTACTTCATTACCATTAACTTACAGTCACTTACAGCGTCAAGAATAATCACAAACAAAGCGAAACCAATCAAACTGAATAAACCTGTATTAGAGAAAATTAGAAAATTAGCAATCAGCAAATTCGTCACGAGTAACATAAACTATAAAAATGAAGAATGAGCATATTATTGCGAAGTCGTGCAATGAGGCAGTTTCTAAAACAGGGCCCTACCCTCAGGAAAGGATTAATTATAAAAAATCAAAATGTCAAAAAGTGAAAGGGACTGCTTATTTTATTATTACGTTTGTTTAATTCCCTATCCATGTTATTACAACAATTACAGTGACGAGCCACGAATTAATCAAGGTTGTGTATATCAAATCAAATGTTTGTAAATCTATCGGACCAAACTGCGTGGTCATCAGTCCGTAGATTACAGACTACTTAAACCTAGGTAAACTACGCTAAAGACAACACACACATCCATGCCCCAGGGACGACTCGAACCTCCACGGCGAGCAACCGCGCGCTCCGCAGCGAGAGGCTTTAGACCGCTCGGCTACTCCACCGCGATAAGGTAGTGTATAGGTTCCTATTGAACGGAAAGTGATATAAAATAAAATAAAATGAAATGAGCGACCTTGCGCAATGCGAAAAACATTTAAAGTAAATTACCAAAAAATTAGCAGCATCATGAAGAACTCTGTGCTCCAGTGCAAGCGTCACGCTCCGCTACTACTCTCCGACTCCCCGCGCGGCAACACCTAGTAAACCCCCCTTACCGGCCGCCAAAGACAAACCCAACAAAGATGTTTATACATATGTTGTTGCCAACATATATAATCCCAAAACTTAAGGTAGGAAATTTCCATTCAGTAGCCACTTTACAAGCTGAAGCAACTCATCCACCAGAGACATGATTAAACAAGGACGCAAAAAAGGCAGGTTACAGAAACAGGGGAGGAATCGAGCCGAGGTGGGAGGACCCAGATGCTTCACTAACTGGTAAGAACCGCAAAACCCAGCAGGATAACCGGCCTGTCATTATGAGAAACAGCTGAATGGTTGTACGATGTCTAAGCAGTGTGACATATGTCAGCAACGATAGAGAGAGCATTGCACAACAGTATTGCGAAAGACCTGTGCAACATGTCGCATGGGACGGACATGCTGGAGCCCTGAAGCGTGGCCAGCAGACACGTCACCGCAATGAGCCGCCAGCCGACCACTCTGGGGTTGTTCACTGATTACTCGTGCCGCCACTGTCCGCTGTCTGACGCCACGCTAGTGGGAGTCACATTTAGCAATTACGTCTTATGAGGGACCAGCCAACGCCGCCACAAGTCCTGCTGACTCCAACTCAGCGCTCCCACGTCGCTTGACTGCCTCCGTTGCCGGGGCCGCTATCACTGTCGCACAGGTAATATTACATGATCATTGGAAGGACAAACTGACATTATTTTGATCCAAAGAGAATGATGACAAATTCTGAGTTCCCCAAGAAGCACATATCTCTTCTGCCATCCTGCTCCCAGCAGCCGAATCCCAATTTACAAAACTTTCGGCCATTCTTTTCAGAATTAATACTCATCAATAAAGAAACAATCCCATAGTGTAGCGATTCCCAACCATTTTTTGCTTTGCGGCCCAGCCAGTGCATAAAAACATCTGGGAGGTCTAGTAATTAAATAAAAATCACCAAAACACAAAAATAAGTGTGTGCACGCGTGCGGGTGCGCGCAGACTTATTTTTGTGTGTTGGTAATTTTTATTTCTTATTTTGTTACTGGGCCTCCGAGCATATATATTACATTTTTATTATATTCAAATTATTAAAACAGGTATACGAAAACTCAAAAATCAAGTAGGCAATGTTAAAAAAAAACCAGTGGGATACTCGACAATGTTTCTCATAAGACAGTCAATATTTTGATTAAAACTGGTTAACTTTAGCCTCAAATCCCTCTTTACTTTGCCTGTTACTTTTTTTTCAAATAGAATAAAGTTGAAAAGACTCGTCCACATAAACAGGTTATCGAAAACGCCATTGAGTTTTTCAGATGAATTTTGGCAGTTGCTATACAGTCTTGCCGAACCCTTATGGAGAATGAGACCATTGGAGTTGTTAAAAAAAAAAAAAAAAAAAAAAAAAAAAAAAAAAAAAGAAATGAACACCTTTTTTAAAGCCTAGTCACATGATACTTTAATTAACAAGTCTTCTTCACCTGATGAAATTTTCAATTTCTTTAAAGTTATCTACTTCAAAGGGTTTTATGCACTGGATTTCGCCCTAAGTTTTAGGAAAGTAGTCCCTGAAAGAAACATGAAAATACTAAGCTAGTGTCTAGTCAGCAGGGGTACGCAAACTTTTTGTCACCGTGTACTATTAGAATTCTTTGAAATTTTTTGGCCTACCACTAGAACATGTTCAATTTTTGACAAACCCCGTGGTTGTAAAGGGAGGGTAGGACGCGGAAGATTGACTGATAAGTGGTGCACGAGTAAGCTAATAAGTGAAATTATATACTCTAAAAGGATTCTTTGGTCACACTGTGTAAGTGGGAACTTGGACGTTTTCTAGCACAATCTTCAAACAAAAGAAAAATCCTTAGTTCGTCTTGGAATTCAAACAATCTTGAGAATATTTTTACCTCTCGCCAGCCATCGAAATTTGGAGCGAAGTAGAACCTCTTTGTGTTCACTACACATTTCATCACAGGACACACTAAACAGTCTCGAATTTATTGACTTCGGTTTAATAAAATTGACATTTTTATTGCATCGACACGAGTGGTTTTTTTTTTTTTTTTTTTTTTTTTTTTTTTTTTTTTTTTTTTTTTTTTTTTTTTTTTTTTTTTTTTAGATATTCGTTCAAACCTTTCACCGCAAGAGCTCTCTATGTATGTTGGAATGTGTCCGCTGAACCAGGGGATCGACTGATCTGATGACTTTGATACAGCATCTATAGGACATTTAAATCTTATTTCACTTATTTACTCGGTGATCTTGGTAACTGGCGAGTGAAACCCCTGAACCTACCGACAATTTTTATCTCTTTCTCGCCGGCCGCGGTGGCCGAGGGGATTGAGGCTCTTCAGTCACGGTCTGCACGGCCACTACGGTCGGGGGTTCGAATCCCCCCTCGGGCATGGATATTTGTGCCGTCTTAGTTCGTAAGTAGTTCATAAGTAGTTTGTAAGTTTAGGGACTGATGACCCCGTAGTTAAGTCCCATAAGCTTTACAAACATTTGAACATTTATCTCGTTCTCGACTCTCGACAACCGTTCGCGGACCAGTGCAAGGCTGCCCGCACCCCTTAGGTTGGGAACCGCTGACATAGTGTATACCAATAGCCGGTACGTCGCAACACAAGCAGCTAAGGATATAAAATCATGTCATGGAGTGACCTTAAACAGTACATTCAGTGTCCTACTGCAGAAACGGAGCGATTTATCTGATGTCCGAATGGGTATTATCATTGCGATTCGGTCAAAGGGTAGTGCCAATTCCGAAGCTGCCAAGTTTGTATTCTGTTCAAATACCGTGCATAGCAATTCTGCTGTCCAAAACTGGCCCATAGAAGAGAGGATTCAACAACAGTTGCGGCTGTATGTACGGCTGAATGAAAGTGCAACAGTTGAGCAGTTCACTGCGAAGATGAATCGTAGAGCTGCTGACATAATTACACAGATTGTACAGATTACTGCCATAAAATATTTGTTAATATCTATACGTAGGTATTGAAAATGGAATAAACTCAGCTGCCAGATTAATATTGACTGAAGGAATTATTACAAATTGCAGACCATAAACAACGAAATAGCTTGCAGAACACTCATTGATTAAATATTGCTTATCATGGTGGAGTCTTTGCCAGTTTAGAGGGACAGAGAAGATGTTTCCGAAGATATTCCAATATATTGCTGAACTGTAGATATAATCGCGAAAAGACCATGAGGACAAAGTAGATTGATTAACACCCACACTTAGGCGTCCAGTCAGTCGTTTCTCCGATGTCTGTAGCAGAAAGAGGAGGAGGTGTGTGGTGCACTGTGTATCCCCCCAACACGCAGTACTCGGCTACTGCATCCTCGTCTGCAGCTGGAAATGGATTTTCGCCGAAAGCGAATGCTTCCTCTTGGCCCAGGACCAAGAAAAAAGTGTGTTTACCAAGGAAACGATGATATGTCCTCCAGGCTTCATATGTTACAGTTGTTGCTTTTGCCACAACTGACTGGAATGTACGTCACTCTGAATAACAACTACGTGTACCTTACTCAACAAAGACTGCCGTATTGCCGAATAGACAGCGCTGGTGTGGGTAATGTTCAAATGTTTTTTAAAGTTATGGGACGTAACTACAGTAGTTATCGGTCCCTAACTTGCAAACTATTTAAACTAACTTATCCTAAGAACAAGACAAACGCCCATACCCGAGGGAGGTTCAAATGTTCAAATGTTTGTAGAACTTATGGGACTTAACTACGGGATCATCAGTCCCTAAGCTTACAAACTACTCATGAACTAGCTAAGACTAAGGACGGCACAAATATCCATTCCCGAGGGAGGTTTCGAACCCCCGACCGTAGTGGCCGTGCAGACCGTGACTGAAGCGCCTCAGTCTACTAGGCCACCGCGGCCGGCCCCGAGGAAGGACTCGAGTCTCCGACTGGGGTAATGTTCCTCTTTCTTCCAGGTCGATAATATTCAAACCTTCGGCTTTATTCCTATGGGGTTAATGATAAAGGTTTCGTAACTCCAGTGGCAAAATATGGCCATGTATGGAGTAACGCATTATTTCTACTGTTGCGGACGCTGAAATAATTGGACGGAACTGGACTTCCACCTCGATGTGTATATTATGAGCAAGGGCACGCGGGTGGAAAATTGTCAGTGTACCAGAAACTTGTTAAATGTATCTAGCTCTCCACGTAAAACCTACCTTTGTGCACCGCGAATTTGCCCAAATTCAGTGTTTCGAAACCCACTGAATAGTTTTGGCTAATGGTGTATTTATTTTACAACCAGGAACAAATTAAAAAGCATACTAAATACTACACGGTAGCATAGGGAACGAATAGAAATGGTATAACTTGAGCAAAGTAAACAAAAAAAGGCCTGCATAGAGCTGTTGATTTACCTTGAAAGACAATACAGGAGTAACACTGATTAGAAGTAACAAAATAACTGTACAAGTCAATATAAATGAAGATAATGTGAACATGTGTTGCTCTTCATTAGGTAGATTCGTATATTACAGCAGTTACAACGACATTGCAATACAGAGGCCGAAACTAAAGCCAAGAACAGAGACTAGCCATTATTACAGGGTACTTCCATCACAAACAAGTACTGAGCGAGTTGTTCTCTAACTCCTTAAAAGTAACGAAAGTGTTCCCTCCGCGTAGACAGTACCGTTGTTAGCGTGCTATTCGATTGCCGTCTTTGCTGGCGTAAGTAACGTCAGTTTTGGCTGAAAACTGTTACTATCAAACGTGAATTTGACCATTGAATTCGCAGAAAGTTCTGTTAGGTAGTGAATATGTAAAAAAACACCGAGGTGAAAAAAAAAAACGCATTGCATTCCTTCTAACCATGCAATGAAGGCTTTCACGACCGGATGTCATAGTTGCTGGTAGAACTTCCGGGTTATAAGGCCGTGGTCCATAAAACTTTTCAGTTTCACCTAACGTTTCGTCCAGAGCTGCAAGACAAATTCAAATGTTCAAATGTTTGTAGAACTTAAGGGACTTAACTAGGGGGCCATCGGTCCCTAAGCTTATGAACTACCTAAGACTAAGGACGGCACAAATATCCATGCCCGAGGGGGGATTCGAACCCCCGATCGTAGTGGCCGTGCAGACCATGACTGGAGCGCCTCAGTCCCCTCGGCCACCGCGGCCGGCAGCTGCAAGACTCAACGCATGTTAGAAGACCTCTGGGGATGTTCTACCAGCAACTATTCCTTCTAACACCGAGTCGTTTTTCCCCTGAGAAATGTAGCAGCTCGACGCAGCATGGATTCAACAAGATGTTCAAATTTTTGTAGAGTTTATGGGACTTAACTACGGGGTTATCAGTCCCTAAACTTACAAACTACTTATGAACTATCTACAACTAAGGACGGCACAAATATCCACGCCCGAGGGGGGATTCGAACCCCCGACCGTAGTGACCGTGCAGACCGTGACTGCAGCGCCTCAGTCCCCTCGGCCATCGCGGCCGGCGATTCAACAAGACTCGAAGTCTACTGCAGGAATATTGAGCCATATGTCCATATGTTCTCCTAGTTTGAACTTTGTACCCCATGGCTCGGTAGCACAGTGGTAGACTACCAGACTATGAATGCAAAGGCCGCGGGTTTGATTCCTTCCAGTTGCTGATATTATCTGTTACATTCCAATCCGTTTACCTTTGGCAACATTGGTGATGTGAAAATTATTGAATAGCAACGTAGTTCGGAATCCACGTTAAACTTTAGGTCCACCTATAACTGTCTGGGTAAGTCAGTTCGAACGTCGGTGGAAGGCAACCGCATACCACATCGAAAGAGGACCATACCCAGTAAAGCACTGTGGTGTTGAAACCGATCTTCGGATTGTTGATTGCTTTATATTTACTCCATGGCTCGCAGCTAACCCTGTTCCTTACAAGACCCAATCCTCGTTGGAATCTGCAGTCTAATAGGCACGAATGCTTCAGATAATGGACTACGATTAAGAATTTTCGAAAACAACAGACGCCGTAATTCTTAATTTTAATCCAAAATATCCAGGATTGTTGCGTATACCACCGCGGATATAAACGAGTACCACACTCCAGGTGAGAATACAGTTTTTGTTCAAAAAGATCAACTGTTTGAAATCATAAGAGACCAAACTGCTGAGATCATCTGTTCCTAGACTTAAAAATACTTTGTATAAAGTATTTTAAGCGTCGAGTCTCTCGTCCTGGGGGACCTCCAATTCTTTTTTACGGTAATACATGTTCCGGGTGATCAAAAACTCTGTGTAAATTTGATAACTTAATAAATCACGGAATAATGTAGTTAGATAGGTAAACATTGACACACATGCTTGGAATGACATGGGGTTTTATCAGAACAAAAAAATAACAAAAGTTCAAAAAATGCTCGACCGATGGCGCTTCATCTAATCAGGAAAGCAATAATTAGCATAACAAATTAAGACAAAGCAAAGATGATGTTCTTTACAGGAAATGCTCAATATGCTCACCATCATTCCTCAACAATAGCTGCCGGCCGCGGTGGCCGAGGGGACTGAGCCGCTTCAGTCACGGTCTGCACGACCCTACGGTCGGGGGTTCGAATCCCCCCTCGGGCATGGATATTTGTGCCGTCCTTAGTGTTAGCTAGTTCATAAGTAGTTTGTAAGTTTAGGGACTGATGACCCCGTAGTTAAGTCCCATAAGCTATACAAACATTTGAACATTTTTCGTATTATCCCAATTTATGATTCACTCGGCTTCGCTTGATTCAAGCGTAATCGGCAGATAAAGCTCATGGTAAAAAGACTCAAAGTACGCTACTGCCATTAGAATTGCTACATCAACTAGAAATTCAGATGATAAACGGGTATTAATTGGACAAATATATTATACTAGAACTGACATGTGATTACATTTTCACGCAATTTGGGTGCATAGCTCCTTAGAAATCAGTACCCAGAACAACCACCTCTGGCCATAGTAACGGCCTTGATACGCCTGGGCATTGGATGGCGTGTTCAGGTACAGATGTCCATGCAGCTTCAACACGATACCACAGGTCACCAAGGGTAGTGACTGGCGTATTGTAACGAGCCAGTTGCTCGGTCACCATACACAAGACGTTTTCAATTGGTGAGAGATCTCGAGAATGTGCTGGCAAGGGCACCAGTCCAACATTTTCCGTATGCAGAAAGGCCCGTACAGGACCTGCAACATTCGGTTGTGCATTATCCTGCTGAAATGTAGGGTTTCGCAGAGATCGAATGAAAGGTAGAGCCACGGGTCGTTACACACCTGAAATGTAACGGCCTATGTTCAAAGTGCGTCGATGCGAACAAGAGGTGATCGAGACGTGTAACCAACGGCACCCCATACTATCAGGGTGATACGCCAGTATGGCGATGACAAATACACACTTCCAATGTGCGTTCACCGCGATGTAGCCAAACGCGGATGAAACCATCATGATGCTGTAAACGGAACCTTGATTCATCTGAAAAAATGAAGTTTTGCCATTCGTGCACCCAGGTTCGTCGCTGCGTACCCCATCGTACGCGCTCCTGTCTGTGATGCAGCGTCAAGGGTAACCGCAGCCATGGTCTCCGAGCTAGTAGTTCATGCTGCTGCAAACGTCGTCGAACTGTTCGTGCAGATGGTTGTTGTCTTGCAAACGTCCCCATGTGTTGACACAGTGATCGAGACATGGCCGGAGGATCCGTTACAGCCATGCCTGTCACCTCGACTGCTAGTGATACGAGGCCGTTGGGTTTCAGCCCGGCGTTTTGTATTGCCTCCTGAACCCACCGATTCCATATTCTGCTAACAGTCACTGGATAGCGACCAAAGCTAGCAGCAATGTCGCGATACTATTAACCACAATCGCGATAGGCTACAATCCGACCTTTATCAAAGTCGGAAACGTGATGGTACGCATTTCTCCTCCTTACACGAGGCATCACAACAACGTTCCACCAGGCAACGCCGGTCACCTGCTGTTTGTCTTTGAGATATCGGTTGGAAACTTTCCTCATGTCAGCAAGTTGTAGGTGTCGCCACCGGCGCTAACCTGGAGTGAATGATCTGAAAAGCTAATCATTTGCATATCACAGTATCTTCTTCCTGTCGGTTAAATTTCGCGTCTGTAGCACGTCACCTTTGTGGTGTAGCAATTTTAATGGCCCGGAGTGTATTTTCCTTATACTGTTGACTCACCTTCGAAAGTTCTTTTATTAACGGAGTATGTTGACTGCTATTTCTCTCTTCAAATTTGCATATGGGCTTGTATTTTAGCGTTGACATGTGTGTGTATGTGAGAATTTTCTCTTAGAGTGGTATCTTATTTATCAGCCAATAGAGTGGTTCAGTCGGCATTATACAGTTACTCCTTGGTTGCATTTGCTAATTTATGTGTTGAAATAGTGGCAGTCTCTAATTTGATTATGATATAGCACAGTATGTACTGCTTGTTTCAAGTGGATAAAAATCTTCTTATGAACAAACAATATTATTAATCACTATGTGTTCACCGAAAGAGATTAAAATAGACGAGAAAAGGGGACTGTCAAGCTAAACTCTTAGTCATGCTATTCCATTTAACTTTTCTGTAGTTATCCAGTTCTTTTCAATGAAAAGTCTTTAATGTTGCCTTTAAATGCATACAATAATTTTGTTTCCCTTTGTAAATAAAGAGACCTACAGATCTGTCGTTGACGATCATCTCGTACTTGGAGCACTATACACATTGTTCCATTCTTTCTTTAGTGATGATAGTTATTTAACTAATCAAACAGGTTTTCCTTCAAGTAATAATATCACAAGATGCCAAGAAAATTTCATTCTGCGCTTAAGCGTCTGTCAGCAGAAGAATGTAAGCTAATAAAGATCAGAAAAACTTCCGCCAGTAAGCGACCGTCGAAAGTTAATTACTTTTTCCAGACAGCGAAATAGTTATCGAATTTTCCAAGCACGTTCCATCGATAGGAACACTGAGCATAAAAAAGGAGCAATCATCAAGTAATATAAAATAGCTTAAAGTGTAGCCTAGCAAAGTAGATCATTTTATACTAAACTTTATATAATCTTGCTGCGAAAATGTCCATCACAAGTTCTCGTTACAAGGAGTTGGACATGCGGTCCTAGAAAAGAACGTCCAGACTTAAGAGGGAATATGATTTGAAAATTTTGGGAAGAAAAGCATGTAGAATGCTAAAATGGTTTGAAGTTACGACATGTGCTAAATAATCCACAAACAGATAACTAGTAATTGTGAATAAGAATGGGAGGAATACTAGTTCTAACGGCAGGTCAGTATTAGGATAACTGAAATATGAGAAGCGCTATTTGAGCAAGATCCACAAAAGAAAGACAGTTTTGTCAGTCACAAATTTATAAGTGTTTTGAGCCTTGTAGATATATGGGACAACAGTACGTAGAAGTATTGCTTCATAATGTGTGGGTGTAATCGACTGCGAGCAACAATAAGAGAAAATGGAACATTTAACGATAGTAATTTGTCGAATAAATGTTAGGAATGGTAGCGGCAATTACAGAACCAGTTTGCTGTCATAACATCCGAGATGTATTTGATACTTAATATTCTGAAGAGTAAACTGTTAAATTGTCTGTAAGATTATACTCAGCAATTTTTTACCTCTTGGTACGAATATCGACACGTCCAGAAAGTAACACGATGAGTGATTTTAAGTTTTATGCTATTCTCGTTAGTTTTTCCCATTAATTTTTGAATATTCTATCAGTTATGCCAATGCATTTCTACCCTTTAATAGCCCGGCGGTTGATTGAAATACAAATGGTATCACAGTACAAGCCAAAAACCGCAGTCTCTATGCGCAGGATTAACAGATAAATGAATGAACGTCATGGAGCACAATGTATCGAAGAGACCACAGAGACCGAACCGAAACGAAACAAAGTAATAATAGAATGCAATGTTTTACAAAACAGACAACTCATGACAGATCTAATCAGCCTTTGATTATAAATGGAAATGAATTGATCAATCGTTGGCTGAATTAGTTCAGCTAGGTAGTACCCTGCTTAATTAATGACGGGGTCTATTACTTTGGCTGGTTTTCTTTAGTGTGTGTGTGTGTGTGTGTGTGTGCGTGTTATTTAATTAATTAATTTATTTTAAATTTGTCTTTTTTGTGCCTTGAAGTTGAGATGAAGCGGGTTAATGTGTGAGAGCAAAGTACATTATGCTTGTGTGGGGCCAGTCATACTTCTGATGATAACGTTTAACATCAGATGGACTCTAGTTTCAGAAACTTCATCAGGACTTTATTGGAACATTACAGTCCAACACTTAGAAACCCGTTGGTCTTCAAGAGAGGAATTTTCATGTTGATGACTTCTGTCAGACTGAGAAATGGTTCCTGTTCACTATTCGTGTGCAAATCATGCAAAATAAGAGCAGTAAACACCAACATTTCCAAAAGCTTTCGTTGTACCGAGAAGGTACATAGGGGCTGGAATTTCGCAGACAAATCGCTAATTAATCACATGTCTTCCGAAACGTTTTATATAGATAGACCACTGTTGATACACACATCAAAAATGTATCGCATTACCTTGGTTACAAGATCTCCTGAACACTGAAGATGAATGTGTATAATTAATATTAAAAAAAACTGTTACTTTACCGATGAGCAGATAACTGTTACCTGCTGGCAGCAGAACAGCCCAGCCCAGCCGAGTCCAGCACTGGGCACATGGGCTACTTGTCATTCCGAAGATGACCTACGTCAGTTCGGTAAATAGAAACTGTCAATTTTTGCGATCGAGACTGTTTCTTGTAATATTAATCATACCAAATAAATCGATGTTTTTCTCCTCTGACAATGTTGTCAAAATTAAACAAAGTTCCTTAGATCGATTATCCATAGATGTCACTCAACCCACACAACGATGTAAACAACCACGCATGAGCAGTGTGACACAGTTTGGATAAGACGCCCGATCAGTTTCAGTAATGATACCAGGAAGAACGTTCACTGCTTGTGTTTACTTTACTTCTGTCATGCCTAGAAGGTCAGTTCCGAAGTTTAATCGTATCCGCATTATTACTTTCTGGCGGGAAGAAGTCTCATCAAGGGAAGTATCTAGACGTCTCGGAGGGAACCAAAGCGATGTTGTTTGGACGTTCAGGATGAACAGAGACATGAGAACTGTTGATGACTTTCCTCGTTCTGGCCGCCCAAACACTACCACATCAGCTGATGGTCGTTTCTACGGGTTTCAGCTCGTAAAAACCATCATAGGAAAGCCACCATGCTGAATAAGGATCTTTGTGCATCCACAGGCTGTTGTGTTTCTATTCGAAACGTAATAGACTGCATGACATGCAAATTGACTACCGACATCCATGACGATGTCGCGATTTGACACGTAAGACGCCATGCATCGGGGTACAGATGGGCCGAAATGCATACTGAATGGCCTCGTCAGAATTGGCACCAAGCTCTATTAACAGATGGCACTCGCATCTGCCTTCATCCAGACAATCATCGTTGCGTTTCTGGAGACAGCATGGTCACTCCGAAGTTATCACACTCAACGTTCAGCGAGTGGAGCTAGGTTAGTTTCCGCGATGTTTTGGAGTGGCAGTTCGGCGAATGGTCCTGCATTTCACAAACCTCGCAGGCAACGATGAGCTGTCCGCGCATACTCATTGAGGGACATATCTTCAAGCGCCTCCGTCGTGCAAAGCAAATGTGTGTGTGTTTGTAGAGCTTATGGGCCGTGGAGAACGTGACTGGCGCGCAGCAGACCGCTCGGCCTCCGTGGTCTGCCGTGCAAACCGACTTCTTTGTTGACATTTGAAAGTTAGGCACGTCAATGTACGGATGGGTCGACTTTAGGCCAATATCGAGAACTCGTGCGGAATGCTACTAAGATCATAGTATTACTTCCAGGCTAAGGTTCGTTTCTGACCTGTTCAACGTTAATTCCATTTCATATTCTATATCTTGATTTAGGTCCCCATATGTGTTAATGGATTGTGTTGATAGTACCTTCTGACTCTCCTCTAACCAGAGACGGATTGTGTCACCGAGCTAGGGGGTGGGGGGTGGCATATTTCAATGTGTAACGAATGTAAATTGTACATGAAAGATGGGAGACTAACAATTTAATCTCTTATTTAATTTTCCTGTTAATACTAAATTTATCTCTATGATTGCCCCTAAGTTACACTGCCAAATACCCATCCTAGTCACCAAATACGTTTTTCGTTGTGTGCTCATACACCTGCTGTGACAATGTGTTTATGATCTTGTAATGGCCATAACAACATCTCTTCTCGCTTTGCATGCTCCGTGGATCCATTTCCTAAATGCGCTAATTATATTACTTCTCCTTTTACTATTATATAATCGTGATCGCGAAGTCAGTATTTGTTCATGATCCGTGTAAGACACTTCCACCCAGCATGAGACGCAGTGAGTGAGAGTTGTTATAAGGGAAAGTAATTCAAGTCGGGTAGGCGGGGTGTTTTCAGTAGTAACTAATTATAATAAAATATTAAAATACAAAACAAAAAATTTAAAAAGAAATATTTCAGGGTTAAAACTTGTATCCTTTCTGGAAGTGACTGTGATGATTAAGGAGTCTGGGAATACAGCAACCAGTCGCCTTTCTTACGTATTTCTTTACCACTAGCAAACCCGACAACGCATCGCAGTAGCTTCTCCCTATGTCTATATCTTCCTTCCTCTTCTTTTCTCCATCTCCTCCTCCCCCTACCTTCACACCACTCCCTCTTACCCCACATGATATTCATCTACTCCCCTTCCTCTCTGCGTCTATATCATCTCCCATTTTTAAATCCATTTCGTTCCCCATACTCTGTCTCCTCCTTCCCAGGTCCCTGATCTTATTTATTGTCATTGTAATCGGGAACCTGATTGGGGATAGAAGTCAAAATGGACAGGTAAATCAATTGGAAACGGGTTATTAGAGAGACGTTTCGAGTTGCTCTATCTGTTAGGTTAGTAGTTTAAATGGCCGCACGTTTAATGTTTGCATTGTACGAACAGGTATGATTATAAGTGTAGGCATAAAAACAACTTTCCTGTCTTATGTTAAAAATGACTGGGAAGGAAAAAACAAAACCGCACAGGTTTACAGCACAGCTTAGCATATTTTTCTCGCAGCGAGCAGTATATAAATGTTTAATACATGTATATCTTCTTAAGAGTTTTAGAATTGGATACTAAGTAATTGTAGCATGATCATACTTCAAATGATAGAAATTCCATATGAAACAAAATGATTAATTGAAATAAAATAAGTGGGATGGCAATACAACGTATTGAAAGTCTTTGTGTTGCGTTCATTTCTTGTTTTATTAGGAATCTAATTGAAACACGATTAACAACATTGCTACATACTGGTAAAATTTTACAATCCGCGACACATGCGTGGTACAGCTATGTTGACAACAGCTATCGGGTCGTGGGAATGAAGCCTACCAATCATAGCAACGCTTGAGATAGCCAATAAAATTTTAGATTGCGACAGATTGTTCCGAAGCCATCTGATGCATCCGCTGCGTAATCGACTGCTGGATTGTATCTGTACTCGAAACGTCCAATTATAATTGTCACGCGTGGCCGTCTGTTTTGTCGACGACCCAAACTGTAGCCTATCGCGATTGTGGTTAATAGCATCGCGACATTGCTGCTAGCTTTGGTCGCGTGCGTAAACTGCAACTGAGGAAGTCGAACTCGACTGTGCCCTATGTTTCAGAGTCATGACGGATCGCGCTTGAGAATTTCTTTTCGATTTACCTCCTAGCGCTGTGTACGATCTTCGTCGGTCTCATTGACTACGATCACGTAGTAAGATTGCGTTGCACGTACGCCGACCGATATTACGCCGACGCAATGGAGGCATTTTTCTAAAAAATAAACCACGATATGTACTTAATTTGTTTGTAACACTCAAAAATACCATGAAATAAAATCAGTTCTATCTTTGCAATGCTCCAAATATATGATCACCACCGATAACATCATAGAGATAAGAATAATACGGAGGGGCTTGTAAAGAAACAACGTTTCATGTTAAATCAGTCTGACAGTTTTAACCTTGTGTGCATAACGCCATCTCCCTTTATTCTAACCTCCTTGGCGTATTTGTTCGTTCTGTTACAGCGTATTTGGTCGCTAGGCGAGTACCGAATGAATAATCTGATTGTTGTAGAATCGAGAAAATGATCCCAGTTGCAAGCGTACTTTCAGATTTTCTCAAATTCTAATACAATACGCAGTCAAACGGGACAAAAAGTATCCTCTGTCCCTCTCGTGCTTCTAAGCTACCTCCCCACCAATTTTGAGCCAAATCGGTTCAGACGTTCTTTCGTTATAAATAGTGTAATTATATAGGGTGTCTCAGCTATCTTGTCCATCAAAAATATCTCTGGAACAATAACAGCTATTGGAAAATGACTTTCACCGGTATCAATGTACGGCTGGGGCGCATGAATGTACATATTTGCAAACATTCTAAATCGAAAGCAATGTGTTTTAACACAAACTTATGTTTTCTTTTTAATGGACAAAAAAATGTTCAAATGTTTGTTAAGCTTATGGGACTTAACTACGGGGTCATCAGTCCCTAAACTTACAAACTACTTATGAACTACTTACGAACTAGGATGGCACAAATATCCATGCCCGAGGGGGGATTCTAACCCCCGACCGTAGTGGCCATGCTGACCGTGACTGCAGCGCCTCAGTCACCTCGGTTTAATGGACACCCTATATTTTTTTCTTCAGAAATCCATAGCATGACGAATCACATAAACAATGGCGTTGATTGCATCGCAATATTCCAATTACATCCCCAGATATTGCGACGCGAAGTTGACGCTTGAAAAACCCGAAATGCGCTGCTAGCGCACGTCCTGAGGCTCAGGCGTGAACCCCATGCTGCCCGTAATTGCGATGTGATTGACATACGTAATCGCACTTACATACTTATCAAGAGGTCCGAAACGAATAATACGGTCTGCTGTCATCACATCGCGATTACGGGCAGCATGAGGTTCACGCCTGAACCTCAGTAGTGTGCTATGAGATCAAATCACACGTAAAAATGCACTCGTTTCGAAGAATCCAAAGACGAAATTCAGCAATAATGGTTGTAATAATATCACAGATCGATCACTTGATGTAATGCGCGAAACGTCAAATCGATTGTTTTTTAGAGAGATGAATTAAAAGAAATTTCTTTTTTACTGCTTTATTTATTTATTCTTATATT
Organism: Locusta migratoria; assembly: GCA_026315105.1. Lineage (NCBI taxonomy): Eukaryota > Metazoa > Arthropoda > Insecta > Orthoptera > Acrididae > Locusta > Locusta migratoria. The sequence continues at coordinate 281,225,294 of CM048748.1, read as the reverse complement.
TTCATATTCGTATGCTTATCCTTACAGAGAAAGAGCTGAAGCCATTGTAGTACGCATAGACCAAAGATATGGTCTGTGGTATCACGTTGCGCTGTATGTAACCTCCTTGCTATAGAGTCGCAAAAGTCATCGCTGGCCTTCGGTCGGAATTTTTTTATAATTTGACGACTTTCAACCACCATATATTCCACCCCCTTATAGCTATCGGCATGGAACTGCTGTGGTGTACAACGGGAGACTGCGGACGACAGTTACACACAGACCATTCGTTTGCGTTCTGTAGTTTTCGCTGCAGAACGAAATATTACACACACACATAGAATTTTATATACACCGATAACTTTCCATCCCAATACTCTCCACCCTTTTATCATTATCAACCCTCTAGCAACAATGCAACCAATAAAACCATTTTCAAAGAGTAATTATAATTTTCAAAGAGTAATTATTGTTCCGCATTTCCCATTATATTCTTCAAATTAGTAAATATGTATCAGATCGCTATAAAACAGTGCGTAAAAAATTCCTCAGTAACTGTACAAATATTTAAGTCTTTGCGTCTTGTCGCTCGGATGTAATAAGCGTACACCAAACACATTCACATTAATATATATATATATATATATATATATATATATATATATATATATATATATATATATATATATATAATCTCCGATCGCCATAAAACCGAGCCTAAAGCCTTCCCCGGGTAGACATTAGTAACTGTACAAATTGTTAGCTCTTTAGGTCTTGTGGTTCAGACGTGATAAACGTACACCTAACAGACATTCTCATTTATAGATTTATCACCTTGACTGCCGGCCATGTAAACCATTCCATACCTTAGAATGCCAGACATTCAGCTTACAGGAGTAAGCCGAGCTGCAGTTGGTTTCCTTACCTTCTGTCTGGCATTAAAAAAATTGTCTGTTCTTTAAAATGAGCAATAAGGTTCCCTGTCCTTATAAAACAATCGGTTGAAGAATCATCAGACTCGAAATAATTTCACGCAGTTCTTGTTGCACAAAGACTGGATCATCATCTGAATTGTCGATTTCGTCGTCCTCACTGTCATTACCAATAATGTTTCTCAAATACTTGTAAAATTTCGTCCAGCGTAAGAGAGCGTGAAGCCATGTCCGTTGATTTACCTACTGAGAGAGCGGGCACCACTTCCTACCTGTCTACATCTACATAGATACTCTGCAAATCACATTCAAGTGCCTGGCAGAGGGTTCATTAACCACTTTCATAACTTTTCTCTACCGTTCCATTCTCTAAATCGTTCCATTTTCGATCTGATTTCTGTTATTTTATTGGGATGATCATGTCTCCCTAAGTAGGTGGGTGCTAGCAAAATATTTTCACATTCAGAAGTAAAAGTCGGTGATTGAAACTTCGCAAACAGATCACGCCGCAATGAATAACGTCTTTCTTTTAATGATTTCCACCCCAATTCGTGCAAAATTTCCGTGACGCTTTCCTCCCCCCCCCCCCCCCATAACGCGATAAAACAAAACGAGCTGCCCTTCTCTGAACCTTCTCAATGTCTTCCGTCAGTCCTCTCCAGTCAGTCCAGGAGAGGCAATCTCTTTGGTGGAGCTGGTGCATCTTCGAAGCGTTCTGCCGATGAAACGTAACCTTTGGTTCGCCTTCCCCACAATATTTTCTATGTGTTCTCTCCAGTCAAAGTTGTTCCCAGCGTAAGAGAGCGTGAAGCCATGTCCGTTCATTTACCTACTGAGAGAGCGGCCACCACTTCCTACCTGTCCCGTCTCATACTTGGTTGCGACCAGTCGGCCGATTTAGAAGCTAAATTTACAAGATCTACAGGCTGCTTTAGACTCTAGATTTATCAAGTAAGGCATTTAAGGTGGATCTAGCTCGTCAATAAACTTAATTTTGTGTTTAAAAGTACGAAAACAAAGATCACGTCACATGACGTACTTGGCATTGGTTTCGATATCCCGTCAATTGATGTGATTGGCAGTCAGTGTTATGTGGGTTATGCAGAGCCGGCCACGGTGGCCGAGGGGGAGGCCTCCAGTCACGGTCTGCACGGCCACTACGGTCGGGGGTTCGAATCCCTCCTCGGACATGGATATTTGTGCCGTCTTTAGTCTTAGTCAGTTCATAAGTAGTTTGTAAGTTTAGGGACTGATAACCCCGTAGGTGAGTCCCATAGACTATACAAACATTTGAATTTGGTTATGCAGACTAAAATGCCAGGCGAGTAAACACCTGGGCAGCAGCGAGACGTGCGCGCCTGGAGTTCAGCCTCGCCAGAGCTGGCGGCCTCTGGCGCCACTGGGGTTATCTGCGGGGGCGTCTGAGGGATGGCGGCGCCCCTAGACCTGACAGCGGCGGCCGCGCCATAATCTTGTCAGCCGCGCACACCGCCGCACTCACACATCTGCCGCCTTCCCGCCTAATCCGCGAAAGCATTCGTCCCGCAAGCAGTTTACTCACGTCCGCCGTAACGTCATTTGCACTCGGCAAATAAAGGCACACTGACACAGAGCAGTGTACCCAGGAGGCACGACTGGAAATGGAAACGGAGAAAATTACAGTGTAACAGATGGGCCGAGCAAGTTGTGTCGCTGGCCATCTAGGCTACACTAGAACGCGTTGTGAGAGGGGCAGCTCAGAGCAAATGAAGCTTCTGACCTGTAGGGGAGACTAACACACAGTGAAACACGGTACACAGTCAAACATTCCATCTCAATTTAGTATTTTTTTTCTACTTGTTGATATCCCTGTATGTTTATTATGATAAAATACATCTTTGACTGGAATGGTGAACAGTTTGGTTGATTATTCTTGTTTCTATACGTTACTATTGGTTTTAGGTGGTCAGAAGAAATTGAACATCGTGGGCTTGTTATTTTTGTTAGTAATTATTTTGGTATTTATGAAGAAGCTTTTCTTTCACGATTACGTATTGTTCATGCTAATTGTCACATAATTCATTGCAAGGAGGTACAGAATGAGGCAGTCGATGCGGAGACGAGTTCGTTAGAGGAGAATGATAATGAGGAAGAGGAAAGCGATTATCAGTCGTCGAAGGGCAAGGAAGTATGGATCTGCCCTGAGGAGGAGTCTAGTTTATCGGAGGATTCGTCGGAAGACTAGGCATAATGTTCAGTTGTATAGATTTCCTGTGAAGCCAATGTTGACTTTTACTTTTAAGAGTACTCATACTCAGATGATTTATTTCCGTTATGGTGCTCCGTCTATTGGTAGTGAGGATAAATATGATGATATTAATTTTAAAGCGTGCTCTGTTGCTGTGCCAGGTGCTAACAGTGATATACTTAGTGGGATGCGGTGTTTCTATGAGAGCCTTATTGTTTCTAAAGCTGTTTTAACTTTTTGTAATTTCCGTATTATGAATGCATATCATCATGTAGGCGTAGTTGTACCTCCTGAAGATAATAATACAGAGAATCTTAGACGTGTCTTTGTAAGTTTAATATTTTCGATGCAACATAAAGCTGAAAGAGATATTTTTTGTGATAAGATACACATCTTTAGCTATATATTGACCAGCTGTAGATTTGGTAGATACTTAGGTTAAGAGTTGTGACTAACCATTTAGTTTATGGTGACTTTGGTACACAGTGAAACACTTGTATGTGGTACACAGGGATACAGGAGCATTGGCCTCAGATGCAAGTATGACTACTACTAACAATTTGGAGGGTACTATGGAAGATGTTGAGGAAGCCGTTGCAGTAACAAAAGCAAAACATACATCTCACCAAGAGAGTTTCGTGGTTTGCCCAAAGCACCGACCAGATAAACAAGTGGACGTTCCTAAGGTAGAAGCATAATATTAACACGAACACCAGAGCAAACAGCTTTGAGTAAAAGGACGGAACTGGAAGGAGAAATTCCAAAGCAATGTATATTTTGTAGCTAACGTCTTGAAATCTATAGTTTGTGGTACTGAGAAGGAAGACTCATACCTTCGAAAAAAAAGGAAAAAGAAATTACTTGTTTTTTATTAACAATAGCAGAAGACATAGCCTGTGTTTCGCATAAGTACATTGCAATGATTTTGCCATCTATGTGGCCTATGGCTACGAAGAGACTCTCCAAGCAACAGTATATTCGTTTTCCAATCAATTTTAGTGGACTTAATATTCTCTGAACAAAATTTAGTATCTGGTAATGTTTGTACTTGTATTTAACAAACATATTTGTGTTTTATAAGTCACTCAGACGTAATAAATACAACAAAAAAAGGCAGCTGTTTCACTGTCTATACTGTCTATACAACACAGTGGAACATTTGCTGAGATTGTTTAAAATTATTTCACTTACTAATTAGTAGCAAAATTATTATTTTTTTGATCCAAAATATTGACAAAGTATTTTTCTTTCAAGTAAATAATGAAAATGTGTTTTGTGAGTAGTATTTTATACGAAACAATCAAAAAGGTAATTTTTGTTTCACTGTGTACTACCCTCCCCTATATCGGGTGATAAAGGATTTCACTGAATAACGCTTGGCATAACGTAGTATTCAATCCTTTAGTGACCAAATTATTTCCAGAAGTTGTAGACTTTTTATGAATACTTCATTGGGCTAAGAAGCCATACATAAAATCATAGTTCAAATCTTGAAAGTGAAAGTTTTGCCTAAAAGTATAAAAAAAGTCATGGTTGCAAAATACTAACAGAAATTATTTACAGACGAATGGAAGGACTTGTGCAATCCAACCTCGGGGAAGATCAGTTTGGATTTAGGAGAAATGTAGGAACACGGGAGGCAATACTCACATTACGACTTATCTTAGAAGATAGGCTAAGAAAAGGGAAACCTACGTTTTTAGCATTTGCTGATTTGGAGAAAGCTTTTGATAATGTCGACTGGAATACACTATTCCAAATTCTGAAGGTAGCAGGGGTAAAATATAGGGACCGAAGAGTTATATTCAACCTATACAAAAACCAGACAGCGGTTGTTAGAGTCGAAGGGCAAGAAAGATACGCGGAGATTGGGAAGGGAGTAAGACAGGGTTGTAGCCTTTCCCCGGTGTTGCTCAATCTGTACATTGAGCAGGCAGTGAAGGAAGGAATGGAAGGAGAAATTTGGAGAGGGCATTAAAGTGTAGGGAGAAGAAATAAAAACATTGCGGTTTGCTGATGACATAGTAATTTTGTCAGAGACTGCAAAGGATCTGGAAGAGCATTTGAATGGAATGGACAGTATCTTGAAAGGAAGATATCTTGAGCTTTAACAAGAGTAAAACGAAGGTTATGAAATGCAATGTTAGAAAATCAGGCAATGCTGAAGGAATTAGATTAGGTTACGAGACAATAAAAGTACTAGATGAATTTTGTTATTTGGGTAGCAAGATTACTTCTGATGGCCGACGTAAAGAAGATATTAAATGCAGAATGGTTATGGGAAGAAAAGTGTTTTAAAGAAGCGAAACTTGTTAACATCCAATATGAATTTAAATGTTAGAAAGTTCTTTCTGGAAGCATTTGTCTGGAGTGTAGCGACACGCGGATGATAAGGAGTTCAGATAAAAAGATTATAGAAGCTTTTGAAATGTGGTGCTACAGACCAATGGGTAGATCATGTAACTAATGACGAGGTGCTTAACCGAATCGGGGAGAAAAGGAGTTTTTGGCATATCCAGACTTAGGGATACTTTGGTTGGACACATTCTGATACATCAAGGAATTGTCAACTTAGCATTAGAAGGAAGCGTGTGGGGTACAAATCGTAGAGGGAGACTGAGGGACGAATATGGTAAGCAGATTCAAAAGGATGTAGGTTGCCGAACGTATTCTCAGATTAAGAGACAGGGTAGCGCGGAGAGCTGTATCAGACCAGTCTACGGACTGAAGACCACAACAACAACATAAAACAATTGGTGGGGACTATTGTTCCCACCGAACTTTGGAGTAACTGGACTTGGTAATTTAAAAAATGTATGACCTTATTTGTTTAGTACAAAATGCATATTAAATATTTGATTTACTTTTGTGTTAGTTCATATTGTCTATTGAGTTCACTAAGGTGACATGTTATGGAACTTAGAGAAGCATGGTGCTACACACAAAGGTACACGAAAGTTGCTACACGTTATTTTAGTACCTTGTCAAATAACTACCAAATTTCGCCAGACGAACTTCATTTGGAACTCCTCCTTTTTGGTGTCTGAAAACGAACAGGCCTTCCTCTTCGGTTACGACTTGAGAAGCCGAAGATGAGCAGCCTTTACAAATGCGCTCTATATCTTTTCCTGTCTTCTGTAATTTCCACATAATGAAAGCACTGACAACTGCCAAACCTGCAAGAAAGAAAAATAGCTAGTCTGTGTCACCACTCCAATGAACGACGACCTACAGCATACTGTCCGCGCAGCTGATCAAATCGATCTACTACTGCCACAGCCAATGGACAGAACACTTCTCCTTCCATCCTTGTTTCTTCTCAAAACACTTGTATTTTTTTGGGAGCGTACAAAATTCTGATAACTTCATCTTGCGTGAGTCCACGCATTCTTAACAATAGCAAACAAACAATAACGATGTCAATTGCACAGCCGTACACACTGCACTTGACACACGTTCAGTGGGAAACATAGTTCCCACTAACCTACCTAGTAATATTTAAGTAGTTTCATTGATATCCAGCAAATATAGACGAATACTATCCCCCTCGTAAATATAAAAGTAGACAAATATAACACAAGTCACTTCACATGTAGAAATACAACCACTTTCCCGCACTTGTTGACAATCTATATGTAGTTAGCACACTAAATGAGATGGTAGCACAAGTTAAAAGTCGAAACACGGATTACCACTGAACTTATAGGAAGAACAAATAAGCGGGAACTATAGCTCCCTCTGGTCTCTGGTCACTAAAGGGTTAACATGAAAGTACACTTTCAGGGAACGCGTTTTGTGCACGGTGTGAAGAGTTTCTCGTCATATACATCTGCATACATATTCCGCGTGGCGGAGGGTACCTAGTACCACTACTAGATACTGGCTTTCCTGTTCCACTCCCACACAGAAGGATGGATGGAAAAAATAAAAGCTTGTATGAATTTGTACGATCCCTGAACTCTCTGATCTTTGTGGTTTTTACGCGAATTGTAGGTTGGAGGCAGTAGAATATTTCTGCAATCCACTTCAAATTTCGGCCCTCTAAATTTATTCAACAGCGTTTCTCGGAGAGAACGGCGCTTCCCTCCAGAAACTCCCATTTCAGTTCCAGAATTATCTCCGTAACACTCCTGCATTGATCGAACCTGTTAGTAACAAATTTACCCACCCACCTCTAAATAGATTCTATGTCCTCTTTTAGACCGATCGGATGGCGATCGAAAAGTCTTCAGCAGTACTAAAGACGGGGTCGCAATAGCGTTTTATATCCGGTCTCTTTTGCAGACGAATCACGTCTATACCAAAATTCTCCCAATAAACGGAAGCCGGGGTGTCACACTTGCTCGAGTGACTTGCACGGAGACTGGAGGCTCTTGGCGGGCAATTCGACTTTTCGCAGGTACAGGCGCACTAAGAAGTCCAGTAATTCATCACAGCCGCTCCTGCCTACTGGCTGGCACTCACACACGACAGTGAGCAATCATATATCGATTCAAGGCGACACCGCCTGAAGAGAAGGCCTGCGCGCTGTCGTGCCATGTCACGCAGTGTAGGCCGCGATCACGTAGCTCACTGGCTGGCCGGCGTGAGGCGGTGGGCTGTGCCACATCGGCCAGCCAGTGAGCTACGCGATCGGGACTTACTCTGCGTGGCGTGGCACGGCAGCGCGCAGGCCTTTGTTGTTCTGAGTGGCTCATTAAAGCGTTTTGTGGCAATTTTCTTAATGAATGTTGTACTAACGAGAACTGACAATGAAATTCAACACAAAGAGAACAGACGATGAAATTCATAATCTCTTCTAATATTATGATGATGCAAAGAACGGGTGGTAACCAAGTACGAAACACGGTAGTTCAAAAAAATGTTCAAATGTTTGTAGAGCTTATGGGACTTAACTACGGGGTCATCAGTCCCTAAACTTACAAACTATTTATGAACTAGCTAATACTAAGGACGGCACAAATACCCATGCCCGAGGAGAGATTCGAACCCCGGACCGTAGTGGCCGTGCAGACCGTGACTGGCTCGCCGCAGTCCCCTCGGCCACCGTGGCCGGCATGGTAGTTCTTTCGACGATTACAGCCTTCTTGCAGTTTCAGGACAAAATTGAAGCTCACAAATTTATATAGCATTTGCATTTCATTTAACCCTTTAGTAAATGACTTTTTATTTGAAGCTAGAAAAACTACCACAATTAATGTGTAGTGCCTACCTACTTACGAAATATTGAAAAAGAATTCCCTTAAAATTATTATGCCCAAATAGCAACAAAAAGTTCATAGCTAGTCAGCTATATAGGGCTTCCATGATGTTCCCAATGCCGTTAATGACACTATTATGCATCACATCTTTCCAGAAATTAACACATAATGCAACAGTAGTATGTGATTGACTACTTTTACGTTGAGAAGGGGGAATACTAAAGTAAACAACCGCACATGGTAGAAGTAACTCAATGCAGCTAACTGTCGAAATTATTTAGTAGCACTCTGCAATACATATTTTCTAGTACCAGCTACTAGTGTATGTAACACTATGTATACAAATAGCTACATATGAATTTGTAGTAAAATTTTTATCAATTTGAGAGATAATGGAAGAAATAAGGTAAGTAGCTGATCAGCTGCACTATGCATTAAAGGGTTAAAAATAAAACATAATAACACAAAATGCAAATGAGCAATTTTTTTTTTCCTTTTCACCAATTTTCTAGTAAAGCTAATTCGAAGAAAAGCTGTTAAATTGAAATCTGCCCCGATTTCCAGTGGCTGGATTTAGTCTTTGCATAGAAAAGCAACATGTACGAGCAAGTCTAAACATCGACAAAATCGTAGCTGGAAGTTTACATTGATGAAAGAGAAGTCTATGAGACTAATTTTGCTCTGAAACTAATCATGCAAATTCCACACTGTAGGTATATAAGTTCTAGCTGTAGACAAGTTTCCACACTTTCAACATAACACGAATCTCAGTGACACTGCAGAACCTGCTAGCTGCCAGCTGCAGAGCAGTATAGTTAATTGATAGAACTACAGATTAATCCTTTGACTGTAGCTACTGCAAACAAAAATGTATTTTCATAGTGAAAAAGTTTGTAAAGTAATTCAGACGTTTATATTTGTGCTAAAATATGACGACTTTCTTCAGTCACACCTCTTAAAAACATTTTATTTATAACACGAAGCATAGAATAAAGATATTATGCATCCTGCGCAGATTTACTGAAATGTCGACCCGTTACCTACATGTTACTTTTATCGCTTTATAAACAGCTACTCTCCATTTTACCGGAATATTTCACCCTACAGCTTAAGTTTACTCTTAGATCTCAAAACGAATTGGTTGTATACAAAATACAAATATGTCTACGAAATGTGTATGGGTCTGTGTCACGCCGTAAGACGCCAAAGGTAATTTCTGATTTCTGTCACCATCAAACGGATCCATTTTTCTCAAAACATGGTATGAACTCAAACAGGGAGAAACTTGTTTCTTTTGCGTTTCTTATACGGGAGTTATCTGTGCCTTCTTCCAGTGCTAGGAAGTTTAAGGTGCATCAAAGATTGACGATAAATGCAAGCTAAGTAAAGGGTCAGTGCCGCAGAGCCTAATTGGTACTCCACGTGGACCTGGCAACTTGGCTGTATTCAACTCTCGCAGCTGTTTCTCTACAATGCCTATTACTCCATTTGGGAGTTAGTGCGATCATGAAGGTATGTTTGCATTGTCCTGCTGCATGCATGATTTCTCAAATGTTAACCCGAGATGTTACCAAGTAGAGAAATGACTCCTGTTACACTAGGACAATGAAATAGTTCAGCAGCAACAAGTGAAAATGGTCGTGCTGGATCGACATTCAAACCTACTTTTCCAATATCTGGACAGCAGTTACCATAATCACATGGGTACCTGGACACGCTTCGAAGCGTCACTAACTACAGAAGTAGTGCTTCTGTAGACCATGTTCTCTTATGATCGTCATTCGTATTCAAGTACGAGGTTTGTCATCGCATCTGCAATGAAGCAAACACTGTCGTCGCATAAATCAATATCGGCTAAAATGAAGAACTGAGCGCTGTGTCACGTGACACAGAGTAGATGGCGATGGCGTGGCTGGCTGACAGTCCGCTGGGACAGCCCACTATCGCATAGCGGCGAGCTAATCAGCTTCGCCATCGCAGCCTACCCTGTGTAATGTGACACGACAGTCCTCAGGACTTCTGATTAGACGGCGTTGCGTAGATATACATACTGACTGTTCTGTCAGATATTTCCAGTGAGGACGTTTCAGCCGGCCGTGGTGGCAGAGGGGACTGAGGCGCGTCAGTCACGGTCTGCTCGGCCACGTCGGGGGTTCGAACCCCCCCCCCCCTCGGGCATGGATATTTGTTCCCTCCTTAGTATTAGCTAGTTCATAAGTAGTTTGTAAGTTTAGGGACTGATGACCCCGTAGTTAAGTCCCATAAGCTCTACAAACATTTGAACATTTTTGACATTTCAACATCAAAAGCACAGATGACTCAACATCTATATCTCTTGACGACGTACCGTGTCGATAACTGTAATAAGTGTTACCGGCTGATATTGTGATGAATAAAGAGGAAGGACGGAAGCTGTTGTAAATCCCCTTTAGAATTCATACGTTTTGAAGGCTATCGCGGAATGATTATCTAAGATGTCACGTGACAGATTTGAAGAATGACATGAAAATTGTCACGTAGGAATGGTCCCGTGTTTGATGCTCTATATCACGGATTGCTCGGCCGTTCCCTCCGAAGGATCTAGTTGTTCTTCGTGGATTGATTATGTCTGCGATCCTTTGCTTAAGTTTGTTGAATAAGCGTGTGAGTACAGGGACGTAGGTTTGGTCTCTTCGCTACACAAACTTTCTAAATTTAGTGGAAACTGTGTTTATAAGAACTGTAAATTCAGAGGAAGGTTTTGAGATTCTATTCTAAACTAAACCTCGTCCTACGAGTCTCAGAAGTTCCGCCTGTAGTGTATCGACATGCTACCATGTGCTGCGGCTACGGTGCGCCCGGCCGTTCGCCGTCGGGGGTTCAAATCCACCTTCGGGCATGTAAGCTTAGGGACTAATAACCAACGAAGATAACTCCCTTAGATTTACAAATATTTGAACATTTTTTTGCACCATGCCACCTTCTACCCATAAGCATCGATGGTTCCAGTTTGAGGGTAATTTGGTCAGCACACCTCTATCCCGACCGTATGATGAGTTTCCATACCCGGAGTCGGTACGTCTCAATCCAGTAGCTCCTCAGCTTTCCTCACAAGGGCTGAGTGAACTGAGTTTGCAAACAGCGTATGGGAGACCCTGACGCTAGATGAGCCATCAAATACTAGCCAAACAGGACATTACTTGATGTCGGTGAAAGAGCGTCGATATATCCACTGCCACACAATCTTTCGATCACTGGTATCCAGTCTGAAATTGGTTCAATACATTTCAAATTGTACAAGAACAAGGTGACAATTATAGGAATAGAGGGGTATGGGGATTGGCTCGCAAGGGAGTTAGCTGGTATTGTAATCTTTACCCAATGCTATTTCAGTTTTCAATGAGCAGGCAGTGAATGAGAATCAACGAGAAATTTGGAATGGAGTGAAAGTTCAGGGAGAAGAATTAAAAACTGCGCTGTATTCCAATGGAATGTAATTCTGACGAAGACATAAAAGGCGCTAAGAAGACAGTTGGGCGGAATAGACCGTGTCTTGAAAAGATGGCTTGAAGTGGACAGTAACAACAGCAAAACAACCGAGTTTAATGTAGCATAATTAAGTCACCGAATGCTGGAGAAATTAGGAAGAGAGACACTAAATGTTGAGGGCGGGTTTTACTAGTTGAGCAGTAAAACAACTATGTTGGCAATTGAGAGAAAATAACTTTTAGAGAATAAGATAATTTTTTTATCTTCTGATATAAAAATAAGAAAATAACAGAAGTTTTGTAATGTTGTGTTATAGAGTAAAGATGAAGCTAGACGGATAAATTGTTTAACTAGTGAGGAAATAATGAACAGATATAGAGGTTGAGTGGAGGTGACCTGAAATTCTGGGTGCCCACCGAGAACACAGTTTCTTAAAGTTTAGGTTTTCAGACACAATTTTGTACAAAACCGATCTTGAAACTTGTGGAAATTCCAAAGAAAGAGTGGAAATTGTGAATCTTCTGTCCTCACGAATCTTTGTTTCGACTGCAGCCACCAAATCAGTGATCACAGAGGGCCGGCCTGAGCGTTCTTCGTCATGGACGTTTTGACGGCCATTTTTAAACTCTCTAACCCATTGACGCACTTTCCCTTCACTCATTGCATTCAAGCCATAAACTTATGTTAACTGACGATCAATTACTGCAGCTGATAGGCTTCTCGCGGTCAAAAAACGTATTACTGACCGTATCTCACACGCGGCGGGCGATTTAATAATGGTATACATTATAAAATAGCACAGCGATGCGTACACGTCAGCTACAGAGCTGCAACTGGCATCAATGTGAATGGGAAGGATGCCGGCAAGTGGCGCGGTGGCTTGTTGCGGCGTCCGCGCGAACTACGGGACTATACGCGCGAACGACCCTTACTTAAAAAACAACCCTCGTAAAATGGTTTGTGTCCCAGCCTCGTCGCCGCTTTTGTGTCTCGTTTCCTTCGTAGGTGTCGGTGGCCGAGTAGAAAAGTACCGACACAGGAATAAAGGAAGCACGCATGTGCAGGTACGAAGGTGAGCAGCCAGTGGGACAGTAGAAACTAGAAACACTAGAGTAAATTAGTACGAGATATATATTTCTTAGAGACTTAGTAATACTTAACTTTTACATAGCTCAGTACTGAAGAATGCTGATAAATAGTGGAGCTAGAGGCCTGCCTAGTGCCTATCCGATAGTCAAGTCTTCATTGGTGCCTATCTGATTCCGAAGTGTTAACTGTTTCCTATCTCAGTTGCAAGTGAACGATGTCGTTCAATGGTGGCCACGAGCGGAGTTGTAGCAGAGGGCGCTCGTGGCTGACGTAAGAACGCCGCGCCGTGCGTGCATGGCGGCGCGCGGCGAAAGTAGGTGGCGCGCACTTTGGACTTGTGCGACACCACAAAATGTCTGTTAAGCTTAAGGAACTGCGAGGTCATCAATCCCTAAACTTACAAACTACGTATGAACTACCTTATAGTAAAGACGGTACAATCATCTATGCCCGACGGGGGATTCGAATCCCCGACGGCAAACGGCTTCGCGCATGCGAGCATAGCGCCTCAATACGCTTGGCCACTCCACCGCGGCAACTGAAATTCTCAAGGAAAGATGAAGTTCAAACGGAGGTGGTTTCGGAGATGCAGAGGCTTGCAAAGGTTAGCGTGAAGAGATTCATTAAACGAGTCTTTGGGCCGAAGAATTTTAACTGTATGGTCACATGTAGAATGACGGCCGTTTTTGGTGTCTGTGCAGTATTTGACAACAGTCGTTTCGATGTCACAGGTCTTAAGTAGACAACGAGCGGTTCGCGTGCCTGTCTGCAGAGTGGTTCACGTCGACCCACGTCGTCGTCAGAATTAGCCTCGCGTCGTACGCTCTTCCGTTGCGTGCGCAATGTTCAATGCGGCTTACTGTACTAGCTGCGTGAAGCAATCTGCCAGCGCTTGACTCAGAATAAACGACCTCGCTGCAAATACATTACTTTGCTATAAATGAGTTTCTTTCCAGACGTAGCGTGCTTGTGACACACAGTGCCTGCGTGATATACAGGTAACGCAGCTTAAATGTCACTGATATAAATAATTTAACTGTATAAATAAATGACAGATAAGTATGTCAGTCTTATTCTAAATACAATTTCTCCTGCATGCATTATAGGAAATCTTGTGTAGACTGCTTCCATTGTTTTGCAGGTGAATGCGAACATTCATCAAGATCGGAGTAAAACTACGGATAGTGTCGACGTTTTTAATGAACTATCCTTCCCCATACAACGTAGAAACGCTCATGCATACATTGCGCATTCAATCGTTCTGAAGGTAAAGTATGCAAAATTTTATCGCAGTCATATTAACTGTATGACAGTGAATATCATACGAATAAAATCCGAAGTAGTGGTACCCAGTAACAAAACAACCAATTTCGTTCTTTCGATTTTCAGATGTTTCTTTGGAATTTATTTCATTTATTTATTTACTTTTTTAATTTTAAAATTTTATTTATTTATTTGCCTTGTATTGAATCGATCAACACAAAACGTAATATAATTAAAAACGGTGAGGCCATTTCCCAGTTTTTGCGAGACTAACGCACAGAAACTGAACTAACCTGAGGACAACACACACACACAGCCGCGGCGGATTATCCGCGCGTACTGGAGCGCCGTGTTGCGGTGCGCGCGGCAGTCCGCTGTCAGGGGTTCGATTTCCCCCTCAGGCATTGGTGTTTGTGTTGTCTTTAGTTTAGTTTACCTTAGGTTAAGTAGTTTGTAAGCTAGGGACTAATAACCAAGCTGTTGAATCCCATAGATTTACAAACATTTGAATTTGAACAACACACACAGCCATGCCGGTGGGAGGATTCGAACCTCCGACGCAGGAAGCCGCGCGATCCGTAACGTGGCGCTCCAGACAGACCGGCTACTCCCGCGCGGCTTACCCAATCTAGACAAAAACCTGGAAATGTCTATAAAAATAGTATTGAGGTTATTAGTCGGGATAAGACTTGCTTGCACCAAATCACACACGTTGTGCACAATGTCAGTTAGTTTCGCGGTTCATTCGGACAAACGCCGTGACAGAAGCCTATATATGTTATTGATTGATTTATTTTTCTAAGGCAAGTAGAACATGAAACGGAATAGGAAATAATAAGCAATCTTCAGACTGTACCCTACGTCCGCATGCTGTATCATTCGGTGTTAGGCGTTATTTAACAGCACCGTTTGGACTTTTTGCTCTGGGGGACACCTAAAGACCTGTTTTCTTCCAAAATAAAGATATGAAGCCTGATAGAAACAATTATGGCATCCTCTAAATTGATCCTCATTTTTCCAGGGAAGTTGGAACTAGGATGACAATCACTTACACGTCTCAGCATGACGTACATTGAAATAGTAGGTGGCAATTTCGAAAAGTTTTTTCTAGTTGTTTACAAATATAAATCTTTATGTTCCACTGTTTGGAAACCTAAGGAAGAAAACTGCTGTGGTCACCGCTCCATTGATATACAAACTACTAAGCTAATTTAAACTACCTTAAGCTAAGGCCGGCCGCGGTGGCCGAGGAGACTGAGGCGCTCCAGTCACGCTCTGAACGGCCACTACGGTCGGGGGTTCGAATCCCCCCTCGGGTATGGATATTTGGGCCGTCCTTAGTGTAATCTAGTTCGTAAGTAGTTTGGAAGTTTAGGGACTGATGACCCCGTAGTTAAGTCCCATAAGCTTAACAAACATTTGAACATTTTAAAGCTAGGGACAAAACACAGTTACATACACAAATGCCCGATGTATGACTAAACTCCCACGGGAGCGGCTACGCAGTTCGTGATTTTGTATCTTACACCGTGCTGCCATTACCGAGTAACTGCAAATAAAAGTCGGAAAAAGTCAACTCCACCTGCGTTTCATCTTTGTCACACACAAATTGAAACTGCTGTTCTGCAGACTTGCTGACACGTCTAAAAGGACTGCGGTGCGGGACGTTGTTAAAGTACTCCTAGCGCCGAACACCACGGGAAGCCATGAGAAATGTGCCAGTTGTGGTCCACTACATTAAATGTTCAAATATTTGTAAAGCTATGGGACCAAAGTGCAGTGGGCATGTGTCCCCCTTACTAACTACTTCAACTAACTTACGGTAAGGACAACAACACACGCATTCATGCCCAAGCGAGGACTCGAATCTCCGACAGGGAGCAGACGCCCAGTCAGCAGCTAGGCGCTTTGGTTGGCACCGCCAGTCTCGCTCGGCTGTCAGTACGCCAGCCCCCTTTTATCCATATTTACTGCAGTAATGACCTGTTTGCCTACAATCTGACAGCAGTCACGAAATCGTCACAATGAGCAGTATCCGACTTTTCTTCCACAATTGAATTCTATGTACCTCATTATTTCTGTTTACAGGTCGATTCAGTGCTTAAGATGTGCTACGGCTGACAAATGAAACTATGAAATGTTATACGAAGTTGTTGTACGTTTGAAATTCTTGTTTTCATACTGCCCCTCTATTATTCCCCCTTATGTTAATAACATCAAATTTCATGGCTCCCGACATGACACGATTGTGTGAATTTCTTTGCCTGTGGCAGGCCTGTCTTGTAGAAACGCAACTTACTGCGCAGACAGTTCTGGTAATGTGAGGATCCAACAAAAGCCGGAAAAGCAAATACGTGCCGTCTTGCTGAAGAGTCGACAGCTCTTATCCGCACACCGTCCATTTACGTCGTTAAGCCTCGGCTTGTTAAGCCTGTTCCTTCAAAAGAACTACGTTCCGCACCAAGTTATTTCATTCAGTAGCTCGAATTTCCCAAGTGGCCATTATCGGCACAAATGAGTAAACCGAATGTAGTGTCAGAATGACGGGTACGAATTTAAATTAGTCACTCACTTCAACTGATGGAGGATACTTAACGGTACTAAGTACACGTTCACAAAAATCCACATATCCGATTACAGATTCTTCTCCTTTTGAATTTCGCTTTGACGACTAATACCACATAATAATCATTTAAGTATCTGAAACCATAGTAGCAGAGTATCAGTTGCGCCGTAGGCAATAACGTCTAACATATCATATTGTTATTATTTCATTAATGATTGAATTCGATGGAATAAAGATGCTACTCGACAATTCCTTTCAAGTGTCAATTACGACAAATCAGTTTTTTGGAAACAAATCACTGTCTGCCTTATACTCGAGAAACTGAGTCATATCACATATTTCATGACGTTCTAAAACAAATGTTCAAATGTTTGTACAGCTTATGGGACTTAACTACGTGGTCATCAGTCCCTAAACTTACAAACTACTTATGATCTAGCTAATCCTAAGGACGGCACAAATATCCATGCCCGAGGGGTGGATTCGAACCCCCGACCGTAGTGGCCGTGCAGACCGTGACTGGAGCGTCTCAGTCCCCTCGGCCACCGTGGCCGGCTTTTATGGGGTCCCAGATGACGCAGCACTGAGTACTATGAAAATGAAAACGTGCACGCAAGGTTACTGTCCATATAGCAATTTACGATATGACATGATAGTCACACTCACTAGTTTTACTTATATGTATAAAACAGTATGTGATTTGTTACAACTGGTAACTGACCGATGAATAAAGTTTCTTCAAGTATGGGTTGTGTACCGTATGAGACGGTCAAACTGGAAGGGAAACTGTAAATCACCATCATAAAATTAGTTTTACGTCAGTGCAAAAACGCATGTCAAATGTCGTCACAGCACTAGATTTAACATGATCAACTGTCTTAAATTCCACTATTCGGACAATGAAAGGTGATGATAACAACTAATTACGTTTCGTATTGATTTTATAAAATTGTTCTTGCATTCGAAGGACATTCTGTGTAAATATTAAGTACATTGTTTGTGTAGTTTCATGAGTAACACATTTTGCAAATTAGTTATTGTCAGGGATCCCTTCGAAAAGAATGGTAGGCTCTTCCTGTCAATAGCCTACAGCTAATTTAATACCACCCCTATTTCGGGAGAAAAATTGTTTCTTAGTTACCACACGAATGACGAAGCATTAATGCTGAAGTTGCCTCCAGTGTCTTTCGTAGCGCAACACCGTATTAACTGGATGGTTTTCCTTTATCCGGTATTTCAAATGTTCAAATGTGTGTAAAGCTTATGGGACTTAACTGCGGGGTCGTCTGTCCCTAAACTTACAAACTACTTATGAACTAGCTTATGCTAAAGATGGCACAAACATCCATGCCCGAGGGGAGATTCGAACCTCCGACGGGGAACGGCCTCGCGCATCATAGCATAGCGCCTCAATGCTCTCTGCCTCTCCGCCGCTGCCATCCCGTATTTCTAAAACATTATGTCAATATGTAGATGGAGTACGACCAAATAGAAGCGTAGTGGATAGACCACTCTAGAGACCTAAATTCTGAAGACAATGTGTGAACTGCACTAATTGATGAGAAAAGAATTATCACCTTTATTTGGTGGACTAATCTTTGCACAAATTACAAAAGGATGTATTTGTTGGAAAAATGCCTAAAGTAAATTGTAAAGAGAGTCTCTAAAATTGTTTTAAGTTAAACGAAATAACAAAAATATTAAGTATAGAAAACGTTTCTTACATTTACTAGAAGTAATTGCAGTTATTACATAGGCAGGCTTCTAAAAAGGAAGATCATGCATGTAACAGATCTGTAATTTGAGAACACTTTTGAAAGTCATACAGACAAGAAATACTGTAGTTGCATTCATTTGTCAACTTGAAAAAAGCCTATGACTCCATAGACCGACAAACCCTTTTTGATGTAATGGAAGAATATGGCATCGACAACAAAACCAGGAAACTTATACAACAAACACTCACAAACACCACTTCCAAGATGAAGTTCATGGTAGAAATTTCGGAACCATTCCAGATACATACAGGTGTCCGACAAGGAGACGGGCTCTCCCCAGTCTTGTTCAACATGGACCTACACAAAACTGTTAAGTAGTGGGAGAAACAAATTAAAGGAATACAGCTGGGAACGTGAAATAAAAACCATCGTGAAATGTCTAGTATTTGCAGATGACATAGCCATACTCAGCAATAATACACAGGAGGCAATGGAAGCGCTGGAATGTTTGCATGAAATAGCAGCCAAAACGGGTCTACAGATATCGTACGAGAAGACACATGAAACGACCGACAACGGACAAACAATGCATACGATGTATGGATCCATAAAAATAGTGGAAACATTTAGATACTTAGTAGAATATATAGAAATTGGAGGATTAGTCAAGGAATCTAACAAAGAACGCACAGAAAAACTCTGCTCACATGGTCACATTATAATAATGAAAGCATATCAAGACCGGCCAAACTTATACACTACAAAACAGCCGTATTACCAGAAGCACTGTATGCGTTAGAACCGACTACAATTGTAGCATCGGGCATCACAGAGACAGAGAAAATAGAACGTAAAATTCTCAGGAAAATATTTGGACCAATACAAAGAGATGGCATATGGATGAAAAGACCTACTAAAGAACTGTACCAGTACACTGACAGACTCACAGACATGATCAGAAAACGCAGATTAACTTTTTATGGGCACATACAGAGAATGGACAAGACCAGACTTACAAAGAGAATCTTTGATGTAGTAAGCCGTTTAAGCCAGAAAACAAATTGGTATAATGAAATAGAGGAGGATTTAAGGCAGTTGGGAATCAACAGGCAAATGATATAAAAGAATTCAGAAACAAAATTAATAATGCAAAACTTATGGTACGTGAGAAGAAGAAGACAGGAACATTGTGGACAGAAGAAAGGAAACAGAAGCACAGCCAAAGGATGAAGAGATTTTGGGGAGAGAAGAGGAAGAAGGGAAAGAAGTGAAAATTGTGTCATCATGAGGTATTCGACTTCAAACACTGTCCATAAGGGCAAAAATGATATGAATGAATATAGGCACAACGAGAAGAAGTGTCAACACTCGTCTGGGCGAACATAGAGGGAATTGCGCCACGACATACAGATAAATCGACTGTAGAGGAACACGTGTTTCAAGAAGGTGACCACGAAATAAAATTTAGCGAGGCGACCGTCATAGCAAAGACGTCACATTAATATGCGCGTATGTACAGAGAGGCCATTGAGATTTTTAAACACCGCAATACTTTTAACAAAAAGAGGAAGGTGTTAAACTTGATATAATCTGGATGTCAACATTGCAGCAACAACATGACAATCGATTAACTTCAATCGAGAAGGCTGGCAATAGCAGAGACCATAGCACAGCTGACGTCACGTGACTGACAACGGCGCCCTCTGTTTGGCTTATATATGGCGCTCACCCGCTCTCTCGTTGCAGTACTCCGCTTTACGTCGGAGGATGCCTTCCACAGTCGCAGGCGAAACGTCAGGGGTAATTTTTATGTATGGTCCACGGCATCTCTGCCCGGAAGTTTTATGTAATGACTACACCTATTGTGAAAGCCTTCATTCTATGATCTGCTACAATATAAGTTGATTCGAAAGTGGTTCACAACGAAGTTCTGCTCTGGTCATATTTCCATTTTAGAATATTGTTTGCCATTTTCGGATATTGTTATGATACGGAAGTAATATATAATTACATTAGTCTTTCGTATAATCTATACCTCATTATCGGTGCTGCGAGATGGATATGTCTCATGCAAAGTTACAAAATAACTGCTATCTATACGTACTAGATTTCATTTTATTACATGGTAGTATCTAGGAGAAATGCTATTTACTTTGATGTTCCAATCATAACAGCAATTAATTCTCACACGATCTTGACACGAATTTTGGACGAAGAGTTTTAATTGAAAATACTATTAGTGACACAATTTAAAAAAGGAATTAAATCGGAAGGTTGTAATTTGAGCTGTCCACCTCCATGTCTGAGTATAATATAAGCTTTTTCTAGTCGCGCCAGGAAGTATTTGTTGGTTGGATATTTGGGCAGTTGTGCACACAGTTTCATGATGCGAATTGAGCAAAGGACGAGCATCATTATTGAATAAGCAGTTATAATCTCTTGTAGCAGTTACTTCCATAAAATATCTGGGGGTATGCATACGCAGTGATATGAAGTAAACCACTACTGATCGTCAGTGTGGGAAGGACATAGGAGTTAGAGGAGGTGTAGAGAATAATCGTATACTTTGGTGCAGATTTAATTTGCATGCGTAAAAACGTTAGTGACGGACGCTGTGAGAAGGGCATCTTTTACCGTAACTGGGCTTTTTTCAAAGATTCGAGAGCATACGTTTCTCGTAACTATCCGATATACATATCTTCCAGCTGTATTAG
Source organism: Locusta migratoria (assembly GCA_026315105.1). Taxonomy (NCBI): domain Eukaryota; kingdom Metazoa; phylum Arthropoda; class Insecta; order Orthoptera; family Acrididae; genus Locusta; species Locusta migratoria. The sequence continues at coordinate 281,204,137 of CM048748.1, read as the reverse complement.
GTACATGTCGAAAAAAAGGTAAAATTAGAGAGACGCTTACCGGAAGTCGTTTCTGGCGCGAAACATACGCGTGGAACTTGAGTATAGAAGCACATATAGAGGAGCTACTTGGATGAGAAATATCCGTTCCATGTACTGCTAGTGCTGACCAGTAACAGAGCCCATGGCCTTGCATAAGCCCCATTCAGCTAACGACTTTTGCTGTGGAAGAAACGGCGCTCGAATATCCCGGTTGTTACATCTGACATCAGAACTGTGGAAATTTCCACTTTCTCTTTTCTTGTGGTTCTACCAACCGATTTTTTCGACCACTTCATCCATTTTTAATTTCAGATGAGCAATTCCCACGCGAAATAGGGAGCAGATTACTTGTCACATTAAGATAATGTAAAGCATCAATGAATGTTGAAGTACTGTATGTGATTAACTATTAAATATGTAACCAACATAAATTTTGTTTTAAAATATACTATGCGGAAAAGCGTACTTACCTAAAACCTCATGTTAATTTCAATTTCTTTGCAAATTAAACGCAATATACGACACGATCCAAGTTAGAAAAGTTACTTATACTGCAGTCTAAATATATAGTAATCATAATAGAGAGTATATTCAAAATCCGTTCGTACTGTACTAAAAGCAAATTATGTGCTGTTAACAAATGGAACTTTTAAAGTTTCCACTTTTTATTAAAGTGACTTTCTCGACATTCATTGTGATCGAACTAATGTCAGCTTATCATTGACTCAATGCTAGTTCATTTTGTGGCAGTGTTTCGTAGAACTCAAATACATTCAACATCGAGTTCTGACTCTGCCTGCATAAGATCCATTAGAAAAACAATTCTAACTCCAATTACGTGCTTATTGCTCTCAAAATATGAATCGATCAATTACAAAAGAAAAGTTTGTAGCAGTACTGTCGATACTTCTTGAAATAGCATTACAAACATTGTACGACTACAGTCATTTCTACATTAAATATTTACCATGTACCTTTTACGGAACGACGTTTTGCCACTCCAGCTGGAAGTGAGAAATAATTCTCTGATTCATCCATTCATTACGGCAACCATTTACGTAACAGTACGAAATAAGGTTCTGAGGTAATCAATCACCGTCAAAATCCCTTGGGAAACAAAAGAATGTTTTAAGGAAATGACGTTACCAGTCCCATTATAGGGGCGTTACATTGTTCACGTATCCATACCACAAAACAATTTTTTTGTGGTAGCTTTCAAGTGCGATCTTTCACGAAAGTAGATATGTGACGTTCAGATAGCCTAAATTAATGGAAAGCTAGAAAAGTTGTGATTGGATGAAAACATAAGATAGATCAATGCAGTCGTCTGTTTGGGACTAATGTTAATTTTTATCACCAAATTGTTATATTAGAAAGGCATATACTACGAAAGCGACGTCGTTTATATGTACGATAATGTTAGTCACACATGTGCACAAACTCATGAGGTAATTTCCTTGATTTTATGAATTTTTTTACTCAGCAACCCTTAGAAATAAAATCCCTCCAATTTACTTAATTACAAACACTTAATCTAAATTTGTCAGATAATAATTTGCACTTTCACGGCAAGTTATTCGTGGAGATGAATTTACAATCTTCTGTTAACTCGATATTCTCATGAAATCGGTCAGTGTCTAGTTCCACTCCATCGCCACTAAAATATAGTTTGTGCTTAATTCGATGTTGACGCTTTGTAAAATGTGTGACTGTTGTCTGCAGTTGTATTTTATTGCAATGCCGACAGAAAATGAGCAAGTGCTGAAGCAAAAGTTGTACAAGGTCATCGAACAGTGGCAAACTCTCTATTGATTCATTACATCCGGTGCTCATAGTATGAAACTATCAATTTTCAATCAGTAATTTACAGCTGTTTTTTATTTTATTTTATTTTATTTTTTTAATAGTGTAGCAACGGATGAGTAATTGTAGAATAGTTCCCGCCAATGAATTAATAAAGTAAACACACGATAAGCATTTCAAAGCTATGATTAAGATATAGGAGATCTTATTCTATTAGGTAACATAAATTCTCGAAGATAGAGAGTTCCTCTTGCCTGCTACAGTGATACATGCATCATTAAGTGTACTGAAAAGTTTTAATGATAATTTGACTACTGTTTATAATTAAAACACACCTCGGGGTGTTCCAGGTAAAGAGACCGTTTTTGGGTGTTTCTTACCGACATTGTCATTTCGTGTGTGAATATTGCTGATTTCATACCAGTCATTCCAAGGAAACAGCGGTCTTTTGTGGTTATTATGTCGAGAGATCAACAACAATAGTAGTTACATTAGCATAAATTTCGTAATTTCCAGATTAACATTACATGATCATCCACACTTTACACGTCGCTCTAGTAAACGACTATAGACGATCGATTGATCTTTCTTTTTAACATTTTACATTCGCCCGATTAGAGGAGAATTGCTTTCTTCAACATTTCAAAAGCAGAAGGTAAATATCAGGTATAAAATACAGTTTGACCGGTATCTGTCCTGCAATAAGCGTAAACAAAAACAATTTGCGGATAACACCACCCACGTTGTACATGCATGCAAAGTTTCGCTCGCGACGCACACCAAAACCAAACATACGAAATGCAAACTGATATTTAGCCCCAGCACAATTTATAATCGGCTTTTTCCACTAAATTTTCTCTTGGAAGAAACTTCCGGGTTACATTAAATCAAAATAATTGTAGAGTAAAGTTAGTATAGTACATCAATTTAGTGTTTCGAATTTCCCGACCGAAATACGCAAGTGAAATTTCTATCCCATTTCGAAATACGTTGACAGTTGTTTACTTGGTAATAACTGTTGTAAATTTTAAAATCCGGTATGGAACGCGGAATAATGCATCCTTCTAAGTAAGTATGTTCATTGGATAGGTGTGTCCGGTATTATATTACAGTCTTGCAGTTAGTAGTCATAATTGATTGTCACTGGATCGACATTGTTACAGGCGTGGCAGAATGCACTCACGAAACCTTAACCTCACATGCTGTTAGCAAAACGTCATTAATTACTTCTCTTAAAATAAATAGTCTGCCGTCGAACAATCATCAATATTGCTAAATTTCTTTACGACATCGAATACTCTTAGATGGTCTTACGTTTCAACAGTCCGACTAGCAGATTTTAGGGACGACAAATTTGGGACCAAAATTTTTCAACTGTAAGTAATTGTAACAAAAGAAATTTATTACGTTTACCAAATGTACATTATTGTGTAAGAATTATTAAGGCATACCTTAGCCCCCCTCCCCACATTATTACAACTAAGTGCTGTGCTTTCATTAGCTCAGAAATACATACAAAAACCTTATCTTGTAAAATCTTTTAAAGACAATCTAGAGATAGTTACTTCGATTCCCACATAGTCTCCCAAATCGCTTTATGCAGTTATAATATTACAAGCTGATTCCAATTTGAACATGTTCTGCATATCTGATGAATCACGACGGTAAATCGTAATTTCCCCTATTTCGATCTAAATATCTGACTGTGTTATATTTTCATCAGACTCAGGCGACAAGCAAAATCACGCGAATACTTCCAGACGGACTATCTGCATAGCATATGAACTTTACAAATTTGTGTCCGGGATCCTTTAGAACGTCATTTGCGATAGAAACTACGACGACAGATGATCAAGTGACCGTGGTCACACTTTGTGGTATCTCGCGCGGGAATAACCGTCACAAGGATTCGAATGAAGAATAAGATGTAACCACCGTGCTCTAGTATGAAGCCATACATATACAATACATTTTTATATGCGAAATAAGTTTATCACTCAGACGACTGTAAACAAAAATCTATAAAGTTTCCTTTGAAAATATTCCCGTAGCACAAGAAACGTAATCACGAATAACATTGGATTTAAAAAATTGATAAAACGGGTAATAAATGTGTGCCATTAATAAACACCATTGAAAACAGTACGCTTCAGAACGTTACCCTGCGGATCAAAACATTAAATAACATTGTTTTGGTCACTGTGTTTTTCTCATTATTAGATAAAACCTTGCGTACAAAAGACTGCATTAAATGGAAAAGATCTTACTATTTGTAAAATATTCCGGATTACTACGCCGTGGTCGGATGTATTTCTTATAAACATACTATTCTTCAGTTTTAACCATACCTGAGTAATGTAGCTGTTGTTTCTCAAAACTACATATACCAAATTAAAAACTAGTATCCGTTGAAGATTATTATTTCAAGGTGATCATTATTTTTGAAATGCCATAACAAGATGTACCTTCTACACTACCATTTTACGCAAGCAACGGTGGTCGGAAATCCTTTCCTGCTAATTTTAAGAAGACATGTATTGCTGTTACGATAATTTACGGAGTTTGCTAGGTTTCCTGTACCTCAATACAGAGCATACAATTGGTGAGCAAGAGGGCCTCTTACGATAGATAACATTAAACCCTAGTTATCAACTGGCATTAGGTAGGTTTTATTTGACATTATAAGAAATATTTTCAAACTTCTGAAAAATATAAAAATATTCCAGAAAGACTTTTTTATGTCTTATATTAAAGTTTTCAGTCTACAATACAGTAATTTGTAAACAGCAATTGAAATTAATTTTCTGCAAAATTATAGTAATAACACTGACAACAAGCTGTAATTATTCCATCCATAATTTAAAAAATATCAGTATATTCATCCAGACATACAATAGGAGACGACGCCTCTCTAAATTACAGGAACGTGTCACACTCCTTTAGGATGATTTGTATCCAGAACATTAGTCTTATTGTCGTGACGGCCAAGTCGATAACTAGCATGACACATCAAAGATGGTGTGCCAAGGTCTGTAGATGTCGACGTTCTTATTCCACACGACATTATTAATGAATAGACTATTCATTAACTGGTCGTAGAAGCATGTAACACCAACATCGACCGTCGGAACTGAAAGGATGCAATAGTCTATAATTGGACGAGCCGAGGAGTGAATGGAATAGATTTTCAACATTTCTTATTAGATCTGAAAGCCTTTGTATAAGTCGAACGATTTCAGGTTTCACCATTATATGGACATGCTCGTTTCTTCTCATGAGAAGAACACTGCCCATACAGAAGAATGTTTTATTTAGCCTGTACTTCAACGTTCGAAAAATATACGATTTCTGGAAGGAGAATAGAACGTTCAGTGCTTATCATCTGACAAGTATATTCGATACTATACTTTAAACAGATTTACCTTGCTGATGTACAATTTCGATAATACGTGGCTTTTGATCGTAGAATGTATAATTTATTTTGGTAAATAATTCATAGCCACAAATTTTCAACAAATTCATGGTGAATTCTATACAGTCTGCATATTCTATAAGTTAATGTCATCTCATATTTCCTCCAGATGTGTATCACACTATTTTTCTACATCACGCTATCGTAAGGGCTAGTGATACTTCAATAACAGTTATTGCCTGTAACATGTTTCTGTGTATGTATTTGCATTGTCAATGTATAGAATTGCAGTTAAGAAATATTAGGAATTCCACTTGTAGCAAAAACTTAATCAGAGAAAAATCTAATACACTGACAAGTTGGTCATATACCCACAAGAATTTTACTGAAAGTGTAACGATTGCGGAATCCTAAGCTTTCACTTACATGAGTAACAATTACATCTATTCTTTGCACATCGCAGACATAAGTCATTTATTTGGTACTAATGTCATCTTTCATGTAAGGGAATCACAGAATTAAGTGCTCCTAAATAAGTTTTATTGTAAGAACTGCGTATTCTGTTTACATGAGCGTAGCGTATCATACATAATGTTGTGAACATAACATTCAGTATCCGTTAAAGAGTTGTTAGTCGAAGATATAATTATTACTTATTTTATTAATAGTCTCTCATAATGTTGCCGGACATGTAGTAACTTATATCAATAAATTAACGAAAGCTTATTCAGAAAATAGCGATGATATTACCAAATAATTTTTGATCCCACCATATCTACCTTAAACAGCGAGTACGCAAGAGGAACCTGTATATTTAATCATATCTTTGCAAGCGGCAATCTTACAATATCTACAGAAAGTGTTTTGTGTTAAGTTTAGGTCAGAGCGAGAAATTAAACGCTTTTAGAACTATAGGACATTATCGGCGGTACTGATAAATGAGGAATTTCTTTCTCAACAGTATGATGATGGATGGAAGTAACAGACGAATTATATTAATGAAATTACGCTAATAAACGTACAATATACTGTGAAGAGTATTACGATCTATGGCTTTAACCACAAGCCTAAAGGTTGGGGCCATGGGAGTTTTATCTCTGATCCTGCGATAAATTGTTGACGACATAGAAGAGCCCTTTACCTTAAGGAATAGATGACACATCTGACTGGAAGTGAAGCTGTCTTTCAGTACGATAAATACTCGAAACAATGTGTTCGCTATGGCAATACAGTCTCCGGGTTGACTGCATGTTTCACATCCTGCCTGTTTCCGTATGCTTTAGAAAAGTTAAATGATGCTTGATGTCAGATACTATAAAATTTCTCGACAACCGTTCTGGTGTTTGCTGCCCATTCTGGAAAAGACATCGTAATGAACGAAAGTAGCAATTTTTTCCATTTTACACACTAGGTTGCACGAACAATCGGCGAGAAGTGAGTAGGAGAGGATTGTTTACAGAGTATATTTGCCTATCAAATGAACTCTTTGGAATTTAGTACTAGATAAATTCCTACAGTTTGTTAGTACACATCCGTTTATACATATATCGTACGACAAATACATATACACCTAACCACAGCTGTTTTATACATACCGTGAGGTTTGTAAATTCAACGATTCCCTTGGCAGTATAGTTAAATGCGGTATTACATACCTCCGCTTCCCTTTATGCCACTAGGGCGAACAATATCGTTACACCAGCACATAAAAAATTAAACAAAGAGAATAAGCCAATTAATTAACCTGTAAGTTATGAAATTCATATATGCTGTACCGCAACTAAGGCACGGTCTGTGATATCTATTAGTAGCGTAATTGAAATCATTTAGAGTGCACATATTTTATACCAATGGCAATTAAAATGTCATGCAGAGATTTCCAATTTAATACGTTATCAAAGGAAACGCAATAAGCCTTTAGAAAGAGACTTTGTAATGACAATAAGGAAACAGCAGCCTTGATCGACATCTAAAACGTCTTACAAAAGAGTCATCTCGCATAAAGTAATTTGTGTCTCATTCTGGTATCCTGGGATTAAAACCCGGTAACCCATAAATCGTCTGTTTCCGATCTACGAAGGAGAAGGACAGCCTCGGACATTTTTATTATGCCCTGAAAGTGAAATACAGGATTGGTGCAATCATTCATTTTAGGAATTGATTTCACAGTTTTCATTTACGTACTTTTGTCACATAACAGAAATTTACTGCATGTATATATGCTAAATGTAGTTGTTGCGAATTCGCAGTTTCATGCCATCTGTGTATCAGTTCTTATAATCAAAGTTCCACAAACTTCCGGTTAGAAAGAAATTTCATCCTTTCATTTCCTGTAATTTTTAATTTTCCGACTAAAATGTTTACGATATTAAATATATCGAATCCGTATTAGGTTCAAAATTAAAGATTAAAGAAGTTTCTCTGAAATTTTGTTACAAGGAAAGTAATCACAACGCCGAACACGGAAAACAGCAAAGTATGATCTTAGTAAAGAGAGGAAATCCAGCATACTACGTATTACACCTGCAAACGTGCAAAAGTAAATTTTAAAGTGTAGACACAAGTTAGAACCGCGTTAGTGTTTAACCATTTCAAACGTTGTCAGATTTATCAGTTCTTTTGACCCAAGGGCTTGTTTATTTTCGTCCGCAATGGGTATCCACATGTAGCAGTACACAACGTCTAAAATGAAATAAATAACAACAGTTCTGTAGGAGAGTTTTCGTGAGTTAAGAACTATCGCTTATCCCAAGCTCAATCAGTGCACCGTTATTCCGACGTCAAAAGATAATACAGTGCCATCAGGCTGTGTGTGACAGTTTTTGGAACATTCCAGGCGTAGCCTGAATGAAAGTTTGTTCGACAGTATATTTTAAATAATAACGGTTTTGTGAAACGAAATCCCGTTGCATGGTGACAATAAGGTGCAATCTCGACACGTGCTGTATTTCGAAAAAAAAGGAATCAATCCTCTTTCAATAGCGGAAAAAACATGGTATTGCTAAATACATTAAGTTGGAGTACGAAACGTTGACAGAGATTTTGTTTGTAGGTGATTTAACACGAAGGGTATGTCACCACACGTAAAGTACGTGATTTCACTACGCTTACGGGAATATTCATTCACAATGATTAGCCACGTTTGATGTCGTTACTGTCGTATTTGTCAAAAAATTATGTTTAGAGACACCATCTTACGAGAGATAACACTAAATCCTAGTTATATACTGGTATTACGTAGGATTTATTTGAGACTATTAGAAATATTTTTAAATATCTGAAAAAAACATAAACATCTTCGAGAAAGACCTTTTTCATGTTTTATATTAAAGTTTTCGATTTACAACACAGTAATTAGTACACAGAAATAGAAATTAATTTTCTGCAAAATTAAAGTAATACCATTGATAGTTTCGCCTTGATAGTAACCATAAGCGCAATCGGTGGAGACTGAATAACAAAAGGATAATTGTTAGCGCAAGAACATTTCTGCAGTTTATACGCTAACAATCACTTAAAAACCAAACTTGAGTTATTCGAAAAGGAAGCTGAAGTGTACCATTGTAATACCACTGACGACGTGAATGGTAGTGTGGCAGAAATGTTTTGCTAAATTTCGCACTGATTCTGGCTGTGTTATCGCTAGCCTTTATAATGATGCTCCACAGGGACAAGTACTGTTTTTTCCATGTTATTTATTAACGTTTAGGGAATGATATTGATAATTATTTGTGGCGATGGGGCTTTTTGGTGATCAGATTTAACAGTGTTTTCCAATCTTTTTGAATATGCGGCGCCCGTTAAGCTATAAATATTTTGGCGAGCCCACATTCCCTCTACGAGCCAGAACATAACTATGTGTGAAATTTCAAATTCAACGAATGTAATTTCTTTTCTGTTGATACAAATTTCTTATTACAAAATAGCACAGTATTATACATTATATGAAAAGAAAATTTACACTGTACTTCTGAATTGGTTTTATTATTCCATAAATTCCGAAAGAAAAATTATTTATTGCAAGAAACTTTGCTGAATCGAAGACGCTGCTATGTGAAAAAATTATTTATTAACTAGCTTATATGACAGTGCTTCGCAACGGTTGTTGAAGGAGGGCCTGCGTGTATCATGGCTTTTTAGGTTTTCAGACCTCAGTCAGTAAAAATAGAATCCTTGCTGGATCGCTCTGTCAATAAACTCAGTTGTCCTAGCCAAGATGTTAAATGTAACTAAAAGTCATCGTCCGAAACGATGTATCTTCATAAAGATGTCAAATGTAAGTAAAAGTCATTGTCCGAAACGATGAAGCTTCATAAAGTTTTTGATGAAAAAAGTGAAACGTGGCAAAGTAAGTAAAGAAATGTCGTTAAATATTTATTTAATACACAAATCGAAATCAGTAACACTATGTTCAATATTTTTGTTGGTACTCGTAGACATAAGATTGCTTAATTCTGTCACAGACGTCCGTTTTCTTGTTGTACTACACCATACTGTAGATATTACTCTCTACAAATAGACACACGCTATTTCTTTCAGAGAAATGTTTAAATTGTGATATCTTACTTTTTTTTATCCAATTTTGTGAAGTGAAGCGTTTCTGTAACTGCAAGATACCCTCACGTTTCCTGTGAAAAACCACTGATAATTCGTCTTTCAGTTTTGGTGATGAAAGAGAAAGGTAGACATGATGGTTGACGATGAACAACGTTAAATTTTGATGTTTTTATGAAACTAAGTCTATATGTTGTCCCAAGTCACGCTGAAGTTACCTGTGAAAACCCCATGCGAATTCGTAAAGTAGTTTTGGTGAAGACGTTTCTAATAGATGGACAGACAGACACGACGGTCTATAAAATCCCTTCGTGATTCTATTCTGATGAAATCATGCCTACATCCCGAAGCAATCTTCGCTCATGTTTCCTGTGAAAACAGCATGCAAATTCGTCCTCTAGTTTTGAAGATTGAACCGAACAGCGATAGGCCTACATTTACAGATTTATTATAGATAAGTTGTACAATTGTAAATTTTTGCAGGCATATATTGATTTGTATGACTGCTGTATGTCGGTAAAATGTGTTACGAATATGGTTAGTAGTAAATAGGTAATAGATTAAAACGTGATGCTTGATGGGGCGGTTTTCCATGAACGTTACTCTTTACGTCCTCATATCTCATGAACTACAGGCCGTACTGCGATACAATTCCGAACGTACATTCATCTCTACGTGTGTATTCTGTGTGCAAAATTTCCTGCGAGTATATTTAGTAGTGTAGAAATTATAAATTGTAACGTTATACCGAATGCCATAGTTTTGCTACATGAACAGCGGAAAAGTAGTAAGCGAGAGACTTTTTTCCTTTCTTTATTCTTATGTGGTTGTCTGCGAGAAAAAGTTTAATAATGGTTTGAAATTATGTTTAAAGTTTGTTGCAATTCGCTAAGTACTGCCATTCTCATACAGTTTATTTATAAAGTCTCGTCGCATTATGTAGCAGTTTTTTTGCGATTACTATTGTTCATGACGTTATATCTCCTGAACCAAGTGTCGTACGTGGGTCGTACTCCTACAGCAATTGTTATCTCACGTAAAGAATATTTGTACCAAATCTGGTTGAAATTGGTCTAGTGGTTTAGGAGGAAATTTGCAGTATTGTCGTTTGACGCAGCAGTTTTTCGCTCATCTCATTGTTTATGATGTCATATCTCCTTACGTATTTGTCGTAGCTGATTATTACCCAGACAGCGATTGTCACCTTATATTAAGGAACATGTGTACCAAGTTTGGTTGAAATCGGCCCAGTAGTTTAGGAGGAGATTTGGAACATACATACATACACACATACATCCTATTTTGTAAGATGTAAGATTACGACAGGCTTGTTTCAGCACAATTGCCATCTTCAGGCAAGTGAATCTGTACTTCTTTGTGACGTAGTTGTCCTAATTGCTGTCATGGTGATTTGACTATTTATTGCTACTAATATTGACCACATTTATTATTGTTCTTATTTATTATTCAAATTCCGAATTTCATTACTTAAATATTAAACCATACGTCAACACTACTACAGATGTAACCATGCTGACTGAGTTCTCAAAATAACTCTTTAAAAAATTAAATTCGGAATATGACTGATATATGAGAACGATACTAAATGGGTCCACTATTAACAGAAATAAAATAGTCAAAGCATCATGACAGCAATTAAGACAACGACGTTACAAGGAAGATTAATAAACCTCATGATGGTAATTGTGCTGAAAGAGGCCTGTTGTAATTAATCAATAATTTCTTCATGTAACATCGTCTTTGATACAGGAAAGTTCCTTACATATACGTTATATGTCATATATGACGCAGCGGGGCCAGATGAATACACAAATATATATAGCGTAACGAAGTTTCGCATTGCAGGTACAGCTCAGAACCGTTATTATTCTTGTTGTAGTCAATTTGTAAATAATCGAATTTATCGAAATTAGTATTTGTATCTTGTAAACTTAGTTATCGCCTGATGCTTGAAAACATATTTCGTTTATTCATTGTTAACACGGTGTAAACAATATTTGTTCTATTCAACTGAGAATTAATGATCACAGGGACACGCGCGATATTAATGTAATATACATTTCACTTTTCTGAGGCATAGGATAAGGTGGTACAAATTCCATATAGGTACAGTTCCGTTCAAGATAAGGTTTCGCGCCATTTGTCACTCTTCGTGTTCCGTTGTGTGGCGTTGTAGTGTAGGAGGTTGTTACAGCTCCTCCTGTCTTTTCCAAAAATATACCACTGGACATCATTTTTTTCCTTTTAAGAGAGAAGTGAAGCTACTTAGTCTAACACGCTCTTATAAATTTTCTAGTTAAGGGTGACTGGATTAGCTGTCAAAAATGCCATGTTTGGTACCACGAAGTATGCGTTGGTGCTTGACGGAAAAAGTGCTTTTTACGTGGAAGATTCCCGTAGTCAAAATTCTCCCAGGAAGCAATCACTATTGTACCTGCTGTGGAACAATGCCGATAGATTTTTTCTACTCTGTAATCTTTTTTTGTGTTTATACCAATATTAGTAATTTGCATTACATATTCATTAAATATCCAAGAACAAGTGCCATGGTTACAATTATTTCTTTTGTCAATATATTTTCAGCTAAAATAACATTTTTTCCGAAATGATCGAAATTGTACCACCTTACCATATGCATTACCGGGCCCCTAGTATTCACAAGGGGACCACATGAGTGTCGGATTTTAGAATTTTTTGATATTCATGGCACGTGAAGTTCAGAACACAAACAACAATCAGCGAAACAATTTGACACAACTGTAAAAATTCTCGGGAAAATCGACTTTGAAGTTTTGCAAGTATGCGTAAGTACCAATCATTAAACGAATGGCAGGATCTGTAGGTGTAGCTCAGCTGGTAGCGCTCCGGCCCCATAAGCCTAGGGTCCGTGGTTCGCATCCTGCCCTCACAGATTGTTATCCGTTTTTTAAACGAATACTTAGTAATTATTAATATCTAATGATAATTTTTACAGAGTGTGCACTTTTTTTTGTTTATTCGAAATTTTCTATATTTCATAATATTTTGTTAGTAATGATGGTTTCAGTCAATAATAATAATAATGAAATCGTAACTTACATATTTTACAGTATTGGCTTTACTATTAGTGCACGAGGGAAGTCTTTGATTGTTTAGTTTTTAAAGAGTACGACACTGGTTTTGGGAAGTCATATCCATAGCTGTTAATGGCTTTCCAAGCAGGTCTACTCAACCATTAATTTACATGATGACAAGGTTTTCTGCTTGTCTATATATAAATTAAAAAAAGACACAATACGTGGAATTAGAGATCCCAAAATGTTTTATATAACTGAATTCGAAAAAAAGAAAAAAAAGAAATAAATCCTCACAGTGGGATTTGAACCACTGACCCTATGGCCTTGAGACACGGACACTACCACTTGAGCTACACCGACAGATACTACAACGCTCTTCACTGTTGGTACTTGCGTGTACTTTGCAAAACTCTAAAGTCGATTTTCTCGATAATTTTTGAGAGTTGCGTCGAATGGCTTTGGCTGATTGTTCTAAACATCGCGTACCACAAATGTAAAGAAAGTCTAAAACCCGGTACCCATGTGGTCTCCTCGACAGACATTAACTGGTCTTGTTGTTTCGAGGTACAACTACTATAGTTCCTCCCGTGAGTGCTACCCTACGATCTAAACTTTGCGATATCCTAGGGAGTTCGCGACCCTCAGGTTGAAAAACACTGCTGTGGAATACTGGGCGATGGTTTTCACATCGGTCGTTAGAATATCACTTGCTGCGGTTTCACAGCACACCGGCAGCATTTTGGTCCTCTGGCTGAGAAAGAACGCGATGTTTACACTTGTGTCGTCAGCAGCACACGGCAACAACGGTACCTTCCTTCGTTATAAAATGATGTCAAGCACTTGCTCTATTATTTTATTTATTTATTTATTTATTTTTAGGGTCCTATTACGTGGGGTATGCACGGATGCCCAGTATAGGTGTCGCCCTCGTCCCCGTTAATGTCGCCTGTTCTGGAGGAAGTGTTGACACCAGGAATGGGCCTGGAAAGGAACACGGCCCTCTTTGGCAGGTGGCAATCAGCGTCGCCACGGCGTGTCTTTTCAGCGGCCCAGAGCGTCAGGCCCTGGGCTTCGGGTACTCAAGGTACTCACCGACCTCCCTGGCGGCTGCCAGCAGCAGCAGCGCGGTCGCGGCGGTCATGGCGCTCTGGGATGGTCCCGTCATGGCGAGGCGCCGGCTGGACACTAGTGGCCGGCCATGGGCGCGGCCGCCGGGGTTCGAACCCCGCACCTGCACCGCGAAGCTTAGCGGTCTTGCGCGGCGGAGACCGCCGGTGAAGTCGTCGGCGCTTCGGGGAGGTGCCGCCGGTCGCGAGCCGGTCGCGCGCCGGAGTCGTCAGCGGTTGACGGCGGCCGTCGACAGGTGACGACAAGTGACTCGCGTCGCGGCACGTGCTGGCGACGGGGCAGAGTCTGCGGCCCGTGGCGCGGCGCTCACTACACTGGGCGGCGGCGGCGGCGGCCAGCGCCGCGACGTCCGGCGCCGCTATCGACTGACGGCAGCGCCGCGCGCGGAGCCGCCGCCAACTAGCCGTGTCGCTAAACACGCCGGCGGCGGTCCTCCGGCGCGCGCTCGAGTGTTCCCATTACGGCCAGATAAGGCAGACGAGAAGTGGGTGATGCGTTAGTTTGCTTCGCGTCCACGAGGAACTGCGCGGAGATGGAGGGTGGGGAGTAATTGTAGGATCAGGTGCAGAACTGCACCGGTATACTTGCGTGTAGGAATCTATCCCCGGAGAATGGATGAGGCGGGACCGGTTGTGATTTTCAGTTGCCTTGTCCCCGCCTCGCCCCATCTACATCTACATCTACATATATACTCCTCAATTCACCGTAAGGTGCGTGGCGGAGGGTACACTGTACCACTACTAGGCATTTCCTTTCCTATTCCACTCCCAAATTGAACGAGGAAAAAAAAGAATGCCTATATGCCTCCGTACGAGCCCTAATTTCTCTTATCTTGTCTTTGTGATCTTTACGCGAAATGTAAGTAGGCGGCAGCAAGATCGTACTACACTCAGCTTCAAATTCCGGCCCTCTAAATTTACTTAACAGAAATTCACGAAAAGAACGTCGACTTTCTTCCAGCGATCCCCAATTGAGTTGCCGGAGCATTTCCGTGACACTCGCCCATTGGTCGAACCTACCGGTAACAAATCTAGCTGCTCACCTCTGAACCGCCTCTATTTCTTCCTTCAAACCGATCTGCTGCGGGTCCCAAATACTTGAGCAATACTCAAGACGTGGTCGTACAAGCGTTTAATATGCGGTCTCCTTCACAGGTGAAGTACATCTTCCCAAAATCCTCCCAATAAACCGAAGTCGGCTGTCTGCCTTACTCACAACTGTCCTTACATGCTCGTTCCATTTCATATCGCTCTGCAATGTTACGCCTAGATATTTGAACGACGCGACAGCATCAAGAAGCTCACTACTAATGCTATATTCGAACATTATGGGATTGTTTTTTCTACTCATGCGCATCACCTTACATTTTTCTACATTGAGAGCTAGCTGCCATTCTTCGCACCTACTAGAAATTTTGTCTAAGTCAACCTGTATGCTGTTACAGTCAGTTACAGACGACACCCTCCCATACACCACAGCATCATCAGCAAACAGCCGCAAATTACAACTGTCCATCAGATCATTTATATAGATAGAAAATAATAGCGGTCCTATCACTCTCCCCTGGGCCCCACCATGAGGGCCTTCCATATCTTTTATCCATACAATCATGACTAGACCTTGGATTTTAGGTAAAAATCTATTTTGTTCCTGAAACATCCTGGCAGATTAAAATTGTGTGCCGGAACCGGGACTGGAACCTGGGACCTTTGTCTTTCGCGGGCAAGCGCACTACCGACTGTGCTACCCCGAGACGACTCACGATGCCGCCTCACAACTTTACTTCCGCCAGTACCTCGCCTCCTACTTTCCAAACTTCACAGAAGCTCTCCTGCGAACCATGCAAGACTAGCACTCCTGGAAGAAAGGATATGGTGGAGACATGGCTTAGCCACAGCCTAAGGGATGTTTCCAGAATGAAACTTTCACTCTGCAGCGGAGTGTGCGCGCTGATATAAGACTTCCTCATTAAACCAAGACAAAAGTTGTACATACACGAATATTATGCAAATTTGTGATCGAAAACTCTAGTTTTATAGCACTTAAAAGCCCCTAATTTTAGGTTTGTTCCTAACTGTACCTAAATTTTAAAAATCGCATAACAATTTTTTTATCTCAAAAATTCTCTCGTGGTCTTCTCAGCTAAGAATTATGCAAATATTTTATTGAAAATTGTAATTTTAAAGTACCCAAAGTACCTAATTTCATATGAGAATCTAACTTTTTCTAACATTTTAAAATCCAGCCAAATAAAATTTGTGTGAATAAAAATACTCTTGTGGTCCATCGGTTTATTTGTTTGCATTCGTGAACAATCGTGAATCAGACGACGACGGCATACCGCCACGCTGTTCTAGCACCACCGCCTAGACAGAAGGCCGCGGCGCTCTCGTGTGACGACAGGCAGAGTAGGTCGAGGCCTACGACAAAGACAGGCCCCGGCGCGCACGTCATGCGACGTAAGCATAGCAGTCCTGAGCCGGCCGGCCGGCTAGCTAGTTGGCCGGCCGCTGTGAGGCGGTGGGCCGTGCCCCAGCGGCCGGCCAACCAGGTAGCCGGCTGGCCGGCTCAGAACTGCTATGCTTACGTCGCATGACGTACGCCTTGGGACCTGTCTTTCTCGTAGGCCTCAGAGTAGGTTGCGCTTAGCTGACTGGCTCTCTGCTTCGGCATGGCCGTGCCCCAGTGGCTACCTAGTCAGCTATGCGCGCGCAACCTATTCTGCCTGACGTCACACGAAGCGTCGCGGCCTACTGTCTAGGTGGTGTTGGTTCTAGCCCGCACTGCTCCGCAGAGCGTTGTCGCTAGCTGTGAACCGTCAAATGCGCCGGCAGGGCACGAAGGAGCCTTGTGATCTGCCTCCGGTGCCTTCCTGCCCTGTGTAAAACACCTGCACTGTCTTCATTCAGTCCGTCAAAGTGCTTCTTGGATGTGGAACTGAAGCATGCCGAAAGTAGCCAGGACCAAATCATCTCTGATTCGTCAGTGGTTAGAAGAATTTCCCGATTTCTCAACAGACGGAAGAGTTATTTACTCAAATGTGTGCAACAAAGACCTAAGTAAAACGTTGACCTTTTATCTGCTACGCCCACTCAGAGAACAGTGATTCCACTGCTTTTCTCGAGTTAACTTGGAACCAGACACATGTGCATTATTGAGTATTTAATAACTGAGACAAAAATACTGTTTCTAAACTCTTAATGCAAGTTAATTGCGCTAAGTAAAACTCGTACGAAGAGTCTTCCTCATAGTTTTGCGGTTTCTCAAAAGAAAAAAAGAAAAAGAAAAAAAAAAAAAGTGTTAGGCCTTAGTTATTTCTGCGACTGCAATTATGGAAATGGATAATAAAGTAATGTCGATTTTTGTCAATCGGTTTATCTTTCTAGACAATAAAATTTAAGATTTTGGTCACCTATTTTCTGATTTTTATAACCTATTTTTGTAAATGATAGAACCTATTTTACGTACCTAATTTAAGAATTAGAATATAATTTTAGAATTTGAAAGTCCGAGGTCTACTAGTGACCTGTTTTCTTTCTGAGGTCCATATTGTGCTAGGTTTGGGCTGTCTTTTGTCAAACCTCATAATGGCATATGGAAAAGGAAAATGATTTTCCTCCTTTGGATATGCCAGATAGCGCTGACGTCCTTCCAGAAGGACTAGGACGGCAGCTTACTTTTTTATTCTTATCTGTAAGAATTCGTGGACACTGTCACATTTTATTATTTTGAATCGCCTTCTCCCATTACAGATCAATTTTAGCTTGTATTGTCGATTGCAAAGTGGTTGGATACAGCTGCAAAGTTGAGGATCCTACAAAAGATATTCAAAACTTTCTCACTTAGACTGGAGAGAACACACAGAAAATAATGTGGGGAAGGCGAACCAAAGGTTACGTTTCATTGGCAGAACGCTACGAAGATGCAACAGCTCCACCAAAGAGACTGCTTACATCACGCTTGTGCGTTCTCTCCTGAAGTATTTTGCCCAGTTTGGGATCCTCACCAACTGGGACTGACGGAACACATTGAGAAGGTTCCGGGAAGGGCAACTCGTTTTTTCACGTTACAGGAGGTAAAGCGTCACAGAAATGTTGCACGATTTGAGTGGAACTCATTAAAAGAAAGACGTTATTCGTTGCGGCGAGATCTATTTACGAAATTTCAATCACCGACTTTTGGATCGGAATGAGAAAATATATTGCTAGCACCCACCTAGATAGGGAGATACGACCACGCCATTAAAGTAAGAGAAATCAGGTCGAAAACGGAACGATTTAGTTGTTCTTTCTTCCCACGCGCTATTAGAGAATGGAACGGTAGAGAAAGGTTATGAAATCTGTCAATGAACCCTCTATGTGATCATTTAAATGTGATTGATAGAGTATCTACGTGGATATAGATGTAGATAGTTAGGTTTAGATTTCTTGAACTTTCTTCAGTTTTTTAGAAATTTATATGTATATATTTCATCTTAAGTGTTGTTTTAATAATATTGATTCATGAGATTAAAATTATAGAAAATTAATTTTGACGTCATTCCAAAGGAAAGGTAGTATTGCAAAACTAATGGTGTGATTTTGAAAAAAATCACTTATAACGATCTTGTGGATGCTTTTGAGAAAAGAATTGAACCAAAAATAGCTCCGCGCTATCTGGGAGAGTGTGACACTTTTATAAATTCCTTTTGATGAAATTATGTTATTAATTAATAATCCAAAATAAGATGAGAAATTATCTAACGAATGCAGTTGTCACCTAGACTTTAAAACTCAGCATGGTACCTTACCACATAACTGAGCACGGCACCTAGACCATAAAACTGAGCAGGGCTCCTAGGTCTTAATTAGACATGTGCATGTCTTATTTTCACTGTTGCTTATTCTGTTGTTTTAAATATTACCCTCTTCAAGAATTTTTTAAGGAGAAGCTTAATTCTTTAATTCTAACTAGAAAGATAAAAGTATAAATCAGCTAACACCTTGACCTTAAAACTCAAGCCTAAAAGTAGACCTCAAAATCTGTGATTGTTGTATCTTCATTATGGCTACTATATGATGGTGTTGAACAGCAACCTCTTATGTCAAAAAATCTGTTTTACAGTTATCTAGATAGAAAATAAATAAAAAAAACAATTATCACTATACATCACTTCATTAATAAAATACTCCAGGAAGAAATAGTGGAAAATAATTTTAAGCCATGAAGTAAATAAAAATTGTTAACGATGTTCTTACGTGTACAAATTGATATACGAGGTTGCAGTTCAACACCAGCGATAAGCTTGTCTTAGTCACTAAATAGGAAATTTTCTCGTATGAGTATATGTCACAATGTTGTAAATTCCTATTGAGGAATAATGTTGTTAATCAATCATCGCATATAAGACGAAAAATAATGTAACGAATGCAGTTGGTACCTATATCTCAAAACTGTGGACGGCACCTAGGCCTTAAAACTGAGCGCGGTAGCTATACTCTTTAAAAACCGGCGTAAGTTTCATTTGCACTTTCTCTATTATGCTGTTTTAAGTGTGCATCCTTCTTAAGATTTTTATGAAGAAAATACATTTTAATTCATTAATGTAAATGGAAGAGAAAACATGAGACTAACTCTGTTGTAACCTAGACCTTAAAACGCAAGCCGAAACCAACCTGAAGTTCCGTGGTATCTAGTCTTTGCCATTTGGTGGAAATATTATTAATTAACCAGTCAACACAAGATGAGATGTAACGAATGTAGATCTAAAATTTTACATAATGAAGGTTAAAATTGTACATAAAATAGTTTTCTTAAACATGCATGTATCCAAGGGTTGGGCCCTTTATGTACCATTTATGTTATTTTACTATGTGAAGTGAACGAATGTAATCCACAAGTTAATTTATCAAAACAAATTTGTTAGGACGAAATGTAACTTTAGAATGTTGTTTTATTATAAGAAATTATAGAGGGCACTGCTTAACAAACTAATAACCATCTTCCATAACAAATAGCGTTAAGATGATTATGTATTTATTTATTTTATAACACGAATTTTTTTTTTTGTTTCCATATAATATTAAACTTTTTTTAAAATTTAACTACATGGTAATATTAGCTATGATAGTTTACGTTACATCAACGAAAGAGTGCGCCACCTATGTAATAAGGCAGCTGTACAGGGCGCTAACAGATCGCTCAATCGTGATTTTACGCTCTGGAAAACAACATTGTAAAACATCTTGTAGCTATGCCTTGCGGCTTGACATATAAAAATGTTTCAGTTCGATTGTGCATGGTATGTAAAACATATTTAGTACTTATATGTATCTGTATTTTTGCCTGTTTCTATTTCGCTTGTCCTTTTAATTTCAGTTGCACTGAGGACGACTATTCCATAGTTGAAATCGATTTGCAATAACAATTTACGACCAATGTTAAAATTTCCTTTGATACCTCTTAGTTTGTTTCTGAAAGTTTGTCGGTTTTGCATTTTTCTTCCAAAATATTTTAGAAGGCCTCTTTGGTTATGTCTTGGGATGCAGATGGACCGTGACTAGCGAAGATGTCGACATGGGTCTGTAACTGAGAGATTTGATTAGTCCACATAATATTTATTTTATTGTCAACACGAATGAAATACTGAACTTTGCTGTGCTTGTGGTGGTACAAATTTCTTCCTATTACACAGTTCTGCACTGCATTATTAAGGCTCCTGGCAATAGCATATTGTTCCGGCTTGTGCTAAGGTAGACTGTTGGTTCTCATAGATGGAACGCCTCTATTGAACTCCTGGACCGAACTGTCCTGCTGCTGTGGTGCACCGGTATATGTAGCCGAGCCCTCTTCTTCCTACTGGCCGGCGCGCGAAGCAGGCAATGAGGTACCGAGACTGCGGGTGTCCTCGGCAGCCGAAGTGCTACAGAGCGACTTATCGCCCCTCTTATATTGGTGTTGAGTTAAAGATATAATTTGTGAGTTCTCAAGGAGTTTACAGTAGGCTAATTTCCTTTCCCTAACGGCTTGAGACTTTTTGTGTGGTTCTGTATAGCTCATAATTTCGCACGTTTCCTTACATTGTTTGAGAAAATTTGACATAATTTTATTCTGAGGATTCTCGTACGCGTATTTCTAATTTTTCTTTGTCGTTTTTAAGTGTAAGGCATTCTGCGACAAGAGACGACTTTCGGCATTTCTGGAGATTGATCTCTTGTTTTGTAGTAGGCATTGTTCATATTTTTGATTGTGGCATTACTGCTGTGCTTTCTTTGGCGCTGAGACTTATCCATTCTCCAAGATTTGTCCACTTTGTGGAAAGTTCCAAAACGGTTTGACAGGCTGCTGGGGACGTGGGTTTTGGACAATGCCATTTGGAGACATGTTTTCGATGTGAAATCTTGGAGGGTCTTAATCTAGGCTACATAAGTTTCTGGATCATGGGACACGAGGGCTAAGTCATCGACGAAGGCCAGGCAGTCGACAGTGACTCCTTTCCTGGCTGTTGCCAGCTTGATACCACTGGGAGTGCTGTGGGATTGAATCTGATCCCGCCATTCCCTGGTGACTTTTTCCAAGGCTCAGCTGAATAGAAAGGACGAAATTCTGTCACCTTCTCTGACGCCGGTGTGGACAGGGAATGCGTCAGAGTGTGTTGTTCGGACTTCAGTGGTTGTATTAGTGAGGGTTACTTCAATTATTTTTCGAGTTGTATCCATTAAGTCGCGTTGGCCTAATGATTTAGGCATCTGCCTAGTAAGCACGAGGACCCGGGTTCAAATCCCGGCCGCATATAAATTTTAATTCTAAATCTCTACTTCAGTTTAATATCTTTAATAGACATGAGACAAAATGTGTCTCTTAACATTGTTCATTTGAGACTTTTTGAGTCTTTTTTTTTCTAGTCCGAATTCGGACGGATCTTTAATGAGGGTCATTCTATCAATCAAGTCTTATGCGTTTTGAAAGTCGATATAGATAATATAGAGGGGTTTCAACATGATTCTAAGATGGGAGATTATAGACTTCATATTGTGGATTTGCTCTACACAGAAGAGGAATTTCCGGAAACGCACCTAGTATTCGGCTAGCTGCGGTTATAGTTGGGGCTTGGCTCTGTTTAGAAGGGCATTAAAGAGGATTTGACACGGAACTACACCTTCATGCGGTACTCTGCGAATCACAAGTGCCTGGCAGAGTTTTCATGGAATCCCCTTCTTAGTTCCAGAGAGAAATTAACACTTTGCAGCGGAGTGTGCGCTGATATGAAACTTTCTGGCAGAGCAAAACTGAGTGTCGGCCCGTGATTCGAAACTAGAACTTTGCCTTTCGTGGGCAAGCTCTCTAAAGGCTGAGCTAGGAGGCGAGATATTGACGGATCGAAAGAAGGGAGGACGGACTGGGAAACGAATTGGGATAGCTCAGTCGGTAAAGCGTTTGTTCGCTAGTGGCAAAAGTACCAGTTCGAACCACGGTATGGCACACATTTTTAATCTGGCAGTAAGTTTCTCCTTCACACTATTCTTCTGCCATTCCATTCACCAATGACGCGTGGGAAGAAAGGACTCCTTGAGAACTCTGATTTATCGTATTTTATCGCATTTTTTCCTGTTTATGTGGCAATCAACGGTCGGCAATCGAAATTTCGTAAGCGGATCACACTGCAACGATAAACGCCCTTGGTCTAATGAATCAAATTCTTGCATCATTTCCGTGGCAGTCTCTCCCTTTTATCGTGAAAATAAAAAAAATTGGCTGCCCTTATAGATAGACTCAATTGCCTCCCCCCTTCCCCTCGTCAATCCAACTGATAAGTATCCCAAGATGAAGTACTCCAAATGAGGAGGGACATGTTCTGCTGCACCTGTAAGTCTTATGCCAATAAAACGCAATCCTTGGCTAACCTACTTGAAGACATTTGTGTGTTCCCTCAAATTTAAATCAGTTGCAATAGTAATTCCTAGGTATTTATAAATTAATGAAATGCAGCAACCAGTTGCTTGTCGTTATTTATTTTGAACTTTAACGACCGGTTTCGGGCGCTTGAGTGCCCTTCTTCTGGTCTATTTTTGTTAGTTATTTAGTTGAATTTGCGGTCTCCAGATTTGATTCACTTACGTTGTGAACAAAGTTTAACGGATTAATTTTAATACTCGTGCACGACTTCCACACATTTCATTATTTAGGTTACATTTCCAATTTTCGCACCATACATCTATATTACGCTTCTCTTTCTGCTGTAGCGTCGCCATTCGCCACAACGCCGGTGGACGGTGCAAGTCGGCTCGCAAGTAGACGACGAGCGGCAAGCCGTCCCACAGTACTTCATCCGCCGCGGGCGCCCTATTCATCGTACCTCTCTGCCTTGCTTCGTGGCCGGGACAATCAGAAGAAGAGGGCCCGGCTAGATAGTCGTGCACACCACAGCCTCGAGAAGGAGAATAGCGGAGGCCCACGTTCAGTCTAGCGAGAACAGCTATAAATACCATAGCAGTCTACCTGCAACTAACCCGTCTAAAGCGAGCCAGATCAAGAAAAAGTACTTCTATTGACTGTAGCTATGAGAGCATAGCCGTATTGTGTACTACGTATAAGCCAAGCGTGTACCACAAGCACCAAATAAAGTTGAGTATACATGTTATCTTCTCTATATATAAAAGGAAGTGTCCCGATTGACTGACTGACTGATTGACTGACTGACTCATCATCGCCCA
Source organism: Locusta migratoria (assembly GCA_026315105.1). Taxonomy (NCBI): domain Eukaryota; kingdom Metazoa; phylum Arthropoda; class Insecta; order Orthoptera; family Acrididae; genus Locusta; species Locusta migratoria. Next base: position 281,180,450 of record CM048748.1, on the reverse strand, counting down.
GCCCAAACTACTGAAGATAGAAACTTGAAATTTGTGGAGGGTGTTGATCTTACTCTGTAGGCGTCATTTAAGAAGCGAGTTTCGATATTCCGTCCCTAACGGGGTAAAATAGGGGATGAAACGTTTTTTGAAAATACGTAGCTATTTAGGCAATTTTGAAGCTAGAACTACAAAATTTCGGATTTTAATTCAGGGTTCGAATTTAAAAGACACGTGTTTCGGCATTTTTTGAAATTCGATAAATAAGGGGGTAAAATAGGTGACGCAAGAAATTGATTTTCAGAAATATTACGCTGTTAACTCAAATTTTAAGCTACAACTACGAAACTTCGGATATGGAATCTTGGTCAGGATTAAAAATCCACGATGTTTAGTATTTTTGGAAATTCAGCAAGTAAGAGGGTTAAATAGAGGATCAAAAATTCTTTTTGAAAACACGTTGCTATTGATACAATTTTCAAGCTAGAGCTGCAAAAATCGATATTTGTATAGTTGGTTAGACGTTAAAAAATACGTGTTTCAGTAGTTTTGGAAATTTAACAATCAACGGGTTTAAATTAGATAGAGGGTGTTTTTCGAAAATATGTTGCTATTTAGCCAAATCTGAAGTTAGAACTACAAATTTTCGGATTTGGATTCGGGGTTCGAATTTAAAAGACACGTGTTTCGGCATTTTTTGAAATTCAACCGAGAAGGGGGTAAAATAGAGGACGCAAAAAATTTATTTTCAAAAATATGTTGCTGTTCACTCAAATTTCAACCTATAACTACGAAACTTAGGTTATGGACTCTTGATCAGAGTTAAAAAGACACCTGTTTTGGTATTTTGGAAATTCAACAGCTAAGGGGCTAAAAGAGGGGATCAAAAATTCTTTTCGAATACACATTGTTGTCAAGAAAATTTTTAAGCTATAGCTACAAAAATTTGTATTTGTATTGTTCGTCAGAATTTAAAAAAATACGTGTTTCGGTAATTTTGGAGATTCAACCATCAAGGGGGTTAAATTGGAGAGGAGATGTTTTTCAAAAATCTTTTGCCAATAAGGCAATTTTGAAGCTACAACCACAAAAATTGGTATATGTTTTCTTGGTCAGAATTAATGACACGTGTTTCGGTATTTTCAGAAAATTAATCAATTAGGGGGTGAAATAGGGGATGAAACTCTTTTTGAAAATACGTTGCTACTAAGCCAATTTTGGTGCTATTAACTCAAATTTCAAATTATAACTACGAAACTTAAGATATGGATTCTTTGTTAGGATTAACAAGAAAGAAATGGCGCAGACCAAACAGCCTACGCATGCGAAGCAGCGGGGGTTCAGCTAGTCTCTATATATAAAAAGGTTGTGTTGGTTTGTGTGTGTTTCAAAATATCACAAGTTCTTCACCGATTGAGCTCCAAATTTGTCACAATGTTTCACTGTAACACACGAAGGTTTTCAGATATCTATTTATTTAATACATTACACATCACCTAGATATATATGACACAATTGCAATTTTTGACAAAAAAGTTTCCACGTTATAAAATTTATATGAATTCGTATATGATATATATTTGTAAATTGGTATGTAGACATATGCGCGTAATCCAGTAGTAAGTTGTATCAATATTTCATTGCATTCGGTCAAGTACTTCCGGTGATATAAGATTTTGAACATAAGACTAGACATGGTTCTAAGATTTCTAAGACAAGATACAGGAAGGGTAGGCAATGACGAAGAGGGAAAGGGGAGATATGCACGTCCTTTTTTAATTGTAACGAAGACTCCAAACACCAGCTTTTGTAGTTCAGGCTTCAAAACTGGCTTAATAGCAACATTTTTCAAAAATCTTTTTATCCCCTACTTAATGACTCATTTTCAAAGAACCTGAAAGATACCTTTTTAAAATTCTAACCAAGAATCCATATACCAATTTATGTCGTCTAGCTTCAAAACTGACTGGGTAACAGCGTATTTTCAAAACACTTTTCATCCCATATTTTACCCCCTTGGGGACGGAATATAAAACAAATCACTTCTTAAACGGCGCCAACGGTGTAAGATAAACACCCTCTGCAAATTTCAAGTTTTTATCATCAGTAGTTTTTGCTGGCCGATACTGAATCATTCATTTAATGAGTCTGCCTTTTATTTATATGTATTATCGCGTTGCAAGCTGTTGTGATATATCTCGAAGGTGGTCTATGCAGTGTCCCCTGTTATACACTATTACCAAGGGAAGCGCAGCGGAGTCGCTTACATAGTTGCTTACTAAGCCGGACCACTCGGAGGACGACCCTGCTCTCAACGAATGTATGCACGATGAACATATCGTTTCCCTGAGTGGAGGAGGAGACTGAAGGAAAGGGAGTGATGAATGCAGAACGGGGATTGCATAGAGGGAGGATGAAGAGGTAGATAGTGGAGAAGCAAGAGATAGACATAGTGGATAGGAAATAGATGAGAAGACTGTAGAAAACAGCAGCTTCTTACTAAGGTGAATTATACGTCACCTGGTCCAGAGTCGGTAAACTGGAATATATGAGAAAACGAACGACAAAAATGTAATATATCTTATTGAATTAAAATAATGAGAAAAAGCGAAACTATTTTTTATAACTTTCGTTTCACAAAGCCACAGTAGCCTAACAAACGATATTGATATGATTGAAGCATTCTCTCGGTGATTCTATGTTCACATGAGTTGCCGGGTTTAGCTAGTTCGTAGTAAAAGCATTTGCGAATAATCTCTTCTTTCAGTAGCAGACCTTGTCCACGTTCAAGCGAGCCACGGCCCACCTCCCGAACCTAACGTTCACAGAACACATAACTTCGTGGTTTTGATCTTCAGAAGGGTTTACTAGATGATAAATGACAGCATAATCACCAAAAATCCTAACAGGACTGCTTAGATTTTCTCAGATCATTTGTCAAAATGTACAAATATTTGTTAAGCTTAACGGCCATAACTGTGGGGTTATCAGTCCCTAAACGTACAAACTACATACGAACTACCTTATACTAAAGTCGACACAAACATCCATGCCCGAGTGGGGATTCGAACGCCCTACCGTTCGGGCGTGCAGACTGTGACTGGCGAGCCGCAGACCGCTCGGCCACTGCGGCCGGCTCGTTTATCAATAACGCCAGATATCACAATACAGAGTGGCACAAATTTGACTGGGCAGTAGTTTAAAAGGAAAAAGTAGCAGCAAGACATAATACAGCGAGAAGTTTTAACCCATTATACTGTTATTACCAAGTGGTTATAATAACGCCTTGTCAGTTTTGTGTAAAACACATGACAAAAAAAATTCAGATTATTGAATTTGGGATGTAGTTTTCAAATCACAATCTAAACGGAACAAGAAAGGACTGTCACGTTTAATGAAAGGTGGTGCTACAGGAATTGTTAATGAACTGAATGACAAGGAATTTCGGAAATACGCTCACTATCAAATCATCCATTCACGTACGTAAGAATACAAGTGGATTCAGAGTTTCGAGTGTTCACTGCGAGCGCAGGTTTTGACCTCTGCTGGTGTCCGCCATCACACTGACCAGACCTGTAATCTTCCTTACGTGAATTGATGAGTTGATGGTGGACACGCGTCCGAAATTACTCATCAGTTAGTAACGAACTCATCTAAGGCAACTTGTGGCACACACTCAGGAATATCACCAAACTATATAAAAGATCTGGACATATTTCACGTACAGAGTCATGCAAAGTTCGTAATATTTTTAAATTATATGTTTTGCGTCCCAGCCTCGTCGCCACTTTTGTGCCCCGTACGCCGGTTGTCGTAGGTGTCGGTGGCCGAGTAGAAAGAGACCGACACAGGAATAAAGGATGCACGCGTGTGCAAGTACGGAGGTGACCAGCCAGTGGAACAGCAAAAACTAGAAACACTACAGTAAATTAGAACGAGATATATATTTCATAGAGACTTAGTAATACTTAACTTTTACATAGTTCTTGACTGCAGAATGCTGATACATGGATTATATAGAAGCCTGCCTACTGATAATTCCTAGTGCCTATCCGATAGCCAAGTCTTTACTGGTTAACTGGTTCCTCTCTCAGTCCCAAGTGAACGATGCAGTCCAGTGGTGGCCACGAGCGGAGTTGCAGCAGAGGGCGCTCGTGGCTGACGTAAGAACGCCGCGCCGTGCGTGCATGGCGGCGCGCGGCGAAAGCACGTGGCGCGCACTTCATACTTGTGCGACACCACAATATGCATGCAATGTTATAAACGTTTATACAATAATTAATTATGTAGTTATAACAGACATTCACATAACGATTTGCAATATCAGTCAGTACATCACTTTTATTTCTTCGAAAATAAGCGTTGTCAGATCAGTGCCCACCTTTAGATGTTTTAAACAATAATGAAATAAGAGTAAATTGTAAGCTACTGTTCATAAAAATCGCAAAGCGATAAATTGTAGGCGAATGTTTACTGTGCTTCAGATTTCAAGAAACTCAGTTGATTAAAGATACAGGTGAAGCACTGGATTTTGTGGCGAGGTCGGAAATCGACCCGGACCTCCATGCTTACTAGGCGGTCATCTTACCACTAGACCACCGCACCACTGGCTATTAAGAGGCTTCGGAATAGTCTGACTTCCCTGCACGTCACAAACTCTAATTCAGCTTCTGTGTTCCATGAAATATTGCCACAACTGCCAAGGCTCTCCACGCAGCAGAACACTGTGATGTGTCTATTGCCGAAGTGTTGTCTAGTAGCCAGGCGCAGTGGCTAAGCGCCCTTTGTAATTAAAAAAAAAAAAAAAAAAAAAAGCTGTGTCAACAATTCATCGAACAAGAACGAACGTACACGCTCAGCGTCCGCAACGAACAGAAATACCCATAGGAATAAAAAATAAAAAATAAACAAATAAATAAATAAATAAAAGGTGGGTACACGTCTGCCTAGTAAGCATGGAGGTCCGGGTTCCATTTCCGGCCGCATCACGGATTTTAATTCAATGCTTCACATTATCTTTAAAAGTGTTCAAATGTTTGAGAATCTATGGGACCAAATTTGCGTGGCCATCAGTCCTTAGCTTACAAACTATTTAAACGAAGGTAAACTAACCTAAGGACAACACACACACCCATGCCCAAGGGAGGACTCGAACCTCCAACAACGGCGAGCAACAGCGCGATCCGCACTGAGGCGCCAGCGCGGCACCATTTATCACTAATGTCATTGACATTTTCTAGACGCAAAACAGTCTCAAGGTTTGTAAATTTCTAATTATAAACTCAATTTGTTCATTTACAGAGTAACATATCACTACAAAAGTAGTTGTGCACCTTCGTAACAAAAATACGGTAACCCGCTGAGAAATTTATGTTACATTTAACACGAATCTGGTGATACGCTCGATCGTTTGAGAAAGCGAACTTCATTGACGTTCAGAAAGTGTATTTACTGCGTCAGGTCGCAAACGATTCAACGCTGAAATTTATTCCACAGTGTTGAATCAACACCACCTAAAGAGATGGCCTCCGTTCTGTCGTGTGACGCCACAGCGGTACTGACTGGCTGCCCGCCATGTGACAGTGGGCTGTGTCCCAACGGCCAGCCAGTCAGCTACGAGATCACGGCCTACTCTGCGTGACAGAACGGAGGCCGTCTCTTTAGGTGGTGTTGGTCTCACTTATTGCCGACAGTAAATCGCGGGGGACGCATTTCATAAAAGTTCCCTTAAGTTACTCTTCCAGGTTTCTCATTTCGACGGCGTATATTTCGAGTCCCTGCAGTATATTTAAAGTTAAGGCTCCCTAACTTTACACACTTTTATATGGTCAATTTATAAAAATTTCCTGCACCTCAGCGAAATTCTCCTGGTGGAAAGATTTCTGAAGGGTGAAAACGATCTAACAGTTAAATTATTTAAAAAGTGAAATATTGAGTTACAACAACTTATTATATACTAGCTGAAACCTGCGGTTCCATTCGCGTGTTGGTTGGTTATGATAGATAAGCTATCTTTCAGTAGTGTGCTATTTATTTATTCTTATATTTCCTTATTCGTATGCTTATCCTTACAGAGAAAGAGCAGAGCAGAAGACATTGTGGCACGCATAGAACAAAGATATGGTCTGTGGCAACACGTTTCGCTGTAAGTAACCTCCTTGCTATAGAGTCACAAACGTCATCGCTGACCTTCAGTCCGAATATATATATATATATATATATATATATAATTTTACGACTTTCAACCACCATATCTTCCACCCCCTTGTAGCTATCGGCATGGAACTGCTATGGTGTACAACCGGAGACTTCGGGCAACAATTGCTCGTTTGCTCCATTCCTTTGCGTTCTGTAGTTATCGCCGCAGAGCGAAATTTTAACACACACACACGTAGAATTTTATATACACCGATAACTTTCCATCCCAATATACTCCATCCTTTCATCATTATCAACCATCAAACTACAATGCAACCAATAAAACCATTCTCAAAAATTAAAAATAATTTTCAAAGAGTAATTATTGTTCCGCATTTCCCGTTATATTCTTCAAATTAGCAAATATCTATCAGATCGCTATAAAACGGTGCCTAAAACCTTCCTCGGGTATAAATTAGTAACTGTACAAAAATTTAAGTATCTGCGTCTTGTCGTTCGGACGTGATAAGCGTACACCGAACAGACATTCACATTAATATATATAGATAAACAGCTATCCGATCGCCATAAAACCGTGCCTAAAGTTTTTCCCAGGTAGACCTTAGTAATTGTACAAATTGTTAGCTCTTTATGCCTTGTGGTTCAGACGTGATAAACGTACACCGAACAGACATTCACATTTATAGATATAGATTTAATAACAACAGTGCGGATCTAGTTCAGCTGTGATAAGTTACTATGAAACTACAAATTAGAGACGTTTTCCACTCCCTTGAAATTAGAAGCTTTGCGAAAACAGAGTAGTAAAAGATTGACCCTTGTAAACTGTTTACAATTAATTGTTGTTTCATTCTTGTTCAACATGTATGAAGCTGGGCAGATTCCCCGAAACAGATCATGTTAGAAGGTTAGAAGAAATCAAGCAATCTACAGACTCACAACACCATTACTGTACAACTCATGGTTGTAGCCACTTCTTAAAGATCGTCTGAAGAGTTGTGAAAGCTTCGAGGGGAATAGATGAAGTTTATCGTTGTCGCATTGTGTTACTGATGCTCTCAAAGTGTCTCACTACAAATCTGTTATGTATCTTCCTTGCGAAAGCCATAGCGAAGATTCTTTCCCCTAACTGAAATGTTTTTCCCTACTTATTTGCACCCTTCACTCACTGGGGGAGTTTGTTGTGCCTTAACTGGGGTTAAATCGTATGTACTGGTATTAAAACTGTGGTATTTGTGTTTTGTCTAAGCGAGTCATAGGACCTGTGATGTAACAGTCATGAATATCTCCGACGCGCTAGTATTGTTTGGAAGCTCTTCAATTTATTGACCGTATTCCAGTAATGTCTTTCACCACTGGGGCACAAAGATCTCCTCTAATTATTGTACCATTTCTTTGCATACATCAACGACACTCACATGCAGATGTTTTTTTTCTTAACATAACGTTTGCTAGTAGTGAAATAACAACAATTATTTTTAATTCCAGTGTATTATTTCAGTTATTACTGCCTTTTGTAACTGCATAAAATATCAGTTAGATGTGAACTGTTGCTGAGTATACAATATATAAAAAAGCCATCCTGAGAGCGACAAATCGCAAATACTCCGAGGACAGAAGCAGCAGTAATAGCAGCAGCGTAGAGACAGCTCTATATGAACGCTTTGATATTTATTGTATCATCTGAATATAATCTAATGTTTATTTTGGTTTCATTGGCCTAGTATAAATAAAACAAGTTATTAGCAGAAATTGCGAATAATCCATCAAATAGATTACTGACGCTGAGCAGTAGAGGCTTATCGGCGATGGGAAATGTCAGCCGATATTCGAGGTTTTTTTGTTCTATCAGAACTTCGTTACAGATAACTGAGTGGGCCGCTAAAGCGATTACAGTTAATTGGAGTTATACGTCACAGCGAACAGATAAAACTCGTCTACGAGCTAACTTCCTCACGTTTAGGTCGAAATAATGACAACACATTTGACAGATTCCATGTCACATTTCTGGAGGAGCTCACAATCCAGACCTAATTTTGATAATCAGTAAGAATTGTCTATAAAATAGCCGTTTCCTTAGAAAAATAAGTACTTAAGTAATTACTAAATAAGCAGGCATCTGCTGAAATGTCCAAGTTGATGCATTAGTTAAGTGGATTTCACAAATTCAAACTGAAATGTTTGTAAAGTTATGGGACCAAACTGCAGTCGTTATGTCGCTGGAGCTACAAGCTACCAAAACTTATCTAGGCCTACGATAACAGGCACACACACACCCACATACTCGAGGGTGGACTCGAACCTCCGACAGGGAGCAACTGCGCACTCTGCAGCATGGTACCTTAGAGCGCACGGCTATTCCTGCGCAGCGATTTTGCAATCCTTTCACAGGGAAAGATTGCACTGTAACTATTCCTCCTCTAAATCGTCCTAGAAGAAAGCTAGGTAGATAGATACATGAGAGAGGTATAGAAAAAGCAAATGAAATCGCTCAACAGACGAAAGGCCTTACGACCTGATTGTATACCAGTACGAATTCAAATCTTCAAATGTTTGTAGAGTTATGGGATCTAACTACAGTAGTCATCGGTCCCTAAACTTACACACTACTTAAATCAAATGTTCAAATGTTTGTAAAGATTATGGGACTTAACTACGGGGTCATCAGTCCCTAAACTTACAAACTACTTATGAACTAGCTAATCCTAAGGACGGTACAAATATCCATGCCCGAGGGGGGATTCGAACCCCCGACCGTAGTGGCCGTGCAGGCCGTGACTGGAGCGTCTCAGTCCCCTCGGCCACCGCGGCCGCCACAAACTACTTAAACTTACCCGAAGAAAAACACAAACACCCATGCCCGAGGGAGGACTCGAACCTCCGACGATGAACGGCAGCGCGCGCCGTAGCAAGAAGACTCAATGCGCACGGCTATTCCGCTGCGACAAAGTTCGAATTAACATAGAATATACAAAGGAACGTGCCTACCCTTGCAGGTCTTTAAGAGAGCGAAGCGATTCTGAGATTAGAAAAAAAGCACATGACACTCTTGGTTTCAGGACACGTCGTCCAGGGGGTACACAATACGATGGACCTAAATATCTGACATCAGTGTGTTGTAGAATTTGTAGCATGTATCGTCCTTGGGTAACATTTCTGGAGCCCGAAAATCTCCTCTGTAGATATCAACAGGGGTTACGAAAGCAGCGACCATCTGAAAGCCAGTCCGCGTTATTCCTCCATAGGACCCATATACGCTCCTGGCCTTTAAAATTGCTACACCACGAAGATTACGTCGTACAGACGCGACATTTAACCGACAGGAAGAACATGCTGTGATATGCAAATGATTAGCTTTGCAGAGCATTTACACAAGGTTGGTGCCGGTGACTACACCTACAACTTGCTGACATGAGGAAAGTTTCCAGCCGATTTCTCATATGCAAACAGCAGTTGACCGGCGTTGCTTGGTAAAACGTTGTTGTGATGCCTCGTGTAAGAAGGAGAAATGCGTGCCATCACGTTGCCGAGTTTGATAAAGGTGGGATTGTAGCCTATCGCGATTGCGGTTTATCGTATCGCGACATTGCTGCTCGCGTTGGTCGCGATCTAATGACTGTTAGCAGAATATGGAATCGGTGGGTTCAGGAGGACAATACCAATTGCCGTGTTGAATCCCAACGGTAATCATATTACTAGTAGTCGAGATGACAGGCATCCGCATGGCTGTAACGGACCGTGCATCCACGTCTAGATCACTGATGGGGTCGTTTGCAAGACAAAAACCATATGCACGAACAGTTCGATGACGTTTCCAACAGCATGGACCTTCAGGTCGGAGACCATGTCTGCGGTTACCCTTGACGCTGCATCACAGACAGGAGCGCCTGTGAAGGTGTATGCAACGACGAACCTTGGTGCACGAATGGCAAATCGTCATTTTTTCGGTTGAATCCAGGTTCTGTTTACTGCATCATGATGTCCGCATCTGTGTTTGGCGACATCGCGGTGGACACACATTGGAAAAGTGTATTTGTCATCGGCATTCTGGCGTATCACCATGTGTGATGGTAAGGGGTACCACTGGTTACACGTCTCGCATCGACGGCACTTTGAACAGTGGCCGTTACATTTAAGATGTGTTATGACCCGTGGCTCTACCCTTCATCCGATCTCTGCGAACCCTACATTACAGCAGCATAATGCACTACCGCATATTGCAGGTCCTGTACAGGCCTTCCTGGATACGGAAAATGTTCGACTGCTGCCCCAGCCAGCACATTCTTCATATCTCTCATCAACTGAAAACGCCTGGTCAATGGTGGCCGAGCAACTGTCTGGTCACAATACGCCAGTCTCTACTCTTGATGAACTGTGGTATCGTGTTGAAGCTGCATGGGCTTCTGTATCTGTACACGCCATCCAAGCTCTGTTTGACTCAATGCCCAGGCGTATCAAGGCCATTATTACGGCCAGAGGTGGTTGTTTTGGGTACTGATTTCTCAGGATCTATGCACCCAAATTGCGTGAAAATGTAATCACATGTCAGTTCTAGTATATTTTTCCAATGAATACCCGTTTATCATCTGCATTTCTTCTTGATGTAGCAATTTTAAGGGCAAATAGTGTAGCTGTATACCCAAGTATGCAGGTGTGTTTCTTGAAATCTGGGAAGGCCTTCGATAAGGTTCCATACTGTCGCCAAATGAACAAAATACGATCATACGGAATGAGCAAATATGTTATTCGATTAAAAAAATTCTAGATAATGGACAACAACACGCCATTCTCAACGGCAAGCCACAAGGGAATGTTAATGGACCACTGCCTAACAAAATAATTGCGTGACTGACCTCGTAGTGAACATCGAAATTCAGTGCGACATTTTGCGGATGATTTTGGGGTATATATAGAAAGTACGTGGTACTTTGTTTAAGGAACGATCTGAAGTGTAAGTATTGTATAATCGAAGGGAAGAGAGCTGACAGAATGAGATTCATTGGAGAAATCCTTAGGAAGTTTAGTCCGTCACAAAGAAAGTAGCTTGCAATACAGTTCTGTGGCCAATACAGGAATATGGCTCATTAATGTAAGAGCTGTATTGGAAAGAGTTGCTAGTGAGGATCCAAAGAATAGCTCCACACATTTTTGTAGATTCAAGTGTAGCGTTACCCCAGACCTCCATGTTTTGATTGCGGTGCCTCTAACGATTACATGCGATAGCCGTTACTTTGTTGCTTTGGTTCTTGTGCAGCTACTGAAGGTTTTTATCTCTGGCAGCAGCTCAAAACATAGACAAATCCGGGCGATTAATACTGAATGAATCTTAAGCTTTGTTGACCTGTGTATGACAGGCAAGTGAAAATATAATAAATCGCCTAAAGGCGCTACCCTAAAATAAGACCATTCAGAATATGATAAGGGGGAAGTGTTATGTTAGATACTATGGACATTAACCATTTTACCTTACAATCTCCTAAACTAAAGAGTGTAAAAAACAACAGACTAATTGTTTAACGTATGACTTGATATTATCTGGATTTGCATGACACTCCTCCATAAAAATTATAAATAGATAAGATACTCAAATAGTGTCAGACTTCCTTTTTTTATCATTAATATTTTTTTGCCTTTAGTACAAACTTATTATCGATCGCTCACTGAATGATAACAATTAAAAGCTTAATGTTTACCCTAACAAACAATACACGTCGTTCCGTAGGTTGATTCGAACCACAGTCCTCCGAATGTGAGTCCAGTGCGTGTTAGCAATGGTGGAGGAGACGGTCCTCTGCTGCCATTTTCCGCTAACGGCGAATTGAACGGCATTGTGCCAGCGCAAACAGTCGTCGTAAGTCCCACACTGGTTTCTGCAATTCAGTGTTGCTTCTCCGATAGCACTGACAATTTTACGCAAACGGCATTGTTCTCCTGTCGTTAAGTGCATACTGTCGGTCACTCTGTTGTCAGTGGTGAGAAGTCTCAAATTTGTGATTCTTGGCACACTATTGACACTATGGGAATCGGAATATTGACTTCCCTAACGATTCCAAAATGGGATGTTTTAAGCTGAAACTTCTCTGATATCGCTAGACATTTCTGCTTAGATATTATTTGGCTGGGTCGAGTCCCAGTATGTAAAAATAATTTTCACAGAAGACACTTTTATTACTGTTATAAGTGACAAATAAAAAAATAATAAAAAAATAGTTCTTCGATGAAGGTGGTTCCACTGCGAAACCGCTGGGACACACGGTCTACAAACGGAAGTATTTTTAAAGCAATTTCGGACTTTCCCCAGCAGAAACCCAAATAACATTTTTTCAATGTCATTTTTTGTCTCTGAGATTCATGTTTTGTACCGCAGTGTGCACGACGACTATATTATCCTTGTATAGGCCAACTTGATTCGTGAGGCACCGTCTTTTAGAATTTGATTGCATTTCGATTCCTGCACCCTCTTGAGGATGTACCATTTGTTCTGCCAATAAGTCCATGAACCTCCACAATGAGGAACTCCTTCAGTGACAGTGTTGCTCCATACTTTTTTCTTGGAAAAAAATTGATGAAATTACAATGAAGACGTCCTGTATGCCAAAAATTCCTAAACCACCATCTTTTTATTTTCCTGTCACTTTCATTTAGAGATTTCAGCATGTCTGTTTTATCGACGTACCCCAACTGGATGATGTACTGTTTTACAAGTATGGGACATGAGATCTCACTTTGTGGCCCACCTTCTTGTTTTATAGACACTGTTATTGTCTCCCGTGGATCATGAAAATGAGACATAAATAATATTCCCTTACTGTCTTTCCGTATAAAATCAAATGTTCATGTGTTTGTTAAGCTTTAGGGACTTAAATGCGGGATCATCAGTCCCTAAAGTTACAAACTACTTATGAACTACTTTATACTAAAGACGACGCAAACATCCATGCCCGATGGGGGATTCGAATCCCCGACCGGAGCGGCCGCAGGTCGCTCGGCCACTGAGGCCGGCCATTCCCGTAAGAATGCAGACATTTGCAGATTATTGATAAAGGAGGGGAAGGAAGAAGGATTAGAAACGAAAGTATTGACAGTGGCTGCACTAGAGCATATATATTAAACAATGGCGACAATTGAAAACGTGATCCGGGCCAGGAATCTAACCCGGGTCGCCCGCTTCAGGCCAGTAGTCGTCTTGGATATCCCTACTCGCCTCCCGTCTGTTTCAAACTTCCACAATTCTCACGTTATGGCTGTAGCGCCCCTATCGTCCAAGCCCTCTTACACTCGCCTTTACGGATTCCCGGGCGAGATCGAACGTATGACCGTATCTGCGGTGAAGTAATTAAAGCTATCACCGACTTGTAAATAACTATTATATTGGTGTGGTTGTTCTTTCGGTGGTTTACTTGTGAAACGAGCTTGCTGTGACGTAAGGGACACCTCCCGGGCCTCTTGTCTTAGTGGAACTGTTTAATTTATTTATATGTCATTTGTAATCCTGCTGCCTTTTAATATAAAGCAGGACGTGCACATTTGTAGTTTTACATGTTATATTACACATTACGTCATTGATGTTACATATTTTTACTGTTTGAAATAGATGGAGATAAGAAGAAAAAAAAATAAAGAGAAAATACATATACACAATTGGTTACATTTGCTGCTACAATTATAATATAACAAATTACAATTCGTGCATTTTACGATTAATTAGATGCAGTGGAGGACATACAAATATGATTAGTTACATGTTTGTTACACACACGTCTAAATTCAATGTATTCTGAAAATTGTTAATTGTAATTTGGGATAGAACAATGTGATAAAAAAGAATGGAATTATATCTAAGAAAAATAGGGTTTTTTCTGTCCTTATGTCTAATTACATTGTACTGTGCTGAGCGTTGAGTACCTTGGAATGTTTCCTTCAAGCCACCGATTGCCCCGTACAGTTTCCATGGTTTTCATGATATTAGACTTTTGTTTATATTGTTTTATTTTCTTTCTTGTGTCTCAGGTGTTAGTATCCATATTAATTTAAAGAACGCCTGGTTTGGGATTATGACACTGGGAGATTGCTCCCCCGTCAATTTTGAGTCTCATCGGTGTCACTTCCTTCATTTGTGGAAGTTTCATCGCCTTCTTCTTCGTCTGTTTGTATCCAACTATACCTGTCCACTCTGCGGGGCATACGGGCACGCCTCCTGTAGGGCTTTGTCCTTTTGTAATCTTCATAGTTCGCGTTGTATATCTTGTCTGCTAGTGTGTTGTGTCCATTTTTGTTCGTCTCTTATTATGTCATATATCGTCTGTTGTAAAGTCAATCTGCTGTGTGCCTCTGACATGTGTGTGTTGTCTGCAGAGGAAGACGATGTGTTCAGGAGAGCCTTCGGTGTTTCCGAAGGTGCAAGTGTTGGTGTCGCCCAGTCCCATTCGGACAAAGCGAATGGGATATGGACCATGTACTGTAAGGAACTGAACCATACCGCGGTTGGGGTCGATATGCTTCATCCTTTTTCTTTCTCTAATGTCTGGTAGCAGTGTGTATAGTCTACATCCCTTGTCGCAAGCCTCCCATTCCTGTTGCCATGTGTCCGTTCGCCATGTTCTCAGTTGGCGGTTTGTTACGATATGTGTGCCCGTTATTTCATGCACTTTGTCTTGATTCCCCATTTTAAGCCAGTACGCTGCAGCTCTATATTTTATTGTGATGTCAACTGGACAGGTACCGAGAAGGAAGCATAGCGTTTCTAACGGTGTTGATTTGAATGCACCTGTAAGTTGTAATAATACACTTCTCTGCCCTCGTATCACAATTGTTTTGTTGTTTACTTGGCTCAATCTTTGAGCATAGGCACGAGCTGCAATGCACAATACTGACGCGAAGAGAGCACAGTGATATGTTCGAATACTTGACAGACGCAGTCTGTAAGTGGTTTAATTAAGCCTTGCTAATTTGTGTAATATTCTCTTTGCTATGTCTGTGGTTATCCTAATGTGTTCATTGACATTTTGTCTTTCATCAATATGGACACCAAGATAGCGTGCAACTACTGCCCGTTTTGTATTTGTGTTGTCTTAATATTACCGGTGGATTTCGTTGTAATGACCCTTGGAGAGGTGTGTATGTTGTTTTGTTAGCTGCTATCTTAAGTTTGTTGTGTTTGAACCATTGTGTTATTGTTGCCAGTGTTTCACGTGGCCGCGGTGGAGTAGCCGAGCGGTCTAAGGCGCCTCGCTGTAGAGCGCACGGTTGCTCGCCATCGGAGGTTCGAGTCCTCCCTGGGGCATAGGTGTGTGTGTGTTGTCCTTACGTTAGTTTATCTTAGTTTAAGTAGTTTGTAAGCTACGAACTGATGACCACGCAGTTTGGTCCGATATATTTACAAACATTTGAACTATTTTTTCCACGTGCATTCTCCTCTAGCTAGTACCTGTTGTAGGCGGAGACAACCACTAGGTCATCTGCGTATGCGACGACTCCGTCAACCCTGGCATCTCCATCCAGTAGATGCAGGAGCGGTTCAGACGGCAGGTCCCAGAAAATGGGGCCACAGATTTTTTATTTATTTATTTATTTATTTTTTTTTTTTTTTATTTTTATTTTTTTTTTTTTTTTTTTTTTTTTTTTTTTACTGTCCCGTTCCTCTCGTCCTGAGGGGAGGGGGCTCCAAATCTCGAAAGTTACTAACACATGAATTTCCAAGGGGACGGAGGGCCTCAACTTGTTTTGCTGCCTCACAGGTGCCCGACAGCCTTAGCCCGCTACTTTGTGGAAGTCGTATATGCCGCAGCGAGCAGCTTGACTGACGCGGAATGGAGGACTCCGCGATCCTCCCCTCCCCCCAGGGGGCTCACGGTTCTGTCGTACGTGCATGACGACCACGGGGCTCCAAGCTAATGCAGTCTTTCTTCCTTCTTTACTTCTCGGATTGTATTTTCTTTCCCCCTCCCCTCCTTTCCTATCCTCACTCCTTCCCCTCCCAACCGGGAGACTGATAACCTCAGTATTTTAGTCCCCCTATCCTAACCAAACAACCCCAACCCAACAAACTCCGCGGTCGGTCTGCGGCTACTTGCTGGTCGAGGCGCCCCTGTTGCTTGCACTGGCCGTCTCTTGGAAGCGTGGTCGTTGGACTGCACAGCCGGCTGGTTCGACGTATCTGTAGCTACTGTAATAAAGGGCGAGTCACTTTGGCATATGCCACACAATCGTGCTGCCGGATTATGCTTTCAGCGTTTGAAGCTCGCTTTATCGTCGCTGCTGATTCAGGTGTGACTCGGGGAAGAGGCATATTGGTAGAATGGTGCACACTGTGGTACTGGTCTCGACCAGAATCGGTTGTTAATTGAGTATCTCTACGGTTTCGTCAAAGTGCTACGTAAAAGAAATGTTTGTGGAGTTATGGGACTTAACTACCGGGTCATCAGTCCCTAAACTTACAAACTACTTATGAACTAGCTTATACTAAAGACGGCACAACATCCATGCCATTTATAGTGTCATTCCTTTCTCTTTCGACTTTCTCGATGTCTTCCTTTGTCACTATGTTATCTATAACTTATTTACGCAGATGTGAAGTACTTTCGTTTTACAGTAAAACATTGCCTCGTATGGGTACTGCTGAATTCCAAGAGAAAATGAACGGTTTTTCATTAATTGGATGAATCGAAGACTCTCAGCCCACTGCGTTATTTGTCTGCATCCATGTCATTAGCATATTCTGTACATACTGGTTGGCCCGTGCGATAGAACCTTGGCTTTAGCTATGTCTGGGATTTCTATGAACCAATGTCAGTCCAGACCACATGTTATTCAGCTCGTTTATAACTTCGTTCGAAATCTCTCTACCATTACCTGACTGTAGCTCACTTGGAGCACCTATAGAGGTGAAGATATCAAGCAAATAGTAGGCGACTTCTGCTCTTTTGCTCTTCAGGGATCGCATTTGTATAAATTTAGTTAATGATCTTGGTAGTTGAGTTTGAACTTTTAGTCCCCATCAGGACTACTTTGCAAGTGTTGCGTAGGCATCGTAAGCCCGTGGAAAAATAATACGATCAATTGAAACCGAATACCATTACATGAGAGCAGCAAAGATCTTACAATCAAATAATTAGTAACGGTATGTTCGATTACTGATTTACGGCAATGTGGGGGCTAATAATAATAATAATAATAGACGAGAAATCTTCTCACGTAATTAACAGACGTTCTCTTGCCACTTCTGAAAGATGCACTAATCCCAGAAAGAAAACTGCAACAAAACGTAACGGTACTCACAATTAATCCAATTTGTCAGAAAGGAAAACAAGGCGCAGAGGCAAGACATTCTCCGGAAAATAAAGCTACCACACGCACACCGCAGTTAACGCTGGGAGTGAGATATTCTGCCTATCCCACATTGTCGGCACTTCACAGTATCCAGTACGATTTATACAGGGATTCCCCGGCATATGTACGGTCACATCGCGTTCTGACCAGGAACTTTCTGCTAAGTCTCGAACTGGCTGGCCAAAGTCGGATATGCGTCGATTCTTTCAAGTAATCGGACTTGGGCCGATCCAATCGGCCAAAGTGCGGAATGGCCTGCCAATTCGCGATCTGATCGCTCTTCTGGCTTTGGCTGCAACATTTATAAACGATTTAGGACACAATCTGAAGAGCTCTCTTAGAATGTTCGCAGATAATGGTGTCATTTATCGGTTAGTGAAGTCAACAGAGGATTAAAAGCAGCTGCAAAGCGATTTGGACAAAATTTATACATGGTGCGAAAATTGGCAATTTACACTAAATAACGAGAAGTGTGAAGTAATACACGTGACTACTAAAAGAATTCCGCTGAACTTCAGTTACACGATAAGTCAGTCAAACCTTAAAGTCGTAAATTCTCCCAAATACCTAGGCGTTACAATTACGAACAACGTAGACTGGAGAGAACACATAGAAAATATTGTGAGGCAGGTGAACCAAAGGTTCCGTTTCATTGGCGGAACGCTTCGAAGATGCAACTGCGCCACCAAAGAGACTGCCTACATCACACTTGTGCGTCCTCTCCTGGAGTACTGTTGTCAGGTGTGGGACCCTCACCAGGTGGGGCTGGCGGAATACATTGAGAAGGTTCTGAGAAGGTTCAGAGAAGGACTACTTTTTTTTTTTCTTTTTTTTAAATCACGTTACAGGGGGGAAAGCGTCACGGAAATATTGCACGATTTGAAGTGGAAATCATTAAAGGAATGTCGTTTTACGTTGCGGCGAGATCTATTTGCGAAATTTATATCACCGATTGTTACTTCTGAATGTGAAAATATTTTCCTAGGAACAACCTACATAGTGAGACATGACCATCCCAATAAAGTAAGAGAAGTCACATCGAAATTAGAATAATTTAGGTGTTCTTTCTTCCCGCGTGCTATTAGAGAATGGAAAGAAAGAAAGGTTGTGAAAGTGTTTAATGAAACCTCTGCCAGGCACTTAAATGTGATTTTAAGAGCATCTATGTAGAAGTAGGTAATTAAGTAACGTTGCCAAACTGTTGTATCTCACTAGCCTTTGCCGTTAAAACGATAATTCCTATCGAATGGCTACGACCAGTTAGGAAACCTATCCGATTTTATCAGTGGAGTAGAAAAGAGAGCACCATTGTTCCATATGTACGTGGTACACTATTCGTAACAAAGAATATTACTATGCCATTACTGTTATAACATCGTTGTATTCGCAGCACTAACGCTCTAAAATGGAACCTTTTCGATCGAGCATTTTAGCATATAAGCCCTGCGCTTGCAAGTGGTTAAGCATATCAGATTTTTCTTTGGTGGAAAGGACAGTAAGTGTTTGCTTTCAGTCTGCGGAGCTGATACCGTACTTTTCTCGATGTCTAATGAGGTAAAGTAGCATCAACGCCGTCGCTACGCGATAGTCATTTGTTTATTGCGTCACAGGAGTGCGGATCCAGAGTGCATTCGCGCTACTTCTTCGTATGTAGCTCATTAGCCGCGCTTGGGAACGCGACGCCAGTATCTTCTATAGCTCCAGCAGTCCAAGAGACGAAGCACTCTTAGGTGAGCGTCAACAATCCCGGAGGAGGAGACAGATCTAGTTGACAGGGCGGAGCCGGGGGAGAGTTGGAGTGGCCGTCGCGTCGCGTCGAGCAGGCCCTCCTGCAGCTGGTGTCTGCAGTAATGAGGCACGTCTCAGCCCAGCCTCGCAAGAGAGCAGCGGGCTGGCGCGCAGCAGAAAAGGGCGACGCGGGAGAGGGGCCAGGCTGAAAGGCCACGCGACGCTGTCCTCGGCTGCTAGCGCGCCGGCTCTGGAGCCATCGCAACGCGATATCGCTGCTAATTAGCGACACGGAACGACGGCGCGGCCAGCTTTAGCGCAGGTCAGGACCCAGGGAGGAGCGAATGTTTTACATCTCCGGAATGCGGCAGCAGAAGGAGGTGGCCTGTGACTAGCAAGGATGTGGCCGAGGTCTGCAACTGAAAGAAGTGATTAATTTTATGATTAGGTAGTACTGCTGTGAAGCTGGTTAGACTACTGCTTTTGTATGTATATTGAAGAACATCTTCCATCTGTTCATGTGTGCACATGGCACGGAAGAGATGCTAATCTGATGATGGTAATTCCGAAACGCGTCATTTTTGAGAGCACGCTGTACATGAAGTGTGACCAATAACAAAGAATTTGCGACCTAACCAGCTTCACAGCAGTACTACCTAATCATTTCATCATGGTCTCCTACCTCCTCAGTGTCTTTATCTCGCATTTACAATGATTAATTTTAGGTGTATGCATTGATGAGTGGTTGAACTGGAAAAAACTCATTGAAGATCTGCTGAAACGTTTGAGTTCAGCCACTTTTGCTATTAGGGTAATTGTTTTGTGTCCCAGCCTCGTCGCCGCTTTTGTGTTTCGTTTTCGCCCAATGTTCTGGGTGTCGGTGGCCGAGTAGAAAGAGACCGACAGAGGAATAAAGGATGCACGCTTGTGCAGGTACGGAGGTGACCAGCCAGTGGGACAGCAGAAACTAGAAACACTAGAGTAAATTAGAAAGAGATATATATTTCATAGAGACTTACTTATACTTAACTTTTACATAGTTCTTGACTGCAGAATGCTGATACATAGATTATATAGAGGCCTGCCTATTGAGGATTCCTAGTCCCTATCCAATAGCCAAGTCTTAACTGGTGCCTATCTGATTCCGAAGTGTTAACTGTTTCCTATCCCAGTCCCAAGTGAACGATGCAGCAGTCGTGGCCACGAGCGGAGTTGCAGCAGACGGCGCTCGTGGCTGACGTCGTAAGAACGCCGCGCCGTACGTGCATGGCGGCGCGCGCGTACGTTGCGCGCACTTCATACTTGTGCGACACCACAAAATGCAAATTTTGGTGATATACATCTCACAAGGAAAGTACATGGGCTCGAACAAACATATCTGTATGAACGTTTCGTTTTCCTGCAAACCTCTGCAACCATGCTCTAGATAGCACTGTAGATGTAATTCTAGACGCCATACGTAATGCAGATATCTTAACTATAACTTAAGTAATAATCATCGTACACGTTCTCTAGCGAATTGTCATCAAAAGCCGTGATGATAGTTGCAACTTTAACCTCCTTCCCGAAAGCAGTATTCACTGCCACTGCTTCCATCGCCTCTTTCCGCACTTACCGTAGCTCTACCTCTTGCAATGAGTTGTTCGTCATTATCATCCCTATTATCAGTATTATGACATTGTAACAAAAGTATCTAACTTATGCTCCTATTTCTGTACCATAACAGATACGAGAAAGCATGCGAATGATTCATCTTCACACTAATACCGCCGGCCGCGGTGGCCGAGCGGACTGAGACGCTTCAGTTACGGTCTGCACGGCCACTACGGTCGGGGGTTCGAATCTCCCCTATGGCATGGATATTTGTGCCGTCTTTAGTATAAGGTAGTTTGTAAGTTTAGGGTCAAGACCCCGTAGCTAAGTCCCATAAGCTATACAAACATTTGAACATTTTACACTAATACCATCTACACGAAGAAGGATTCTACGTAACTTCATCTCAACTAATCGCAATACATTAGAAGGATTGATTAGCAACCGCCGCCAATCTGACGCTTCACCAGACCAATAACATCGGAGGCACACTGCACCGTCCCTACTGACAGATCAAAGTGCAATGCGGCATGGCACACGCAGGGTCCTCTAACGGACGATTGCAGAGTTTTGCAGATGCGGGAGTATCACTAGTGCAATAAGGGATCTTTACATTACCTCTCATACGATTTTGGTGTATATGTGTTTGTTCGAGCCCAAGTACTTACCTTGTCAGTAAATTAGCTTACTGTGCCTATTTTCATTCTCTGCTTTCGTATGGCATCATTGAGTAAAAAAGTATTCATTGCACAAAATCGTGTAATCAGAATAATTGCTGGAGCTCATCTAAGATCATCCTACAGACACTTGCTTAAAGAGCTTAGGATCTTCACAGTATATATATATTCACTTATGAAATTTGTTATTACCAATCCCACCGAATTCAAAAGCAATAGCAGTGTACATAACTACAACACTAGGAGCAAGAATGATCTTCACTATTCAAGGTTAAATCTAGCTTTAGCACAGAAATTGGTGAATTATGCTGCCACAAAAGTCTTTCGTCACCTACCAAACAGCATCAAAAGCCTGACATATAGCCAAATAGCTTTTAAAAATAAATTAAAAGAATTTCTGAATGGCAACTCCTTCTACACCACAGATGAATGTTTAGGTATAAATTAGTAAATCTGAAAAAAAAAAAATTAAAAAAAATGAAGAAATATTGTGTCGTAATATTTAGTACAAAGTAATAATTTGTAAAGACACCTTTCGTTAACCTGACACGTTCCACATCGTTACTATGTGTCGTATTCATGATCTATGGATCAAATACTAATCTAATCTAATTTACTTTTATTACAGACTGGCTTAATTCCCGCTGCTTCGCACGCGTAGACTGGATGGTTTTCATTGATTGTTTCTACTTCTAAATATAAATTTTGATAGATTTAGCTTTTAAAATGCCTAATCACGTTTTTTCAGACAAATTGCCACCCCCTATTTCACCACTGATGGCGGAATTCAAAACATCCCGAAACATTTATTTTCTTTTTTTAAATTCTAACCATGGTTCCTAATCCAAATATTCGCATTTCTAGCATCAAAATAGTAGTACCCTTAAAATATTTCTCCTTATTTCACCCGCTTACTGTCTGAATTTCCAAAAATATTTGAAACACGTGTTTTTAAAATTCTAATCAAAAATCTAAATCCATAGTTTCGTTTTTATTGCCTTAATAGCAACGTCTTTTCCATTGAACTGTCCGTCACCTATTTTACTCCCTTAGGGATGGGAATATCGAAAAATAGCTGATGGCTACAGAGTTAAGACAAACAACGTTAACAATTTTCAAGTTTCTATCGTCTGTAGAATCACTTTTCAGCGCCGTTTTCTGTCTTTTAGAAACGAATCGAGATATTTCTTTCTTACGCTTTGGCATCTTTCTTGGTAGTTTTCAAACTGCGATATGCACTTATTTTCTTTATTCGTACGGTTGTTGCAGAAAAACAAAAGAATGTGCATCACATTTCGCTGTATATAAAGCAGGTGTTCTGTCTCCCATGTCTTCACACATGGAACTTGCTGCAGTCTTTGAGTTAGTGGCTTGCACATCCTATCGATGAACAGTGATTTTAAACTTGTATGTGAGCGTTCCGACGGCGGAGCGAGAATGACGTCAGCGCCTATAACAGCTGCTCTTGAATCCAATGCGTTTACCGCTACTGCAAATCTTGTGCGTTCGTCTGCAATTCCAGTCTCTTCAAAAGACAGCTCTGGTTATTCCGGCATAAACTGTGGCGTACCTACTTTCGTTAACGGTCAGTCTACTGCACTATATCTGCTGACGGTTGGGCTCACCTCCGTATGCTCTTGTAGCACCATTGTCGACTGCAAATCTTCGATTTGTTTTTGTAACTCGTCGCGTAAATCTTCTGGTTTGTATGTGTGTGTGTGTGTGTGTGTGTGTGTGTGTGTGTGTGTGTGTGTGTGCGCGCGCGCGCGCGCGCGCGCCGCATATTTGGTCGACGATGTAGTTTGATTCTGCATATTTGCTTGTAAATTTCCTTTGTTTTGCGGGGTCACCACTTTGTAGTTAACCTTTTCATCAAAATTAGTGTCAATTTTTGAATTAATACACTTGATATTAATCTTGATATAATCTTGAGATACTTTACTTTATTCATCTATGAAATACAAAATGCTTGCGTTCTTATCAACAAAAACAAAGAGTAATCAAACTGTCAGAATAATTTCCAAGAAATAACACAAATGTACTGTGCACTTCATTTATATGTCTGTGACTCCCACACTTTGTACTAGAACAACACAGAGGAACGATTCGCCCGGTTGTGTAATTTTTGCTGTAGAGCATTTTATTTACACGCGCACGTAGAATTTTGTTGCGACTCGTAATAAATTAATTTCACAGCAACATTTCTTGAGTAACATAACCGTATATTTCCATCACAGAATACAGAAACAAAACAGAATAAACACACATAGAAAAATAAATGAGCAATAGCAGAGATATTGCGTGAATGTAATCTCTGTTCGAGTCGCGCACGTCTATATCTCAACGTACAGCAGTGCACAAACTTGACGCGACCACTAGAATTTCATAGCATTCGACAACTTTCCCATATCTTGCAGTCCCTTATCGTTATCAAATGTCAACCACCATAGTGCACAATGGGAGACTGATATGTACTACCACATACAACCAATATTCGTTTGAGATCTGTAGTTTTGGATGCAGAGTGAAATATAGGCACAAACACCTCAATTTTTATGTATATTAAGATGGAAAGAATACTCAACTTTGGTGTTGTGCTTGTGTTACAGTTTCCTCCATGTTACAAAACAGTTCTGGTATGATCTCTTCTACATCAGTCTATATTAGTGTTCCGGATTGTGCTGAGTTAGACTGCTGGCTCGCTGTAGACGGATCTCCTGGAAATGTAGCACTGCTCGATCTTCTTCGTACTCTGCCGTGATCGTGTACTGACTGTTATACTGACTGCCGTTGCTGTGGTGCACCGGCCTATCTAGCCGAGCCCTCTTCTTCCAATTGACGGCGCGAGAAGCAAACAGAGGTAACGAGACTGAAGACGCTCTCGGCGGCCGATCTACTGTGGAGCGAGTTATCGCTCGGCGTCAACTAGCGCGGACCACCCGCGTTATGGCCAATAGCGACGCCACAATAGAATCCAGCGGAGACGGTGGGGCGGGTTCAAGCATCCTGGAAGAACACACGATGGAAAATAAGAGGTATGTCCACAAAGTAATATCCCTTTGGTTATATAAAACAAACGTGTACAGGTACAGAAAAAATATTTATTGTACTAAATCTACAACTGTTAAACTACTTTTCTACATAGCTTCCGAAATTTTGTTGGCACTTGTCATAGCATGGCAAAAGTTTTTGTATGCCTTTTCATAGAAGGTTGCCACCTGTGTATTCAACCCTGTGGTATCAAAGTCATCATCGTTAAAAGTGTTCACCACCAAGGAGAGATTTTAGGTGTAAGAAGAGATGAAAGTCTCTAGGAGCGAGGTCCAGGGTGTACGAGGATGATCAAACACGTCCCACTGAAATTTCCGTAAGAGTTGTTTGATGACATTCACCTTGTGAGGTCGGACATTATCGTGGGAAAAAAAACAAACACACACACTCATTTTGACAACAATCCTCGGCGCTTGTTCTCTATTGCGCGGCGCAATTTCTTAATGATCACGTAATAACCATGTGCATTGATTGCTCAGCCTCTTGGTAAGAAATCAATCAGCAAAATGCCTATTTTGTCCCACAAAAAACGGTGCACATTACTTGTAGAGGTGGCTTAGGCT
This sequence comes from Locusta migratoria, assembly GCA_026315105.1. Lineage (NCBI taxonomy): Eukaryota > Metazoa > Arthropoda > Insecta > Orthoptera > Acrididae > Locusta > Locusta migratoria. The sequence continues at coordinate 281,155,372 of CM048748.1, read as the reverse complement.
TAACCATCGTTGGGGATGAAGTGTGCCGCCTCCATTCCATTGATTGCCGTTTTGATTCAGGGGTGTCGTACGATAACCAGGTTTCATCCCCCGGGGCTATCCTTCATTGTAGCATGTAAAAAACTGAAGTGCACTGCCCATCCATTGTTTTTTGTGTTGTTCAGCCGGCCGCGGTGGTCGAGGGGACTGAGGCGCTACAGTCACGGACTGCACGGCCACTACGGTCGGGCCGGCCGCGGTGGCCGAGGTGACTGAAGCGCTCCAGTCACGGTCAGCACGGCCACTACGGTCGGGGGTTCGAATCCCCCCTAGGGCATGGATATTTGTGCCGTCTTTAGACTTAGCTAGTTTATAAGTAGTTTGTAAGCTTAGGGACTGATGACCCCGTAGTTAAGTCCCATAAGTTGTACAAACATTTGAATTTGAACTACGGTCAGGGGTTCGAATCGCCCCTTGGGCATGGATATTTGTGCCATCCTTAGTCTTAGCTAGTTCATAAGTAGTTTGTAAGCTTTGGGACTGATGACCCCGTAGTTAAGTCCCATAAGTTCTACAACATTTGAACATTTGTGTTGTTCAGTAAAAATTTTGGGTGCCAAACGTGAGCAAAGTTTCGAAATTTCAGTTTCTAAGTAACATTTTCATGTATTAGTGGTCGTGAGATTTGCGCAACTTCCATTGCAAGCAGTGGCGCAACCACCTGGCACTGTGGCCCATCGCCCTGTTCCTACCTGTAGCCCCTCATCTGCTCCCTCCCGCTTCCCGTCTCCCTCTACCTTTTTCTCCCCATCTTGTTATAATGATAACACAATAAAAGCAAAATCCAAGCTTCCGACAATTTATTTTCACAGCACTTTCATACACGCACAGTTTAGACAAGCCACACGTCGGTAGGTCTTCCTTTGTACGGCACGCCAAATCTCGTAGAAATGCCCCAGGAATCTAGAGCCGGAAGTGGTAGTTCACTATTGAAGTCTTCATAGCGCTAGTTCGGCACGTCAATAACTCAGTCTTCCTGCAAGCGAAGGTATCACTGGCGAAGGCCAGAGTACACTGGGCTGCTTAGGCAGGTGCGGCCGCCTATATTGCGGTCGGGTAGTTCGGGTGTGAGCCAGGCGGTGGCGCCGTGGACGTCTAGTGTAGACTCGCTTGCAACACTAGCCCTCTAGCGGTCCAGTGGAACTGTACCGTGCGGCCGGCCGGCGAGCCTTCGTCTGCGCCTTACTTCCTTGTGTGGCTTGCGCTGCAGGCCGTCTACTTGGCGTGGCGCCAGCTGCTGGTTTATCGGCCGGCGGCGGCGTAGTAGAGGATACCACAATCCATACCCGTTACTTTCATCATCATTCGCATGCGCATCACCTGTTGTGATTCTTTTTAACGTCACTGCAAACGGTCATCCCGCAGCCGAGGCCTGTGTTTTTTAACTATCTGTGTGTCCAAGTCCTTCAGTGTAGTGTTTCTTAGATTTCGAGGCCGTGTGATTTTATGTACTACACACAAAACACCATGTCAAATTTATGCTCATCTTCCATTTCCTCACCGTGTTTTAAGTATCGTCTTAATTTATACTTTGTTTATTTTCTTCATGTTGTTGTTGTTGTCTTCACTCCGGAGACTGGTTTGATGCAGCTCTCCACAATACCCTATCCTGAGCAAGCCTTTTCATCTCCACATAAGAACGGCAACCTACATCTGACTGAATCTGTTTACTGTATCCATCTCTTGGTCTTCCTCTGCGGTTTTTACCCCACACACTTCCCTACAACGCTAAATTCACAATTCCTTGATGTCTAAGAATGTGCCCTACCAATCTATCCCTTCTTTTAGTCAAGGTATGCCAGAAATTTCTTTTCTCCCCAATTCTGTTCAGTACCTCCTCATTAGTTAAGCGATCCACCCACCTAATCTTCAGCATTCTTCTGTAGCACCATATTTCAAAAGCCGCTGTCCTCTTCCTGTCCGCGCTGTTTATCGTCCTTGTTTCACTCCCATACAAGGCAACACTCCACACAAAAGGACTTGCTTAGGCTTAAATCAATATTCGATGTTAATAAATTTCTCTTTTTCAAGAACGCTTTTCTACCCATTGCCATTCTGCATTTTCTATCCTCTGTACTGCGACCATCATTTGTTACGTTACTGCCCAAGAAACAAAACTCTCTACCTCCTTTATTGCTTCGTTACCTAATTCCTTCAGCATCACCTGATTTTCTTAGACGGCACTCCATTACTCTAGTTTTGCTCTTGTTAATGTTCATCTTATACGCACCTTTCAGCACACTTTCCATTCCGTTCAATTGCTCTTCTAGGTCCTTTGCTGTATCTGACAGAATTACTATGTCGTCGGCAAAACGCAATGTTTTTAATTCTTCCCCCTGAACTTTAATTCCTTCGCCACATTTCTCCTTGCTTTCCTTTATAGCTTGCTCAATGTACAAATTAAATAATGGAGAAAGGCTACAAACCTGTCTTACTCCCTTTCCAACCACTGCATCCGTTTCATGCCCTTCAACTCTGACTACCGCTGTCTGGTTTTTGTACAAGTTGTAAATAACCTAACGCTCCCTATATTTTACTCCTGCTTGCTTCAGAACTTGAAAGAGTTTATTCCAATCAACATTGTCAAAAGCCTTCTCCAATTCTACAAAAGCTAGAAATGTAGGTTTGCCTTTTCTTAATCTATCTTCCAGGATAAGCCCTGCAAGCTGAAGAGCGCCTCATGAAATGACAATAAAGAAAAAAAATTACAGATGATGGCCATGTAAAAAGATTTTTGGGACCAGGTGATGCTGGCAGAGACCAGTGAAACCGGTCGTCCACTAATAAAAGTAACTACCAGCTATCTTGGCTGTAACATTCTTCGAACATACAATATTCACCTTACATCGCACAAATTATTTGAGTGGGGGGGAAAATTTGATTCCTAGTAAATCCTGGTCATCGATTATCTTTGAAGAATTGTAGCTGTGCCACTCCCTAGACCGACACTGTGAGAACGAATGGTCCATATTTTGTTAGACTGCCAAACAACAAGTAAATTGCTTTAATGTTCAGACACGCAAAAGCTCTCCGTGTGCTATACACTGTGTTTACACTGTTTACATTGGACTGTCGGCGATACCAGTAAATAGCCGCAGCTCTGTCACGTTGGAGGCTAACAAATACACACTTGTTGTTGCTCAAAAACAGAGCGGCGGTTTCTTTAAGACAGAGATGTTGTCTGTTTATGAACAATTATGCCCTATTTGTTCAATAACGCTTATCACAAACAGTGAGTAAGTTTTTCCCCCTTATACGGCTTCTGTCACCAGTCACTTTGCCATGCCTCCAAATCAATATATTGGATTTTTTTTTTTCAAATCTATGAAAATTTGGTGTGTTTATATATATATATATATATATATATATATATATATTAGTAAAATTACGATATAATATGAAATGCCGTTTTAAATTAATAGTTTCCGGCTGAGTACGTTACATCATAACGCAAACAAAGTTAAAAGATGCGCGATTTGAATGACTTTCGATGTATTGGAGACTAGATTTACGTCGATTCTTTCCATTAGGAAACTGAAGAACAGTGTTCAGAGTGTTCACCTCATTCCACGACGAGATCTACAACCTAACGTAAAAGTCATCTACATTTCCAAATTCCTGTAATCTTACATAAGCCCCATTTTCTTTCTAGTAATCCCATAGAAAAAGTTTGACCGATTGTACGAACCTATACTGCATCAATACTGTGGTTCTGATTCAAACGTATCATTATGAGCCTGTAGCAATTTACAACTCCATAGGAAAACTTCTGTCCATCGTTCTGTTGACACGAACTGAATATGATACTATCTGGAAACCAATATTTGGGCTAAGGTGTATTTTCTGAAAAAATAATCAGCAGCAACACGCCTTTGGATGCTTTAACAATATCGCAGTGCCAGTTATAGTTCCTCATTGTGATGAATACTAAAATATTGTCATTGTAATAGTTTTATTCTGATTAATTTTATCTAAAACTTTGTCATATTTGCACCGGAAGAAATCTGTAGCAAGTCACAATATAATACCTGCTCAAATGTAAATCCGGTTTCAAGTCAGTACAATAACGGCGGAGCTCATTGAGGCGCTATGCTCCGATGCGCGGGGCCGTTCCCCGTCGGAAGCTCGAACCATCCCTCGGGCATGGATGTTTGTGTTGTCTTTAGTATAAGTTAGCTTATAACTAGTTTGTAAGTTTAGGGACTGATGACCTCGCAGTTAAGTCCCATTAGCTTAACGAACATTTGAACGTTTTTTCAGTACAATAATATGTCAACGCAATCTGTTTTTAGGGCGTGTATCACTGTTTATTTGAAATTTATGGCACAATTTGCCAAGCCTTCCTCTCCTGATCGAAACACTTCATCTCAGCGTAACTTGCACAGAAAAATTATATATCATTTGTTACATATATTCCAAGTTTTGTCTTCCTCTACAGCTTAAAACGTGTTTACTTTATACTGTCAGATTCATCTACTAATCACATATTTGCCTGTCCTGAACTTTTTTTCTGTGCCAGTGTATTCCTTAACTTTTTCCACCTTGTAGCATACTATTGTGACGTTATCGCCAATGTTCTTCCTGCTACTTCTAATTCCTTGCATGACTTTCGTCTCTCTTCGGTTTGCTATTAAAATAGGGTGTATGGTCACTGGGCTGTTTTTACAGACCCTGTAATTCGCCTTTCCTCCTACTGATGATACTGACATTAGTAGTTAATCTTATTAGATGGGACTTTTGACACATTACTAACAGCTTCTAAAATATGCAGATTGAGTACGTGAAAGAAGACCCGGAGAAGAAACTTGCATAAAAGCAGGAATTTTAGAAAATACGTTGGAAATACCTTTTACTCATAAAATAAAGTTTTAGCGATGCAGAAAATTAATTACGGTACAGAAACACAGTGCTCTGATTGACGAAATAAACATTGACTCGCACAAAGATTGGAGATATTACTGAGTAACACAACGGAAAGTTATTACACAGATGGTTGAGCCAATATGTTGAGATGTGATCGGGCGTTTCTGCGTGACGTCACTGTCGAGAAGCCAAGGCGCACGGGAAAATCTTTCGTTGTCCCGAACCCAGTTCAGAGCACAAGAGCAGGCTTGGTTTTATTTCTTTGTGTTAATTATGTGCCAGGTATGGACATAAATACAAATATCTCTGCACGAAGTGTAGTCATAGATCCTGTAATTTACACAACAACTATTTTGTGAAACTTTCTCCCTCTCCCACTGCTCTAGGAACCAAAAAACTGTTTTATTTATTATTATTATTATTGTTATTATTATTATTATTATTATTTATATTTATTTATTTATTTATTTTTTACAAAATTCACATATCGATTTCGTTGTTACGATAGAACATCATCAGTGTTCTAAATTCAACTTTCAGTCAGACATTAAAACAACATAAATGTATATGTGCCAAGAATGTTACATTTGTATAAAAATAAAATTACATAGCAGAATTGTAAAACATTCTGCATAATACTATCACTGGTCATATCCATAAAACAATTAACACGTGCCGGCCGCGGTGGCCGAGGGGACTGAGGCGCGTCAGTCATGGTCTGCACGGCCACTACGGTCGGGGGTTCGAATCCCCCCGCGGGCATGGATATTTGTGCCGTCCTTAGTGTTAGCTAGTTCGTAAGTAGTTTGTAAGTTTAGGGACTGATGACCCCGTAGTTAAGTTCCATAAGCCTTGCAAACATTTGAACATTTTTGAATTAACACGTCTTTCTGGAACACGTTTAAAATGCGGTAGCTCCCTGCATACATCTACGCGGCTTAACCTGCAGACACATGGTGCCTGGCGCACTCATTATTTGAAAAAAAATCAGTACCCTGTACATTTTTAAAACGACAGTTAAAATGAAATGTACAAGAAGGCGTGCACGATAATACAAGGTGGAGTTACAAAAATTAAAATCGCTTAGATTCAGCAGTATTTCACAAAAATACACAATCTTCAGCCCCTCAGGCGAGTCTCTATTATTGCCGGTTAGAAAACAACGGTAAAATAAATAAATCTTGTTTGATATAAATTTTGGAGTTAGGGCTTGAAATGTGTTGCACTACAATCGCTAACACTCACGATGCTTTTATCTTCATATTCGCGAGAAAGAGACGTGTTACAAGACGACATATATCAATAATACTCTGAGAAAAGTTGACTATGTCCAAAAACAGGGAAGCGCGGTCTCGAAATTTCTGTTCAGGGAGTCAAAAACCTTGGATCGGGCGTAGGGTTAGGTCAAGTGCAGCAGTGTGTATGTGTGTGTGTGTGTGTGTGTGTGCGAGGGGTCACATCAGGTAATAACGATATTGAGACAGGCCTCAGTTGTGCCCTCTCTTCAACGTCATCTCGCCGAGGGTAATGAGTGAATGTAGGCAAGAAGATTCAGTTAGAGCACAGTTCATTGATAATTTCCTCTCGCCTATGCAGTACTAGATGCACGACCTATAAACCTGGCTGCTCTGCGGATTGAAGACATCTATAGGGACGAAGCACCAAACTGAAAGGGACGATTGGTGGAAGCAATGCAAGTGTATTACTCCTGAGATCGCAGTCTACGTATATGTATGCATGTAATAAAAGTCTTATACATACATATATGATTCCGAATAAACTGATATTAAAACGCGATAGTTTGTTACATGTTTCTAGACAATGGTGAGCCGCTACGTGTTTAAATTTTTTGTAATTCATGTTACAGTCTTTCTTGTATTTGCACGGCAAGTAAATGTTTTTGTAGCCTGAAAGGGATACGTAAGACTGTCTACACGGTAAAGTACCGAATACATTACGTGTTACAGCAGAAAAAATTCAATTTCTATCAGCGGAAGGTAATTTCGAGGAGACAATCAGCAAGTAAGTCCTGTTTGTGGAAAGACACATCACTTAAAGACCATTCCAAGCAAGGAGCAGTATCTCACAAACAAGAACTTTTATTATTTACTTAAATGTGCCACAGAGCAATGAAAATGCGACGCAGTAAAGAGGAGGAGGAGGGAACGTCTGTTACCATAATGTGGCGTCTTCCAGATTTGTCGTGAAATTATCACAACGGGGAAATTCGAGGAATTGCAGGTGCTGCAAAGGCAACTGTTATTCCTGCATGTCATTCACAAATGGAATAGAGAAAAGGAGATGTAGTCTTCCATCTACCTGTTCCCTTCTTCAGTGACATGTAGGAATAATAATTGCCTTTGCAGCACCTGTAATTCCTGGAATATTTTTATTGTGTCCATTTCGCCAATTGTGTTCGGCAGGGATGTGTCTTCTCGGAACCTACTCTCGAGGAATTCCAATAATACACCTTCCCGTACTTTACGGAGCTTCTGTCACAGAGTGTTAGATTCCTCATTAAAATTTTCGCGTGAAGTAAACATTAGCTGCAATTGTTCCACGTGTCTCGTTTCTCGCTTATATTACATCACTCTACAGTAAAATAGAAAATGAACCACCTCTAACATTAAAAGTAAATTACGTCACTGAAAACATTTGTCTCCGTGAAACTAAAGCGCTAATATCATGTCAAACTTCGTCGTCCTCGGCGAAATTGTAGCGATATAGGCCCCCTACTTCGTGATGTCTGTACATGTTCAAATTGGAACCCGAGTAAGGAACAGGATGAACTATAGCTTCATGAAATTTGGAATAAGCTGCTGGAATTAAATTTTAAAGTGGACCCGAACATGAATGAATCCGGCATATGGAGATAGCGGGAGGTATTGTTGAGACCAAGACAATAAACGAAAATATCACCAAAAAGAAAATTGGCGAAATGAAACATTTTAATGCAACAGCATGCGGGTGATAACTTGGTGCGGATAATTAAATGAGTCAGATAACTTTCCGTCGTAAAGAGATGCTTGGTTAAAAATGTTCAAACTTAGAAGCTACCTTATACTAAAGACGACACAAACATCCATGCCCGAGGGGGGATTCGAACCTCCGATCGTAGCGGCCGTGCAGACTGTGAGTGGCGCGCCGCAGACTGCTCGGCCACTGCGGCCGGCATGCGTGGTTATTATAACTGTTAGCATGACATAAAGTTTCGTGAAAGTGTTTAAAATTATCACAAAGGTTGAACAAATCGAAAAATTATCGGACTTCTGTGCCACTAAACATTGATTGTAGGCTCTGAAAAACAAGATCAATGTGAAGACAATCTTGAAAAGAGACGAATATGAGCCATTCTTGGGTATAATAGCGATGCGAACCGTAATGGTGGCCAAGCATCTTTTTACGTTCGATAGTGGCTTGCTGAAAACAATGATAAATAATTAATCGGTTAGAGAATGTTCGGTCATTTTGAAATGAGAAAACAATTAATCGTAATTAATATCAGAAAAGGGTTTACGCTTGGCTCTAAAAATAGTACAAAACTCAGAAAACCTTTACTACATAATAAAGTTCCTGACGGATATTTTGGTGCATATTAAATTAAAACCACGAAAATGTAAGATAGTACCTTAAATGTAATTTCTCCCTCATAAAACATTATTTCCTCGCTTAAAACATTATTTCTCGATATTTTCACCATTTTTTTTTTAAATTCCTTGAAATAAATCGAACTTGTAGCTACCAACTTTAATTGGCAACCGGCGCATAAGACGCATCCAGTTTTTGAACCAACTTTTGTAGGAAAAAAGTGCATCTTGTAGGCCGGCAAATACCGTAATCTTCAAAATATAAGAGCCAAAACGGTATGGTGCGAATTTACGACAGTCGTCATTCAGGGGTTAACCGGGCCTACAATTCGTCAAAATTTCCATCCACAGGCTGTTTCCTCATCCTTAATTCTTAGGTTAAGTGATATTTCTTTGACAACGACATGCCCAAAACTTTTCTCTGCCGTATTTACTCACCTGGGAGAACAAGAAGACTTAATAAATTGAAAGAGCGCCCAAATTTATGGTATAAATTTTAACATAAGCTACGAACTGAAGTGCCGAATAACATGAAATGAAGGTGCCACGCTCTGATACCATTTGAAAGTGGGATCTCTCGGTTAGGATGGACAACCCAAACTACCAAAGAAGGACTAGGCCTCCAAAATGAATACTGCAGCTTGATCTGAAGTATTTCTTAACCAAAATAAATCTTTCGAAACTTTAATAAGAAACAAGTAAGAGCCCTTTCTCCAAAAATGTACAATTTTTGAAGGTCAAGGTCGCGAGTAACAAATCACAAGCTTTCTATGACTCTTTACAGATAACGATTTTACCTCAAATTCTAAGGCACCCTATTCTTTTCCCTTTTTTTGTTTATATAATTATGTTTACAAATTTACTTTTAGTAACGCACTCAGATTCAATAATGGGAGCTGAACGTCGAGCAGCAGTGAACATGTCAAGTTTGTTTAAACCAGAACCACTGTAGAATCATAATTTTACAATTCGTACAAGATTGTTACGAGTAATCTCAACTTACAGCTTCCGGCCACAGGTTCGACACAAGATCTGTATCACGCTACAAACACTTATGGAAAGGGTACGAAACATGAAACCAAATACTCATGCAAGTCGCGCAAGTGGAATGTACTACAATTATGTTGTAAACATTTTCTCCGCCTGAAGTTGCTTAAGATGGCATATTAATTTAAAAGAGAACCGGCTAACTTCAATAAAAGCTGACTTGGACGATACGTGGAGTATGCCGTAGTGAGAAGAGGCAGGAGGCGACCAGAAGGCAGTAGATTAAGTTGAGCTAAGGGTATAACATCTACAGATGGTCTGGAAGTACGTTTTGGAGTACCAGGAACCATGCGTATGCGGACACAGCGTGATGGCAAACTCTTGCCACATGCAGCGATCTGCTGGGTACCCTGCCTCGTCTGCAACGCACGCCGGGAGACCAAACTTAACACACCGCAGTGCGACATCAGTCAGCCGAGAAGCCCAGCAAACATAGACAAGAGTCTGTGGTTACACAAGTGCCAACCGGGACTGGTAATCGCAAGTAATAAAAGTGTGAACGCTTCCTTGATCCCTAAGACGCACCTGCTGGCTGACCATGTTACCATATTTTACAATCTTTAAAGAATAAATTCTTCCTGTTTAATTTCAAACAGTTTGAAACTCAATTCTAGTATATTACACTGACACGTATAGGCGAAACATATCTACGATATTATTAACCATATTCTGTTAGTTTTATTTATATACATCGAACGGTTTCGGTTTCAAACCATCATCACGGACTGTACGCTAAAGAAATTGATTACCTGAATGCATCAGCTAACAGCCTTATCAACGCTTAAATACAACTCAAATCAATAAAAACCACGTTATTTAACATCTGATGGTCAATAACATTCGCTGTCTGAAGGATCATATAGTTCTTTCAGGTCACCTTAATAAAAATTTGAACATCTGTGATGAAATACTGAACATTCTAAGAAGCAGCCACTGGCCACTATAATGTCAAATAGCGATTCAGGTAATTTAACCCTCCATCTTATGTTGGTCACATATGTATTTCAATAATATCTTGGAAACTAACTAATACACACCAGAAATAATCACCTTACATGGACTAAATGTATTCATAGCTCAGAAGTTTCTAAATAGAAAGAAAATTATTTATGATAGTGACATAGCTCGCACAAGTGTGAAACATAGCAGGTTAGTTACTTAGTTTAATTCAGAGAAGTATCTAGCATTATGCATCAACAATAGCCGTTTCACTTACATTACACAAGATTAATTCTGAGCTACTCGCTTTAACTTCCAAGCGTCATCAATTCGCAAGGACTCCCCAGCCTTGGATAAATGACAAAAAGTTAGGACAAGCTATCATGTAGACTTGTACAGAGCCCTTTAAGAACATCATTAAAGAAAAGGGACCAATATTAATCACACAATCAGCAAATTATAGGCTAATTCTTTGTGGTACAACTAGAAAATCAGGTGGTCGCAGAGGGCGGAATAGTATCGACTGATTCAAATTAGTAATAGCAAACACCTACACACACTGAGAAATTTTCTAGCGTAACGGTATCACCAAAACGAGGCCAATTCGGACAAAACATAATACCTACAACTGTCAACTAGCCTGAAGCAACGACAGCACCAGCGGTTTCACTTCTGCCCACAGCACTGCTGCTGTTGTTGTTGTTGGATGTTTTAGGAGGACAAAACTGCAGGTCATCAGTCCTCCATTCCATCACTGGGCGCCACAAGAAGATGCAGTAATGTGAAAATGGCCCATAATTTTAATTAGCAAAGGAAAGGAAAATCCCCCGAGTCGGTAACAAGACAACAGAGTCGACAAGAGATAACACAAAATGAGACAATGACACAGAAATATCGGAAAACGACGAGAAATAGAACGAAAAAGCCGATGTCCATGGTTGACCGGCCATAAGGTTAAAAAGAGGAAAAGTCAACCTCACAGCAACATGTAGAAATCTCCAATAAGATGACATTAGACAGGACGAACACAGATGGTGTACTGAAGCAAAGCTATTGAAGCTATTGAAGCTATTAAAAACCACTGCCACGAATAAAACTTCAAACTTATCAGCCATTTTGTTATCGTCACTTAAACCATCGGATAAAAGAACAGGGAAATTAAAACTCCGCCACAGACCGGCTGAAATTGAGCAGTCCAGCAAGATGTGGGCAACTGTCAGGCAGGAGGCACAGCGACACTTGGGTGGGCCCTTACCACGGAGGAGATGCCTGTGGGTCAGCCAAGTATGGCCAATGTGGAGCCAGCATAGGACAACAGAGTCCCGGCGAGATGCCCACAAGGAGAAACGCCACACAACCCTGGTCTCCTTCACTGCCCAAAGTTTGTTGTGCATGGTCAGGGTGTGCCACTCACTATCCCAAACCTCATAAACCAGACGGCGAAACACTGCCTGAAGATCAGAAGCCATTAGGCCAAACTCCAAAACAGATTCAATGGCAGCCTGTTTCACAAGCTTTCTGGTTTGTTGCCCGAGACCTGGAGACCAGACGAATGTTACCGATCGACTGGGATGGTCAAGGGTAGAAAAGGTCTTCTGTATGGCCAACACCATGGGAAAACGTGAGTATCACTGTCCACTCGCAGGCTGCTCAGGGAGTCATTGCAGTTAAGGAAAGACGCAACTGAGCAGGAACACATATGTTTGAAAGTTCGGTAAATGCCTCCCAGCTCCACAGTAAAGACACTACAGCCCTCAGGCAGAGAGTGCCGTTCGATATGGCTGCCATGAACATATGAAAAACCAACACAGCCCCCAACCATTGAACCATCAGTGTAGACCAGGTCATATCCTGTGAACTCAACGACAACAGTGAAGAACTGATGGCAAAGTTACAAGTCCAGTTGAGTATGTGGTCTCGGCATGCACTAAGGGGGTGTATGCGTGCGGACCCGATAAGGAGAAGGAAGAGAGAAAGACTCAATTTCCAACATTGGATGCAAAAGGCAATTGTATGAACTGACCTGGGTCGCCATCATTGGGGATGGACGACCACGTCGGAGAAAAGTAGACACTGCTTCGGGTAGCCTGGTGAGCAGCATAGGCCGTGAGCAGTTGTTAGTGCCGAATCTATAAAGGTGGGTCCTAGGCCTCCACAAGTAAGCTTTTCACAGGGCGGGTGAGAAAGGCCTCTGTCGCAATTCGAACCGTACAGTGGTGAATGGGTTGCAGCAAGTCCAATGCTGAAGACGACGCTGAGCCATAAACAAGGCACATAAAGTCAAGCCACGACTGTACCGGGGCTCTGTATAGTCGCAACAGTGTGCAACGATCAGCACCCCAGGTGGTACGACACAGCTGGTAGAGAACATTGAGATGGCGCCAGCAGTTCCATGTCAGCCACTGAATATGAGGAAGCCATCTGGGCATCAAAAAGCAGTCCCAGGAACTGGTGAGTTGCCACTACAGGAAGTAACTGGCCGTCAAGATATAGTTCTGGGTGGTGGTGGACTGTTCGACGCAGGAAGAAATTCATCAAACGGATTTTGGTGTCGGAAAACAGGAAACCGTGTAGGAGGGCCCATACGTGTCCCTTATGGATGGCCACCTGGAATCTGCGTTCAGGAACTTTCGTTCTCGTGGAATAGAAAGAAATGCAGAAAACATTGGCATGTAGAGAAGGAGACACCGACGACCCCCACGGAGAACCTCAGGACAGAGTCCTGCGAGACCCCGTTTTCCTGGACTTGGGGGGGGGGGGGGGTGCTATGGATGGACAACACCAGACCTGAAAGGAGCGTAATTGGAGAAAGTTCTGAATGTAAATGGGAAGTGACCTTCCCCCTAAGGCCCTACTCAAACAGTGTGGTTAAGATGTGGTACTGCCACGTAGTATCATAGGCCGTCTGAAGGTCAAAGAAGACTGCAATTAGGTGCTGCCGACGGAAAAAAGATGTTCAGACTGCAGATTCCAGGCACGCCAGATTATCAGTGGTAGAACGGCCCTGACGAAATCCACCCTGTGACGGTGCCAGAAGTTCTAGTGACACAAGCACCCAGTTGAGGAAAAGTTGGTCAGGCAGATGGGACGATAACTGTCGACATCCAGTGGGTCCCTTCCAGAACCGGTATGACAACACCTTCCTGTCACTGGGATGAAAATTCGGCACCACCCAAAATGTGAATGAAGATGGCAAAAACATGGTACAATCCTTCGAGAGATGTTTGAGCATCTGTGTATGAATATGTTTAGGGCCTGGAGCTGTATGTGCCAAGATACCAAGGAGCTCTCTTTCAGTGAATAGGACGTTATAAGACAACTGACGGCATGTAGCAAAGTAGAGGCTCTGTCCCTGCACATTCGTTAGAGGATGCAGAGCGCCAAGCAGACGTTTGGTGATTACACTTCGGTCTGTCCCATTTAAGGAAAGACCAGGGACTCCGAAAGGTGTCTGATGGCCATAAAGGCACCTGATATTGGTCCACACTTGAAATGGAGAGACACGGGAATCTAGGGTAGAGATGTATCTCTCCCAGCATTTTTGGTTAGATCTTTTTATCAACGACGATCCTTGGGATGAAGTCGCTTGAAAGTGATGAGCTTCGCCAGAGATGGATGCCTTTTGTGCAACTGAGGAGCCCACCTACGTTTCCTAATTGCCTCAGCAATGTCTGGCGTCCACCAGGACACAGTCCTCCGCCAGGAGGAACCTGAAGAGCAGGGGACTGCAGACTGAGCAGCAGAAACAATGACTTGCGTAACATTGTCGACCACTGCATTAATTTTACCATCTGGCGGAGATACAACAGTTTGCAGCGGTTTTTAACGCATCTCAGTCAGACTTATTTAGCGCCCACAGGGAACACGGCTACAGCAATGATGCTGGGGGCAGTGACAGAGAAGGAAAGTGCTGCCTGTTGACTGGGAATACATGAAAGTGATTAAGAGGTGTGATGCACCTCAGTGTCTCCTAAAGCCACCGGAAGAGGTTCTGTGGTGTCCATATCCAATGCGTCCAGATTTTCAGTGAGGGCAAGGTCCTCTGAAGTCACAAGGATTTCTTTGTCATCTTCAGGCAGGATAGCGGACGGCAGCACGGAAGCCGCCTTTCCCAACGACTGTTTATCCTTCGTTACTTCCTTCTTTTTCGTCAACACCTGCTTGGGTTTGTGCTTCAACTCCTGAATGTGTTTCCCAGAAGGAACATCGGATTTCAACGCAGACTGGGATGCTTGGTTACCAGTGGGTGCAGAGACTGTTAGCAATTGGCCATTGGCCATTGGCTGATGTCTGGATGTCTCGAAGCTCGGGCCATTGAAGTGGTCACCCCCAAGGGATCCTTTCCATGTGAGAGGGGGTCCATTGATGTCCAGGTTCCCAGGAACAGTGGCTACAGTATGGGGTGATGGGAGCGACACATAAGGCCCTTTCTTTCCAATTCTTAGTATATGTACCACTGAAGCGAGTACAGGCCCTTCCCCTGAAGTAAGAGCCGGAGAAGGGAAACATTTCTCCAACGGAGAGATGGGTTTCACTGACCCCGTTAAGGGGGAAGGCAAAAGCCCCACAGAAGAAGAGGTGCTGCTGGAGAGCCCAGACTGACTGATGGCCCAAGGACCCACAGAAGGTGTTAGAGTAGGTCGGGCAGCCACCCCCAATAGAGGCGATGCCATTGTGGCTGCAGCATATGTAGATATTATAGAAACAGGGTGAAGTTTCTGGTATTTTCTACGAGTCTCGGAATATGTTAAGCGCTCCAAGGTACCATTTTCCTCTCTTTGTGGAACACAGGACACTCTGGTAAACAAAGCGAATGGTGGCCGCTGCAGTTGACACACGATGGAGGCGGGATACAAGGGGCGTCTGAATGTAAGGGACGGCCGCAGTCCTGACAAGTTGATGTCGCATCACAATGGAAAGACATCAAACCGTCAGCACTTGAAACCGCATGGGTGGGGGGATGTACGATCTGACATAACATCTGTATATCATCACCTTGATCTTCTCGGGCAAGATATCGCCGTCGAAGGCCAAAAAAAGAAAAAAAATGCCGCAGTTGCCACCCTATTGTCTTTCGGACCCCAAAAGAAATGGCAGACAAAATGGACACCACGTCGTTGCAAGTTCTCAAGCAACTCCCCATCTGACTGCAGCAAAAGATCACGGTGGAAAATAACTCCCTGGACCAGGGCTGATATAGATACAGGCACGTCGCCAAGCTTATTGCATGCGAGCAGAGCCAGTGACAGTCCAGGGGACACTGCCTGTATTAAAACATAGGCTTAGTTGTCTAGAAAGGTCCCCCATTCGTCCTAGAACAAATGAGAAATTTAGGAACATATGTGTCAGCTCGACGATCCCCTTTAGTCACGAGAGGGAACAACGAGTGATCAAAAGCAGCAGCATTAAATTTTTCACTCTTTGACACACCTACTGTTACAGGATTTTGTGAATTACATTTATTTCGCTTAATTGAGAATCATCCATACCGATGCCACCCACTCCAAACAGGAGCTCTCCTCAAGTGCGCCTAACAGCTGCAACAAGGATCACCTGGCGGGATGACCATTTCTGAGAGTGCTAATGCCCCACAGGCATCACAGCTCTGGCATCGGTAGTGCGAGCCCTGTGTAGTCAGGGGGCTACAACCAGAAGGGTACATGACGTCGCCACCACAATGGACTGGCTACCGAGCTGGATTTGTGGTGCTATCATAACCATTATGTGTATGGTGCATGGGATAACAGTGTACAATAGGCGCAATTCGCATATCTTAGCCCTCCAAACCATTGATCCTGCCTGGGGGGTTAAAGGGGCCTCGGATACAAGCCCATTCCATAGTGGGTGCCTGAGTTGGAACTGCACAGGAAATATATCTTGCACCAAGTAAGCGCAGTCCTTCCCCAAATGGCTTGCACTGCAGAAAAATTTGAAACTTGTGGAGGTCAAACCCCCAATGGGGACAGAAAATTAATGGCAGAAACGTGTGTAGACTCCTTTTAGTCGCTTCTTACAACAGGCAGGAATACCGCGGGCCTACTCTTACCCCCGAACCCGAAGGGCCCACAGCCCTGCCTCGACACACGTGACCTCACACCACTCCAGAGCAAGCTGATCCATCATAACCCAATGGCTGCCCAAGCATTTCACTCCTCGCTCGCAGTGAATGACAGTTTTCTACCGACGAGGTGGCGCTTCGCCCGTTGGACAATGATCAAAGTGAGATCGTACGGCCGGGAGATATCGCGATCTACCACTGACAGAAATTTGTGAGGAAAGCACTGTTAACAAAAGCGGCTGCTCAGACTGCCATTGCGGCTAGTCCCTGCTCTGAGTGACTTTACTATTTCCTTTTGTCACTCATGAGATCTTTGAACAACGGCTGAGAGCATCCGTCTTTGTATATACGTTTCCCAAGATCACGATTCACGAGGACCATCCCTGGATATAAAGAAACAATCTTCCATAAGCCACCTTAAGTACACGGACTTTACTGGTGTTAAAAGGGAGAAGAGAGCTTCCTTACGTGATAGAATAAACGGTCTAAACACAAGCCCTCCATTCTGGAGAGGCTGAATTCTGACACAATACTCCAAAGAAGTAAATAGCTTCCAGCTGTGACTGATTCCAATATGAGGATCTATGCACACGTTATATTCCATAAGATGTGCTACTTTACTGTAATTTACATCATATACACATATGCTCCTATCGTCAAGATACCCCCACTTCCGTTTGATATCACTCGGAATGATTTCTGAGCATATTTTTCGGATTTTTGTGCATCCCTATTTATTTATTTATTTATTTATTTTGCATCCGAAAACCGTAAAGCAATTTTATACCTAGAAGTAGCATTACGTAGGCAGATGTTTCTTAAGACTGGAAAACGTTATGTTGATGTGGGAGCTATTTAAAAGTAACTTACGGAGCTATCAATGACATCTGAACGGTTGACATAAAATATCGTTCCATGACTGCTCTATCATCAGACCAAATGTTTGTGCAGTGAAGTAAATTGCGTAATTTATATTAAAATAATAACACTCCCAGAAGAGACGGCAACTTACAGTCGAGTAGTTGGCGGAACACAAACACCAAGTGGTTTCTCCAGAAGCAGTCGTGGCAGACGTCGATCGAGTACGTCACAATCTGTAAAGATGCACCATCATTGACGCATAACAGGATTTATAACTTCACGATGTCGAAATCCTCATGACAATCAGTCTATTGCCTCATAGTCAGTACGGATTCAGATAATATTGTTATATTGCAGCATACGATTATTTTTATGAAGTAATGAGTGCTATCAATATTGGATTTAAAATTTTTTCGATGCATTTTTTAGGCTTTTATCTCCATAATTCTCTTCTAATTAGTTTGGTGAATCGTCGCAGTTCTGTGACCTGTACCCTGCGACTGCATTCCTGGCTGAAGTGTCATCTACATCTACATCTACGTGGGATACTCTGCAAATCACATTAAAGTTTCTGGCACAGGGTTCATCGAACCACCTTTATACTATTTATCTCCCATTCCATTCTCGAATAGCGCGCGGGAAGAAAGAACACCTGAATCTCTCCGTTCGAGCTCTGATTTCTCGTATTTTATGCTGACGATCTTTTCTACCTATGTAAGTGCGAGTCAACAATATATTTTCGCATTCGGAGGAGAATGTGGGTGATTGAAATTTTGTAAGTAGCCCACCGCCGCAGCGATAAACGCCGTTGTTGTAATGATTCCCATCCCAGATCCTGTATCATTTTCGTAACGCTGTCTCCCGTGTATCGTGACAATACGAAACGAGCTGCCCTTCTTTGAACTCTTTCGATGTCCTCCGTCAAACCCACTTGATTAGTATCCCACACTGGGCAACAATACTCCAAAACAGGGCGGACAAGCGTAAAACATGTGTGACATTTGGTAATCCTTCACGAAATGTTACAGCGCCGTTACAGTTTCTAATGCTTACAAATGACTTAAAAAACTGCTTTTGACACGTTTCAGATGCTGCTTCTATTAACTGCGAAGTCATTAGGTCATTAAGAACGGAGAAATGATGTAGATATCATTATGGTGTAAGATATAACAATTTATAATATATAATGAGAAGCGTGAAATCATCGACATAAGCAGTACGGGAAAACCGTTAAATTTCCCATCGGCAATAACCATGCTATCGACGGGACGTTAAAGCGTAAGCTCCCTTCTTTTCGTTGAATTTTGGATTCGTGATGAATCACAACGATATCAATGCTGTCAGTTCAGCTAAATCCCTACAGTTTACAATTATTACGACCATATCGAACATGTGGAAAATGCGAACCAAAGACTACGTTTCATTTGCAGGAAATTTAGATGCAATCAGTACACTAAAGAGACTACCGACACTAGCCTTGTCAATTCACTGATAGTGTTGCTGCACGGTTTTTGTCCTTTAACAAATAGCATTTACGCAGGATATAGAAAATGTTTCAAAGGGAATTCCTTTTTAATCCTCGTGATGTAGGGGAGACAGTTTAACAGAAATAGTACTCGAGTTGGAGAGGAAATGATTAATGAAAAATCCGTTTTCGTTATGGCAACTTCGATTTACATTATTTCAATCACAAATTCTCTCGTGGAATGCGAAAATAATATTTTGCAACCCACCTATAAAAATACCTTGCACGGAAATATTCAAGTATTCGTTCCTCTTGTGGGCTATAGGGGAATGGAACGCCTGAAAGTGGTTGGATGAACCCTCTGCCAGGCATAAAACTATAGATGTGGATTGCGGAGCTCCCCTGTAGATGTAGATGGATATGGGAGCCGCTTGACAATTTCCGGTAGGTACTTGAAGGTTCTTTGATGTCTAACCATGTGACGCTGTTAAAATAACGGGAACAGTTTTACTCAACTCGCAGATACGTTTAAACTGGAGGCGCCTAGGCGGATACACTATGAATTACGGCCAACATGGTTTCTATTTTTTGATATCGACTTTTTCTTATAGTATTTTCTAAGCTGAATCCTACAGTAGCCTTGCTGGGTATCAGAAACGAATGTAAACGGTTTATTAATCCATTTAAAAGTTCGTCTTGGCTTTAAAAACGGCCAAGCCCAAGTAGGTATTCTTTCAAATGTGGCCAAGTCCATCAGTAGCCAATCTTAACGCAGGCCGCAGCACGCGGTACCTATCACGTCGTGTTGGCTTACGTGCTATGTGTATGTTACCGATGTCTGCTGGTGTTTTCTTTTTTTTTTTTTTTTTTTTTTTTTTGGTTCAATTCCCCATCAGAATTTTGTTATGAAAATGAGCATGGTCTTCCAAACGACAAAGGAATACTTTGCGACTTTAAGAATACAGGAGACGCTGAGGAATTACTTCTCAGATCATGTGCTTTGCAAATGTTGGAACATGTTAAGTATTTCGCGTTCTTGTTCAAAAGCAAACGGTATTGAAATTCATATTATGGAACTTTTTTTGAGTCTTTTAGTAAACTGTGCTGTATATCTCATTAAGGATGTCTTCAGATCGAAACGTTTATTAACTAACGCGTCAAAAAAGGTTCCATAATAGGAATTTCAACACTGTTTGCTCTTGAACAAGGACGAGATATACTTAACATGTTCCAACATTTGCAAAGCTCATGAACTAAGAACTATTTTAAATGTGTTTATTTCCGTCAACAGTTGCAATATAATTGTTTAATTACATGTTTCGATCACTTGGATCATCTTCAGATCTTATAGTTGCGTCCGCAACTTGTCTGGCTGAGTACCAATTACTACATGTAATTAAACAATTATATTGCAACTGTTGACGGAAATAAGCACATTTAAAATAACACAGTGCAGTTGCGGACATTCTCCAGTCGATCATGTCGAGTATAATGAAAACTGAGAACTAATTCTTCACCTTCTCCTGTATTTTTAAAATCGCTAAATATTCCTTTCTCGTTTAGAGGAACTTGTTCATTTTCATAAGAAAAATCCTATGGGGAACAAACATCGTTAACACATACATACTGTCAATGGAATCTCTGCTTTAAAAATTCATAAGGATCAGGTTTGTAACTATTATTATTTAAAAATTAGTAGAAACTAATCTATCAAGTACACAAAGGCACTTGAGCTTAGTATAAAAATGCGTGACAGCCCATTGTCAATATCAAAGTCTCCCAATACCATTTTTTAATCATTGACTGCTGCCACCTTTTCACCAACGAAGGTTTTTTTCTTGCAATAAAAGACAATAGACAAACAAATATAACAATTGTGAGAATTTTTATAATATGTTTTCAGTTCTCTCCGTCTCATGTAAAAACATATAAAGCGGAGTTGGGAGACTTTGAAATTAGGCTTCCAATCTACTTTCACAAAATTGTAAATGAAGTAGAAACGTTGTGTGCGAGCTAAATTTTAATAACTCTAGCAGTACTATATGAATTTCTAGAAATAATCTGACAAGACCAAAAGTGAAAAGGTTTACTAAATTATTCAAATAATGTGAGAAGCTCCTAATGGCAATAGCAACACACTAGCACCAATTAATTATGATATATATTCAGTAGATACAGCTATGCCTCTGCAGTAAGTATCGTGCCTCTTACAGCTATACAGAGAAGCCAATTACTATTCATCAAGCTTAGCGGAATGCCTTTTGCAGCTGTTGCCACTGGCGTAGGTAAGCACCAGAACGCGAGACGCCGAGAATACGGGACACTCTTGCAGAAAGGAGTAGTGGCTTGATGTAATTTAAAGAAGAAACCCGCAGGGGAAATTACCGTCCAGAACGACTCTGAAGGCAACGAGCACAAACGAAAGAAATGAGAGAACTGCATATTAAAAGTTAAATACAAACAAAGAATTCTCTCGCAACACTGAGATCCTGTAGTGAAGCCCTAGAGCTCCACGACCTTAACGTCTAGATGCCGACAGACAGACCATTGCGTCTCCACACTTTTTAATGTGTTCTTCACTACACTATCTCTCAGTCTATTTTTGATATGGCGGGATATGACATTTGGCTGGCGTTGGAATAGGTAGACGAGGTCAATGGCAGTACTACACGTATCACTGAGAACCTGAAACATTTTTAATACCTATAACACTGAGAGCAGTTTAATGTATATAATATGCCAGCAGCAAAAGAACATAAAATGTACCGTAGTGAAATACTTGTAGCAAAAGTTTTGGTATTGCTGAAATGTGTGGAAAGAGGTAAAAATGTAGGTACACTCACATTAATTGAATACCTCCCTGGAATAAGGATGTAACCAACAAATTTTCGTAAAGTGTGATTTCAGGGTAAATAGAATCTATCACCATGCCTCTATACTATGGCGCTATCGTGTGTCATATATTTGAACATCAAGCTGGTTCGCAACTAGCTGAACGTTTCCCTCCACCTTTAATACTGAACGACACACAAATACGCTTCTCTCATTCAGCAAAGAACTTAGGAGTAATATTTGATCAGCACTTAGACTGGACAGAGCACACAACGAGAGTCAGTAAGAAGGTATATGCATCACTTCATTCAGTGCAGAAATATAAAAAAGCATTTCCTGTACAGCTGAAAAAGAAGCTCGTTGAGACATTAATACTTCCCAATCTAGATTATGGTGATGCTATTCTGCAAGGAGTATCACACGAAAACTCACGTAGGCTGGAGCTGGCGATGAATTATTGTATCCGATACATTTGTAACTTACGTTTCTACGACCATGTCAGTCCCGCATACCAGCAGTTATCTTGGCTACGTGCAGATAAGCGTCGAAGCTATCGTACACTATGTTTGCTGCATCGCTTTCTCAATCATTGCAAACCTTCATACTTATCCTCAACGATTATATTACTATCTGAACAGCACAGCAGAAACACACGCTCTTACCAAAACAAAACTCTCTCTCTCTACCTTCACATAACACTGCAATCTTCTCTAAATCATTTCCTGTATCGGGAACACGTCTGTGGAACAATCTTCCTCAAATGTTAAGAGAAATAAAATCAATTCAAAACTTTAAAAGACAACTAAGGGTTCACCTTCTGTCACAATAGCCATCTTTTTCTCCACTTACCAGTCTATAGCCCACTGTTGTCAATTCCTCCTCCCCCCATAAATGTTTCCCTTTCCTTTCGTCAGCAGAGATCTCCATTCATATATGTCTCCACTTCCTCACATCCATTAGCACTGTGATTTTTCAATCTTCTCCTCTTTCACTAACAATTTTCTCTCTTCTGTTTATTTTAAACTTAATTCAAATGTGAATATCTCTTGTTATTATTAGTATTACTTTGATTTTTGTGTTATTATTATCATTATTATTATTAGTATTAGCATATATTGTTATTATTTAATATTATTAATGTAGTTTTTTTGTAATGAAATCCTTTGTTTATGTTGTTCCTGATCAGATGTAAGAGAGAGCCCTATGGCTCTAATCTGGTCAGGTTAAATGACCAAATAAATAAATAAGGCTGGAACAGACAGTATTAGAGTTTAACAATGTCACTTTTTGACATTTTTTTGACATCTTCATTCACAACTGTTATTTTCTTTATTATTATAATATTACTTTAATTTGAATACTAAGAGCATGGCTGTACAATATCTCTCTTATGTTACATGTAAGAAATACTCCAAAATATATTGCCATTCATACATCCTTTTTACATTATACAACTTCCAATTATTATGTTATTTGTAAAACGTTATGTTATAACAATAAAATATTGCTTTTAATAGCTGAACACATTTGTACACTTGCATATGCATCGAGTTCCAATACTTGATATCACAAAATAGGCACCATAAACAATTTTCCTCTCTCCTGAAAACTTACTAATTTGATGGTTACATCCTTATTCCAGGGAGATATTTAATTATGCTGGCAATTTAACAAATCGAAGAAAGTACTTTAATAAAAAAGAAACATCACTTTTTCTTAACTTTAAATTGCTGTTCCAATTGCTTCTTTCTCAAAAATTTACGTACACTTTTCTCGTGCATTTATTTTGTCCTCTATTCAATATTGACGAAATAACCATCTTGCGTACTTACTGATACTTTGTTTAGAATAGATTGGATTCCATTGAAATATGTTTATATCCAGTGATCCCTTAGTGCACCAAATAAAGACATCATTGTTGCATTATATACATTTATATGGGTTTAAAGAAGATCGGTAATGTATAATACATGAAGTACATGGCACAAACAATATATATATCCTCTCACTCGTCCAAATACAGCCTACATACAAATCATTAATATAATCAATTACCTCTTTTCTGTAGTTATCTGTTAATCCTTACCTTTATTATATTTTATTCATTTTTTCGTTGTGCAACATTTTCCCAATTACGAAGTTCCTACTGCCAATGTGTTATTTAAATACAACTATACATTTTACCATGGTAATGTGTATATAGATTACTTTGTGCACGATTGTGTATGGATCATTTAGGTTTTCACTGAAATGCACCGCTTGCGATAAACGTAATTACTCTTATATCGCTTTTCTCTGGTACTGAATGCATATTTAGTGAGTCGAATAACCAGAAAGGAAATCCATAGATTTGAAATGAGTACTCGCTGCATTGGAATGCTTCACCCCACAGTGGCAGGTCAGACAGACAACAAGACCCTACTAATTAACACGGGGATGTCGTTCTTCTTCAAGTATATTTGTATGATCGTTCTCTCTTAAGTGACAATCGATAGTTATCCCCGAAAAAGCATTTAAGAATGTGTACATTATTTGTGTTTGCTTAATATTACGTTTCTCTTTTGTTCTTAAGAATGTACTATTTATTTTCTTTACGATCGATATCACATCAATACACACTACCCAAACACATAAATTCTTCATTATTTCATTTGCTTTCTCTTAGAACAGATCTAGTGTTAAAGCAGTGACTATCGTCTTCCTGTCGTCATAAAACAGATATCTTTCCCAATTTATTACCCTGTTGACAAACTCTGATATATTTGATTCAGAACAAAATTATACACATTGTAGTAATGCGGAGAGCAAATATTAATTTGCTTCACACGTATTAGCAAAATTTCGTATCAACAGCCGTTTTAAGTGGTTCTTCGTTTGCGCTACATTCCCCTCGTATAAATAGATAATTTGATTGAAACACATTATCGTGATGATTTTCTTTCCTTATAAATTTGTTCCTTATTTCCTTTTGATCAGAACAAAGGAAAAATGAATTTATTCTATGCACCAGATGCGGTAGCTTCACTGGCAGTATTTGCCTCTCCTACTCCTGTGGGTTAACTTCTGAAGCCGACACGAAATTAATTCGTTTTCCATTACTGAGAAAACCACGCACCTCCTGGCGCCACAGCTGGGAATATTCATCGCAAAGCCAAAGGTAACAGCGCGGGTGAGGCCAGGCCCCGATAAAACGGGTGCTCCGGTGCTGCTCGCTATTAATTTTCTCCTTCAAAACTTTCTCCTTATAATCTTGTTTCACAACTTCCAAAGAGAGAGCGTTGTCTCTGGTAAGCGATTCCTCTCTTAGCTTCGGTCCCTCCCACATCATTTGTGAGGCTACATAGCACGGGAGGTTCTCCCGACGACATGCTGACAAACATTAGCAAACCAAAAGTTGTAGAACCGGTATTTTTCCGAACTTCCTGGTTATTAAAGGAAAGAATTCACAAGTGTTAGTTATATTCATGAAACTTTTGGTATATAATCCATTATGTACACGAATAAAAGTAAATCCCAAATTGCAATAATTTTTATTGACTATTAACATCGACTATGTAGTAGGGTGGACCAAAAAATGATTTGAGAATCGCGTTGTAATAGGGCTCCAAAGTTGCGTGCTTGTGTGCTGATTAACGAAAAAATAATTTAAAAAATCTAACTTAATATCTCCAGTTCGCGCAAAGGGCTTAAAGTTTCTAAAAAAACGATAAATTTATGGAATTTCTGAAAGGTCATATAAAAATATATCTTTCAGTATCACGTCCTAATAGGACTCAAAAACTGCGTATCCATGTATAGTTTAACATAAAAATATTTTTGATAGTCCTAGCTTATGTAATCAGTTCGCGCTAAAGGCCTAAACTATCGAAATATGACAACATTTCTAAATGTTTAAAATGTTACGGAAATTTGCTAATATCTCGTATTTATATCTATGTTTTAAATATGTTAGGTTTTATTTATTGTGATTTGATTATTTAAAGAGATAACATCATAACTTTGCAGCTCTTCGCCCATTTCACCACCACGAGGAGGTGGGTACAATTCGAGTTCCACCCACACCCTGCCCAACCAACCAACCGCCCAAGGAGGTCATACTAATTATAAATTCATATTTACAATATATACATTTATTTACATTTTTATACCTTTATTTGCATACTAGTCAAAGATGTAGTTGGCTTGAATTCTGATTTGTGTCCAAATTTTGGCATTATTGATCTTGACAGCAGTGTCTTCCTAATGAATCCATCTCTGCTATATTGCCCACATACTTTTTCTCCAGCCTCCTACTCAAAAATTCACTTTTTTTGGCCCACCCTACTATGTAGTCCAAGTGCTACATACATATGTCGTTGGCAAATATTGTCATCAGTCAAAACAGCCACTGTCTTGTGGTGACATACTACTCCTACGCATACAGTAGTCAGTTCGGGGCTCTGGATTTTTTTTTTTTTTTTCTGGAAATATGGACACAATTTTTAAGGCTGGAATTATTTGTCTGGCGCGTACAATAATTTATTTAAAAAACTGGCTATCCTTCCATGAAAGAATGTCTACCGATCTTTTGAGCACAGCCGCGCGGATGTAGCCGAGCGGTCTGGAGCGCCACGTTGCGGATCACGAGGCCTTGCGCGTCGGAGGTTTCATTCCTCCCTCGGGCATGGATGTGTGTGTTGTCCTTAAGTTAGTTTAACTTAATTTAAGTAGTTTGTAAGCTAGGGACTAATAACCAAGCATTTAAGGCCCACAGAATTACAAACAAAAAATTTTTTTGAGAACATAAGCGAAAACAATAATAAGTATTTCACTTAATCGTAGCAAACGGATATTTACATCTACCAAGGTAGAATAAACAGAGAATTCAGTACGATTTCTTCTGACAGGAAAAAAAGGGTGTAATAAACTTCTCGCGCCGACTGGAAGTGGAGCTCAGAATTTTCTCATAATTAAGCTCTTTATCGCATTTCTCGTAGTTCTTCCTTTCCTAGGCGGTAGCAGAGAAGGTCTAAGAAGCTGTGCTATTAGGTGGCTGACAAATTTGTTTACTTGTCAAATTTAAGCCAGAAGAAATTGTTATGAGTTTTGGTACTAAACGACTGGAGCAATAAAATCATAGGAAAAACTAGGTGACAGGTACCAGGTCACAAACATTTTCAAGCCCAGTGCAGGTCTAAGCCAGGTGGTAGAGGATATAGGTTCCTTGTGTAAGGGTTTCACAAAACAGGATCATGTTGTTATAGTGGGTGGGGTGCGAAACAGCATTGATAGGGATCAGGGCTACAATATTGAGTGTGACCTGGTTAAAATAGCTTCTGCAACGACCCAGACAAATGTTGGACTGTTGCCTGCTTTCATGCGGTACGATCAACCCCAATTGAACCGCTCCGTCAGGAGAGTCAATATGGAGATTGATCAACTGCTTAGGGCGGACACTCTGTCGGACATCGGTTTGGTTCCTGTGGATGCTGTTGATAGGTGGGATTTCACTAGACATGGCCTACATCTCAATAGGAAAGGGAAGGGGAAACTAGCTGGGTTGATAGCAAAGTCCTTAAGGGGGGACACTGCAATTCATGAAGGTACTTCTTTTTTAGGCTAAGATCAGTGTCCAGTGAGAAGCTCAGGCAGGCAGGTGCTAAAAATGTTGAAAAATCAAATATTTCTCAGAGAAGTAAAGTAAAAAATAATGTTAGCATTTTTCACCAGAATATTGGGGGACTAAAGAATAAAATATATGAGCTTTTAGTTTGTTTAGATGCTATAGAAACTGATAATGTAATAGATATACTATGCCTGTCTGAGCATCACATTGTCATCGGTATGGAAAATGTGAATGTCAGTGGATATAAATTAGTCTCAAATGTAAGTAGAGATAATAAGATAAGAGGAGGAGTTGCCATATATTCCAAAAGCTATCACAGTGTAAAAAATTTAGAAACAAAAAAGTTTTGTGTAGAGCAGCATATTGAAGCAAGTGCCTGCCAGCTTAAACTTAATGATGATTATCTTATAATTGTAACAGTATATAGATCCCCTTCAGGGAACTTTCAGTTATTTCTGGTAAACTTGGATGCCTTGTTGTGCTATCTGTCAGATAGGGGGAAGCAAATTATTATTTGTGGTGATTTCAATGTAGATTCACTGAAAGAGTGTAATAGGAAGAAAGACCTGGAAGTCTTACTAGGCTCATTCAATCTGACATCCGTTATTGATTTTCCTACTCGGGTAGTAAAGGACAGCAGTACATTGATAGATAACTTTTTTATAGACCAAGATAAGTTTAACAACATAAATGCTTGTCCCATTGAGAATGGTCTATCGGATCATGGTGCACAGCTAGTAACAGTATATGAAATAGCTCCGTTCAGTAATTCGAAACTGTCCACCAGAATAGTGCGCTCGATTAATGACTTAACAACTACAAATTTCAAAGAAAGTCTACAGCAGTTAGACTGGGATGAGGTTTACAAGGAACCTGATGTTAATTTAAAATATAATTTATTTCACGATACATTTGTAAGGGTATTTGATAACTGTTTCCCCAAGAAATTAGTAAAATTTAATTCTAAGAAACCACACAAAAAACCATGGCTTACTAAAGGTATAAAAATATCGTGTAACCGAAAAAGGGAACTATATCTGTCCGCAAGAAAGAGTAATAACCCAGAAACAATAAAATATTATAAAAGCTACTGTGCTACATTAAGAAAAGTTATTAAAAAATCAAGAAGCATGTGCATCATGTCTGAGATTAGCTCCTCTGATAATAAAATTAAAACAATTTGGAATATTATTAAAAGGGAGACAGGGCAACCAAGAGCAGAGGAAGAGGGTATTACCATCAAAACAAATGAAAATTTTATCAACAAAAAGTCAGAAGTTGAAAACATTTTTAATGATTACTTTTTAAATGTTGTGGAGAAAATAGGATCTAAATGTTCATTAGAAGGAGCAAGGAAATTAATGGAAGAGGCCATACCCACACAATTTGATACAATTGAAATTCCACCCACCTCACCTTCAGAAATTAGGAAAATAATAAACTCTCTCAAGAGTAAACGGTCATATGGAATTGATGGCATTTCCAGCAGGGTATTAAAAACTTGTTCCCAGGAGATAAGTAGGATTCTCAGTCATATTTGTAATAGCTCATTAAAGCAGGGTATTTTCCCAGATAGACTGAAATATGCTATCGTTAAACCTTTGCATAAAAAAGGGGATACATACGATGTCAACAACTACCGGCCCATCTCACTTCTGACAGCTTTATCAAAGATTTTTGAAAAAGTTATGTATTCTCGAGTTGCTTCACATATTAGTATAAATAAAGTTCTAACAAAATGTCAGTTTGGTTTTCAAAAAAGCTTTTCAACTGAAAATGCTATATACACCTTCACTGATGAAATATTAAATGCTTTGAATAACCTGACATCACCAGTAGGGATTTTTTGTGATCTTTCAAAGGCTTTTGATTGTGTAAATCAAGGGGTTCTTCTAGATAAGCTTAAGTATTGTGGTATGAGTGGGACAGTGCACAAATGGTTTAAATCATACTTAACTGGAAGAGTGCAGAAAGTTGAAATAACCAGTTCACATGATGTAGATGAGACAATTAATTCTTCTAACTGGGGAGTTATTAAAAATGGGGTCCCACAAGGTTCGGTCTTGGGTCCTTTGCTGTTCTTAATATATATTAATGACTTGCCATTCTACATACATGAAGATGCTAAGCTAGTACTTTTTGCTGATGATACAAGTATAGCTATCACACCTGACAAACAGGAATTAACTGATGAAATTGTAAATGATATCTTCCAGAAAGTCATTAAGTGGTTCTCTACAAATGGACTCTCATTAAACTTTGATAAAACCCAGTATATACAGTTTCATACAGTAAATGGCATGACACCATTAATAAATTTAGACTTTGAACATAAATCTGTAGCTAAGGTAGAATATTCAAAATTTTTAGGTGTTTGCATTGACGAGGGACTGAATTGGAAGAAACATATTGAAGATCTCCTGAAACGTCTGAGTTCAGCTACTTATGCTATCAGAGTCATTGCAAAATTTGGTGATATAAATCTCAGTAAATTAGCTTACTACGCCTATTTTCATTCACTGCTTTCATATGGGATCATATTCTGGGGCAATTCAACATTGAGTAAAAAAGTATTCATTGCACAAAAGCGTGTAATCAGAATAATTGCTGGAGCCCACCCAAGAGCATCCTGCAGACATTTATTTAGGGATCTAGGGATACTCACTGTAGCTTCACAATATATATATTCACTCATGAAATTTGTTATTAACAATCCGACTCAATTCAAAAGTAATAGCAGTGTGCATAGCTACGACACTAGGAGAAAGGATGATATTCACTATTCAAGGTTAAATCTAACTTTGGCTCAAAAAGGGGTGAATTATGCTGCCACAAAAGTCTTTGGTCACTTACCAAGTAGCATCAAAAGTCTGACAGATAGCCAACTAGTATTTAAAAAGAAATTAAAGGAATTTCTGAATGGCAACTCCTTCTACAATGTAGATGAATTTTTAGATAAAACATAAAAAATATATAAAAAAATTAAAAAAATTTAAAAAAATTACAAAAAAATCCTTAAAATATAGATTGTCAAGTATAGACAAAATTTACTAAACTGACACGTTCCACATCATTACGAAATGTCGTATACATGATCTAAGGAACAAGTATTAATCTAATCTAATCTAATCTAGCAGCTCCTAGGGACGGTGCGAATAAATTTATTAATTATCTTCAAAGAGTAGGAAAGTTAAAGCAGGAAGAGCGGCATGCCAATGACAATTTTAAGGCTCAGAGTAGCGTAGAAATCCAATAGAATGTTAATGTGAACGGGGAAGTTTATTATCATTATTATTTTATTTTATTTTTGGAATGTTAGAGCCAGAGGTAGAGGTGAAGGATCTGGTTACGAATCGAGCTCTCCAACACATGATATTGGTTTGAAATCGCCAACAACACCTTTTGCATGTAACAAAGAAAAAAACTGTTTCTAAACTTATGATACAAATGAAGTTACAAAACGGAGTAATGTCTAGACATGTGCATTTAGAGGGAGTTCAGAAAAAATTGTTAACAAAAGGGCACAGAATAAACATTGCAATACTGAAAATTTGAAGAGTTGCAATAATACCAGTGATGGTTCTTCTAATGGTCAGGAACTTTTCAAGCTTATACTTTCATCTACGAATTTTAGTGAGTTTTCTGTCAGTGCCTAAGATGTGAGTCACTGACAGATTACTGACTAAAATTCTTAGACGGAAGTATAAGATAAGAGGAAAACCTAATAAATATCGAATAGTCAGTTAAAAAAGTTAAAGCCTCTTTATACTAGAGACACCTGACGACGCCACTTGTACCGAAATATATATCTAGTGCATAAATAAATATATAACAGTGTTCTGGACCAACCAATTACAATGATCCAGTACACTTCTGTACTCTTACGATTAATTACTAATTGTCTCATTAGTTTTGACCTCGATCTTATCCTATATTGCTGCACAGGCTTCCAACAGCATATGTATGAGGGAATACAACGTCGCAGTAATGTTGATGAGAGCGTAATGTATCATATGTTACAACGGTAGATAAGAGACAAAACCTTGAAGACCAGAATTCCCTAGGCACGCAACATGTCTACACACATGTCTACACACATCAGATGCACCACCAGTCGCAGCATGTTGACGTTACCTGAAAAGGCGCTTTTGGTGAAGCTGTCAACGCCCACAGCTGCAGAATTTAGGCTGCCGAAAATCTTATCACTGTCGTGGAAACTCCATTGCACGACGAGAAAGTCACGGTATGGGTTGGATTTACCATCTACCGTTATCGGGCCTTTTTTCTTCGAGGAACTGCGTGAATCTGGTTTTGTAACTGCTAACGTGACGGGTGATAGGTATACCGATATGTTACAGAATCGCATCATCCCCTGTCTGGCTGATAAACACCTGCTGGAACGTACGATTTCTATGCAGGATGGCGCTCCACTCCGTATTGCTAGACGCGTGAAAGATCTCTTGTGCGCGTCGTTTGGTGATGATCGTGTGCTCAGCCGCCACTTTCGTCATGCTTGGCGTCCCAGGTCCCCAGACGTCAGTCATTTCGATTATTGGCTTTGGGGTTACCTGAAGTCGCAAGTTTATCGTGACCGACATCTCTAGGGATGCTGAAAGACAACACCCGACGCCAATGCCTCACCATAAATCCTAACATACTTTACAGTGCTGTTCACAACATTATTCCTCGACAACAGCTATTGTAGGAGGAGTTGCCATTTAGAAATTCTTTTAATTTATGTTTAAATGATAGTTGGCTATCTGTCAGGCTTTTGATGTTGTTTGGTATGTGACGAAAGACTTTTGTGGGAGCATAGTTCACCCCTTTCTGTGCCAAAGCTAGATTTAACGTTGAATAGTAAAGATTATTGTTTCTCCTAGTGTTGTAGTTACGTACACTGCTATTGCTTTTGTATTCGATGGGATTGGTAATAACAAATTTCATAAGTGAATATATAGATACTGTGAAGGTACTGTGAAGTTCCCTAGCTCTTCAAATAAGTGTCTGCAGGATGATTTTGGATGGGCTCCAGCAATTATTCTGATTACACGCGCTTCTGCAATGAATAATCATTGATGAATTACCCCAGAAAATAATGCCATACGAAAGCAGAGAATGAAAACAGGCATAGTAAGCTAATTTGCTGAGACGTGTATCACCAAAATTTGCAATTACCATAATAGCATAAGTAGGTGAACTCAAATGTTTCAGCATATCTTCAATGTGTTCTTTCCAGTTCAACCCCTCATCAATGCATATACGTAAAAATTTTGAATATTCTACCTTTGCTACAGACTTCTGATCAAAGTCTATATTTATTAAAGGTGTCATTCCATTTATTGTATGGAATTATTTGTACTATGTTATATCAAAATTTAATGGTAGTACATTTGCTGAAAACCACTTAATGGTTTTCTGACATACGTCATTTACAATTTCTTGAGTTATTTCTTGTCTGTCAGGTGTGATAACTATACTTGTATCATCAGCAAAAAGAACGAGCTCTGCTTCTTCATGAATAAAGAATGGCAAGTCATTAATATATATTAAGAACATCAAAGGGCCCAAAACCGAACCTTGTGGCACTCCATTTTTGATTGTTCCCCAGTTTGAGGAATCAGCTAAATTGCAGAGTAGTACTGATCAGTTCTTCAGTAACTGCATTGAATTACTCCTAACAAGTACGGTTATTTACTCTAGTATACCTCCTTCGCCTTGTAAAAGTAGTCAATGGTATTCTAGTGCTGCATAATGAGTTACTTACTAGAAATATTAGAGCCATAATAGTAACATTTAATGCATCGGGTACATCAAGGAAGCACTTTATAGATGACAAACTATGACTTATTTTGTTGCTAGTAGTGCACAATAACTTTAAGGATTTTTTTTTTCAATATTTATCTCAGTATATAAGCAATATACATTAATCGTGGTAGTTTTTATAGTTTGAAATAAAAAGTCTTGGATTGTAGGGTTACAAGTTTGACTCTGTGTAGCAGTTTAGTTATAAGATACAATTATTTATGTTATTAGCTATTAATATATGGACTCTGAAAGATCGATATCGCCAAATCGATGGTTTTGGTTGAGGTACAGTCCAGAATTGATGTACTGACGTTCGATCTAAAAAGATCTGCGAAATCGAACTTTTCGTATAACTTACGCATTCCTATTTTCCATATGCATCGGGCGCTTAACTATAGACTGCGTATTATTTAATGAACTTATGCCGGTACTATTGAGAAGTCCGCCTTGTGGTGGTACGGCGACAGGATAACTGCGATGTTTACTATTGTTATTGACGTTCTTCTTTAGTCACTAATCGTGAAATTATTCTGACACTACAAAAGTTTTATCATTTGCTAGGACGTTGTTGATTAGTTATTTATAGTTCCCTACCATCACCAACTGTCATAAGCTAACCGTGTAAATTCTCTAGACTTCGTCACATAAATTAAAATTTGTACGAATAATTCCTTTAAATAGTTCATCAAAAATAAATAAGATTCTTGTACGAGCGGGGCATGGGAAATAGTTACTAAAATTTCATTAATGTTAAACTCAGGCATTTCTATATGCTGCCCTTAACTCGTATTGAAAAATATTAATAATCCACTGCCTTCTAAACACTGGTTTTCCACATTCACACTAAATACAAATATGATGTTACATTCGAAGAGAATCAGTAGCGATTCAATCAGAATTAAATTGTTTTCTGAAATAAGTCGAGATTCTTCACACGAATCAAATTTTTCTTGCAATAAATTATTATTGATCATAAATAAATCTTCATAAATGCAAGATATCTTTCAACATTAACAAATATTTATTCTTCTTCATGTTAATACAGCGTCAGTTTAGAAAGAAATGTAAACATGGACCACTAGCTTGAATCTCAAATAAGATTAACAATAATTTAAATTTGTTTGCTTTTCTGCTTTGAAGCGATTGAAGCGCGGCAATAAAGAAGGCGCAGCAGCATTCGTAGCCCCGTAGTTGTCGGTTAAAATTTCATAGTGGCCGTCTGCTGTAATGTTGGCTGCGGCGGCAACGACGCTGCCCTGGTTGATTGTGGCGCCTCGACCGTACGTGAAACATACAGAAACAAAACATTTTAAGAATCATATTATAAAAAGTATATTATATTTTCATAAACATCAAATATGTATCTGTCGCGTAATTAAACACAATTTATTAACGACATACTACATTCAACTGTAACATATGCACAGATTAATTAACAACAAAAGACTAAATACACATAACAAATGAACAGACACAAGTCAGAGATATGTATGCACAGAGTAATCGCAATTCGATTAATTATCACACTTCATCACTCCCCCCTTTATTATTAAAGATATTTAGGGTTGAATTTGACATGTCGTCCGGAACGGGTCACAACAGGTCTTGAACTGGATGCAGCGGTGTCCTGTGCGGCGGCCCGTGACGTCCTTTGTGGTTGATTGTTGGTAGGAAGTGGAGCTAATTTGGGTGTCTGATAAGTTATCTCTGTGAACTGCTTCAAAAGTTC
Organism: Locusta migratoria; assembly: GCA_026315105.1. NCBI lineage: Eukaryota > Metazoa > Arthropoda > Insecta > Orthoptera > Acrididae > Locusta > Locusta migratoria. The sequence continues at coordinate 281,120,542 of CM048748.1, read as the reverse complement.
TATAAACGGAGAATCACCTGCAGTCACTCGAACCATTGTGTCTTCCACGCAACGTATTTTTCCGTGACAGTTTTGTAACAGAGTCAACAAGACGACGGTGTCAGAGGTCCGGCAAGAGTCCATAATAAGGCAGGAAATCTGCTCCGAGTATTGGTTGCGTAACATCTGCCACAACAAATCGCCACTCAAAGCTACGCCTTAGGCCTAGGTTCAATTTTAACATGACACGTCCGTATGTTGGAATTGCAGTACCATTGGCGGCAAGAAGTTTATAGTCGTCGCGGCTGCGGCGCGGCAGGCAATTTGATGGGTAGAGAGACACGTCAGCGCCTGTGTCGACTAAGTACTGCAGCTTGGTATTGCGCTCTGTCACGAATAAGCGACGGCTGCCGCCTGGAAAGTCCGTGGCCGTCATCACTGACTCTCCTGTGCGTTTCCCTTCGCAGGTAGGGCTGCACTTTCGTGCTTCTGAGCCGAATCGCCTGTGGTACCAACACACCCTAGATGATGAAGGTGAGCGGCTGTGCCTACCTAGTGAGCGGCGGCGACGGGATCGACGGTTAGAGCACTCAGCTCGTAAACTTGCAATTCGAGCGGTGAGTTCAGCAACTTGCGTTTGTAGGTCAGCATGTGTGTTATCCTCTTTAGGCTGTGATCTAACTGGGGCGACGCAATTCGCCGGATACAGTTCCATTACGCGATCTGCCGTCTGTGCGAGTGCATCAAGATCACCGACACACTCTGTTGTGTATCCTGTGGAAGGCGAGATATCCAGATGTTGCGAAGAATTTCGTCACTAATAGCATCTCCAGCTAATGTGCGTAGGCGGCGTAGTAGTTGTGATGGAGTGCGATCGCCCAGCTCTTCCGTGCGCAATAGCTTTTCCAAGCGTTTCGCCTCAGATTGTGATAGGCGAGTAACAAGGCATTCTTGATAGTCATATAACGGTCGGTGCTTGGTGGTGACGCTAATATGTCCTGTACTTCAGCAGCCATGTGCTCGTTGAGCGCGGCGACGACATAAGTGTATTTTGTCTCGTCCGCGGTAACGTGCGTCAACACGATCTGGCTCTCTAGCTGCGCGAACCAAAGGACGGGATTTTGCTGCCAAAATGGTGGCGGTTTAACCGCTACACGATTGATTATCACCCCTGTAGGTACTTCAGCAGCCGGTGGCGGGTCTGGCATCGTTGAGATTTGAGTTACAGTTGCGAAGAACGCGGGAGATACGCGACGCGGTTGCTAATTTTTGGCGAGACACGGCTTGTGATCACGTCTGGGTCACCAATTGTGGCGTAATTAAACACAATTTATTTACGACATACTACATTCAACTGTAACATATGCACAGACTAATTAACAACAAAAGAATAATTACACATAACAAATGAACAGACACAAGTCAGAGATATGTATGCACAGAATAATAGCAATTCGATAAATTATCACACTTCATATGCATTCTAATTAAAAGGTTCGTTTTATTTAATTTTTTATTTATAACTTCAAAACAGGTCTGACATAAGAAAATGTAGTACGACTATCTTGTTGCACTACAGCCTTCGTAGTCCAGTGGACAGCGTGGTGGGATGTTACACGAGGGACCCGGGTTCGAACCCTAATCGGGTAGGGAGGATTTTTCAATCGGGGACTGGGTGCAGTGTTGTCCTCATCATCACCGACACGCAAGTCGCCCCAGTGGCGTCACCTAAGGACTTGTCCCAGCAGGCAAAACACGATCCCAGATGGGTCTATCTGAAACTCCCCTAGCAATGTGTTCGGAAAGACACAAGTCCTCATTCTCTTTGGTAGTGCCTTGAAGTATGTGGACATTAGTTTCGGGTTGAATTGACTACAAAATGCAGTAAGTCTCTCCAAATTTATATTTGTTCTTCTATGTGCTGGGTAGTTTCCCACAACTGTCATGTATTTCAGTTCTTTGCCAACCTGTCCATTGAAGTCTCTAAAGCGTATTTGGTCGCTAGTCGCTGGCGTCTGTTGTCGCTTGGCGTATAGGCGAATAGCGAATGAATACGCTGACGCAATGACACGCAGCGATTTCAGACGCTAGCGTCTTCGTAAAAACAAATGAAACGTGACGTAGTATATAACACGTTGGTTTGGAGGTTAGGTGATACCAAACAGCATTGGTCTATGCCAAACAGTTCTGTTTTCCGCCCAATAAAATATGAAGTGGAAATATTTCTGGAAATTTATCGACTTTTCCAGTATAATAGGGCATTAAAAATGATTATTAGAATACTAAACTTAAGGACACTCAATTTAACCAACTGTTTGGCGAATGACGAATTGAACACTGAAGGTCTCTTGGGGGATATGGATACCAAACACCTGAAAACAAAAATCAAAACAATACAATATCTCATCATCATATTTCTGGAGGCAGAAGGACCTCCACACAATAATTCTCTCAAAAGATTTGCAGAAGCACTATATTAATCCCTTCTCCCAGTCCAATTTTTTTATCCATTATCTTTTAGTTTTTCCTACTTTTCGTTTTGATTTTGGTAGATTGTTCTTTTAAGACTTATGCGAGAAACACAGTGCCAGCATTTATTACTTCTTTCGACATTTTGCTTCGACTGGTGGCTACTTTATACGCTCCTGTATACGACACGGGGCGACCAACATTTGCGAGCGACCAAAAACGCCAGCGACCAGCGTCTAAAGTAGCCCACCCTTCAACTTTAGACGCTCGCGTTTCGGAGCAGCAACTGTTCGCTGTCCTTGTTTACACGGAGCGAATTTGGCAGCTGCGTCCAAATTCGCCAGCGACTAGCGACCAAATATGCTCCGTGCAAGACTTTTACATCATTCACGTCATTCACAATAACCTCTTCTGTAGTAAGGTAAACTGACAGAATAGTATGCAGTTTCTGCGGAAGTAGGTAATAATCTCTATTTTTCATTTTTATTATTTCAGTGTTATGTGTGTGTATTTTCTTAGCAACTAATCGTTCCTTAATAGTAGTATTTTACTAATGAATATTTCACTTCATTAACAACCTTGCCTCATTTTACATAACATGCTGGTAGCTTTTTGTTAATATTACTTTAGGAAATTCTGATGTCAGATCTTGGTAAGCTGATTTCTCAATCAAATAAGCCATGCTCATTTTTTAATTAAATACAAAACCCCATTCTCTTCCTACATACGTACGGATCTTCCCCCCCTCCCCCCGGGACCCTGAGTCCAAAGGTCGCCATGGCGCCTGTGGCTGTGTTGCTGAGATAGTTGTCTTTTCAAGACGACTATCTGGGCAAGCACCCACTCCAGCAAAAGGTTGGCGACACAAAAATTTCGCCCGTTATCTAATACAGCCATTTGCGCCATGCAGTGATACTTTAGCTATGGTAAGGAGTCAAGGTTTCCTGACTTCCTTCCATGACAATTTCATGCAAAGAATAACATTCTACTCGTCATTCCGATTCATTTGATACCTCACACGTCATATTTTTATTGGCCATGACTCTAATGAGTAATTACACATAAATTTTTCAGTTGCGTTTAATGTTTAACGAGAGGATTCCGCACGCAGACAAGTGACACTTCACGGCGTAGCCGGAGCGAGGCAATGACGGTGAATCAGCAGGTGGAAAGAGAAAAGGAAAAAGGGAGAGGTTGGTGCCGCATAACTTCACGAGAGCGACGCGTTCTAGAGCAAAACAAAAACTTTACAGAATGGCCTAAACTGTATGTAACATGCGCTGTTATTGGCGAATGCTGGCAGAAGGCGTGTTGTTACAATGACACTGATTGGCTGCTGAGGACATATAGGCGGTAGGAGAGATTTGGTAGCTGCTGCTGAAGTAAATTGTCGACGGACACTTGGGCGTCTTCTCCCACCTTGTGTAGGCGACGGGAACACGCGATCTGTGAATTTGAAAGCGACTTGATGTGGTTACGCCTGATTGTGTGTACAGCGCAGTTTGCGGTACCAAGTGTTGAGTTACATGAGTAACATGTAACTATGGTACGATCACAGAGCAGTGGACATTTTGCCAGTCCATAATTGTGATATTTAATATCTGAAGACGATTTTGAGTGGCATTTTCTGGTGGGCTAATTTGCTGAATTAGCGTACCCAGCCAATATTAGTTTGAATAGGGGAAAATAGCGAGCCTTGGCTTCACCAAGTGCAATAGGAAGTTTTTGGCTGATTTATCCCAGTCATCGATTTAATCAGCTAGATTTCAACAGGTTTCAGAGATACAGCCGCTGTCAGAATCGACGCAGCATACGGAATTGATGCCCATACGCAATGTGAGCGAACGACGGTATTTGAGAAGTGTAGGTTCCATGCAACGCCACAGACACCACTACAATATTATTCCTGACATTACGGTGACATCCTCTCGTCTGGTATTTCAGCTTATTAACGAAAGAGTTACGCGTAATTGCAACACCTCAGGCATTCTTAAAAAATATATATTTCAGTGATATTGTTGATGGCAGAACGTTATCTTGATTTATTTCTTCTGATAACTTATTAAATTTATTTGATTATTGCATGATTCTATTTCCATTTCAAGCGTAATTGTTTTAAATAATAAATTATGTTTTTACCTCTCAGTAATTAGTTAATTTTTTATTTACTGAGAAACTGCCAATACCACATTCCCGTACCCGGTGCGGTCACTTAGCAGTAATTATTCATATTTTTCAACTTACAGGAGTGGTAGTTCGGATCTTTTTGTGTATGGTTAACGACCACTTATCTGTCTTGAACTGAAATGAGCACTACTTTCTGATGTCTAAGCCTAGGATTCACGTCAGATTTGTTCCGCCTGCAGAGGCAAACGTTTAAGGATACAAAAATATTACGGATCAGTCCTTGCGCGAATTACAAGGTGGAATAAGTCGCCTGTCCAATTGAAGAGACAGAACGTGATGAGCACAGCTTTAGACTCTGTAACGTTTATAAAACCGCACACAAGTAAAATTTATGTAGTCAGCAGTATATTGTGGGTAAATCAGTATTTAAGCACAGGACCACATGGTTCGATACAGTACGAAGGAGGCACTTTATATCCAGGACCAGTTGACGATATTGAAATGGCGGAAAAGGAAACACATTTAATGTGAATAGAATCAATAGTATAAGAACATTTGGTGGATAAGATGGTGCAAATGAAATTAGGTATCGCCAAAATAAAGCGTATGATGACTTAGACGAATCTGAATTGGAACCAATGCCAACACTAGAAGTTAATACTGAATTGCGCCAGCGACGCCCATATCAGTATGGTGAGGAAGGTCATACAGCAATATAAATTGATAGTACTGAAAATACGCCATTTTTATCTGAGGCAGTTGACGGTGGAGCCATGAGCACGACTTTATCGGCAGCTGGTTCTTCAACTGTTGCGACCTTAGGGACCTCTTCGTCGTCAGCACAGATAGCTGGCGCTGCTGGTGTAACAGCTTTAGCCGGTACTGGAATAGCATATGGCACGAAGAAATTAGTCGACCCAATAAACAATAAAGGCTTAACGTTACCAGCTAGCGATTATGTTGGGCCTGGAAACCCTATAAATATAGACGCACCACGCAGTGGAGCAGATGCCATTCCTTAAGAACACGACGTCGGATACGATCGTCTATTAAAGGATTCTCGAGGACGTATTTTTACTGAAGAAGAATTCAGACAACTAGTAGAACAATTGGATGCTAAAGTTATTATAGACTTTGCAATTGATTGGAGTCATACGCGAAAGTGGCATTCCTTTGCTGGAAAGTACGGATTGAAATTGAAGACATAAATATTGTATCGCAAGAAACCAGATGCTAAACAACAAGGTATGTATATTTATGCACATATGTATATTTTTTTAAAATAATTTACAAATTTTATTCATATAATAATAATAACGTTTCTTGCATTCAGAAGATTTACGATTGATCTCCTTTGGAACGTCCAAATTGGAATCAAATGCATGGCGGCCAGAAACGTTATGCATATTGCCGCGAGACTCTTACGTTAAACAACTGACGGCGTGGCGCAATGGAAAGCATCACCGACTGCGGTGCTGAAGGTCGTCGGTTCAATCTCATAGTCTAGGAAAATTTTATTTCTTTGTAATTATCATTTACAGAATGTTCTAATGTTTCTTATGTTCACTTGTAATTTCTACTTGTTTCTTATTGTTAACTACTCTTCTAATCTACAGGAACGTCTGTCGTTGGTAATCGTGCAGGAGGGAAGGATTGTCCACAACTGCCATACAGAGGACCCATGACAAGATCAAGAGCCAGGACATTACTGCAGGCTCCAAAGGGAAGCTAACAGCGGGTCGCTGTTTTTCCAGGAGAGGGAGCAATGCCGCGAGACACCATGTAAACCGGCGTGGCGCAGGGGATAGAGTAACCGACTGCGGTGTTGAAGATCGCCGGTTCAATCCCGTCCACTCTCAAAAATTTATTATTTCCAGAATGATCTACATGTTTCTTATGTTCACTTGTAATTTCTACTTGGATCTTATGTTAACTATTCTCCAAATTTCTGGTACATTCTGTCTATGTATATATAGCAGAGCACTTTGCCCGAGAGGCAGTCAGTGCTGCGTGTTCTTTGAGTTCGCAATAAACCTGCTTTCAGTGTAAGTGCTGTGTTCAGTTGACAACCCTGCCTTCGAAGTCAATCCTGCTTCCATTTCAACGCGACAATATGAACAATGGCTAATGTCACGAGTGCGTCGTGGTTTGCCTATAGATCACGACCGCCCATCAACGTCTGGCATATCATCATTAGCATCAAGTGGAGATACTGTTCCGCAAGAGGAAGAAGAAGACATCGCCTCTGACGACGACATCGAGCATAACGACGAAAACGACGACTCTGGCGATAACCACCCTGTTCAACCATTAGTCCCGTATTCAGACTCTGACACAAATATGAGTACTATGGATGTAGATTCAGCGAAACGTGCAGCAACGTCGCAAGAAGGAAAAGGTGGAAAGAAAGCTAAAAATGCACTTCCGGGTACTGCAGCCCTATCAGATAATGGAATGGATAGTTCTGCTAACACGCGTGATATACCATTACCTGCAGCATCAATATTAGATACTGGTAACATTACAAGGTATAGAAAAGTACTCAGATTCTTTACGTATGGCTTAGCTTATAAAGTAATTACACATAAAAATGCTGTATTTATGATTACTCCTTTGGCTGAAATTCCTGTTGATAGGCCATTTTTATATATGACAGCATCCGAATTTGATTTATTGCCAGACGGTAGTCGAATTGTTTATTGTTCTGTTAAAGTAATTGTCCGAAACCCTATAATTGCATTTCCAACTAATTCAAGTGAAACAGAACTTGCAACTTTAAATCAATTTAAAAATACCAGGTGTCAATGTAAAACCTATAGCATTTGCTACTTCAGCTCCTATGGAAACAACTGGTACAGCCCATAAACGTGATTTTGATCCCATTTGGAAATCATGGTATGGGTACAAAAATGACGAAGCTGATCTTTTAATTACAGTTCCTGCCCATCCATTTGGACTATCAATTAATTCTAAATTCTATTATGCATGTGTGTCTAGTACAAAAAAGAAAGGGCTACATGATTGGGGGTGGAAATGTGTACAATCGTCTGTTTCTGAAGTACACCCAGATGCTCGTACTGGAAGTGTCAATGTCAACTACGATCATAAACCTACGTTAGGTTTCCTTAAAATTCCAGAAGTATCTAATGTTACAACTAATGCTCAGGGTGTACCTCAACGGTATAGGCTTAAGGGGTGATAAGCACTGCAATCGTTTTACGACATGTGATAATTTTTTGCAAAACACCTTTAGAACCATCACAAATTCAAGAACAATTAGTCGGAGCCATGGGTCCAGTGACTGATGGAAATTCATCTGGATATAATAATTTATTAGAAAAGGCTGATATTGCTTCTGCTGGTTACAATATTGGACTTCATGATACAAATGTTCAGCCAAGTCTCAATGAAGGGATAAATCCTACATATGCTTTAAGTACTAGTAGTTTAAACAGTGACTCTACCAAATACACAGATACTCAAATGTTATTTGAAGTTATTGCTGAATGTTCTGTATATTCAGATGGTTTAGAAACTTTATTATCTTCGAGCAAATATACCAAATGTTCAAGTAGCAGATGTAATTTATATGTCAAATATTGAAAGGAGTGAGGAATCATCGGTGTTAAGGGACAATATGAAATGCAACAAACATAAACATTTTATTGTTGTACATTTTGTAAAACCATTTGTATTGCACAATAATTCATTTGTGTTGTAATAAATACTGTTTAATAAACAATATTTATAAAATTTGTTGTTTTTTCTTCAATAATCAATATTATACATATGTAATAAGCTGAAAAAAGCAAGGGGATAAGGCTTCTTTGTTGCATTTTTCAATTCTTCAAATTTACGCCATCTTACAGTTTTTACACGAATGTCTTTAAAGTTAGGATGCCTACAAACTACAGGTTGACTGTTTGAAATTAACAAAAGTGGTGTCCTCAGCATTGCGTCTCCTTTATACTTAACTCTAATATTACATGAGATTCCCTCGCACACTTTCTTACAATCTTCTAAGGCACCTTTTTCAATAATAATTTCATTACCAACAATTAATCGTCGACTAACAGCATCTTGCAAAGCGATTGGTTTGTTTTGTTGTTACATCTATGTGACAAACATTAATAGATAATGATACAAAACAAAAAACCAATTTTTTCACAATTGGGAGGACCCACAATACACAAAGTACTCAATTTTTTGACTGTACATACTCATCATTATGACAAGAATATAATCCATGTTTATTGAACCATGATTCTAAATTTACCAAAAATTCTGTAACTTTGTCATTATCATCTTCACATTGAAACAGTAAAAGTTTTTTTAACCAGCTTAAAGAATCACCTAAAGTGTAATAATATTCCCATACATTGCCAGAAGAAGCATAAAATATACCATCTTGTGAACCAGAACATAAAATTGATTCAACTTCCCTACAGTACAAATCTTTAACAGTTTTTCTGTATAACTCTAAGCCCATGTCAAAAAAAAAAAAAAAAAAAAAAAAAAAAAAACTAAATTTAGGATCAATAAAATTCATAATGTAACCATGATCAATTGGAAGTACATTTATGATGTTCTCAGGTGGTATACAATTGTACTGAATTAGTGCGGAGAGAACCTGACGCGTGGTTGATGACGGGTTCCACCCTTGTCCTGTAAAGATTTGTTTGCGTCTCGAATGAGACTGGTTACATGATGCATTATTTGTGACCCTATGTTCGCTGTTACCATCAGATCTACTACTTTCCCCTTCCAGTATTGTTTGGTATCCTGGGAGGCAACTTTACCATCGTATAATTTCAGCTGGATAAGGTAGTCTTTTAATGGCTTCTCTAACCCAAATTTGTCCACGGCCATACCCTTCCTGCACATAGAAATATAACAGTACATTAAGCCAGTCGATATCTGACATTGCTGCAATTGCTCTTTTCCACCTGTGAAGCTTCTTAATTCTGGAGGAAATAAATGCGTCATTTCGGAACCAACATCTGCATCTCCTTGAGGAATAGACGCAGTCATGTACGAGGTAGAAATGGTCTCCGTCTTCCCTCCAGAACAAAATTTCTCCAGTATATCCTTTTAAGAAGTCAATAAGTTTTCTATGCAAGATGTCAGCATCAACCGGCTTCTCTGTGACAATGACGTCACTGTAGTACCACCTGGTAGAGACCTCACATAATTTAATAAATCCTGTAAACCATGGGAACATGAGTAGGAAGTCAGTTCGTATTTTGTCAGACAGTTCATGGTTATATTCAAGCACGTCAACAAAAATCCATCTTCTTCTCCCACTGATGACAGGATACTCGTTACCAGGTACATGATGAGTCTCAAGGTTATCAAGTCGATTATGTGCTCCATTTTCAGAATTCTGCAAAACAATTATACAACATTACTTCATCATCTGCATCAGAATCGGAAACTGCACCTAGACAACCTCCAGACCGTACACTACGAAATAGTGGGGTGTTTGCACAAAATGAGCACCAATAATTATATTTATTTACAATGGGTGGTGCAAATAAAGCTTCCATGACTTGCAAAGGATTGACAACCACTGATATTTTGTCAACACAAAATATTTTATAAATTATATTCCTAGGTCGTACAGCAAGCATCTGATTTAAATATCTCTCACAAATATCTATTCCCCATTTTGATTTTTTCAGGTATTATTTATTGTTCTTAACACTATAATACTGGAAATTTATTTTGAAAACAGAAAGAAATCAAAAGGTTGCATATCACTCATGGCTTGTACACATAATTGATTCCAAGGTTTTCTTTCTGTTGCATGGATCCTCCCTCCCCCCTCCCCCCTGGGGTCCCAGGGTCCAAAGGTCGCCATGGCGCCTGTGGCTGTGTTGCTGAGATAGTTATCTTTTAAAGTTTCTCGGTGTATCTTTTATTAACCCCCTTTTTTTGACGAAGTTAGTATATTCTGACATAAAATGGATCAAAAAAGTAATGCACCTAGCGCAACACAATCCTGAAAATATATAAATATTAACCTGGGAAATGGAAAACCAGAAAAACTCAGAGTATATTTCTCCCCCTTCCTCCCTCCTCCAAAAACTGCTGGAGAACCTGAAACCTGTAGTACAAGGGGATAGTGATGTTCGCCAGGGGATCAGGTGACATATCATATACAAAATATATGTGATAACGTATTTTATTCAGTTATTTAATATATAAAAATGAACGTTTCTGTGTTCGTATTTTATGCGCTGCTGTACCGTTCAACCGATTGTGCTGAAACGTTCTCAACATACCACTTGCACTTTCGTGATGGTCATAGGCACAATTAAATGACTACGACAAATAGTTCAGGAGATATGACGAAATAAACAATGAAATGATCCGAAAAGTGCTGCATTATGCGACGTCTGCTTGTAAACCACTCTACCGATTTCAACCAAATTTGTTACACATTTTCCTTCCATGAGGTAGCAATTGGCGCAGGGGTAAGAATTGCTTACGACATATAGTTCAGAAGTTATGAAGTCATAAACAATTCTAAGGTTGAAAACATGTGGCATCATGCGAGTAAGGACACATTATTCATCCTAAAATCTTCAAAACATTTTGGACACTTGACCTTCAAAACAAGAGGAAGGTCACTGTCGCATAAAAATTTCGATGGTGCATGACGGAGGATACTTCACATATGGACTTCGTCAGAGTCTACTGTTGTATTCCGATCCTGATGAAATTTTTAGATATGATTGAACAATTCAGTTTATCAGTGCAGTATTAATATATTAAGATTACTTACAATCATTTCAATTAATTAAAGTTACTAAACAGTTAATTTTCAGATTTCGGCGAATTTTCGAATGAAATAAAATTTTTGAAAATTTTAGCAGCTATCTCTGGAAGTTACTGGCAAAAAAAAAAAAAAAAAAAAAAAAAAAAAAAAAAAAAAAAAAAAAAAAATTTACTTCGTATGGTGCATAGCGAAGAGTGCTTCACAATTAGTTAATTCGTTTCTTACACTTTCACACTGTAATGGCTGGACAGATTTGAATGATATTTCGATTGGAGATAGCTTGTACCCCGAAGTAATACATGGGCTGCCGCGGCGGAGTGGCCGAGCGCATTGAGGCGCTATGCTCGAAAGCGCGAGGCCGTTCCCTGTCGGAGGCCGAATACCCTCTCGGGCATGACTGTTTGTGCTGTCTTTCGTATAAGTTAGTTCATAACTAGTTTGTAAGTTTAAGCTTTACAAACATTTGAACATTATTTGAATACATGGGCTAACTTTCGATAGCCTCCGATGACACATGGCGGAGGGTACGTTACAATAAATATCTAAATTGTCTGCCTGGTCAGCATGAAAGCACATGAATGTATGTTTTCATAAAGGAGATTTTTATAATTTGCAATGCAGTGAATTTAGCATGGCGTAGGGTACCTTGCAACTATGACACCTTTATATATTTTTGACAACGTTACAGCGTTCATTTAATGAAATAAATCGCAATTTGCGATTACTTATGGCTTCACTGTACCAGGTTTAGATGGAATACCAATGTGAGGCGAATGAAAATTTGTGCCCGGCCGGGATTCGAACCCGGGATCTCTAGTTTACTAGGCAGACGTGTTGACCACTCTACCACCGAGGAAACAGTGACCAGCCCGACTGCAGAGGACTCTTCCCTGCACGTCTCCCGCCACACCCAAATCTCCATTCGCCACGCTGTCTCTTTCCTACTACCACAGCCAATTTGTTCTGTAATGCTCGCACCCACAATATTCCCGCAGCAGGGAGAACAGACCATGAGGTAACGAGACACAATTAATTGTCGTCAGGAGTCCAGCCTCGGCTTATGTACAATTATATATTTTTGACAATGTTACAGCGTTCATTTAATGAAATAAATCGCAATTTGCGATTACTTATGGATTCACTGTACCAGGTTTAGATGGAATACCAATGGGCGCCAAATGAAAATTTGTGCCCGGCAGGAATTCGAACCCGGGGTCTCTTGCTTACTAGGCAGACGCGTTGACCACTCCGCCACCGGGGCGGAGCACAAATTTTCATTCGCCGCACATTGATAGATATTCCATCTAAATCTGGTACAGCGAAGCCATAAGTAATCGCAAATTGCTATTTATTTCATTATGACACCTTTGACCAGTCACCATGAAATTTGGCGAATATATATTTATGTTATCGTATAAAGCAGGAAGAGGAGTATGTGGAGGAGGAGACGGACAGAAAGGGGAGTGAGGAGACGTAAAGAGAGATTGATTCATTGATTGATTGATTTTCTCAGGGAAGCCAAAAGAGTCTTGGTCCAACACGCCACTGCCCGCGCCGAAACTAAGTTTATTGTGCGATATCCCTCCCTGTATATCTAGTAAAGCCTACCAATGCCCTTGAACAGTGCAAGGAGTTCCTTTAGCAGTTCTTTATTCGGGTCTGGTTGTCCCAAATGTTGTGTGCCTTTTACTCTCCAATACAATGCATTCGAAGATTAGATGTGATGCAGTTTCATCAACGCCATCACAGATCCTACATTTAGGGTCCTCTTCTGTTAATCACATTGTATCGAGGTGCTTTTTGTAATTCCCATGGCCTGTCAGCAATCCAACCATGAGTCTAATCTCTCTCCTGTTCAGGCCCAGGATTGCAGAGGTTCTTTTAAAACATGGCTTTGGCATCATTACCTTGCCATGTTTTTGTTGATAGACTTTGGTCCAATTTTCCACGTGCTGTCTTGTGAGCCAGTTACGTAGCTCCAATTTGATCATTGCCTTGGTGGTTGTCAGGACAGGTTCTGGTCCAATAAATGGAGTCTCTGCCCCCATCCTGGCTAAGCTGTCGGCATGTTCGTTGCCACTGATCCGTGAGTGGCCAGGGACCCACAATAGGTTTATTCTATTGCTTTCCCCTAGCTCCACCAGAACCCTGTGATATTCTGCAACAATTTTAGACCTAGTTGCAGGAGCTGCCAGTGATCTTAGGGCTGCCTGGCTGTCTGAATAGATATAGATGCTACGGTCTCCTCCACACACGCCCTGATGGCAGTGATTTCGTCCTGTAATACTGAGGCCAGTTTCCCTAGAGAGATGTCGCCCTCCAGTCTTGGCTGCACCCCGTGTATCTTAGCCCCAACGCCTTGGTCTGATTTCGACCCGTCAGTGAACCAGACAATATCCCCCGTACGATGTCGAACTATTTTCTCCCACTGCTCCCTACTTCCAATTGTTATATTGAAAGGCTTGTTGAAGCAATATGGTGTTATAATACAGTCGGTTGGCATTTCCCCAACCTTTCCTATATTTTCCTCACGCACTATTTTAGTGTGTGATTCTGGATATCCCAAAGAGTTCCAGTTTTTGCCAGTTTTGAGTCTATTGTAGAGGAGGAGAAAGAGAGGGGAGTGGAGGAGAATGAGAGAGGGGAGATGGTGTCAGACAGGTGAAAGAAAATGAACAGAGGGAGGGGGAGGAAAAAATGGACAGAGAAAGGAGGAGACGGGGTAGGAGCAGGTGGACAGAGAGAAGAAAAGGAGGAACAGATGGACAAATTCAAGACTGAATTAAATAAGTGCACGAGGGCGCCGGGTTTTCAGCTAAGTTGATTATAATTTGTGTGTACCACACGTAATCGTCTCCACTGTTGAGAAATTACTCTGGCCGGGTACTGTGGGGCAGCCATACCCCGAAGCTCTCTAGAGTCCACACTCCTCCCCAGAGTACGCTGCGGCTGTACGCAGCGGCGTGGCCCGGTGGTCAGGCGTGGGCGGATCTGCGTGAGGCTGTCCGGGACGAGGCCTGGCTGCGTTTCATCTGCAGAATGCGCGCTCCATTGTGCGCGCGGCGAACAATATGCGGGATAAAGAGGCGCGCCAGCCCCGCGAAAGAAGCGCTGCGGGCCTGCGCCGCCAACTTGTAAGAAAGTGGTTAGGCGGCCGATATGAGGCGCGGCGAGGCGCCAGTCGATATGTCGGCGCCCAAGTCGACCGCGGCCGGGCATCGACAGGGCTCATAACGGGCCCCTGGATGCCAGCGCGGCCTGCCGGCTTTGTGGCCGCGGCGGGCAGCTGTCAGCACAGCGCAACAGACACGCCAGCGCGCCTCTTGCGTGCACCGCACAATGGAATCTGCTGTCTCGCTATCTGCATCTAACTTTATGGGTGGAAGACAGCGTTATTTTTTGCGCATTTCGATGCTACTATTTTCCAATTTCGGTGGTTTTTTTTAAATTTCATTGCTATTTTTAACCTCGTTAGGTTACGTTTTTTGTCTGAATCGATATCGTTTGTAACCACTTCTAATTATTTTTTTTTTTGCTTTTTTAATTTCGTGCTGTTTCTTGAAGATATCTTTTTACAGCACGAAATTAAAAAGTCCTGGCGGGGATCGAACCCGAGACCTTTGGATTTGCAGTCTGGCACTCTACCGCTGTGTTTGTAACCAGTTCCGTATTTTATTATTTTATTATTATTATATCTTGCTGTTTCTTGGAGACATCTTTGTTAAGTTTTACAAATTTCGGTATATTTTGTAAATCTTTGCAAAGATATCTTCAAGAAACAGCACGAAATTAAAAAAAAGAATACATTAGAACTGGATACAAACGATATCAATAGGGAAAAAAAAGGAATCTAACGTGGTTAAAAATAGCAATGAAATTTAAAAAATCACCGAAATTGGAAAATTTCGGTATATAATATATATATATATATATATATATATACCGAAATTTGTAACGCTCCAAAAAACAGCACGAAATTTAAAAAAAAAAAAAAAAAAAATACTATGTGCGCCTCGGCTGCACAGCGGTAGAGTTCCAGACTGCAGACTGCCAGTCCAAAGGTTGCGGGTTCGATCCCCTTCCCCCAGGACTTTTATCTGTCACCACTTCTTTCACCTCTGGCAGTATTGCTCATGTGAAAAATACCGAGTAGCGCCGTGGTTCGGAACCCACGTTAAACTATAAGGACCTATACCGGCTGGGTCTGTCAGTTCGAAGGTCGTCGGAACCAACGGTATACCACCTCCAAAAAAGGACCATGCCTAATAAAGCACTGTGGTGTTCAAACCAATCTTCGGGCTGTTGACTGTTATATATATATATATATATATATATATATATATATATATATATATATATATATAGGGGATGGGGGACGTGTCTTGAGGAAACGTCATACAATGTTTTATGCAGATGTTACTAAATTATTTATTTTAATGATTTGATATATATCGAGTGTCAATTGTATTGTAATGATTGATGTCTTTATTTATAATCCTTGACTTAGCAGAAGTATGTGTTCTGCTAGAATCTGTAAAACTTAATTATTTTTCTGTGACAATGTTTATTTTCTGCTTAAACATACTGCAGTTGTTATTATATAAATTGTTCTGAAAAAAATATGAAATAATGTGTGCTGGTTCATGTTAGGGCAAATTTAGTAATTGTAGTTAAAAGATGGAGTGCAGTACGTAGGAACGGAAAGGTGGCAAGTGCAAGGTAAAAGGTGGTTGGTTGACGGGAGTCGCTTTTGGAAAGGTGGTAACAGGCAATTTTGGCGGAGTTGTAGTGGAGTGAGAGTTGTAGTTCAGTGGTAGCTGAAGTATAGGATGAAGTATAGAAGCCGCCAAGTTAAGTGGAAATACTGACTTTTGTGGCAAACGTATTGGAGACTAAGAAGAAGCTGTGGAATTGGAAGCTAAATTAATTTGCTGCAAGTTTACAATGGCCTCGGATGGACGTTTATGGTCTCCGAAGTATTATTTTGTCATGTTGGCTTGTTGTGCAATACTAACTTCGCCACGAAGAGGAAATGAGCTCACACAGCCCCACCAACTACTGAAATGTTTCTGGAAGCATATTGTGGTCACTAAATCACCTAATCAGCCACCTACATTACTACAAGTAATGTATCTTTAGGTTTGTATTCATGCATTAACCAGCAGTTCGTTTAAAGTTGCGCAATAGATTGGTCCATCAAAAGACATTGTACCAAACCGTTATTTTCCCAAGTCATACTACCAAGTAGGTTCCTTTCCTGGTATGCAAATTCCGAGAATTTCTGAGAATTAATATTATTATTTGCAAGAACTTTTAATGCAGAGTGCGTGTGTGTTAAGCAGAACAATACTAGTATTCAATATTTTCAGTACAGTAGGCAAGTACCAATTATTTAAATAGTGTTCAGATAATCAAAACTAACTGATAGTTTAATGTTAACTATTTTGTTGAAAGTTACATTTTTTTAAATTTCAGTCATCAAAAACATCTATTTGCATTATCAAAAGTGAAGCTAGCATCAGATATTTAATGAGATTTCATGAATCAATAGTTTCATTTATTGTCTATAAAATCCAGAATCAAACTAGTTGTCAAATATCTTTTATAAACACCAAACCATGACAAAGTACTGTTCTCTGTTTAACATGGAAACTGTAAGGTAAGGTAAAGTAATGAAAGTGCACTTAATTTCAATATTATTTTTGTACCCATTGCTTAATATAATCATAAATTCACTCAATATTCAAAGTATCAGATTTTCTATTGTTGCTTGACTGTCATTTTGTTTTTGTGTTAGATTTGAACATACTGTAGGTAGAAGTGTTGAACAGTGCAGCATATTAGTTTGTTTGTTTTATTAACCAGTAACATTCATATAGGCCTATCTTGGTAATGATTCCAAATTTAAACACATTACTACTGCACCACAGTGTTGTAAAAAATAGTAATTGTTCAAGTTTTACTGCCATAAAAAATTTCTTTTTTCCTTGAATTTTTTGGAAAGCTATGATAACTAATGTAGGCCTAAATTCACTTGATCTGAAATTCCATTTTTGGGTACAATTTATTTATTTCCCTAAACCAGGGTGGCAACCGTTTTTGTTGAACATTACAATTAGCATAATTTGCCGTTTATACTGAACCTAACAGCATTATTTGAAGGGAATTACCTCTCGAAACGAAAAATCTTTAGAGACGTAGTTGAAAACCGATTCCTTGTCCGTTAGGCTTTTAATATTCAGGAAGTCCGCTGTTTGACCAGAGTAGGCACTGAGAGAGCACTCTGCAATGATGTGCCGGATTGTCTGCTTCTCAGCGCCGCAGTCGCACTCTGGGGATGGCGCTCTTCCCTATTTGTGTAGAGAGTCCACACATCTGCTGTGGCCCGTCCTGGTCCTGTTGAGAGTGGTCCAGGTTTTACGAGGTAAATCGAAGCCAGGAGGTCTGTTCGACGGTTTCAGTGAGGTGTTTAACTGTGGTGGTGCTGATTCTTCCCATTCACTTTCCAGCGTTCTTCAAGAGACAAACCATTATCCTCCAGACCTTTGGCAATTATAAGAGGTGGATTTCTAGAGCGCAATATATCTCTGTCAATGATAATGAATGGGTTGTACACGTTTTCATACTGTTATTAAGTCAGATTTTTTGCTAATGGTGTTTTGAAGCAAAAAACCAAATTAAACCGCACCAAACACCATAACACATTCAGTAACAAAGATTATTGAAACAATAACTAAAATTATATGTTTTTCATAGGAAAGTGTGCTTGCACCAGATAGTTGTGGCTGCCAAGATGAGGATGGTGATCATTGGAGTTCTTTCAAAGGAATGCATTGCTGATTGGGATCTCTTGGTTCAGAACAAAAGAGAGCCACAAGATTACCTGGTACAAAAAAGACCCAAAGAGAAAATCGATTGATAACCACTTCTTGTACGAAAGTGAATGAACATCATTGACATCGAAGTAATACCATCAGAGGCCTTGGATAGCGATCGCCGTTTGCTGGTAATGAACCTGAGAGGGGCTAAAGTTAACAAAGGGACAAAAAACTAAGAAACACGTCTAATGGTATGGAAGTTGAAGGAGGAAGATTGCAGTACCTAAAGTAGTAAAGGAAACCATCCCAAAGAACAAACCAAAAACGGTAGAAGAGGAACGGGATAAATTCAAGGGGACATTAATAAGTGCTGCGGAAGCAATATGTGGGAGGACAAGCAACAAAAAGAGGTGGAAAGAAACACCTTAGTGGAATGATTACACAAAGGATATAGTAC
The DNA here is from genome assembly GCA_026315105.1 of Locusta migratoria. Taxonomy (NCBI): domain Eukaryota; kingdom Metazoa; phylum Arthropoda; class Insecta; order Orthoptera; family Acrididae; genus Locusta; species Locusta migratoria. The sequence goes on along the minus strand of CM048748.1, from coordinate 281,101,911 downwards.
AGAAGAAGAATAGAGCCTTTAGGGTATGCTTCTAGAAGAGCAAAGTAGAGATGAGCGAGGAAGCAAGAAAGAAAGAAGCGAAAAGAGTGGTGGCAGAAGAAAGAAGAAAGTGGATGGAATAGTGGACCAGAATGATGGAGGAGGATAGTGCAGGTTCAGAAAAGGTGTTGTATGCGATGATTAAAAGTAAGATGAAGAACGGTACGACGGATTATGCCCAATTGGTGAACAAGAGTGGCCAAGTTATAGAGAATAGCGAAGAACTCAAGAATATGTAATAGGAGTATTTTGAAGAACTCCTGAATCCGAATGGAGACGTGGATGAGGAGGAAAAAGCCGACGAGAAAGAGGAGGAACAGCATATAGGTAAAGACCTTACGTGGGGAGAAGTGGAAGCGGCATTTGGCAAGATAAAGGGAGGGTAAAGAAAGGTTTGGATGAGCTAAGTGTCGATATGATGAGAGCAGCAGGAGAGGCTTAATCGAGTAATGAAAACTATATAGAGACAGAGGACGATATCAGAAGACTGGAAGAAAGGAATAATTGTCCTAATTTTTAAGAAGTGAATGTATCGTGGGATAATACTGATGAGTCGTTGTGCAAAGATTTTTGAGAAAATTTTGAAAGAACGAATTCGTGTAAAATTAGGAGGGATGAGCGAAGAGCAACATCGGAACATCGGAAAAGCAAAGTCCACAGTAGATCTAATTTTCGCTGTAAGGCAACTGCTGGAACAACACTATGAATATAATATAGATCTAGTAATGACCTTCCTGGGCATTGAAAAGCCTATGATAGTGTACGTAGAAGCAAAGTGTGGAAAGCCCTGAAAAATAAAGGGGTAGTAAAACCAGACTATTTGGAGGACAAGTGCAATGTACCATGGATGCGTGAGCTGCGTGAAACTGGGGGGAGAGAGATCATCTTGAACAGAAGAATAGCTTGAGACAGGAAGTGCACTTTCACCTTTATTGTAGTGATGGATGATATAATGAGTGCACTAGCTCAAGTAATTAATGAAGGAAACATGAAAGCTATGGTCTTTGCAGATGATCTGATGAAGGGGGAGAAAAGCAGAACCAATTCGGAAGAGTGTTAGAAGTCCAATATGGAGCAGGGATGTACCACAAAGCAGTAAAAAAGCTATATTCTGGTCATACTATATCCCGATCCCGATGTATACATCCAAAAGCCGGGTTATGAAAGGAGGAGAGAAAAGTAAATTACAAGCTAGTGAGATGAAAATTCTTGAGAACAATATTCGCGTGACACAGATAGACAGCTTAAGAAATGATAGGATCAGAGAGTTAATGAAGGTGGAACCATTACAAGAGGAGATAGTGAAATCAAGGCTGAAATGGTTTGGGCATGTTAAGCGAATGGAGGAGAAGAGGATACCAGGGAGGATACACGAGATGAAATCCGAGGGAAAGAGACCAAGAGGAAGACCGAGAGACAGATGGCTGGAAGGAGTGGAAGGAAGGTGTAAAGAAGAAAGGAGAACACTGGACCAAGGTAAAGACGGACAGATGGTGGCAAGACGATGGAGAGGCTTATGTTCCAAGCAGACCCGCCCACACGCTGGAAACTGTCATGATGGTGATGATCATCACACGAAATTTTAATAAACCATTAGCAGAAAACTATTCTTAATAATTAAAAAGAATGTCATAGTTTGAACTAGATTATGCTGCACGCTCTACAATGAAAAATAGAGTTTTGATTTCCTAGGTACGAAATTCCTGTCAGTATATGTAGGACTAGGATTCTAAGCTGGACCAAGGCTATTGTTTAAGCATCCATACCGAGCCAGTTCAAAACAAATGTTCAAATGTTTGTAAAGCTTATGGGTCTTAACTACGGAGTCATCAGTCCCGGAACTCAGAACTTCTTATGAACTAACTTATACTAAAGACAACACAAATGTCCATGCCCGAGGGAGGATTGGAATTTCCAACGCGGGATGCCGCCCGATCCGCAACGTGGCGCTCCAGAACCGAGTCAGTTATTAAAGCTATAATACCTTGTTCATAGCTGTATTGCCTGTACAACCAAGCTTTTGGATTCAGTTCTGATCCGGTAGGCGATATTGAGAGCTCATTGTAAATCGCAGTGTGTTTTTGATTAGATGCTAGTGGAGCTTGTGATGGATGTATATGCTATTATTCTCAGACCTACGCCGGTCAGTGTACGACACCTCAATATTTCGTGGCTTGTGTGCGTTTCTTTTTCAAGTTCTGGTAACGTTCATATAGTACAGATTCTTGCCGGAACTTCACGGTTCGATGATAGTCGCTAACATGTGAGCACAATGCCGCTGTTTGTCTGACAAAGGATGTCGCTGAGCGGGGGCACGTTTTAATATCACGGTGAGTGAATTCCCATCATCAGCAGTTTCGCTGCGCTTTCAGACGGCACTGTAATTATCGTCTATACTGGCGTATGCCATCAAGCATACAGACAGCCAGCTTTGAGTTCAGCCATTAGGCTGACGTGGGAGTAGTGGGCGGATGGGGGTGATGACGTAGGGGGGAATCTGTAGTGTGTGCAGCGTGGCATTGGTGCAGTATGAGGATTTGGCGACAGTGCTATGCAAATCCCGCTGCTGCGTGTATGGTGTATCCTCTACTGCGAATAAACGATGTATAACCTACCCAGTCATTCTCTCCAGGCATTACAAAAAAAAAAAAAAAAAAAAAAAAAAAAAAAAAAAAAAAAAAAAAAACACGTTAAATTGCTTTGTGTAAAGGCATTTCTGCTTTTCTACTTACTTTTGCAAGCTCATCTGGACGTATCTTTAGCCTGTTTTCGACGTTCCATCAAATGAAAAAAAAGAAATAAATGGTTCTACTGATATGCTACACGCAATGGAGTTAAATGTTATCAAAATACGGAAGTCCAAGACCTGTTATATGGAAACTCCGTATTCATTATGAGAAGTGACCGCCCCTTAGTGTTAACTGCAATTTCAATATTTTATATTTTCTTTTCTGATATAGAGAGTCACGGGGTGATAAAACTGATCGCTCCTGACCAGCTGTTACAATCCAGAACCCTCAGATCAATGGAATATATGACTCGTAAAATTTCAATGTGGCCTCTAATCGTCCACTAATTAAGGTAATTATATTGTGCAACAGAAGACGCAGGCTTTAAAATCGTATTTACTGGTCTGAACTTGGTCGGGTACATCGCTTTTCATCTCTGCCCTGTATTCATAGACCTGGCATCGCTTTCCATTCACCCTTGATATGCTGATTACTTCATACTGTGAACACACGCAATTTATTGTAGTGCATAGTTCGTCGGTATTAAGCCATGTATTCAGCTGCCGGGTCATGAAGCTGATGGCTAATGCCTCTCTCAAAAACCGTTCAGTGCAAATAAGAGGCTAAAATATCGTAAACATAGGAGTAGAATTTAAACAGCGTAAAAGTACCAAAGATCCGATGATAATGTCAAACTTATGTCGCAACCTATCGTTTTGAGCTAAATATTTTCTTTATCGGATTTTGCATTTAAAAACATTCGTTTTCATAAATAACTGAGTCGCGCCAAGCGCACGAACATGTGCAATCTATTTTAACAAAGGTGATTCTTATTGTCGTTTAAAAACTACCGAAGCTATGTAGATGTCACTGAGACGTCACAGAGAGTTTATAGTTTATCGCTTACTACTTTTCCGATGCTCTTGATTTATATCTAAGTCATTTGGCATGACGTTACAAGCTATTATAAGCCATTTGGCATGACGTTACAAGTTATTATTTTGGCACTGTAGATTTTATTCGTGAGACATTACACAGACAGTAGACACTGAATGTTCCTTCTATATTATATCACTGTTCAATGCAGAGTTCATAAGATATGAAGTCATAAGCAACTTGATTCATGAAACCGTATCATCACGCATAAGGTTTACTACTAACACTATTCACGACATTACACTCAAAGTCATTTACACTTGAATGAAACTTTCACTTTGCAGCGGAATGTGCGCTGATATGAAACTTCTTGGCAGATTAAAATTGTGTGCCGGAACTGAGGCTCGAACTAGGCACCTTTGCCTTTCTCTGGCAAGTGATCTGCCACTGAGCTATCCAGACAAGATTCACGGTCCGTCCTCCCAAGTTTACTTCCGCCAATACCTCGCCTCCTACTTTCCAAACTTCACAGAAGCTCTCCTGCGAACAAGCAAGACTAGCACTCCTGGAAGAAAGGATATGGTGGAGACATGGCTTAGCCACAGCCTAAGTGATGTTTCCAGAATGAAACTTTCATTCTGCAGCGGAGTGTGCGCTGGTATAAAACTTCCTGGCAGATTAAACTGTGAAGTTTTAAAAAGTAGGAGGCGGGGTAGTGGCAGAATTGAAGTTGTGAGGACGGACCGTGAATCGTGTCGAGATATCTCAGTGGTAGAGTGCTTGCCCGCGAAAGTCAAATGTCCCTGGTTCGAGTCCCGGTTTCGGTACACAATTGTAATCTGCCAGGAAGTTCCATTTACACTTGTGGTAGAAGGCAATAAGGATTGGTCGGTGATTTGTTTTAATGAGAAAATGGAGATAAATTCACTTGATTACATAATTTATTACGTCTAACACAATGAAACAATAGTGAAATAAATGAACAGGTAATTTACAATCTTGCTGACTGCCTGAATTATATATTAATAAACTACAGGTCTCGTGAAATATGTTGCTCCGTGAAGAAGATCCCTGCCCCCTCCCCAGCTTGTGTAAGCGGAAACAAAGGAAAAATTTCCAACCATCACTCATTCACCGATGTTACATGTACAAATCTCTACTTTACAAAAAAGAAAAACGTACGCTCTCAACTGAAATCTGCGTGGTCCTCCTGGAAAATCAGCACAGTATTTCTTAGGCTCAGTCAATGATACTAAACCTGTAGGCAGGTCGCTATAAGTACCGTGTCTCCCAATAATATCACGATTTTTAAAGTAAAAGGATAAAACGAGCTGTAGTAGATGGTAGGGAAATACTTCTGAACGTTAAACAGAGTTAATTAGATACTACAGAATCAATACAGGGAGTGATAGCCAAGCTGCTTACTCATTACTTCTTACAAAGAAATGACAAAACATTTTGAAAATCTCTGAGCAACATTTAGGCCCACCGGTATGACTCCCTGAAGGTGGTAATTAGGCATACTGATTTTAGGGAGCTCAGAAAGAATAAAAGGAGATTGTTAATGACGGGAATTCATGTCCATCATGCAAGTTACAACGTAAAATGCACTGATATCCCGAACATCACAGATTACTTCATACTGTGAACACACGCTATTTATTGTAATGCATAGGTCGTCGATATTAAGGCGTGTATTCAACTGCCGAGTCATGAGCCTGATGGCTCATGCCTCTCTCAAAAACCGTTATGATGCAAAGAAGAGGCTAAAAATATCGTAAATATCGGAGTAGAATTCGTGCAAAGAAGAGGCTAAAAATATCGTAAATATCGGAGTAGAATTTAAACAGCGTAAAAGTTCTAAAGATCCGGTGATAATGTCAAAATTATGTCGCAGCCTGTCATTTTGAGCTAAATATTTTTTATCGGATTTTGCATTTGATAACAATTAATTTTCGTAAATAACTGCACAAAAAGGTGCAGCCTATTTTAACAAAGGTGATTCTTTTTCTCGTTTAAAAACTACCGAAGCTAAGTTGATATCACTGAGATCTCACAGAGAGTTTATCGTTTATCACTTAATACATTTCCGATGTTCTTGATTTATATCTAAGTCATTTGACATGACGTTACAAGTTATTGCTTCTGCACTGCACATTTTATTCGTGAGAAATTTCACAGTCAGTAGACATAGATACCACTGAATGTTCCTTCCATATTATATCACTGTTCATTGCAGAGTTCATAAGATATGAAGTCATAAGCAAGTTTATTCATGAAAACCGTATCATCAGGCATGATGTTTACTACTAACACCATTCACGACATATTTTCAGAGATTTGCCACATATACCACTAAATGTACCTTAAAATTTACATCATAGTGCGATACATCTTTCAGGAAATATGACGCCAGAAACAATGAAATTTCCGAACAACTGCTACGTCATGTGCTATTTTTACACATCTCGTCCTAAAATAATAGACCGATTTCAACTGAACGTGGTACACATATTGGTTATTATCAGACAGCAGTCTCTGTGGGGCTAAAAACTACCTACGACAAACGTGATTTACGAGACTTCATCCACTATTTATTCATCGCATACAGTTTCCTAATATTACACTCTACAGAGATATTGTAGGACACATAAAGAATGTGGGAGAGGATGATGGGAAAGAGATGGAGAAGGAGATGGAAAAGAGTGCTGCAAGGAATGGACTGAAAGAGAGGTGGGAAAAGGCGATGTCTCCAGGCAATATCGGGTTTCACAGCTAGTCTTACGATTTAATGGTCCATCCAGTTCTCCATAAGAAGGAATATATCCGCTTTCCATATGTAAATTTTCTTTGCTCAAATTTGCTATTACTTTGAGTTTTTATGTTTACTTCGTCATTAAAAAGTATTTGTGCAATACTACAAACGAGGATTAAATTTGCTTTCAGCTGCGTTTCAAATCGTGGAATCAAACTCTGAATGTGAATCCAGATCTTTAAGGCAGCAGCGATGCAGATCAGAGCTTCGCTAAACCGAATCGACGGTTTGGCATAATCACCTAGACTTAAATGAGAAATTTCCCCACTGCTGATTTGTTTCGAATCGGTAGTTCAAATTTTGAATTAGCAGAATGTTTTTAGAGAAATTTCTTCATCTTTCTATCCAAATTCCATGACGAACGATGGTATATTTTAAGTTATTTTCCTACGTCACTTAAAAATGTTACACAGAGCGCCAAGAGTTCACGATTATTGCCGCTCACTGTTGATTTACCAGTTTCAGTTTCAAATAAATCTCCCTTTCCTCAACGTCTGCATCATGAGTGGAACAAATCCAGTTTAGAGTAAGGAAATTATCGATACTAATTCTTCTGTGTTGTTCTGTTAAAAGTTTAAAAACTGGTTCGTCAGCAATGTTTGATACATTGATACAGTTTCAAATGAACTTTAAAATGCATTAGCTCGTTCTTCAGATGACTAGAAAAGTAAGTGCAGCAAAAGTTAAAGAGGAAGTAGCAGACCATATTCGTTTTCCTTTTTCCTTGCCCTTCGAATTCTTCCAACCTTCTTTGATTGCTCTTTTTTTAGCCCCAACTGTTAGGGCTAATCCACAAGGGCACCATTTACGTTCTGTCTCTGCCTATCGTAATAGAAAGATGTTGTATTCTTCCAAATTATATTTTTATAGAGCTCTATCACATGCTATATCAAATAAATAGTACTAATCAAGCAGAAACTTTTCATCGCGGCCCAAACAAAAATTTTAAGTCTCTTTTTCACTCTAAATTCAAAGTGGTAAGTATTGTGACCAATGCAAAATAGCTCTGGATGGGATTTTGCTACATCCAGAAATATATTTGATAAACACGAGAATTTTAAGAGGAAGAAGACATCAAGAACTTTTCTTTTTAATGGTAATATGTGTTAAGATATAAGTTGTTTTATGTTTCCTTTTTAAAACAGACGTTCCTTGGCACTGCGTTATTGATGTGACATGTTTAATGACGATCGGAAATCAGTTACTAAATTATTACGTTGCTTTGTATGACGAAGTTACAGAAAACCTGAGATGGCGTCTTCGTGCTATCATTTGCGTTTCGCGTTCACTTCATTACGTGTTACAGTGGTTTTATTGCAATAAAATTTGATTGAGACAAATTTCGTAGATATTCGAACAAGACGAGGTGGAGGATAGAGGGGAAGCGTTAGAATATAACGAAGTTGGAAAATAAGGGACGCCCTAATCCACATAATAACAGAATCCATCTGGAAATTTCTATCTTGGTAAGATGGTAAGATGATAACATAAATATGAGAAGCGTGTAAAACTAACTTTTCCTCAGATAGAACGCAAAATAACCTATATCCATCTTGAGTTTGATAATGAGAAGTTCTGCACAGATTCGGCGAAGAATGGAACTTACGGAAATAAATGACAAGGAAGAAGGTGAGTATGGAAGCACGTATCTTAAGGTATCAAGGAATAACTTCAACGTTATTATTGATGGAAATGAGCCCATTAAATTGGCACAATACATAAATGCATGATGAGTCTCAACCACACAAAGTGAAGTATTAATTAGACCAATTTAAGATTGTTACCTAATTGCTACTGAAAAACACAAGCAAATATGTATGTTTTGTCAGGGAGTTCTCCTCGACACCTTACCACAAAGTGTAAGAATCAGATTAATTACGGACATTCGTTCCAACGTAGAAAATGGTAATTCATACTCACAGCTACCGTTGAGTCAAAGGGTTACGGCCATGACCAGCTGCATTCATCAGGGTGAAAGCATTCGCAAAATGTACGAAGGAAACTAAACATTCCGCTCCTCAAGCGGGTCCGACCAAGGAGACATTGTGTACCGCTATACAATAGGACCTCCAGCGATTCATAACAGCCCTCAGAATAACTGATGGAGACGACTGGAGAGTATCTTTTCTATAGGGCTCTGCAAACGGATGAAAATAGCCCCGAACAAAATAACCAGTAAACTAAAGTCCCCGACTTGAAGTTACTGAATGTCAGGTCTAAATGCCGAAATGTATTACGTAAGGATACTGTAGTTGGTAAAATGGGATAAGATACTTTTATGGAAGCTCTTTCATGAAAAGTGAGTAAATGAGGAGAGATTTCCTTTCCCTAATATATAGTTTTTCTAATAAATTATTCGATGGGGAAGAAATGCTTACCACTGTAGGGCAAAGTACTAACTGCGTAAAGTTTTCACAAATATAAATACTTATTCAGATTCCGTACTGCATTTCATTTAACTCATTCGCCATAAGTAATTTTTCCACAAAATAATCCTTCACTCAAGGTCAGGATTTTTAATCAATTTCGTGGAATACAGGAGTTTTTTGTATTACAGAAAAGAAAATATTTTTTTAGATATCTGCTGTATCAGTCTCGTACACCGCCGATTTAATATACAATGGAATGTCACACGTTACTTACATGTGGCCATTGCAAAACATCAATAATATTGCAGATTTGTTCCGGTGCGGGATTCAAACCCATGTCCTCTACATCCTATTAAGTAGAAAGTTATAAAAGCGGATATGATACATATTTTAAATAATTAGTCATGGAAAATAATGGCATATTACAAAACAACATTGTACTAAAATTACAATAAATTTGGTCAAGATGTTTCAGGAGCATTGCGTTTCAAAACGTCTACATTCTCTGTATAATGTGCAATATAAATTTTCGTTTGTTCAAATTCTCATTTTTCCGAAAATTTGATACAATATTGAATTTGATTTCACACTTGGTCTTACGCATCCACTATGTGACATACATGTAATATGAAGCGTTGCACAAACTTCGCTGAAGAGTTGGTTAAAAGAAAACTAAGGTAATGGCAATACGTCGTCCACTATTATTACCAATTGTTGATATTTACTTCTTGTCAAGTTGATATACAACACGATAAATAAATGAAATATAAAAGCAAAATAGTGCATTGTCATTCAAAAATTTTTCTTTCAACACGATGGTGGTCCATCACACTCTGCACTGCCGTACGTGATTATTTAACATAACTTTCGAAAAGAAAGTAGTTCGTCGAAGAGTGGATATTGACATGCCTCCATGCTCACCAGATATGAGGATGTTCGATGTTGTCAAGGAATGTTTAATCTCAAAAACCTCAGACTATTTTTAAGCTAAAGGGCTATAAACACGAAGTATTTCATGATTTAGACGGTAATGACATACTGTCCCATGGAGTGTGTCTTATCCACGCACTTTTACCTGAACCCTAAGCGGAGACTGCAAGGAGCGGAAGTTTGCATTCGGCTCGTAGCGCATTGGCTGTTAGGTTAGGCCCCGCCTCCTCCTCCCATAGCTCACAGCTTTTAAATGGAAGTGTAATGGCTTAATGTGTCGCAGAAGGTACACGAAATTAAGCATCACTTTAATGCACGACTAATCGAAAACATAAACTTATGCTAATTATGAACACTATAAGTAAAAAGGTACAGAAATTAGGAGCTTATTCTACACATTATCGTCCGCGGCTTTCAGTGCTGTGTTTCTCCATAGAAATCGAAAACGAAACTTATTTGTATAAAACTTTTACAAAATAACTGTTACTTATGAAATTACAATGATGAAGAACAATCAGGAATCAAGAGTAAAGACACAATGCCTACGGAACATACTGTTGTTTACGTCGATAAGGATGTTAGAGAGCATAAGCATTCCGGAGATGCACGAACGTATCCGACTTCTGCCGATCGCCCAGGGCTCACGTAAAAGTGCGAGAATGTTAACAGAGTTCCTAAAAACTTTAAAGATGCATTAATGAAGACGAAAAATAGATTGAAAAAACTGTAAAACTTGTTGCTGTTAACACATTAATTCAGTCCTTGTTTACATCCGTGCTCTGATTCCAGTGACTTTTGCACCTCTCGCTTCATCACAACTGGGGAACCGTATAAAATGCCAATTTTCGTTTGTTCAGAATCATATCTTTGTAAATTCTTGACCGATAGCTTTGAAATTTGAGTTTCTTTTTAATTAATATATGGCATGCAACCGATGTATAACTTTTTAAATTTTTTACAACAAAGCATCTGATATATAAGGCTGTCTACGCACGCCGTCCTTTCTTGAGGTTAGTTAATCACGGATGTCACCAGTGCAAAAAGGACTGTCTCAGCAGAACGGAACACAGGACTCCACAGCAACAGAGAGGAGATCTTGCTAAACTTATGGTCGGCACTTGATACTAACAATTTACGACTGTAACTGGTGCTAGAGCTCGTCGCTGGAAAACTTTCTTCCTTTAGGAGGAGTGCCATGTTCGATTCCTGACCAAAACAATACGTACAGGGTCCAAAGCACATCAATTATCTGAGGCCTACAACATCTTAGGGCTAATTTATAAACCGCCCATAATGCAACCATTCGTGTTTCATAATTGACCTTAATAAAGTAAATGCTGTTATATCTTTGATTGCAATAAAGAATAATGAATACAATAAACTATGTTCCTACTAATCCATGATATAGGCTGACAGATCTATTTTTTTGTATAATTTACAACGGAAAGTTCAAATGCATGTTCACCTTGATGAATGCTTCGATGTAAGCGCCTCTTAACGTATCAGGAGATATTGAAATGCAAGCATAACATATTGGTTCAATTAACACATCTGGAATATTTCAATTCCGTTTCGTAAACCCTGGCGCTGATGTAGCCTAATAAGAAAAATTCAAGTGCGTTAAATCCGGCGGTCTCGCTGACCATCCAAAACAAACACCACGACCTACCCACCTTATGTTATTTGACGCAACAGAATAATTAGAATTTAGAATAACTCGATTATCTGTTACAGTAATATTGTTTCGTTACCTGAAGAGTATGTACCGCTTATGAATGAAAATTTACTTAGCAGAAGCCCTACCTAATTTAAATGAAAACGTCTACAAATTGCTGTAGGTGAGAGTCGGGTAAGTTAACGAGGAGTCTAATATGACGAATTTTGCATTTCTCCGTTAACTCAACAGCTGGTGCTGCGTGTACAGTGGTATTGCTTCTATGACGCGCTTTGCAGGCATGCCTGTTTAACTAGAACAGCATCGTCAAATTGTTTTTTGACAACAGAGGCTTGGAAGTGGACGCTGTTTCGGGAAAAAAAGTTTCCTTCAATTTAAATAACTTTCATGTAAGTAATACTTTTATTTTAATAAATAATAGTTGATTTCTTTTAAACCTTATAGATTTTCTGATGCTTTAATAATGGTTTAATGAATGTATTCTGTGAGATTTTATCCATGTTAAAGTTTGTATCTAAAATGTCGACTGCGATTAAGATGACGAATTATGCAGAGACTTAGATCGCGAGTTCGTCATCAAGGGTTTTAGGGACACAGGAATCGAGCCATTAAATTCACAGGTATTTAGAGATGAAGACTTCACCCCATTACTAGGAACAGACAACAACATCAATGAAATTCCACCCAAAACAGGTGCTCTACCTGAGATATCAGCAAACCGGGGCTTTCATCTAACTCTGAAACTTCCTCTATTGCAACAAATGGAATCTCCACTAGAGCCTTCATCTAACCCTACATCTACTTCTGTTATAACTCCATTACCCCATGCAGAACTTTGTGCATTGTCAGTGCTCTCATTCACCTCTAACTCCGGATCTACGTCTGCTTTACGTGCTTTACTTCAAACTGCACCTAAAGGAGGTGTAAGAAAATGAAAAAGTAAGTTGGCATCTCTACACGTAACAAGCACACCCGTGAAAATGGCTCTAAAAGGAAAAAGAGAAAGACAAGAGGACAAAGAGAAGAAGAAACAAGACAGGAACATTAAGAGAGATAACAGAATTAAAAGAGAATGCGAATGCAGATGAAAAAAAAAAAGTGAAGAAAGGTCCTAAACGTAAACTTGCGTTCGTCGGATGTTCTGGAACGAAACAAAGAGAGGATCCTACAATGGACTTCTGCGACTCACCTTCGAACTCATCCAATGAGACTGAGTACACCAACAGTGACTCCAATTATGTCAATGAAAGAGACTGTATCGTTTGTGGTGAAGTTGAAAAGACTGAATTTTGGTATCAATGATCTCGATGCCAAGCGTGGGCTCATGCTCAGTGTATGGGCATAAATTACAGGGAAACAAAGGAGAAATGCTATGTTTGCGACTTTTGTGATAAATAGACAACTTTCAATAAAATGACTTTGTTTTCTAAATAAAATTTTCATTTCGTCATCTTACCCATACCCCAAGTCATCTTACCGTCCTTGCAGGGTATTTTGACGAATGGTACTATCACAAACAAAAAAAGGGCTATCTAGAAAAATTTCAGTTTTAGGAAATATTTAAGGACTTGCATCTAAAGGGGATACATGAAATCATTTTATCGTAAATAACGTACTTTATTTCAATATAAGGGCCAGAGAAATTATTTATATGCCTTAATGTCATCTTACCCTAGTCATTTTTAGTGGTAGTTTAAGGAGTTCGATAACTAGATCGTACTCTCCGCCTACGATTTGCGTGTACTTCTGAAATGACTTAGTTTTCATTAACAATGACGCACGACAAAAAATACAAAGACTTTCAGTAGATCTGTAGGACTTAAGCCTGTGCGAGGGCGAGATGCGAGAAAATTGAGGTGTCAATGGAGGCTGACAGCGCATTAGCCAGCCCTTGCGCGATAGCATCTCTACTTACAGCGGCCAACTATGGCCGGCTGTTCATCTTCCGATCGCGTAAATCACGGCGGGAATTTACGCCTCGTGACCGAGAGCCGCTGCTATCTGTATTACGGGCTCCTCTCCTCTGCTCTCCTCTCCTCTCTCTACTGCCAGTGCTGAGGCTCCCAGTACAAGAGTTCGGGCACACTGCGGTCCATTTTCACAGATGCGCACGGATAAATTGTCATATGTTGTAGTTACACAATGCGAACAACGGATATCAGGGTAAAGAAAAAAAAAAACAGTGGTTTATCTTCTGGAAAACAAATTAATTTTTATTTCTGTCAGTGAAGATATTGGATTAGATTTTCAGGTATAGGATACTTTAAGATATAACACATAACTAGAATTACATTTTATCTTTAGCATTTGTAGTGTATGTTCACGGTGTTGGACAACTGTGCATTTATTTATTTCTTATGCTTGTCTATCCCGTTGGTACCTCTCTGTCAATCGTCTCCTACCCTAATCTAAAACTTTTCTATTTCGCTTTCATGCAGCTAAATCGTTAATGAAGTCACACATGAAAGGACACAGTACGTAGTACTTGACAGAAATGCATCGAGTAAACCAGAAATTTACCTTTCGATCCCCAGTGAAGTGTTATAGGGCCCATACTGTTCCTTACCTTTATAAACGATTGAGGAGACACTATCAGCAGCTCTCTTAGACTGTATTAATAATAATATTATTAATAATACGGTTCTCAGGTTCCGCAGAACCTAACTGAGGAGTAAGACTCCATGGTCATGGAACAAGTCAATACATAAATTTTAACACAAAAATTGTAATATAAACATTTTAATTAGTCCTATGCACACGGCAATCTTGAGAATAAGTCAAAAGGAATCAATAAAGAAAAAGAAAAAAAGACTAATAATTAGCTTAATTGTTTAACTTTTCTAGTAGTTCCTTCACTGAATAAAAGGAGTGAGCCATGAGGTAACTCTTCAATTTAGATATGAAAGCGTGTGGGTTAGTATTAAGATTCTTGAGTTCTTGTGGCAGCTTATTGAAAATGGATGCTGCAGAATACTGCACACCTTTCTACACAAGTGTCAATGAGGTGTTCGCACATGATGTCGTTTATCGGTTAGTAATGTCATCAGAAGATCAAAAGCAGTTGCAAAATGATTTAGATAAGGTATCTCACCGTGCAAAAATTAGTAATTGGCCTTTAACAATGCCTAGTATGAAGACATCCATACGAGCACGACAAGAATCTAGTTAAACTTCGTTTAAATGATAAATCAGTCAAATCTAAAGGCCGTAAATTCAACCAAATACCTGGGACTTACAATTACGAAAAACTTAAATCGGAAAGAACACACAGGAAATATTGTACGGAAGACGAACCAAAGGCTACGTTTCTCTGGCTGAAGATGCCACAGTTCTACAATCGAAATTGCCTTATTTACACTTGTGCATCTTTTTTCGAGTATTATGGCCCATTGTGGAATCCCTGCCAAATGAGAATGACGACTGATATAGAGAAAGTTCAGAGCAGGCAACTCGTCTCGTATTATCCCCGTATAGGGGGGAAAGTGTCACGGAAATTGGGGTGGATACCATTAAAAGAAAGGCGTTATTCGTCGCAGCGACGTATTATTTGATATAAATTTCGTCGCCAACTTTCTCTTTCGAATGCGAACTTACATTATTAGCACCTACCTACATAAGAAGACATGATCATCTAAATAAAATAGCAGAAAGCAAAACCAAAAAGGAAAGAATCAGTTGTGGAATTTCTCCGATCGCTTATAGAGACTGGTTCCATCAACTCTCCGCCATGCATTTAGATGTGATTACCAGTGTATTTTTGCAGATGTAGATATCTCCTAAGGAGTTTGTCCTATAGTGAACAATTTTCAAAGTTTTCAGAGTAGAATGTAAGGTAACGAAATGTGTTGCGAATGTGGTTGCCAATAAAAGCAGATTAAATTAAAACATCGTGCCTATTAGGGAAGCTTTTCACACCTTTCATTGTTTTAACGTCGAGTCTACTGAACGCGATTGCGTACCATTATATGATTTCCAAATTTACTTTTATCGGTGTAAGTGCAATGTGTCTGCAAACTATGTCGCGACTATAGTTTGTGGTAAGATATAAATTTATAATTAAAGTCAAGCCAAATGTAGTTTCATTGCACGTAGAGCGAGAAAGTTGTAAGCAATAAAATTCTTTCGTTTTACTATTTTGTTGGGGTTGTTAGTGAAAGAAGTATCGTAAAAGATTGTTATTGTGTTAAAAGATTTCAACTGAATTAATTAAAAGATTTAATTCAGTGGCTACTGGCAGCTAAAGTCTCAAATTGCTTTGTGTCCCAAATGAAAGTCCTGCGCTGGAAAATGATCACTATACGGTAGTATACAACTAAAGTCTTATTGAGAACCTAATTTACTTGAAAGAATTGCAAATAATTCCGAAAGACTTTTGCAATTTTTTTGTAAAGTTCCGATGGAGACTGCTTGGATTAATTCAGTAACGCCCTTGACGTGCCAGAATGATTGTCCTCTAACTAGAGCGTGTGCATCTTTCATTTGACAGAGCAAACGAAAAACAGTACAACCAAATTTTCATCTGCGGTAAAATGCGGTTCATCTGAGAAAGCAACTAACTGAGAGCGTTGTCATTTCGGTCATTCCAATGGCTAGTTAATGTTTTGTCACTCGTGACTTTCTTCGCCTGTGAAGTGCATCCTGGACTGATACGGACCAGCAAATAAAAATTCTGTAACGCCTGGAATGTGATGTTTAAAGCACTCCAAATCCATATGTCGGCAGAAACTTCTACATTGTGCAACATATTATAATCTCTCAGTGGCAAGATTAAGACGAAGGACTGTTGTACGGTTCATACAAGTTTGAAAACACATGAGCAATTTCAGACTACAAAATGGCAACTGGAAAGCATTCTATAAAGGTAATACCTCAGTAACGCCGTATTACAGCACGTCACTTTTGATACAAATTCAGTAAAAGATAAATAAAAAAAGAAGATGGAAAACATTCGAAGAAATTCGCCACACCTGCCTTTGCCTATACTCTATGCTCTGATATTATAAACTCAAGTTTTGAGAATAGCGGAACACCATGGAAGATGCTCTCCCAGACACTTAAATGTAATTCAAAAATGAAAATATCAGTCTAAGTTGTCAGGTTTTTTATAACGTTACCGGTTTCGATCTACACTGATATCAGAATCAGACCGATTCGTCTGTAAAATAAAAGACAATAAGCTGTAGATGGAAAGAGGTATAACAAATAATAACTAGAATATTTTATTTGCATGAACAACAAAGTTAAATAAATTGGTATACCTCAACGCTGGTGCCCAGAGGATGAGCGTGCGGTACTGCTAAACAGCGAGAGAACGCTGCACGTTATAGAGGAGAAGGCCCGCCCATCGACTGCAGCAATGTGGTGAGTCATACATTAAACATGTAAATAACCCATTATCGATATAAAAACGCATTCTGTTAACTATAAAACTTAGTTGCCATGGCATTAGCAAAGATAAATTGAAAGTATTTAACAGTATACAGAAATTGGCTGTCTAAGAATTATCTGCCATCTATTTGCAGTTGACAACGTTAAAATTTTAATCGAAGTCAGAGTTAGAAAAAAAGATAAAATGCAGTGTCGTCGATGGTTACCGCGGATACAACGATGTGGAGACATCCGTAAGGCGCGTCAGTGGCGAAGCAGACGATGCGCCAGAGATATAATGGCGAGGGGACGCCGTCGGTCGCCATGGAGACAGGAAACGATTGCAGCGATGACTGGCGCTTGCACGTACAACGGTAAGATGCCTGAAACTCGCCGATGCCATATATAACGTAAAAATAGTATTAGAATTTCCGTTTTGGTGTTCAAATAAAACAATAAATTTGTTAAAGTCTTAAAATATATGTGCTCTGTAATATATTCTGGTAGTTTAAAATGTCACGAACGACAAGTCAGTTATAAAATAACTAAATGCAAAAGGAAAGGTAGCAAAAGAGCAGATATGCACTACAGTAAGTCGTCAAGAAGATCGTAAAATTGTTTCTCCCTAAGGTCCATTTGCTCATTTAACAGTGTCAATTGCTGTTTTTATGATGAGACAATATTTCAACTTCTTCAAGGGCATTCAATAAGGGCTCTTTAGGTGCATTGTGTAAGTCATGCACGTGCAAGCACCAGTCATCGCTGCAAAATCTCTCTCTCTCTCTCTCTCTCTCTCTCTCTATATATATATATATATATATATATATATATATATATATATATATATATATATATAAATGTTGTGTTGGTTTGTGTGTGTGTTTGAAAATCTTAAAAATTTGTTCACTGATTGAGCTCCAAATTTGTCACAACGTTGTACTGTAACATAGGAAGGGTTTCAGGTAGCTATTTATTTAATATATTACACGTAACCTATGACATATGACAATTTTGCGATTTTTGGCAAAAGATTTTCCACATTTTAAAATTTTTACAAACTCGAATATAATATACACTTTTTAAAAAGTAGGTGTGTAAAAACATGCGCATAATCCAGTAGTACATTGTATCAACATTTCAAAGCATTCGGTCAAGAACTTTCGGAGATATAAGATTTTGAACATAAAAGTAAACATGGTTCTAAGTTAGATTTCTAAGACGATATACAGGAAGAGTAGGCAAGACGAACAGGGGGAGGGGTGATATACACGTACTTTTTTAATTGTAACCGAGACTCGAAATACCAACTTTTGTAGTTCAGGAGGAGACTTAAGATGGATGGAAGGAAACGGAGTGATGAACAGAGGCCGGGGATTAGATAGAGAATGAAGTGGTAGATAGAGAAAACAGTAGCTTTTTACTAATATTAATCATACGTCATTTGGCCCAGAGCCGCTAAACTGATCTGTGTGTTTGTGGAGAAAACGAAGCTCAACCAAATGTAATCTACCTTATGGGTTTAAAATACTGAGTTTCTGCGAAACTATATTTTTTATTACTTTCGCTTCACATTGCCAGAGTAGCCTAATGAACGATATTGATTTGATTGAGGCATTGGCTCGGTGATTCTATGTTCACATGATTAACGGTATTTCTTTTTCTATTTATTTCATATGAGAGTGAGCCACAGCGAAGCTTGGCCGGTTTTAGCTAGAAATAAGTAAATTATAAAACCTTTTTGCTGACTTGACTGATATTTTCATTTCTGAATCTATATTAGTTCGCAGCATTCCTAAAAGGAAACAATGTGTTTCAAACTCATTATCTTAAATGTAATTTGCAGATTAATACGCAGATGTAGACTTAAGAAGGCCATGCTGTCAGACATGTACATTAGTAAGATCTGCAGAAACGATTGTGATATGAACCATGTCGGACCGCGGGTCCAAGTCAATATGCAGTGGGCCAGGTTCAGAGAGGAGAGATTGGGTAATGGGATTGTGAGGGTCCAATATTTAAGGAGATTAATTGGAAACAGATATGTTCAAAGAAGATGAGGAGGTAGGGGAAGGGGATGAGATGGATCCGCATGGAAGGTGGAGACTGTGTATGGAAGGCAACATGCACAACATGGTACTCTAGGATTTTGAAGGGATTTTAAAAGTGTTGGAAGGAACAGATCAACGCGGGGTTGGCAAAGGACAGGGTCGTAAGGATGGGTGCAGTCCTCACGCTCAGTCTGAACGGAGTTTGAGGAGACGGACGCAGTTTTCGGCTTTCTCTTGGATGAACCTGATGATTCCAGGCAATGTTTCCGTCAAGGGTAAGACATAGATACCTGGGGTGAACTAGGAAATATAGTCACGGAGGATCAGGTAAAGTGGAAAGAGTTTGTCGACCTGTGATGATCGCTCGGCTTTTGATGGGATTGATAGGAACTTCTGTTCGCACGAAGAGGAGAACTGGGTTAGGTGGATTTGGAGAAAGTGCTTGGCAAGGCAGGGAGCCAAGATAAGGGAGGCGGTGTCATAAGCGTATTGGAATAGGTAGACTATTGGAGGCTGCGGTACGTCAGAAGTATAGAGGAAGAGAGGAGAGAGGACTAGTCTAAGAGGCACACTGGCATAGGGGTAGAATGTGCGAGAGTCAAAATTATGAGTGGTATCGTACGAGGGTCGTTGGGAGAGAAAGAAGTTAATGGCCTGGATTTATTTGATAAGGACTTAGTTTTGGATTTTGAACAGCAGACCTTAATGGTACCAGCCCTTAATGATACACCCACTCATATGCGTGTTCGACATCTAGTGACACAAAGGTAGCGTAACGACAGAAGTTTGAGAAAGAGGTGCTTGATGTAAAGGAGTTTTCGGTGGAGGACGACGGTCGAAACTCACACTGGGTTTCTCGAAGGAAATGGTGATGATGGATTCGATGTGAATTATTGGTTTCGACGACCATTCTAAACACCAGGGTAAGACAGATTTCATTATAGGAAGAGATATGAGAGGGAGGTTGGTTTGGTTTAGGAAACCTAATGATGTGGGATATTTTCTATGGGTCAGGGTAGTATTTGCTAATAAGTAGTTGCTGCAAAGGAAGACTAGTGAAAGTGACAGGTCTTTCCTTTAGGTGGTCATAAGTGAGGAAGTCGTGACTGGGACCGTGCATATTGTGTGTAGTAAGCTGGATATCATGAGCAAGTGATGGGTGTATTGAATCCGACGAGATGAGGTCCGAGTACTGGAAGCTGGATCGAGGTGAAGGTTGGTAGTATCAATGCAGTCACAAACGTCAGGGGTGAGCCAGTAATCAGTCAGGAAAGGTGAAGACGTCAGAGAGGCAGGAAACGAAATCCTTGGCGTTACTATCAGGAAAGGAGCGGTCGAGGTGAAGGAGCAGCTATTGGAGAGTGGAAAGCATTTCCGTACTTGGAGGAGCGAAAGGGGTGTGATGCCAGGTAGATGCGTTTCTCTGCAATGAGAAGACTGTACATGTGTTACTGCAGTTCCCAGTAGCTAAAGAGTGCATCCCAGTCACAGGTGTGGAGAAAGGCTTAATAAATGCGATGGGATTCATGGAGGAGAAGAGTGGCCTGTGAGGGGAGGCCCAGGCAGTGAGTATGACTGGCTTTTTGGGGATGTGGGCGGTAATGGCTCAGATAATGTCCACTTGAGGAAGGAGGTAGCATTGTCACTGATCTGTGGAGAGAGTGACTTTCGACATGTTGGATGATGGAGTGGTACAGCCAAGACGGGTGGGGGAGGTATGACGACGTTAAGGATGACAGGATGGGTGTGGTGGGGGAGGTGAACGATATTGCCTTTAATGGAAGGTAAGATCTGTTGTTATGGAGAAGTACGGGAAAGGAGAACAGAGGCGATCACGTAGGTTGAGAATATTCTGTCAATTTGGGAATGGAAGGGAGGAGAGGGGTAGACAAAAGAACTCGCATCATGGTGCAGTTATAGTAAGGCAGGGGAAGAACATACTAAGGTTAACATTTTCAGAGTATGGGGTGAGGCAGAACTTGGTGACATCAGAGTCGGCCAATATCAAACGCACCTCCTTCTAGCGGGCAGGGGGACTTGATGATATGGCACGACTGAAGAAAGGTTTTGCGAAGGATAAAATATTCCATGAGGTGGTGGAAGAGGGTGTAGTAATAAGTACAGAGGAAGCGGATGTTCTTCTAAAGGATTCAGTATTGCTGCTCTAGTGTAAGGGAAGGTAATGACTGGGGAGGAGACGGAGAGGATAATGGGAACAGAATGAACTTAGTCTCTGGTGTGGTGGAGAGAGAAGTTTAAGTGGGCTTGGTTGTAAGAATATGCAAATAATTACAGTTGCACAACTGAGGGCCATTTAATCGAGGGTGTGAGGGCTTTGGAAGGAGTGGACGTTCTGGAGCATTATGGTAACACAGTGGATGATTTGTTACTTTCTGTCCACACTTGAAACTTTATTAATGCCTTAGGCATTTCGACATTTCGTCATTTTCGAAGGCCAAACTTTGTTAAAAGTTTCCACCCTTAAAATAATTTGTGTCACAGACATACGTTATTATGTATATAACAGTTGTTTAAAATACATCCTCAGATCATCTCTTTGTTACAAGGACTAGTACAGGATAAGTGGATGATGTCCCTGACTGTGGGAGTGTGAAGTAAGTAATCAAGCACATGACTGCAACCGGATTGTTTGATCATTCCAAAAACTCCCTTCACGCTCTCTTGCGGGATCGTAGAACCTGTCAATATTCCCTTGGCCATATAGGTGCAGCAGTCTTTGGTAGCAATATAATACACGATACTACGCTAAGAATTCAGACACCCCATAATTATTGAAATACGGTTGAAATTAAGGGCACGAATTTCTAGGTTAAACCAAGTCAAGGCATCCAGCATTATGTCGAAGAAAATCTGCATAAATATACTGTGTTTTATAAGCCGCTCTTGATAGCAAGCGTTGTATGAATGTAGATGAAATCAGTGAAGCGGAATGCGAACGCCTTTCAATCAAAATTGCCATCTGCTCCCCCCCCCCTCCCTTAAACGGTTATTAGATATTGTCGGGAATGTGCGATATTCGAGCACAATAATTTGGCTCACGCTGTGCAGATACTCACTGCATACTGTCTGGCTTCCTCTGTCCAATCCGCAGCTGCAGACCTGTGGCGCAGCAATATCCATCAGCCCTCGAAGTAGCAGGAGGTCATTGACCGCTGGTTCCTTTGTCGTGCAGGCTTTCTGCAAGCTGCTAAGGGGACGCCCGTGAATGAACAGCTGATTGTCCTCTGTTCTGAGAAGCGATTGCCATTTCCATGGAATGCACAAATTCCAGGTCACCCGCATGCCAGCTGCTCTTGGCTAAGTCCTACTACTCGCCTGTGGAGAAATTATTATAGTAGTGGTTCTCAGATAAGACAAAAGGGAAATACGGCATCACAAAAGATTTTGTAAGATAGGATAGAAATATTATTCCAACATATCTAGGACTTAATACCAAGTAAATCAATCATCTGAATTAATGTGTGAATATATTTCTGCGTGGAGACGGAATGACGCGTGTAAACCTTTATTACGAAATTTTATCTTTGGATCTTGCGTTAAATAATTATTACTCAATTTTATATGTGAGATTACGCTTGAGTGAATAAACTGTTACAAAGCACGCTGGTGTAATCACAAGAAAATAGACAGCGAATATATCAGACCTACGAGTAAATTCAGTGCCACCGTAAGTAAAATTCAGCAACTCTAGATTTATCTACATCGTTATGCAACGGAAGTTAATATCTTTGAGGTCAACATCTCGCTTAGCAAAAAATAAATCTAAATTGTTAAAAGACGCACTAACTTAGAAATTGACATTAGACAAGAATATAGAGGAATGGTTATGTGACGATCATATTTTGTGGCGCTCCAACCAAAATAATGTTCAAATGTTTGTAAATCTATCGGACCAAACTGCGTGGTCATCAGTCCGTAGCTTACAAACTACTTAAATCTAGGTAAACTAACCTAAGGACAAACACACACACACACACCCATGCCCTAGAGAGGACTCGAACCTCCACGGGGAGCAACCGCGCGCTCCGCAGCGAGACGCTTTAGACCGCTCGGCTACTCCACCGCGGGGCGCTCCAACCAGTACGTGCACTAAATGAAGTCATAATTTCCAAAGAGTCGGGTACGAATGTGTTCTATAACATGTGCCACTACACCAGTACACAAGATATTGTGATAGCAGGTATAGAGAAGATATAAAATGTAGAAAGTCAGTTTGAACAGAAGCATTTCTGCAGAAGAACCATTCGTTAGACTCAAAAGATGTTTGAAAATTTAAGGATACTTCCGAAGACATTTATCTAAAGCGTGGCATTGTATGGGATTGGAAAGTGGACGAAAGCACTTGCGGCAGAAGAGACTGAAGCTTTTGAAATAACATAATAACAAAGAATACTGAAGATCAAGAAACTATTAAGGCTGCTCTGAAAAGAACTGGAAAATTGGAGAGAACAAAATGGGTTTCGTAACTCGACCAACAGAATGCATTGAACAATAGTAGACATTCACAGACATTAGGAATGGAGGAATGTTTGTTCTTGTTGTTGGGAGAATACGAGTACATTAGGCAGATCCAAATCGATATGGATTTTCTTTGTTAATCAAACATGAAGATAACAGCGTGAGAACTTCTCAGAGTAATATCTAGACTTAAGCCAACAACAAGACCGATTCTCGATTTTAACTGTGAATTTTTAGTCTCAGTCACAGAAAATGGACGTATTAAAATCTATGCTGCGCGTGGGACCTTCTACTCATTGTCATTTGTGCTCTAACACCTTATGATCAAGTGATGAGCCAGCTCCTCACCAAGGAAACCTGATGATGATCATTACTGATCGAAACCGGTCATTATAACGAAATAAATATTTATTGCGATTTAGACTTCTGCAATTTCTGTTTCACCCCAGACATCACATAAAATACAAGAGATATTGAAAAACCCACTTTCACGGTCATGAACTACGGTAGGGGCTTATGAAAGTAGGTTTTATGACACACTTTAAAACGTGAAGAAATATTATTTTCAACACAAACTTATGTTTTTTTAATGGATACCCCATATTATTTCTTAAGCAATCGATAGGTAGAAAAATTACAAAAAGAATGGCGTCGATTGCATCGCGATGCGCCAATTACATCCGGAGAAACTGCGAAGCGAAGTTGTCGTTTGAAATACATGAGGCGCACTGCTAGCGCATGTCCGACGCTGAACCGTGAGTCTCGCTTGAGCCTTGAACATGCGCTAGCACCGCGCCTCATGTATTTCAAACGACAACTTCGCTTCGCAGTTTCTCCGGATGTAATTGACGCATCGCGATGCAACCAACGCCATTCTTTTTGTGATTTTTCATCCATTGCTTAAGAAATAATATGGGCTATCAATTAAAAAAAAACTTAATTTTGTGTTGAAGTTTTAGAGTGTCTCATAGTACCTACTTTCATAAGCCCTTTCCGTACGCTCATGACCATAATAGTCGTTTTTCAATAACTGTTGTAGTTTCAGAGATATCTGGGGTGACACAGTTGAGTGGGACACCCTGTATATATCATTGCGTTGAAGTATATTTAGTCCCCTATGTTTGGGTTGAGCAACGGCCGTGTTGTAGATGATACATGACATCCCACTAGATAGCCGAAGTACCAAACGGTCCCTGATAGAACACCTTCGTTAGGCAGATATAATATAAGGGTCTACGTACGAGATCATGTATATGGACTTTGATTATGTGACGCTAGTTAACTAAGTAGGGTATAGAAATGGGTCTATATACGAGATATTCTATATGGACGCTGGTTATGTGATGTTATCATCTAAGTAGGGATATGCATATGAGAGACATGAGTTACAGAATAGTAATAAAGGATTTATAACATTATTGGCTGAAAGTGTGTATTGGTCTATTTAAAAGTAATTACGAGCAGTCGTGTACCAGTTATCTTAGGCCAAGTTAAGCAATGTCCGGCTTGGCTATTGCTTGTATGGTTCACCGATCGGATGTGCCGAGTGCTGTTGGCAATCGCATTGTACTAATCGTGAGTCCCACGAAGACCTACTTGACTGGAAGATAATCAGCACTACGGCGTAAAGGAATCGTTGTCGCCTTCACCTGTGCCTATCGTGACCTGTAGCACGCTGTACAGATTAGTTTAGTTTTAGGTGAACACGGTGTGGACTGCGATGGCGAAAAGTTCTTAAATGTTGTGCGATCTAGAATTATTAGAAATGCCTCCACCAAGTTTTCACTAACCCGTTACATAGTAATTCAATGTTTGACATCAATGAGATTACTTATATTCATACATGATCCTCTTTTCCCATTTTATTTTAGAGAGCTTCCATCTATGTTCATAAAGAAACACACGTGGTGGCCTATTGTGGGCATTTTACTGAAATGCACAATTAAGCTGATAAACTTGAAACTTACCAAGCGTTAAAAAATTAGCAATAAATGGTTTCTAAGCAATATCGCTGATTTTATTTTAATTTTTGGTGACTGTTTTCAGTACACTATTGGTATCATCATCTGATCTTTAAAACTGAGTTTAAAACGTATTGTACAGATTATATGTTACATGGGATAAAATTATGTAAATTATGTATCAAAATATTTCAGTGTAAACCCAAAAAGTTACTTTTGAATACTGTAACAGTCAACGTCACTTTAGTAAAAGCCAGGTGTGTTACTATTTGTAGCATAAGACATGTGAAATTGAAACTCAGTTTTGAAAAATCAGACGATGGTACCAATAGGGCATCGAAAACGATCGTCAAAATCAAAGTAAAATCAACGGTTTAGCCTTCATTTGTTACTAAATTATTTGATCGCACCAACTAAACCTAAATTGTGCCATATAGTTAACAAATAAACTGGGAGAAGATCGTGGAGAAAAATTAAAAACTTTACATGATATCGCCTGTACCGTAATGTGGTATTGGGCCGGATGATCAGACCAATAATCGAATCCGCCCAGATGGTTAACAGCGAGTATTGGTTTGTTGGCCAGCCTGGGTGTTGGTGCCACGGTGGAGCGGCCGAGCGCGTTGAGGCTCTATGCAGGCCGTTACCCGTCGGGCATGGATGTTTGTGCTGTCTTTAGTATAAACTAGTTCATAAGTTGTTTGTAAGTTTAGGGTAAAGTCCCATTAGCTTCACAAACATTGTGTTATTGAAGACAATGTGGCGCCGTTCCTCGTTAGTGGGGAATGTTAGCAGACGACCAAATGCCTCTGTAACGAGTATCAATGCACTATATATTTCAGAGGTTGGCAATATGCACAGTTACAATACAGATACTGATGACAGTAATGTCACATACATGAAGTTTAAATGGGTGGTGCATTCGTAGAGCTGTCGGTTATACCCCAGTGATTAATTTCAAATGAGACTTTGAACGCGGAATCTTAGGTGGAGCTTTAGGCATGAGACAATCCGTTTTGGAAGTGCCAAGTTTGTGCTGATAATTACAAACTTCAGGCACTCCTGAGGCTCTCTCCGTCTGCAACTAATTAACGAGAGCAGTGGCGTTTGTGTAACGGTGTTAATACTGCTTGAAATGACCGTAGAAATCAACATAGCTGTTTGGTCAGTGCGGCGCAATTTGTCTGTAATGGGGTAACGACCGAGTGCCTCTGCATGGAGTTAGTCTGCACAGTATCACCACTCCACAATAGGTCAATCACAGCGAATGATTTGACCACCCACATCGCCCGACTTGAGGCCCAAAGTGATCTACATCTACATCTACATGGGATACTCTGCAAATTACATTTAATTGCCTGGCAGAGGGTTCATCGAACCACAATTATACTATTTATCTCCCATTCCATTCTCGAATAGCGCGCGGGAAGAAAGAACACCTGAATCTCTCTGTTCGAGCTCTGATTTCTCGTATTTTATTCTGATGATCATTTGTACCTATGTAAGTGGGAGTCAACAATATATTTTCGCATTCGGAGGAGAATGTTGGCGATTGGAGTTTCGCAAGTAGCCCACGCCGCAGCGATAAGCGCCGTTGTTGTAATGATTCCCATCCCAGATCCTGTATCATTTCCGTAACACTGTCTCCCCCGTATCGTGACAATACGAAACGAGCTGCCCTTCTTTGGACTCTTTCGATGTCCTCCGTTAAACCCACCTGATAAGGATCCCACACTGGGCTGCAATACTCCAAAAATGGACGGACAAGCGCAGTGTATGCAGTTTCTTTAGTAGTTCTGTTGCATCTTTTAAGGGTTCTGCCAATAAAACGCAGTCTCTGGTTCGCCTTTCCCACGATATTATCTACGTGTTCTTTCCCGTTTAGGTCTGAAGTAATAGTAATTCCTAGGTATTTTGTGGAGTTTACGGCCTTCACATTTGATTGATTTATGTTGTAAACAAAGTTTAACGGATTTCATTTCGTACTCATGTGGACGACTTCACACTTCTCATTATTTAGAGTCAATTGCCAATTTTTACACCATACTGATATCTTATTCAGATCGTTCTGCAGTTGGTTTTGATCTTCAGATGATTTTACTAGACGGTAAATGACGGCGTCATCTGCAAACAACCTAAGAGAGCTACTTCGTTTATGTAAATAAGGAATAGCAGAAGAACCAATAACACTACCCTGTGGAACGCCCGATATCACCTCTGTTTTAGTCGATGCCTTACCATCGATTACTACGAACTGTGTCCTCTCTGACAAGAAATCACCTATCCAATCGCAAATTTGGGGCGATATACCATAACCGCGCAATTTGATTAAAAGCCGTTTGTGAGGTACGGTGTCAAAAGCTTTCTGTAAATCAAGAAATACGGAATCGATTTGCGAACCTTTGTCGATAGCACCCATCACTTCGTGTGAATAAAGAGCTAGTTGTGTTTCGCATGTACGATATTTTCTAAATCCGTGTTGACCTTGGGTCAATATATCGTTCTGTTCGAGATAATTCATAATATTTGAATACAGTATATGTTCCAAAACCCTGCTGCAAATTGACGTCAATGAAATAGGCCTGTAGTTTAGTGGGTTACTCCTACTGCTTTTCTTGAATATAGGTGTAACCTGTGCATTTTTCCAATCTTTTGGTACAGATCCTTCTATGAGAGAGCGGTTGTATATGACTGTTAAGTAAGGAGCTATCGCTTCAGCATAATCAGATGGAAATCTAATGGGTATACAATCCGGACAGGAAGACTTGTTCTTGTTAAGTGATTTTAGTTGCTGCACTACTCCGATGATATCTACTTCTACGTTACTCATTACGGCACCTGTTCGTAATTAGAAATCTGGAATATTGGTTTCGTCTTCTTTGGTGAATGAGTGTCTAAAAGCTAAGTTTAGTAACTCTGCTTTAGTAGCGCTGTCATCGGCAGGATCGCCATTACTATCACGTAGTGAAGGTATTGTTTGTGATTTGCCCCGAGTATATTTAACATATGACCAAAATCTCTTTGGGTTTTCAGTCAAATTATGAGAAAGAGTTTCGTTGTGATAAATATTGTAGGCATCTCGCATTGAAATCCTCGCTAAATTTCGAGCTTTTGAGTACGATCGCAAATCCAGGAGATTTCGTGTTCGTTTAAATTTAGTATGCCTTTTCCTTTGCTTTTGCAACAGTGTCCTGACCTGTTTTGTGTGCCAAGGGGGATCGCCTCCTTCTTTTATTAATTTATTAGGTATAAAACTTTCAATTGCTGTCGATACCACTTCTTTGAATTTGAGCCACATCTGGTCTACACCTACGTTTAGTGTTAGAAACGAGTGGAAACTGTCTTTCAAGAAGCAATGTATTTTGTTTCTATCTGCTTTTCTGAACAAATATACTTTGCGTTTATTTTTGGTAACTTTGGGACTTTCGATATTCAATTTCGCTACGACAGCTCTGTGTTCACTAATACCTGTATCCGTTTTGATGCTCGTTATGAGCTCAAGATTACTTGTTGCTAAGAGATCAAGTGTGTTTTCACATCCATTTACAATTTTAGTTGGCTCATGAACTAATTGTTCGAAGTAATTCTCAGAGAATGCGTTGAGTACAATTTCGGACGATGTTTTGTGCCTACCTGCTGATTTGAAAATATAATTTCGCCAAGAGATCGAGGGTAAATTAAAATCACCACCTACTATTAGCGTGTGAGTCGGGTATGTTTTTGTAATTAGACTCAGGTTTTCTTTGAACCTTTCTGCTATTGTATCGTCGGAGTCGGGAGGCCGGTAAAAGGAACCGATTATTAACTTCTTACGATTTTCGGGTACAACCTCTACCCATAATAGCTCGCACGAACTATCAACTTCAACTTCGCTACATGAAATACTACTTTTGACGGCTACAAACACGCCCCCACCTATTTTGTTTAATCTATCCTTTCTGAACACCGTTAGATCTTTTGCAAATACTTCTTCTGAACTTATTTCCGGCTTGAGTCAACTTTCTCTGCCTATAATGATGTGTGTTTCGGTGCTTTCTATTAACGCTTGCAGTTCTGGAACTTTCCCGACACAGCTACGACAATTTACAACTGTTATACCGATAGTTTCCGGATCTACATTTCTCCTGTGATCCACCTGCACCATTTTAGAGATTGCCCATTTTCTATTTCCCCGAAGCTCTTTATCCTAAAAAACCGCCCAGTCCACGCCACACAGCCCTCGCTACCCGTGTAGCCGCTTCCTGAGTATAGTGGACTCCTGACCTATTCAGCGGAACCCGGAAACCCACCACCCGATGGCGCAAGTCAAGGAATCTGCAGCCTACACGGTCGCAGAACCGTCTGAGCCTCTGATTCAGACCCTCCACTCGGCTCTGTACCAGAGGTCCACAGTCGGTCCTGTCAACTATGCTGCAGATGGTGAGCTCTGCTTTCAACTTGCAAGCAAGACTGGCAGTCTTTACCACTTCAGTTAGCCGCTCGGAACCTGAGAGGATCTCTCCAGATCCGAAACGACACACATCATTGGTACCGAGGTGAGCCACCACCTGCAGTGGGCTACACCCCGTACCCTTCATGGCATCCGGGAGGACCCACATCTGGAATGTTTCTACCCGGTATGCACACGGAGTGCACGTTGGCCTTCTTCCCCTCCTTGGCAGTCATCTCTCTAAGGGGCTCCATCACCCGCCTAACGTTGGAGCTCCCAACTAGAAGTAAACCCACCCTCTGTGAAAGGCCGGATCTTGCAGGCTGGGTGGTGACAGAGTGAGAGACACCATCCGACTCAGGAACGTCGTCCTGAGCAGACAGCGCCTCAAACCTGTTCGTAAGATGAACCGGGGAGGCCTCACGATCGGTCCCCCTGAATGTCTTGCGCCTCCTGCCACGCACTGGAGCAACCTCCCACGCAACTACGGGTGGGATGTCTGCCTCACTGCTAGCAGTTTCAGGGCATGTCGCTGCCGCAGGCCGATCGGTGGAGATGACGGGAGTCCGTTCGATCCCCACTGCCGGTCAACAACAACGACGCCCATCGATCGCAGCTTCCAACTGTACAACCGAGGTTAACACAGCTTGAAGCTGGGAGCGAAGTGTCACCAGCTCATACTGCATCCGCACACAGCAGTCACAGTCCCTATTCATGATTACAGTGCCAACAAAAACAAAAACTACAGTCGCGATGCGTTCAAAGGAAAACTACACTGTTCGTTCAAACGCGGATGTGAATCGCACGACAGCTCAGTATAACTTTACAAATTGAGACGAGAAAGTGTAGACGAAAATCAGAATACTATATGTCGCTTCTAATCAGAAAATAAAGACAGACGACTGTCGCGACGCGGTTCACACGGCGGAATAATACACTAACCAGTTATTTAACGCGAATATGAAGCAAATAAAAACGCGAGCACACAATAAATTTAATGAACTGATGTCAAAACGCTCTGAAAAGTAAAAATATGTAGCATCTAGAGAGAAGCCGGTTACATTTACAACTGATAATTTACTGCTAAACTACTGGAGAGGTGTGCTCTGGACTCAGCTTGACTGAATCGCAACGGCATAAACTTCACCCCAGCTCATGCCCCAGCAATACTTTCGCAATATAAAGCGTGTCCACAATGAGACTCCAAGATTTTAATATCATATATCTTTTTCATTTCAGATGGTGGATCCTGGTGTGTAAATTTGATACACCATGTGGCCGTAGTGGAGCTGCAATAAATTGTTTTAGCAAAATGGCGTATATGAAGGAGCGTGCACAAGTGGTCTGGTGGTATGCAGAGACAAAATCGGCGACCCAAGTGCAAAGAAACTTTCGTCGAGTGTACAACAAAGCGTCCCCGTCGTACAAGACTATAAAGAAGTGGTGTGATCAGTTTTTGGCTACTGGGGGTGTTGCGAAAGGGCATAGTGGTGGTAAGCCTGGGATCAGGGAACGTCATGTGGAACAAGTGATTACGTTTGTACGCATATAAAGAGCAGGTTGTGCAAGAAATCAAGAGTGATGATCGACTAAAGCGAGAAGAATTTGCATGTGTCATGTTAGATCGCATTTCCGCGGACGAGACATTTTTATCACACATGAGGTTTACTGACGAGGCAACCTTTCATTTGTCATGGGCTGTCAATCGTCACAATGTGCGCATCTGGGGGGTCATAAACACCACAGGCACTTAGGGAACACATGCGCGACAGTCCGAAAGTTAATTTGTGGTGTGGTTTGATGATAAACCGCATTTTTGGGCCATTTTTCTTTCAGGAGCCAAGTGTGGATGGGGCCATGTACCTGGACATGTTGGAACAATTTGCTGTGCCACAGATAACAGACCTGTAGCCAAATGTGATAATTCAACAGGTCGTTGCACCACCCCATTGGAGCCTTGATGTCCGAAAATTTTTAAATGACACATCCCGCAACGATGGATTGGCCGTAGAGGTCCAAT
The DNA here is from genome assembly GCA_026315105.1 of Locusta migratoria. Lineage (NCBI taxonomy): Eukaryota > Metazoa > Arthropoda > Insecta > Orthoptera > Acrididae > Locusta > Locusta migratoria. The sequence goes on along the minus strand of CM048748.1, from coordinate 281,070,174 downwards.
TCCTGGCCCCCATGTTCGCCCGACATAACACCCCTCGAATTTTTCTTGTGGGGTTATGTGAAAGACCGAGGATACGTTACACAGGTAAGGGACCTGCAAGACTTGAAACAGCGCATAAGAATTGTCATCAACTGTCACAGAACAGATGCTCCGCAACACATGGCGCGAAATCGATTACAGACTTGATATTCTCCTCGCTACCCGTGGCGCCCATGTTCAAGTTTACTGTACCGTCCACCTGTGTATGAAAACTTGATGAGCTGCTGTGTGATTTCCCTGTATTTATTCGTCAATAAATTGTGTTTCCTCTCTGACTGTATGAGATCAAATGTTGCTATCTCATTGTGGACACCCTGTATAAAGACAAATTGGCCCAATATTCCGATTTCGGAAAGTCCACGACACGCCGATTTCCTGCGCGTCGCTGGGTATACGGAAGGTTTTAGTAGGCATACCATCTACATCTACATGGGATACTCTGTAAATCACATTTAAGTGCCTGGCAGAGGGTTCATAGAACCACAGTTGTACTATTTACCTCCCATTCCATTCTCAAATAGCGCGCGGTGAGAAAGAACATATGAATCTCTCTGTTCGAGCTCCGATTTCTCGTATTTTATTCTGATGGTCATTTCTGCCTATGTACGTGGGATTCAACAATATATTTTCACAATTGGAGGAGAATGTTTGCGATTGGAGTTTCATAAGTAGCCCACGCCGCAGCGATAAGCGCCGTTGTTGTAATGATTCCCATCCCAGATGCTGTATCATTTCCGTATCCCCTGTATCATGACAATACGAAACGAGCTGCCCTTCTTTACACTCTTTCGATGTCCTCCGTCAAACCCACCTGATAAGGATCCCACATCGGGCAGCAATACTCCATAAAAGGACTGACAAGCGTAGTGTATGCAATTTCTTTAGTAGTTTTGTTGCATCTTTTAAGGGTTCTGCCAATAAAACGCAGTTCTTGGTCCCCCTTTCCCAGTACATTATCTAAGTGTTCTTTCCAGTTTAAGTCTGAAGTAATAGTGATTCCTACGTATTTTATGTAGTTTACGGCCTTCAATTTTAACTGATTTATCTTGTAAACAAAGTTTAACGTATTTCTTTTCGTACTCTGTGGAAGACTTCACACTTCTCATTATTTCGAGTCAATTGCCAATTTTTACACCATAGTGATATCTTATTCAGATCGTTCTGCAGTTGGTTTTGATCTTCAGATGATTTTACTAGACGGTAAATGACGGCGTCATCTGCAAACAACCTAAGAGAGCTACTTAGATTTTCCCCTAAATCGTTTATGAAAATTAGGAACAGCAGAGGACCAATAATACTAATCTCTGGAACGCCCGATATCACCTCTGTTTTAGTCGATGCTTTACCATCCATTACAACGAACTGTGCCCTCTCTGACAGGAAATCCCCTATCCAGTCGTATATTTGGAGTGATATACCATAACCATGCAATTTAATTAAAAGCCGTTCGTGAGGTACGGTGTCGAAAGCCTCCTGGAAATCAAGAAATACGGAATCGATTTGCGTACCCTTGTCGATAGCACCCATTACTTAGTGTGAGTAAACAGCTAGTTGTGTTTCTCATGAACGATATTTTCTTAATCGGCGTTGACCTTAGGTCAAATGATTCTGTCCGAGATAATTCTTAATAACAGTTCTTAAGTCAGAGTCTTCTTACAAGAAAACTATACCTCTGGTATTAGGAGATCGTAGTCCTGCCTAATTGGAAACGTTAGATGACGGGCTAAAAGACGTCCGAGAGCTTTACTTTTTTCGGGTCAAGGGGCTGCTACACTTGTGTAACATTTTTACATTATACAATCCATAAATTTGGTGACATTCTTGTGAAAAATTTATAGTATGTCATTTCAGATGCATGTGAGATTGAGGTGATAATATTAATAAAGATAGGGAATAAATTTAGGTAAGCTTTTGTGTTTTAAGGTTGAAAGCAAACGAACTGTCTGTTCTACTAATTTTTTGTTTATTTACAAACTAGTTTTCGGATTTTTAGGCCATAATCGAGTAAACTGTTGACAGACGTCGACGAAGCGCTATTGCTTAGGTTCTCAAAGATGGTAATGTAAGATACAACACAAAGAATACTCGGTCTTTGCATATGAGATTTGTTGGAATTGCAAAAAAACATCTGTTGCCATGCAGACTTATGTTTGAGTAAAAATTAACATTTTTACAATGCAATTTGCAACATAAGTCTACATGGCAACAGATGAGTTTTTGCAATTTCAGCAAATGTCATATGCAAAGACCGAGTATTCTGTGTGTTGTATCTTTGTTTACCACCTTTGCTAACCCAAGCAATAGCGTCATCTGATGATGGCCTAATAAGCCGAAAACTAGTTTGTAAATAAATAAGAAATTACTAGAACAGAAACAGTTTGTTTCTTTTCAACCTTAAATGTGGAAGTGTTCTACCAAGAAGTGACGGAAGAATCAATTTATAAAATTAGTGCTTTTATATTTTTATTAAATTATAAAATGGCTGTTTCGAAAATAAATAATGATACAGGGCTATTCAAAACAATGTCTTCAAAACTACACATGATATAAGCATAATTACAACGTTCCTAGGCAGCCCACAGTGTAAATTCTTACCCTTGCAAGTTGGATTGTTTGAATAGGCGCGAAGTATTACTCTTGCCTGTCTTAGGTGGCGACAAATTTTTGTCGTTTGTTACTGTTCCCTATTTGGGCTTGGCGAACATACTCTGTTTTCTGAAATGCGGGCCTTACATGCTGCTTCATTAATTCCTACTCCTTTCAGATGATTGAATTCCTGCAAATGTTGAAATGTTTGTAATGTTATGGGACCTAACAACAGTGGTCATCCGTCCCTAAGCTTAGAAACTCCTTAAACTAACTTATCCTAAAAACAACAGACGTCGATACCCGAGAGACGACTAGAACCGCCGACGGCGAACGGCCACACGCACAGCAGGAAGGCGAATTAGTACGCACGGCCATTCCGCCGCGGCTTGAATTGTTTATCCTAATGCAACTGACATTTCTAGGACATCTTACATGGTCCGCCAATCACATCCATTGTGCCCTGCTATCTCATGCACTTACTACAATAAAGGATCTAAATCCAAATTTTCAAATGTTTGTAAATCTATCGGACCAAACTGCGTGGTCATCAGTCCGTAGCTTAAAAACTACTTAAACCTAGGTAAACTAACCTAAGGACAACACATATACCCATGACCCAGGGGGGACTCGAACCTCCACGGCGAGCAACCGCGCGCTCCGCAGCGAGACGCTTTAGACCGCTCGGCTACTCCACCGCGGCATAAAGGATCTAACAGGCACCCAATATTCAACACCGTATCGATTCCATTATGGGGGGTTTTCGTCATGTACTTTCCATTAGTATTCTCTCGACAACGCTGGCATGTCAGTGCTGATGCCTGAGCTTTAACCTCCTCACGCATGCGAAGGTGAAGAAGCCCCCCTTCTTTGGACTCCTAGCTGTAGACATTCCTCCAGGTAGCCTTTGCTGAGACGGGGTGGCACCCGTGAGGAGAGGACCTGGTTGGAGAGGGTGGCATCGGGGTGAATAACCCGCAATGAAGGAGTCTTCGTCTTTTAATGTTGACGAGCGGCCACCACCGTCTCTAACCGGAAGAAATTATGTTAAATTTAGTCAAGGATGACCCAAGGGACCAAACTGATGAGGTCATCAGTCCCTTGGCTTACATATTACTTGAAATAATCTATGCTATGGACAACACACACACCCATTCTAGAGGGAGGACTCCATCCTCCGATGGGAGCGACCGCGCAGTTAGCGAGATGGTGTCACAAACCACACGACCATTCCCTCGTGCAAATACGATCCAAAAGCTTTACGTTTCCTGATTACGCCACGGGAGGAACGTGCTGAGAATTGACGGAGAATCCTTTATGGGAACAAATACCCTTTTCTTTGTTAAAAATGTAAATGATAAAATTCGGGAAGAGGCACGTTTATCAAAGATGCGAAGTGGGTCAGTTCTGACAGAGGCAGCATCTCCTGCCCAGTCTCATACGCTACTCGGCTGTGACAAACTCGATGATGTTTCTGTTCCTACCATTCCGCGCAAGAGTATAAATATGGCCCAGGGGATTATTTTTCAACGCTAATTCCTCCAGTTCGATGACGAGTTACGCTCCAACCACGAGCAAAGTGCTTTCCGTCCGACGTGTCTACTCGGGACCTAAGAGCAGTAGGGTTGCCACCAGAGCATTCATCTTGGCCTTTGAGTGTCTTTTAACAGTTCAAGGTGATGATAAATCGTTGTGACTGTAAGCCTTACTTACTTTGCCCTAAGCGGTGCTTCAAGACATGGAAACTCGGGCACAAGTGTTCACGCTGTAATTCCAGCCCATCATATAGAGACTGTGTGTGCCCCTTATATCTGGATCCTCCTTGTGACCCCCTTCCGTTTGTGTCAACCGTAGGAAGAACCATTCCCTCTGCTCGTCGTACCGCAGCGAGGGAGATAATGGAGTTTGAGAAACAGGACAAATCGTACTACACGGAGGCAGAGTAATGAGTAATTTCACCAAGTGAAAACAGTCTCTTCTTTTGCTACAGTCGCCGCCCCCTTCGGAGACGACTTTATTGAAACTTTCACTAGCTACTTAAACATCTCTAGGCAGCTCACACATACTAGTTATGCAATATGGACCCTGCTTACATGCTACTTATGCAATATGGAATCTGGTTACAGGATTGGCCAAAATTTATATCCTGAAGATGATCATATTGGATTATCGGAACTGATAAAATGGAGAGTTTCGTAACGTAAAATGCTGAAGATTCTTCATTCACAAATTTAATGTTGCAGCTGTCGTCCAAGATAATCATTATTCAAGATGAACATACATATATTCCATCATATTCCGTGCGTTGGAAAACAAACTGTTTCTGCGCGTTCAGTTAGAAATCGTCTGCAGAAGAATGGATTGTCTCCGTCTCTCCGCCCCTCCTTCCTCCCCGAATCCCCTCGCCCAATGTCTCTCTGCCCTCCCCCCCCTCCCCCAAATACTCACTCCCAGTAGACTACAGTAGTTATCTCAAATGTGAGAGCCTGTCTTCGTCCCACACTTTCGGAACTTGTCGACCACGACTCTGCAGCATTAAAGTGTCACGTAATGTTCATGACTTCTTGATTACTCATAGGACTGCATTTTTGTCGTGGCTTCCTTGTCCTTCCGATCTCTCACCTGCGTAACACTTCTTTGATTGTGGTACGACTGGTCTCGGAAAACCACGTCATTTCTACACCACGTCAACTTTGGAAATATGTTGAACCAATCTCGACATATCGTTAACCTCTATCATTCGATCCTTGGACACATAGCAGTGGTTATATGAACAGCGATAGAGGCAATGCTCCGTACTGCTTTCGTCATCTACCTCAGTTCACATGGAGCTGTATTTTCAGTCATGTAATCTTTTATAAAGTGTTTTCTCGCGAATTTATTTTTCTGCAGTCAGCGTTTCCAAATGAAAAAAAAATGGCAGCATTTGATTTGTAGGATTGGGAAGGAATGCAGGGAGAATTGTGTGAGTAAAGTGATAGAGAAAGAAAGACTGGAAACGGTACATCGAACTAAGAACTGATTAAGAAATAAAAAGCGTAATGTGTGGACACATACTGCAAGGAAGAACTGACAACAGCTATCGAACGTAAAGGATAGAAGGAAGTAGGAAAGTGAAGAATAAAAATATCAAATAAAGTGAAAACAGGAATGTACGGGACTAAAACGTAATTGCCCTAAAATATGATCACTTAGAGGAATCGATGGTATTAGGTATCTGGCAAGAGGGAGAATGCCTTGTGATGATGATTATCATCATTACAATAATGGTGACGATCATGTAACATTTTGAGGAGTATTAGAAGGGTTAACTTCGCATTTTGTATGTTTGACATTTAATATTGACGCCAAAATTAATCAGATTTTCGCTAATTAAAAGTTTCACTCATTATCTTCAATAGTACATCTTGGAATCGGATGAGGAAAGAAAATTTGAATTGACAGATTATAAGTTCGTTTCGCTGGAACTAGATTGGGATGGAATTCTAGTTAGACGGGACGAAGTAGGATTTTTATTTTATTAATGATGTATTTCCAACATGATGTAGTTGGTGGAGCATTAGATCTGTCCATTGAGAAAGTGCGTTCAATCACATACAGCGGAAGGAGCTTGTTCGTATGACAGTCTGCTGTCAAAATCTCCACGGTGATCTTTCGTCGCCCTGGCTGTGAAAGATGGTAGTGGTAAGAAGCCCGCTACTCATCCCCTTCCTAAACTCATTCGTTTTAATGTGACAGATGGACATCAAATTTTTGTACAACACAACTTCAATGACAAAAATTATTCTTACAATTTCAGATTAAAGGATTCGTTGTCACAGTATACAATTCTGATAAGACGACGTAGGACAACGAAAGATAAACCAAGTTACAAGTGTCATTAAAAAAGTATCTCTTGTATAAATGCACAGTAGAGCCGTGGAACGGCTCATGCAGCGTTAGAGTCCGCAACGTCTACTTTAGGAGTCACAGCGATGTATCGGAAGTTCGCCAAAAGGCAGTCCGTAGAGCTTGGTAGTGCCCGCGTCAACGAGAAGCCGATCGATGATCCAGAGTATATATCGAAGACAGTTCTGAGGCGTAGCGATGATGGTCTTCGTTCGGAGGCCCTGTTTCCGTATTTGGCATGCGGAGATCTACATCTCCATTGGACACTCTGCAAATCACATTTAAGTGCCTGTCAGAGGGTTCGTCGAACCACCCTTATGCTATTTATTTCCCATTCCATTCTCGAATAGCGGGTGGAAAGAAAGAACATCTGAATCTCTCTGTTCGAGCTCTGATTTCTCGTATTTTATTCTGACGATAATTTCTGCCTATGTAAGTGGCATTCAACAATATATTTTCACCTTCGGAGGAGAATGTTGGCGATTGGAGTTACGTAAGTAGCCCAAGCCGCAGCGACAAGCGCCTTTGTTGTAATGATTCCCATCCCAGATCCTGTATTATTTCCGTGACGCTGTCTCCCATGTATCGTGACAATACAAAACGAGCTGCCCATCTTTTGACTTCTCGGTGTCCTCCGTCAAACCCACCTGACAAGGATGATTGTCTCTGGGACCGGCTTAGTGCCTACATACATCCGGTTCTTGCTAGTCTGGTGTGAGAGTAGTGATATTTCCCCCAGTTCTGTCCTGCGACGCTGTTTGCTTCTAGCTGCACCTGCAACAAGTAGAGAACGTTAGGTATGTTGTTGTTGTTATCCTTGGAGTGCCCGGAAGTGACTACCGTCTGCTTGGCTTCACAGTTGTATGTGTCCAGCTTGATATACGCATTCGGTGTAGACTGCCGAGAACACTAATCAGTTATGTAGAAAGAAGAATACCAACAGCCGTATGTTTAACAGAAACGTTTATTCTTTCACTACCAGTTTCGGCATTACATTATGCCATCTTCATGTCCCTGTGTATTAAAAAAACCTACTAAAGTGACTAAATCAAAAACATTAAAATATTTTAAAAAAACATAAAAGTACTGTATGGTAACACATTGGAAATACAATATTAGTATGAAAGCGCTATTTAATAACACATAAAGAATATGTACAAAGGTAATCAACATTAACATGCCCTTTTTTCTATTTTTGTAATTAATCTTATACTAGCGACATTTAGAAACACTAAGCTGACAATGGGAATTACATGTGATCATGATTAATATAATACCATGTTGGCAGACCCACATAAAAATTAAATAAGCAAGGCAAGCATAAAATATACACATGAATCGTATACACTAAGGAGGGAGACATGCAACATACTTGTGAGTGGTCACTTAGCAAATACGGAAGTAATATGACGTAAAATAAAAATATAAAATAACAAAAATATTTTAAAAGTCACGTAAAACATCTCACAACAATGTCACAACGCGAAGACGAATAAAGGTAACAAGTAAGGAAAAACTGAAACATGCACATTATTACCAAGTGCATGGTACGTATTCCGCCTGACAGATACGTAGTAATGAACTACTTATAGAAACAATGCAATATTCTCACATTAAGGCAACGAAGAAAAAAAACATATATAATAGAAACACAGGGCAAAATGTCCACAAATGACCCTAAAATGAAAACAATGTCTAGAAATAAACCTGGAACGTGCAAATATTAAATTTATACGTTGGTACTATAATCATAATCACCAACTTAAATTGTGAAAGACGAGTAACGGCTACCAAATAGGGTATAAATGTAACATGTACAAAAACATATGGGAGGACAAACAATACTGTCATCTTAACGATCGTGATAAGGTAAAAGACCAATCATTGAAATTAAACATCACTGCTCGTCAGTATGTAAAACATTGTCAAAAGTATTCATATCATACTAGCATATGAAGCCAGCGATGTACTGATATAAACTTACATTATCCACCCCGTTGTCAGGGCAACCTCAGACAAAGAAAGGTCAAAAAATAAAACGTATTGTAACAGACTAGAATGAAACAGAACTTGTACACCAACATTTTGATATTGTAGTGTGTGTTGCATGTCGGTGATATTTGAAGCTGACTGCAAATTTCATCTTGAAGAACAAGTTGCCGAATAGTGTCATAACGTTTAGTGTTTGCAATCACTTTCAGTGTTCAAAGTCTCCGTAACTCTTCTTCTCTCTTATTTGTACACGTAAAAGTAAATTCATTATGTCATCTGCCATATATATGAACTTAGAATGATTTTTTAAAATATTTTCCCCAGTCGTGTGCGGAAATATGTTCATGTTTTTCAATTCAGTGATTTCCAATAGATAAACGCGGTGTGTGTGATTCTTGTTGCAGTTTGATAACGGCCTGATATGTTAAAACCTTTTGTGATCATGGGGCGGTGTATGACCTCTGTGTAAATACTTTCTAGCTTTGTGGGGACCGATTTCTAATAGGTGATATGTTCACTTTTGTACAGTACACGTAAAAACCTTCTCATCGTTTCCTTCCGTGAGTTATATGTGTTCCACGTGGTTGGTTCATAGAACAAAGCCTTCAGCTTCTACTCTTTCCCATCAGGCAAGTAACTATGCGGGTACCCTTATGATTTCCACTAATATTTCGCCTATTTTAATTTTGCTGTCCTCCCACTGGTAGTACGCACTCTGTCTTTGTCAGTAATTCTCTCTGATCCTTGTACAACCTCCTTCATTAGCTTCCTTATGTAATTCTAAACATTTCTAAGGGTTGCATGCCGTAATTCATAGTGTCAATTTAAAAATAAAAAAATACACTTAATGTTTTTATACAATAAGGTCAGAATATATATGTATATCGAAAAATATGTATGTACCTGCACAAGCAACAGGCGAAAGAAATTCAGTGAACAGTGCTCGCTAGGAAACATGAGATACCAGATTCCTGTAGAAAATTCCTTCTTTTAATTGATGGATTCCTTTAAAAAGACTTCGCAATTTTGTAGCTACGTTCAGATGTTAAGTTGTTTTATTCTTTTAATTTTTGTGTTACTGCTTTTAATAATAGCTTATGTTACGTCGTTAACAGTCTAGCGTCCTCTAAGCTTCCCTCTCTTCCAACTTTTTTTCGCCCACGCACCATTGCGGCTATTTTTAAAGTTCCCTCAAAGCTAAAGAAATCCCCTTCCCCTAATATTAATAAAGTATGCAGTCTAAAATACCAAGCTTTCAAAAATATGATCCCTCTGAATACCGAAGCAAGCAAATATTTCTTAAGATACTATTAGGAAAGTCACTTTTCAGTCAATCCGACATACTATCGTCTTCAACACAGCACGGTGTAATATCGACCTTATTCAGTCATACTTTAGATCTGTAAGCTGAAAATTCCGGTATTCCTGTCCATTATTATCATTTATTTCATGGTATATAACAACGTTGTATGCTTGGCAATTACAGCTTTCATGAGACCATGAGTTATTTATTCTAATCTTTATATTAGTATTTGCAAATAATGTATTTTTTCTTGCTAGTTATTAAAAAGTCGAGTGCAAGGGTTTTTTTCAAGTTATGTTCCATTTTTAAGCGTTTCTTTTAATTTTCATTTTGTTATATCCTTTTTTTTTCTACATCTACCGATGTTAATGATACCTTGCATACTTCATTGTACCTAAGTCCAAAATGAGTGTCGTCCGTAAATCATCTTACAACTTGTGTCATTTATGAAGATGTTAAAATAGTTACGTATTTGATACTGTTAAAAGCAATAATAATAACCACAAAAATTTTGAAATTAACAGGAAAGCTACAACTACTGTCGTTCTTATTAATATAATTTATACATAATTTAAATAATGGATAAACAGAATCATTAATTTTACCCTAGAAGACAAAGTGATAGAATAATTACAACTCCACAATATATCGCAGAGTGAAATGATTTCAACCCAGATATAATACTCGAAATTTACGAGCATTAGATAATTAAATAAAAAATGAGGATAAAATACACAAGTAAACTATATATATTCGCCGGCCGCGGTGGCCGAGGAGACTGAGGCGTTCCAGTCACGGTCTGCACGGCCACTACGGTCAGGGGTTCGAATCCCCCCTCGGGTATGGATATTTGTGCCGTCCTTAGTCTTAGTTAGTTCATAAGTAGTTTTTAAGTTTAGGGACTGATGACCCCGTAGTTAAGTCCCATAGACTTTACAAACATTTGAACATTTTTTATATATACTCCAGGAAGCTTACCCAACATATGTGCCAGCAATGTACACAGACAAAAATTAAACAATTTATAAAAAAACACTAAAATTTGATTTGTGTTTAACACACACGGAAAAACTACTTAAAGTAGTCATGAATAATAAGAATCGAAGCTTCTGTGTTTTTCTATTATTTTTATTTATTTCAGTACCTACAAAGGGTCTCGTAAGACACTAATTTTATGTCGGTCAGACAGGACGACACTTTTGGTATCAGATTTAACGACCGCGCGATAGAGCTTGTGAAAGTGACAAATCACTTTTTTTATCGTGGAAAACAGCCGTGATCGCTTATAATCTTTAGTCAGATGAGCGTATTCGGCAAATTAAAGTGCCACCTGATGGGTATTTAGCTGATTTCCACATCACGAAGAAAAGCTTTTAAAAATGCTCACCAACATTATTGTCGGCTTGTTACAGTAGAAATAAAATTATTTTATAGAAATAGAAATGAAATATATATTATTTGTATTATGACAAGCCAATAATAATTTTGGTGAATACATCTGTTTCTAAAATCTTTTCTTTGTGTTGTGGTGAATGAAATAATCTGATGATGGCAGTTCAATCTGCCAAAATCGGTCATATGAATAAAGATTATAATCGATTTTGCTGTATCCCGTATAATATTAATTCATCAGATCACCCCCGTGTACGATGAAGTTTTATTAAATTAATTTTTATCGACATCAGATCAGTGAAAGTTATCAGGCGTAGAGACTAGAACATGCTCTGAAAATTATTCATAAAATAGGTAAAGGACCAACTATACTATTTTGGAAGAACTAGACATCTTTACCTACGTAAATGAATTTAACACTTTGAGTGCTGCGTGCTGCAATCATTTGTTGGGACTATGAGTCAGTACACATTTTTCACTAAAACCAATATATTTGGTGACGGGCGATACACCTTTCCATTTTGATCTTCGTATATTTTACATTTTTAATTTTCTATGCATGTCTTTAAATGCCCTCCGGAGGACACCTGATCCTAGGAAGCAATTGTACAGCCTGCTACAAAGGCAACCAAACGCGCATGTCTGTTCCCCGGGCAGCATGAATGGCGAGGCTTCCACTCATGGGAGACGGTGTAGCCATTGCTACTAACATATGAAACAACGACAGAATGCTGCTTATGCTCGCAAAAGTGCGGAAAAAAAACATATTTGCGAGATATGCAACATTTCTCCAATATGTCAATGTGTCTTGAATGTTTCCAAAACATCAATGAATTTACGTGTGATCACGGTTCTATCGTGAGTGTGTGCATGGCGAGCACGGGTCCCCGAGCTAATGCAGAGTTTCTTCGTTCTTACCTCCATGGACTGTATTTCCTTTCCCTTAACCTCGCTTCCTATCCTCACTCCTTCCCCTCCCAACCGGAGGACCGATAACCTTATAAGTTTGGTCTCCCTGTCCCAAACAACCAAGCAATTGCAGTCAGACTGATTTTAGCGGCCGGTAGGTATATTGGTACCCTTGTATATTAAGTTCGTGTGTCTGAAGAAACCGGTCAGTAAAACTAATTGAAGTGCAACCTGTTTCTGATATTTTGAAAACAAAAGGAGATATATTTTGCTTAGATATACAATGTGAAGAACTATTCCAGAAACGAGCAAGCAGAGAGGGGTGCAGCCAACTGCAGGTGGTGGTTTACATCGGTACCAGTGATGTGTGTCGCTTTGGATCAGCAGAGATTCTCTCCGATTTAGAGCGGATATCTGTTGTTTGACAGATGAAGGCAAGGATCACTAGCTGCAGCACAGTTGACAGAGCAGACTGTGGATCTCTGGTACAGAGCCGAGTGGAGGTTCCGAATCAGAGGCTCAGACGGTAGTGGGGTCGCGGGGTCCGCTTGAATAAGAGTCCTATACAAACATGTAACGGCTATGCGAGTAGAGGGAGCTACGTAGCTTACACTGTTTTTTTTTTTTTTTTTTTTTTTTTTTTTTTTTTTTTTTTTTTTTTTTTTTTTTTTTTTTTTTTAAAAAAACCACACAGTAACATTTTATTGACAGATTTGCGCTTATAAGCATGTGAGTGTGTGGGGTCTTTTCCTTGCCTCTGCTATGTGGCATAAATGAACAGAATTTACTCAAAGTACATTTATTATGCAATTAAACCATTCATTATTCTTACTGTGAACTAGATGGCTCGGCGAGTGTTGGCGGCAGCGCTAAGGCGCCAGGCGGCGAAGGGCATTTCGCAGTGTCGGCCGTCGATCTCTGATTACGATGGCAGCATATCTGCTTCCGTCTCATCAGTTGAACAGCGCTCTCCATAGACGCTAACACTGTGCGTTAACGAGCCGTAAATTCTGCAGAATTACCTCGTCGCAGTGTCGTGTGATTTTCACATCTTCTTCGTGCAAAAGTGTTGTGTTGTGCTTCGACCAGAGGGAACAGCGCGGCGCGGCGTGGAGGCGGTGCTTCCTTGCCCTGGGGTCGAATCGACGGCCTACGGTTTTGAGTGACAGAACCTTTGACGGAGACCACAGGTGACTTCCACGACCAGACCGCATCCTTTCGTTCTGGTCAGTCATCCTGTGTGATACTTCTGTTGTTGTTGATCTCTTTTATGAGCGCTGTAACTGGCGACGACATTCATCCATCTTCTATCTTCAACTCTCACTACCGGTTGCTGATAATGACTCAAACTTCTGATACTGCTACTGCTGCTGCTGCTAACGTCGCTGCTGTCAATACTGACTTTAACTATATCGGCATCTTCTTGGCCGTGGTATTTATTTGCTGGTCCTGGTTGATGGTGAACGACTTCAGGGACGTAATCTCTTCTGGTACGTTGTACGGTTTCTCAGAAGATCCACCTTGACGTTGCTCTGGAGGTCAGTATACTAGATTATTGGATTCTGGTCACGTTGCTTCGAGCAGGTCATGTTTGACAGCCTGTGTTTTCACGTGAGGTGGTCCGTCGAAGGCCTGTTCCCTGAATCAATAGCTTCCTCATGTAGATAAAGTGATGTATTCCTTGCCACGTTCTGCCACGAGTGAATAGTCGGTGTGACAATGTCCTGCTGAATCTGCAATGTTATGTGTCGATGCACTGTCGGAATGTGGTCGCAGGTTATTACTCGCGTGTACTTCTGAACTGTACAAAGTTTTCATTTTTACTTCATTTATTATTCATGTTTCATTTACTACTGCACTATACGAGTATTTCACTAATATATTTACACACTTTACTGCACGCAATACAATCGCAAAGGGTACAGGTCAAAGATGGGTCAAACACGGATCATAAAACCATTGCTAGAACAGTTATAAATTGTCGTTGTGTGGAATGTGGCAGATCTCCAAGCGCTAATAGTAAGTACTAAATCTTAAATCATTATAGATACCGAAATCTGATTAAAGACGGACATAAGTTTAGCTGAATCTATTACAAAGGGGCAAATGGCGTTCAGAGGATAGACTGAATAAAATATGTGTTGGCGTCTTGTTATTTCACATACTGTAGTGAAATTATATGAGTAGAGGTTATACCTATGAACCAGAAAAAATTAATAATCGGATCTTTTTACCGATCCCCTAATTCATCCGATTATATTGAAAAGATTTTCAATGAAGACTTGGATAAAATTTCAAAAACGTACCCAATGCAAACGATTTAAATTGGCTGCGGCGGATTAGCCGTGCGCACTGGAGTGCCGTGCTGCGGTGCGCGCCGCTGTTGGACGTTGGGAGTTTCAGTCCCAGCTCGGGCATGGGTGTTTGTGTTGTTGCTACTTTAACTTGCTAAAACTGCAGGTTAAAAACCGGAGGCAACCATTAAACATGGTCCGAAAATGTACTGCATGCATTCTCCAAAAATTATTTCGAGCAATTTGTTCATGAACCAACTGCAATAGTAAAAGGTTGTGAAAACATACTTGACCTTGTAGTAACAAATAATCCGGAGCTAATAAAGAGCATTAAATCAGACAAACGGTTTAGTCAGCACAGATTTGTCATGACGATACTAAAAATCGGACTTCCCAAATCCACCAAAATTAAACAAAAACTATGTTTATTCAAATGAGTGGATGAAAATTCGATTATCACTATCCTGAGTAATGATCTCCAATCTTTTGAAACTAACAATGGGATTGTAGATCAGGTGTGGCTTAAATTCAGAGAAATAATATCGACAACCATTGACAGATTTATACCAAATTAATTAATAAAATAGGGGGTCACCAGCCGTCGTACACAAAACAGGTTTGATCACTCTTGCAAAAAGAAAGAAAAAGCATGCTGAATTGCAACTCAAAATTTAGATCGAACTTCAATTCGAGTAACTTATAATAGTTTGCCCAACGAAACACTGTCATGTAATTTGGTGGAGAATCCCAATTAATGCTGGCTGTGTGTAAAGTATACAAGCGACAAAACACAATCAATACCTTCACTACACGATAATTAAGTGGTACTAGTATTGACAGTTTTGCTATAGCCTAATTGCTTAACACAGGTTTCCGATATTCAATCACCAAAGAAGACGAAGCGAATACACCAGAATTCGAGTCAGGAACAATTGCCAGCATGCTTAATTCAGAAGTAGATCACCCTGGAGTATTAAAGCAAATTCAAACACTTAACAAAAATAGGTATCCCGGTCCTCTTGTATACCAATTAGCTACTTTTCAGGGTATGCTGATGCAACAGCCCCATAACTAAATGCAGCTATCATATAGAATCGCTCGCTCAGCGAAAGGTCCGTGCACAAAGACTGGAAAGTTGCACAGATCCACTCCGATATTCAAGAAAGCAACGGGAGTAATACGCAAAAATACAGGCCTATATCATTGACCTCGGTCTGCAGCAGGATTTTAGAAAACATATACTATTTTCACATATAATATAGGTACGAATGTAATTAGTCTATTATCATTTTCTTTTCCAAAACTTTTGTTATTCTTTTTTCTAACGTGACTAGCTGAAGTTCTTTTCTATTATTTGACGGCGTAGAAGTTTGTTTTATTAGCAAATACTAATTAGTTTATGCAAGAGGCGTATTGTTGAAGGTCATATATTAGACTAATTAATATATCTGATAAAACTGATTTAATTCTTTTCGAATAATGTTAAAGTAGGTATTATTATGTTTCATAAATCATGTTAGGAAACTTCCACCCCCCTCCATTAGTTTCTGTGTAATTAAGGTTTATTCTAAAAGCATTGTTTAGAAAAATAACTATATTATTAGGTGAAGAAATATTAAAATAACCGAGATTTGTATATCAATTTATTCACTATTATTTACGCTATCTTCTACTGCAGCCAGTTTAGGTAATTTTTTACATTTCCATTTAATGAGTTTAATTTACCTAATTAACAAAATGTAACTTTCGGTGACATTGTTTGGATATAAATAGGATGCTTTCGCGCCATGTAAATGTGTCTGGTTTCATCTCTGATCGAGAGCACAATCCACGCCGGAAGGGAGTCGTGTTTCGTTAGAAGGCAGAATCCACGACATGAGACACAGTCCCAGTCACTTTGAATTCCAATTCTGAACAAATGTAAAACTTCTTCAGTGTTACAAGTGTAAAATTATTATTATTAATAATAGTATTATTATTATTTTGTGGTTTAGGGCGCTGAACTGCTAAGGACGCTGCCCATAGTAAAATCGAACCGGGGTTAGAACTTAAATGGCTTTCGCCATATTTCCACGATGTATAAAAAGTAAAACTCTGTTAGCAGAATGTGGATCATCAGCTAAAATATAAACATTTCAAATGGTAAACATAGATCATGGCGGAGACGATTAAAAACACTAAAAGATGGTACACAGTAAAAGGTTCATCACAGTACGGAGGATGTGTAGAAAGTGTCATTATGAACTGATTATTAATATTCGTGTCGCACTTAAGTGTACACCTTGGTGTTTTGTATTCTACACACGGACTGTGTAAATTTGTAATATTGACGTGTGGAATATGCGTACTAGGTTGTAGTGATTGTAATTAATGAGACTTGTACTCTGGCTATAAATGGGGACAACTGTGCACTAATAATTCATTAAAGTGTCAGTGAACTGCAATTCTACGTGTATATCATTTGTAGTAGACTAGTTTTGCCCCATGGAATTTCAGCCAGTCGTGACCGTGAGTGGCGAACTAAGAGAACGAACTATGATCGGGAACGTCATAGAGTGTACAGAATTTCATGAAGATCGGAGCAAAATTGGGGTTTTCGTCGAAATCCATAAGTAGCAGAAATGCAGAAAACGTTGATAAACTACAAACCAACGTACGCTGTCACGCCACGGAAAGAGCCTTGTTAGCTCTGTTTACTATTTGTACTATCTACGTAGCACAAAATAAGCACATATACCACTACCACTAGCTTTGTAATTCCGTTTTTAATTATTCTTTTGTGAATTCTGTCACGCAGATAATCTGAGGATACACTACTAATAGAGCGAAACGCGTCATTGAACAATAATAAAACACTCTGCAATCTAGCCGACTTCTATTGAAGAAATATGTAATTTCACTGATGCTGTATACCATGATTTGGAAATCAAACTATAGATTTGTATGCAGTAGAAACACACGGCCACATTGAAAAACGCGGTTTCAGTTTTTCTCCAGTTTTCCGGTAGATTTTACAAAAAAATTATATTTACTAACCTTGTCTTGAGAATTACGAACACAATAACGGCAACAGCAACAACATCATCTAAAGAAGGCAAACCAAATGGGACGAGCCTTTGTCATGTTATTAGGGATTAATTTTTATTTATACGTAATGATTATTGCAAGGAACCCTCCTCCATGCACCGTATGAAATTTTAGGTAGCCGGTCACCTGCCTCTTATTTTGTAGATCGGAATGGTACTCGTGATTTCATAAGTCTGTAGGTAAAGTAGGGTAAGGTGGTACAAATTCGATATAGGTACAATTCCGATCAACATAAGGTTTCACGCTGTTTGTCAGTCTCATAGTGTTGGTAGCACTTGCCTTTGTGTGGCGTCGTAGTGTAGCAAGTTTCTACAGCTCCTCCTGTGTTTTCCAAGAATACCCCACTTTGTACTACGGAGATATTAATTTTTTCCTGTTAAGAGGTAAGTGAAGCTACTTAGTCTAACGCGCTCTTATAAATTTTCTGGTTTCCACGCGCTTGCAAATTCTATATTAGTGAGGTTAGAAACTTGTTTTCCATTCGGGCGTGTTCTGAGGCACCTACAGAGAAAGCCTCTGTGACATGTGCTGCCATTTCTTTGCAGAATTTACTCGTGAATTTACTCACGCCAGTAGTACATTTTCGATCAGAAAAATGGTACAATTTCGATACCCTAGTACAATTTCGATCAATGCAGTTTTTCAATTTAGTCCGTCACGATTGGTTACCATAGACACATTATACACAATTATTGCAAATAAATTCTGTATATTTAAAGATTTTCCTACTCGATTTTTAAAGCCACCTCTTATTTTCTAGATGCCACGAAAACGAGCAGAAAAGAAAACCTACAATAAATGGAGTCCAGCTGCGACACTTCAACATATACAAAACAATGGGTAGCCCTATTACAGTTCTTATTGTTGACAACCATGGCAGCCACACCAGCTTAGATGCTGTAGAATATTGTCGGGAAAATGGGATAGAACTTTTGGGATTGCCCCCGCACAGTACACATGTACTGCAACCATTAGATAGAACTTTCTTCAAGTCCCTAAAGGCTCAATATCACAGAAATGCAACTAACTGGATTCATCGCAATCCCAATGAAAACATTACAAAACAACGATTCTGTACTATTTTCTGTGATGCTGCGTCCATTGGGTGCGCAGTCAAAGGGTTCCAATGTATAGGAATAATGCCCTTTTGCAAACACATTGTTCCCGAGGAGAAATTTGCACCTTCAACGTTATTCGAGGCTCCTGCTCCTTCAGTCTCCACCAGTCAAACTACTAACAGCATTATGGGAGAAGAACCCTCATCGTCGAAAGATGTAACTGAAGAACACGGCAAATCCGTAACGTCGGGGTCCAGTACAATTTCTCAGCACGATGCTGTCAGGGACATTTTGCCAAGTCCAGAGAAAAATTATCGTCTCGGAAGAGAAAAACACAGACATCAGCTAGACTCACTTCAGATGAAAACCTTGATAACCTCCGCAGCAAAAGGAAACTTTTTCAACAGGGCACATGGAAAACAATGAACAAATGTAAAAAGAATAATAAACGGAAATGTACGTCTGTAAGTAATGATGAAAGAAGTTTACCAAGCTTCAATTCGCCAGAAAACAAAGAAAATAATTGTGGATTTAGTTTATTGAATTCTTATAGTGCAGAATCATTAGCTAAGGGTGACTGGATTCGCTGCCAAAAATGCAATGTTTGGTACCACGAAGTATGCGTTGGTGCCCGAGGGAAACAGTGCTTTATATTTGGAAGATGCGAATGATCGAAATTGTACCAGGAAGTGATCACAATTGTACCTAGTGTGGTACATTTTCGATCGATTATTCTCAATTCTGTAACCTCTTTTTGTGTTTATACCAACTTTTGTAATTGTATATTATTTGTGTTACATATTCATTAAAAATCCAAGAAGAAATGCCATAGTTTAAATTATTTCTTTTCTCAATATATTTCCAGTTACAATAACAAGTGTCCGAAATGATCGCAATTGTACCACCTTACCCTATACTTCGTCATGCACCTTATTCAGCCATTCCGCAAGACACTTTCTTACATGATGTCTGGCAGCTATAATATTCATACCTGAAACATTTTAACTTCATACCAACACACAAACATTCATTTTTATATCTTAGACTAGCTTGATTCCCACTGCTTCGCACGCATAGACTGGATGGTCTGCATTGGTTGTTTCTACTTCAAAATATACATTTTCATAGATTTAGCTTTAAAAATGCTTTCCTAATCAAGTGTTTTGATTCGACTTGCCCCCTATTGCACTATCCTGAAACACATTTTTCAATATTTTTCAATATTTTCTCATTTCTAGCATGAAAACAGTCCTAGCAGTACCCTCAAAAGGTTTTCCCTTATTTAATAATGGTTGAATTTACAAAAATATCGAAACACGTATTTTTAAAATTCCAATCCAAAATCTAAATCCGAAGTTTTCTATTTCTTGCTTCAAAATTGCCTGAATAGCAGCGTATTTTCTTAAAAACCTTTCAGCCCTTATTTCACCCCCTTATTGATGGGAACATCGAAAAATCGCTAATGCCTACAGTGTAAGATAAACAACGTCTACAAAACTGAAGAATGTGCTTCACGTTTCGTCATGGCTGGTCTTCATTCCGAATTTTATGTAAGCTGACGATTATCAACCAATATATCTTCCATTCTCTAATAGCTATCGTCACGGAAATGCTATGGTGTACAACGGGAGACTTTGTACTACAACAACACATACGGATCGTTCGTCTCCATTGTGTAGTTTTTACTGAAGAGCAAAATATTTATACCCACACACGGAATTTTGTGTAAGTCCGCAGTGCGGGAGCGGTCTGGAGCGCCAAGTTGCGGACCGGGCCGTCTCCCGCGTCGGAGGTTCGAATTCTCTCTCGGGCATGGATGATTGTCTTTAGTATAAGGTAGTTCATAAGTAGTTTGTAAGTTTAGGGACTTATGACCCCGCAGTTAAGTCCCATAAGCTTTACAAACATTTGAATATTTTTTATATAAGTCGGTAACTTTCAGCTCCCATATCTTCCACCCCCTTATCGTTATCAACCTCTACCACCATAGTGCACAATGAGAAACTGATACCTACTACCAAATACTATTCTTTTACGATGTGTACTTTTCGCTGCAGAGTGAAAAATAGGCACAAACACCTCAATTTTTAATTAAAGATATGTAGGGATTTGGTTGTATATTGGCCCACTTTAGGTTACGGTAGTAACACTAAAAGTGGACCTTATTTTAATGAAAATAACGGCTTAACCATTCATCTGACACGAAAACTGAATAACCGAATTTATAGAGGAGAACATTCTCTACAATGTTGCTCTCTTATGTTCTCTTTTTTTTTTTTTTTTTTTTTTTTTTTTTTTTTTTTTTTTTTTTTTTTTTTTTTTTTGGTGTCCCAGCCTCGTCGCCCCTTTTGTGTCTCGTTTCCGTCGTAGGTGTCGGTGGCCGAGTAGACAGACCGACACAGGAATAAAGGACGCACGTTTGTGCAGGTACGAAGGTGAGCAGCCAGTGGGACAGCAGAAACTAGAAACACTAGAGTAAATGAGAACGAGATATATATTGCACAGAATTTATACAATACTTAACTTTTACATCAGTACTGCAGAATGCTGATACATAGTTGAGCTAGAGGCCTGCCTAGCGCCTATCCGATAGCCAAGTCTTCACTGGTGCCTATCTGATTCTGAAGTGTTAACTGGTTCCTATCTCAGTCGCAAGTGAACGATGTCGTTCAGTGGTGGCCACGAGCGGAGTTGTAGCAGAGGGCGCTCGTGGCTGACGTCGTAAGAACGCCGCGCCGTGCGTGCATAGCGGCGCGCGGCGAAAGTAGGTGGCGCGCGCACTTTGGACTTGTGCGACACCACACTTTTCATATCTCGTATCGTTTCAGAGATATTTGTCAAATTAACGGCAATTATGAGATATCTGTCTGTCCGTAACGAGTTCCCACTTTTTAAGACGAACCTTTCAACTGATCAGCACCAGGCCGCCAGAGATCAGAACCTCTCTTTTCTCAAATTTTTCGGACAAAAAGTGCGGTAATAATACCAAACAAAAGCAGTTTCTAGTATAATTGTAATTGCAAACGAACCGTTCATCTGACATGAAAATTGAATAACCTAATTGGTAGAGTGGAAAGTTGTCAACAACTTCGCTCTCTTATTTTTTTTTTTTTTTTCATATCTTGCATCGTTTCAGAGGTATTTGCAAAAATAACGGCGAATTGACGATGTGTGTCTTTGTGTAACGTATTCCCACTTTTTAGGTCGAACCAATCAACCGATCGCCACCAGATTTTACAGACATAATTTTTGGCTACCAGAGACCAGTACCTCGCTTTTTCATATATTTCGGACAAGAAATACGTTAGTAATGCCAAAAAAGCCATATGTAATGTAATTTGAATTGCAAATAAACCGTTCATCTCACGCGAAAATTGAATAACTGAATTTGTAGAGGCGAAAATTCTCTACAACTTTGCTCCCTTATGGTTTTTTTTTTTTTTTTTTTTTTCGTATCTCGTATCTTCTGAGAGATATTTGCAAAAATGACGGAGATTTGACACTCTGCATTGAGTAACGAAAACCAGTCGTTCGGAGATGTTACGTGACATTCCTCGCCCAGAATTCTCTGGTATACGCCATCTTACGTTGCATATTTGTTGATTTTTTTAATTATAACTTACACGTTGTCATTTCAATGCAATGGCACACTGAAGAATTAACAAAAACACGTCGCTTTTCCGTACGATAAATAATAATCTAGTGTCTAAAAATGCCATATTAGCATCAGTTAACAACTGTCACCAATAGTACAAGATTAAAGGACACCGTCTCACTGTGAGCCGTAGCGTAGTGGGCAATGCGTTCGACTGTGATGCTGAAGATCAGTAGTTCGAAACACGCCATTACCTAATTGTTTTCCTAAAAGGGTTTCACTCTTATTAATTCAATAGAGCTATTTCAATGTTTAGAATTGTGCAAATGTAAGATTGCTCCCTCTGCGTGTTTGTTCTATTTCGTGAACATGCCGTGAAATACGTAACAACGATTTGAACAATGGTCTTCTGAAGCATACGCACGTAAACTGGGAGTATACTGTAATAAAGAACATTCTGCACAAACTGCTGATACAGGTAGTTTGGTATATAAAGGAAGTCCCAGATTTCTGTAGAAAGTGTAGTTCCTTAATCAAACAGAAGGGAAGTGTATACATTGAAACAAGTTACCTTGTTTATTTTTTTTTCTAAGCTTTTATTCACTATTTGTGGAATATATTGAAAGTCATTAATTAGAATCAATGCATTAACGCCATATGTACGCTGTGTTCCATCCAGGTTATAGTCACTCGTCCAAACGCCAAAGGTACGCCACGTTCGTTCCAGCCTGTAGTCATTCGTAATCAGTACAGGCAAAGAAAATAAACTTAGAACTACCAAGGCAAGACAGGTGATATTATTTTAACGGAAAAATATGATGAAAATTTGGGAGAGCTATTAAAATAATAGTTCCAAGAGGTAAAAGTTCAAAAAAGAGAATGTGTGTCAAAGCTAAACTCAAACATCATATAATTTTGGCTGATTGTTAAAATACGGCCAGAAAGAATACTACGTGTTGGGTGGATAGATATTACCATAATAGTAGAGTCGTAATCTTATCACCATAATTCTTTATTATTTTGATCCAAAATGTTTGCAAAAACTTATAAAACTACAAATCGAAAGTGAGCCGTAAAACACGTCAGTGCGATTGTTCCATGTGAGTTTCAAAAGGCTCTTGAAAACCGATTGAATATAAAAGGCGACAACGGTAACGAAGGAAACGTAGAAGGTTTTAACAACCGAATCGGTCGTTCGTCAAGTACGCAGTAAATCTCTCCCAGTGGCGCCCTTGTAGCGGATCACAGCGCACACACTCCACGCAGCAGGAGTGGGAAAAACGTTTCGAACGGTCGCTGCTCTGTTCCTCTTCAGTTAAGTGATCTCCCAAACGGCGCCAGTATTTGCCAGCCCTAAACAGCGATGCGCGCTGGTACGATGATTGGCGGTGGGTCATCTTGCGCTGTGGGCGGCGCGCGTGGGAGCGACTGCAATGGCCGCGGGGAGGTACGGCCAGTGGGAGAGAGCAGAGCGGGGAATATGAGGCGGCGAGCGGGGCCGCTACGTCACCGCGAGGGGCCGTACGCCGGTACGCCACGGGGCTATCGCGTTACGATACGCCACTGGCCGCGGTGCGCAAATCAGGGCGCGCAATCCCAGGGCTGCCAACCGCACGACTGCCGGCCGCCGGCCCGCCCCGTCCCAACGTACGGGACGCACCTGCACCGCACAGCCACAGATAGCACCGCCACTGCCCGACACCTGCACTGCAGGGGGCCTCGCGCTTAAGCGCTCGCATTTATCCCCAATGGTACTCGATACCGACTTACAGTGACCTTTCCTCGTTGGGATACCAAGAGAAATTCAAGCATTATTTTCAGCCATTAATTTGGAAATGTTTCTGCTGTGATTATCATAGTACAGTGCAAATAACAGACATTTATCATGGATCGGTAGTTGGAGGTACATAGTATTTACATACAGTATTAACTCTGGAGCTACACCTTGACCTGAAATAATCTTTAATGATAAACCAAGAGCCGGCCGCGGTGGCCGAGGAGTCTGAGGCGCTCCAGTCACGGTCTGCACGGCCACTACGGTCGGGGGTTAGAATCCCCCCTCGGGCATGGATATTTGTGCCGTCCTAGTTCGTAAGTAGTTCATAAGTAGTTTGTAAGTTTAGGGACTGATGACCCTGTAGTTAAGTACCATAGACTGTACAAACATAAACTAAGAAAATTATAACTCCAAAAAGACTTCCTGGTGACGAAGATATGCAGACAAGTAAATTAAGTAAATTAAATCCAGTACAATCAATTATCAGATATGTTACTCTGAATGGAATGAAATCCCGCCAAATTCTTTGAGTTTAAAGACCTTAACTAATACTACCCAGGTAAAATAATGTTGTTGTTGTTGTTGTTTATAGGGGACCAAACTACAAGGTCATCAGTCCCCTGTTCCAGGCAGTGATGTAACATGTGATAGAACGAAAACACAGAACAAGGATTAGAGAATTCCTTGAATGTAAAATAAGGCAAATACTACACTTATACACAGAGGAGTGCACAAAAGGAATAAAAGTACAATTTCACAGCAGAATGCTATGGCCGGCTGATCACTAAGATAATAACGGATGAGCGAGCCATGCTGTACACACTAAAAAACCACCTCAACCGAAAAGGTAGAGGCTATCAAGTAACTTAAAAAACAGTGTAAAAATGAGGGTTTGTGAATCACTCAGAAGCGCCTTCCATTAAATGGAAGGGTAGAAACCAGATGCGCGAATAAAATTTAAAACAGTAGTAGCCAAGGAGGCATTGTCACCTAAAACTGATGGCAACGAATCTGGTAGGCTAAAGGACTGCCGCAAAGCGGCTAAAAACGGACAATACAACAGTATGTGGACTACAGTCAGCTGGTCGCCACAACGGCAAACTGGTGGGCCCTCTCGACGCAAGAGGTGGCCGTGTGTTAACCATGTATGGCCAATGCGTAGTCGGCAGAGTACAACGGACTCCCTACGAGAAGCTCGTAGGGGGGACCTCCACATTGCCGTAGAAGGCTTAACAGCACGGAGCTTATTCGGTGCGTTCGATTCAGCCCACTCTGTATTCCAAAGGCTTAATACCTTCCGATGGAGCACCGCCCGGAGATCCCTCTCCTGGAGACCGATTTCCAGCATGGTTGAGGTAGTAGCCTCTTTCGCCAGTTGGTCAACACGTTCATTTCCAGTTATTCCAATGTGGCCTGGAGTCCAAAGGAAGACCACAGTGCGACCAGATGTACCTAGTCTGTATACAGTTTCCTGAATGGACCGTACCAAAGGATGTCTTGGGAAACACTGGTTAAGGGCTTGCAAAGCACTCAGGGAGTCAGTACAGATAACCACAGACTCCCCAGGGCAGGCTCTGAGGTGTTCAAGGGCCCGCCAAATGGCGACAAGTTCCGCCGTAAACACACTACTCCCACAGGGCAATGAATGTTGTTCTATATGCCGGCCGTGGGTATAGGCATACCCAACATGGCCATCGACTAGGGAGCCATCGGTGTATATAAGTTCAGCGCCATGGTACGAATCCAGAAGGGCCTGGAACTGTTGACGCAGAGTCGTTGGTGCAACAGAGGCTTTGGAGTCTCGGGATAAGTCCAACCGAAGCTGGAGGCGAGGAAGGACCCAAGGAGGAGTACGAGAATGGTCCTGGAAGGTGAGAGGAATAGGAAGGGACTCTAGAGAAGAAAGAAGGGAACGAACACGAACCGCAATCGGGAGGCCCGACCGGGGCCGTCGTCGTGGGGAAGGGAGTGCGACAGCTGGGAAGAGGAGCCTGCGATTTGGGTGGTGAGGTACGGCATGAATATGGGCAACGTAAGAAGCCATTAGCTGTTGCCTTCTGAATCGCAGGGGGGGGGAACCCCAGCCTCAGCAAGAAGGCTTGTCACAGGACTGGTACGGAAGGCCCCTGTTGCTAAACGGATGCCACTGTGATGAACCGGATCTAAGATCTGCAGTGCAGTTGGAGCTGCAGAATCATACATAAGGCAGTCATAATCCAGGCGTTACTGGATAAGTGCCTTATACAGGTGCAGTAGAGTGGGGCGAGCAGCTCTCCAACCTGTGTGGCTGAAGCAGCGGAGGATGTTTAGATGTCTCCAGCATTTTTGTTTTAATTGGCGAAGATGCGGTATCCAGGTCAGCCGGGCATCAAAAAGCATGCCTAGGAAGCGGTGTGTCTCCTCAACGCGAAGGGCTTCATCATTCAAATATAGCTCAGGTTCTGGATGAGCTACCCGACGGCGACAAAAGTGAATGACGCGGGTTTTCTGCACCGAAAATTGGAAACCATGTTCAGAGGCCCAAGACTGTGCCCTTCGAATGGCTCCCTGCAGCCGCCGTTCTGTGACGTTAATGCTGCTGGAGCTGAAGTAATTGCAAAAGTCGTCGGCAAACAAGGAGGAAGAGACAGACGTTCCTACTGCCGCAGCTAGTCCGTTAATAGCTATCAAAAATAACGGTACACTTAAAACGGGGCCCTGTGGGACGCCATTCTCTAAAACATGAGCGGAGCTAAGAGAGGTGCCAACCCGAACCTGAAAGGAGCGTAGCGACAGGAAGTTCTGTATCAACGTTGGTAGGGGGCCACGTAAGCCCCAATCATAAAGTGTGGAGAGAATGTGATGCCGCCAGGTTGTATCATAAGCTTTGCGGAGGTCAAAAAAGACTGCCACAAGGTGTTCTCGGCGAGTAAAAGCGGTTCGAATGGCTGATTCCAGGGACATGAGATTGTCTAGAGTGGAACGGCCCTGACGAAATCCTCCCTGTTGTGGAGCCAGGAGACCTCGATCCTCCAGTAGCCACATAAGCCGTCGACTCACCATACGTTCGAGGATCTTACACAGAACGTTGGTGAGACTGATGGGGCGGTAGCTCCCAGCGTCGGACGGATCTGCGCCTGGTTTCATCACTGGGACGATAGTACTTCCCCGCCATTGTGACGGGAAAAGGCCTTCTGTCCAGAGACGATTATAAAGCGCGAGTAGCTGCCGTTTAAAGTCCGCTGAGAGGTGATGGACGAACTGGCTGAGAATACGGTCTGGACCAGGAGATGTATTGGGGGACGCAGCAAGAGCAGTCTGGAACTCCCACTCACTAAATGGAGCATTGTACGCTTCCTGTCGACGTGTGCGGAAGGACAATTGCCTCCGCTCAACTCGCTCTTTGAGGGCGCGAAATTGTGCACTGTAGGCTGCGGTTGCAGAGCAACGTGCAAAATGACCTGCCATTAGCTCGGCAATAACCGTCGGGTCAGTATAAAGACTACCTTCGATTCGGAGTGACGGGATTCCGCTTGGTGGCCTGTACCCGAAGAGGCGCCGTACCTGCGACCACACTTGAGAAATGGAGGCGCGGGAGCCTATGGTGGCTACATATCGCTCCCAACAGTCCTGCTTACTCTGTTGGATCAGTCGCCGGGCTCGGGCCCGGAGACGCTTAAAAGCGATTAGATGTTCAATACTGGGGTGGCGCCGGTGGCGTTGAAGCGCCCGGCGTCGCTCCCGGATAGCGTCAGCTATCTCCCGCGTCCACCAAGGCACCGACTTGCGCCTAAGTGAGCCCTTGGTAGTCGGGACATTCGCTTCAGCAGCAGAAATAATGTCCTCAGTGAGTTGTTGTACTGCCATATCAATGTTATCTGGCAATGGAGCAGTAGCCACAGCTGTCGAGGTATAGCCATGCCAGTCAGCCCTATGGAGGGACCACCGAGGCAGGCGTCCTGCAGGGTGAAATTGTGAGAGCGACAAAAGGAGAGGAAAGTGGTCGCTCCCACAAAGGTCATCATGGAACTTCCAAGATAAATGCGGAAGGAGACTCGGGCTACAAATGGATAGGTCGATGGCGGAGAAAGAGCCATGCGCCATGCTGAAGTGTGTGGGTGCCCCACTATTCAAAATGCAAATGTCAAGCTGTGTGAGAAGGTCCTCAAGGTCTCTACCACAGCCCGTACTCTCATTTCCACCCCATAGAGGGTGGTGGGCATTTAAATCACCCAAGAGGAGGAATGGTTGTGGCAATTGGGCAACCAATGCAGTGATATCAGCAGGAGAGACAACAACATCCGGGGGAAGGTATAGGGAACAGATGGTAAATTCCTCTATTGCCCGGAGTCGAACAGCCACTGCCTCCAGGGTCGTGTTGAGAGGCACAGCAGCGCTTGGGACGGTTGCAAGAACATAGACACACCAGATACCCTGTTATAGATGGAACGATTGTTGTAGTAGCCCCAATAGCCACGAAGGGCTGGGGTCCTCTGTGCAGGGAACCAAGTTTCCTGCAGGGCTATACAAAATGCTGGAAATCGGCACAACAGTTGTTGCAGTTCTGACAAATGGCGGAAAACACCGCCACAGTTCCATTGCATAATCACAGATGCTCCTGGTCGCTGGGACATGCAGATTGGGACGGTACACTAGTGTCTGCAAGATTGTTTGCCGTCGCTGATGGCGGAGGCAGAGCCTCAACATCCATCGCGTTTGGGGACTCAGCAAAAGCCAAGTACTCAGGGGACGTGAGAATTTCTATTTCGTCCTCTGAGGCTGACGTTTGTTGCGGTGGCTCAGAAGCCACTTGGTGTTCAGTCTTTTTGGGCCTCTTTTTCTTCCTGTCCCGTTTGTCTTTTGGTCTCTCCTGCTGGAAGGGCTTGTCTGCCACATCGGCGACAGAGGATACCCTCGAGGCCCTGCGACCAGCAGGTAGTGGCTTTTTCAGCCACTCACTGGTATCTGCTGTACCAGCGTCAGAGACTTTAGGAGGAAGGGCGTCGAGGGAGCCCTTCCTTGCAGGAGGAGCCAGAGATGGTTGTTGGTTCTCTGGCTCAGGGATGGGGACCGTTGTCCCCTGTGGCTTTGTATTCGTTGCTCCCAAAGTAGGGACCTTGGGGGCAACAGAAGAGGAGGCGCCCCCTGACAGTATGGGGGCAACTGGTAACTGTTGGGCCGGAGGGCCCAGGATAGTAGATTGAACTTGAGGTGATTTTACCATTGATGTTGCTGTAGAATATGTAGATTTCATGCTGACAGGATGAACCTTTTCGTATTTGCGCTTGGCCTCGGAATATGATAGTCTGTCCAGGGTCTCGTACTCCATTATCTTCCTCTCTTTTTGAAAAACAGTGCAGTGTGGCGAGCAGGGAGAGTGATGCTGGCCACAGTTAACACAGACTGGAGGCGGTGTACATGGGACGTCTGGGTGTGATGCACGTCCGCACTCCCGACAGGTGGGGTTGGCATCGCAGCGAGATGACATATGGCCAAACCTCCAGCACTTAAAACAGCGCATAGGGGGAGGAACGTAGGGTTGGACGTCACACCGGTAAACCATCACCTTGACTTTTTCGGGCAATGAATCACCCTCAAAATCCAAGATGAAGGCACCAGTGGTGACCCTGTTGTCCTTCGGACCCCTGTATATGCGCCGAATAAACTGCACACCTCTCCTCTCCAAGTTCTTCCGGAGTTCGTCATCGGTCTGGAGTAAGAGATCCCGATGAAAGATAATACCCTGGACCATGTTCAAAGTTTTATGTGGTGTGATGGTAACGGGAACGTCACCCAGCTTGTCACAGGTAAGCAGTGCCCGTGACTCGGCTGGGGACGATGTCGTTATCAAAATCGACCCGGATCTCATCTTAGATATTCCGTCTACCTCGCCAAACTTGTCTTCAATGTTCTCAACAAAAAACAGAGGCTTAGTTGACATAAACGATTCGCCATCTGTTCGACTGCACACCAGGTATCGACGGGCATACGCCTCACCTTGATGACGAGCCCCACGTTCCTCCCATGGCGTAGCCAGGGATGGAAACGATTGGGGGTCATACGATGCATTGAACGAAACTCTTCCCCGCTTGCCTGGGTAAGCCTTATAGAACTGAGGTGCGGAAGGTTCCTCAGAGGTTGCTCGCTAGCGGCTGTTCAACCTCAACAGCCATGCATCTCCTCGGCACGTAGCACACCTTGAGATTGAGGTTTTTTTTATAGAGGTTTATTCCGTCCTCGCGACCCGGGCGATTAAGACAAGATCCCCGGGCTCTGAAACGTACAACGTTCCACCGTCGCGCCGAACGATGGTCGTTGAAGCACGCACAGAGCTTACGGTGTAGCGGACTGTTGGCGCGACATAGCCCACAGCTCAGGACCCCGGGTTCGCCAAGCCCGTACTCAGCAAATTAATGCTGAGCCCCTGAGGGCTAAAATAAAGTCACGTATGAGTGTCTCGCGGAGACTTCAACGAACGCTTTCATTATAATTTTCTACAGTTCCATCCTCCAACAGCCGCGGTGGAGTAGCCGAGCGGTCTAAAGCACCTCGCTGCGGAGCGCGCGGTTGCTCGCCGTGGAGGTTCGAGTCCTCCCTGGGGCATGGGTGTGTGCGTTTGTCCGTAGGTTAGTTTACCTAGGTTTAAGTAGTTTGTAAGCTACGGACTGATGACCACGCAGTTTGGTCCGATAGATTTACAAACATTTCAACATTTCATTTCATCCTCCAACAGATCACGGAAAAAGGAAACACTTCAATCATCCTACTTGCGATCCGATTTCTCTTATTATATTTGATGATTATGTCTCTATATGTATACGGCTGCTAATAAAAGACATTGTTAAATCAATTACGAGATCAGGTGAGGTACCATGCACAATATGGATAACGTAACGTATTTTATCCTGATACTGAATTATAATGTGTGTTTGTGGTACAGTACAATATTTTTCTCTCTGAACTCTTTCCTTCAGTTGATTTATTGCCCTTTTAACAGTCTACGGTTGCAATTTTTTCTTCTTCTTTGTTCCTCTTGTTATTTTTTACGCGGTTCTTCAGTCTAAAGCGAGAGATATCACTGATCTTAAATCCTATAAGCAAATTGGTATTTTTAAGTTCTCTAGCAATAATTTCTGAAACTTCTCCTTTACTTAAGATTTACATGCTGCTTACCTAGAGCGAGGCAACATGGGGCTACCATAAAGAAAAATCGCTCTCGTTGCCCCTAAATAGTGTGTGATCACCTCGGATGCGTAGTTTCATGCCTGTATGGCTTGGACACTATGAGGTTTTCAATCAGCCATTAAGACATATTTTCCATTCTCCTAATTCTACAATATCCAGCTCAGTATCGAGCGAGGTGGCACAGTGGTAACACACTGGACTCGTATTCTGGAGGAATGTGGTCAGATCCACCTCCGGCCATACAAATTTAGGTAGTACCCGCAGTTGAGTTACTCTCTCTCAATAGGTTCGCTCCAGCAGCTGCCAGACGGCTACTTTCAAGAGCTAACAATCATGCGCAGCAACCATGACGTAAAAGCCCTTGTTTGATACTTGCACTACTGGAACGCTTTTGGCACTGTTTCTGGCTGCAGGCGAAGGTGAGTTTAATGGAATAACTAAAATACTTTCCTTCCTAATAACGAAGGAGTGTAAACGGGAAATATCTGATCTCAAGTGGGATTGCAGTGACTTCGAAGTTCGAATTAATCAAAAAACACGCTAGAACACACACGTATCACGTGATGGCTACCCCCACTCTAACTCAGGCCTTTCTGCGCATGCGCAAATTGGCAGCTTGACCGCGCCAGAAATGTTTTTCCGGGTAGCGTCTGGCTGCTTGCAGCAACTGCTGGAACACCAAACAGCCACACTCCAAGTAACCAGAAGCAGGAGAAGGCGCTGCTGGAACACAATTACAGCGTTGCGCATGCGCGTCAAGCAGTCTGGCAGCTGCTGGATTGCACCTAAAGTGTTTATCTCTCTATGTGTTTAGCTCTCAGTGGGACTATCAGTACTTAGCTTAAAGTATTATATGTGGTTAAATTCCAAGATAGGAAAAAACCCGAAAACGTATTTAAACTTTAATATAAACTTTCATATCGTGATCATACGCGAAAGCGAACATTATCTTTGGACTTTGATCGGGATAGGCTAGGACAGAAGAATTAGAAACTTCTGCCTCCCGTAATAAACTGATGAACATTCCAGAGAGATTAATACAATCAAACTTTGACGAAAATAATAACGAATTGCGAACTTATAAAGTGTGTACTGTGAAAGTGTAGTGAATGTAACTCTTGATTTCAGAATAGAGAATCTATGAAGCTTAAAAAAAAATCCTAAACGTTATTCGAGTATTTAGTTCCCTAATATAGTCCCAGCATATTCCAAAAGTGAAGGAATATATCTAACAGTAGTGGTTAGGAGAAACTTTTGGTGAAATTTTCTAAAGAATAATTCTATAAAGGAAAAGGATAAATCAAAAAAATTATCTTCGTGATGGGCGTCAAATTATCTGAACTACCGGTACTCAATTATTCGAATTTTTATTCTTTGGTTTATTAAATATCAGCCCCTGAGAAACGGATTTTCATGCTCAAACATTAAAGAAACGCCTTTAAGATTTAAATAAAATCCTGGATCAATATTTACAGTGAAAAATACAACAAAGATATAAATTTTATTAACTGCGAAGAAGTACCAGGTCTACCATCTTAATTTTCATACTGAGCTGACAAATAGAATTTTGAACCTATACATCCAATACAACGGTGGAAATTGAGACGTAATCTACAGCTTAAAAGTCGCAAGTTAAAACACTAATATAAAACGAAATCAACACAACTGCCGCCCCAGTCACAAACCAAACCATGTCGCCGCCCAGCCACAAAATGTCGCCCTAGAACATGGGGCTCGACCAAATACGAAGAAAAATTAAGAAGACTGAAGAAACGGACATTAAGAAATAATAGCGAAAGATCGATGAAGAATCTACTTCAGAAGACGACTAAGAATCCAAGATTAAGGAAGAGACGGAATACCCAATCAAGATTGTTGAAATGAATAACTGGATGAAATAAGTACAACTTTTGGACAATATTAACAATTGTTGCTGTGACGCGTGGACTACTTGCAGAATCATAAAAAGGTGATTACCTTTCGAAAAACTTGTAAGTACTGTGAGATATTGTGAAATAATTAATTATAAGTTTGTTTATGTTATAGTATGTATATGTACTAATCTGATAATTTTCTGTTTCATGACCAACTTACTATAGTATATTTATACTTCCGAGCATTATATGGAATAATTCTGTGCAAAGTAAGAAATTGTGACCAAAGAAGGGATATTTATGTTCTACCGACTACGGAAGTATAAGATAAGGACATAATTTTTACTCTATATTTTGCCTTGCGGAACGAAGTACTTTTAATTACATCTGTGTTGTGCACAATAGATTAATTGACAGAATTAAGTTTGATTTAAAGAATAAAGATTAATTGAAAACTAATACAGATCCCCACAAGGCAAAATATATTTTGTATTGTAGCTTGTAACAGTGTTTGGTAGTACATAGTTTTATTTGTGATTTTCTGAAAGTGTTTAGGTTAAGATTGTGTCAGATAAGATTTACTTGAATTTGAGTGGGTAGGAATTATAAACTTTTAAATTGTGTGATAAAGATAGTGTTAGGTACTGAACAGAATTTAACGTTGATATTATGGTTAAGCGTACATGCAGGTCAGAAATGGAACCCACAAACCGAATGATAACTCGATCACAAGACAATTTGAACGAGAGGAATGAAATACACCGGGAATGTTGTTCTGAACCAGAATTAGATGAACATGCCGAGGATAGGCCGTTACCTCAATCTATTGGAAATTTCAGTACACAACCAAGCACATCGCGAGGTCACGAGTTTACAACAGAATCTCCGCGAATGCAAATTTTGAATCCGAATAACGATACCGCCAACATGGTAGATCCATTTGCACTGAATTTGCAAAAAATTAGAAGAACTGGCTAGACAAACACAAGAACAAAATAAAAAGTAGAAGAACAGGCTAGACAAACAAAAGAACTGAATCAGCAAATCAAACTTGCTGAAGAAAAACAAACACATGAATTAATCAAACAGATACAATGTGTTCGGGAAGAACATACAATAAAACTAGACGAACACTGCGGACAATAAATGAACAATTCAAACGCCAGAAAGAAACCATTAATGAACTCAGCGCAGAAACTCGTAAAAATTATGAATATTTAAAACATCGATTGGATGGACAGTGCGAACAGAACGAACATTTAAAACAAGAACTACACAATACCACCACTAACCTAAAAGCCGAAATTGAAGAGCGAGATACACGTCGCGACAGAATAACTAATCACTTAATATTTGAATTTAAAAACTTACGAACAGACGTAGAAGGATTTAAAATAATCTTTAGAAGAAGTTCCACAAAAGGTGGCAGAATTACAAACTGATGTAAATAAAATTAAAGATTTCCAGAACACAGCTCAACCTACGATCGAGGAACTAAATAGTAAATTCCAGAACCTCAAGGAAATGCTAATGAGACAATAAATAATTTCCTATACGAATCGGCAAAACGAATTAACAGTAATGATTTAAGGTCGAGCTATTGGCAAATTTTATTAGATGAAGAATCAAGGAAATATACTGCTTTTACTTTTGCTTTTTGTGTTATGCCTTTTGGATTATCTGTTAGTGGCGGAGTTTTTATTGAAGCTTTAGACACTGTATTAAAACCTGATTTAATTGACAAAGTAACTGTATATGTGGACGACTTACTTATTGCTACTAAGACATGGGAAGAACATATAGAATTATTAGAAGCAGTTTTAGCACGTTTTCAAGAATATGGTGTAACAGAAAATTTGCTAAAATCCAAGTTTGCCAGACAAGAACTAAGATTCTTGGGACATATTATCTCACCATCAGGTATACTACCTGATAAAGGTAAAATAAGTGCCATAAAGAATTTTCCTTATCCAACCACAAAGAAACAATTAAAATCATTTATTGGATTAATATAATTTTTTCGAAAATATTTACCTAACAATTTAATAAATAATGATGTCTTGTTTAAACTACTCCGAAAGAATGTTCCATGGAATTGGACTAAAGAGTGTTGTTTTGTATTCGATGCAATCAAGAAGGCTTTAGTGTATGCAAACATTTTGTACCATCCTGATATGACAAAGGAATTTTGTATAGCCACAGATGCAAGGTTTTCAGGTCCAGGATCATTTGTGTTCAAATGGGCAGAAGTAGATGAAAAGTAAGAAATCAGGATTATAAGTTTTGCAAGTAGGATCTTAAGTAATACTGAACGATCTTACCACACCACCGAACTTGAAGTACCAGACGTAAAGTGGGCATTAGAAAAATTTAACTATTTTATTTTTGGAAGAAAAGTTAAAGTCTACTGTGAACATCAGGCAGTAACGTTTTTACTATCGTGCAAATTATTACGTAACAGA
Organism: Locusta migratoria; assembly: GCA_026315105.1. Classification (NCBI taxonomy): domain Eukaryota; kingdom Metazoa; phylum Arthropoda; class Insecta; order Orthoptera; family Acrididae; genus Locusta; species Locusta migratoria. The sequence goes on along the minus strand of CM048748.1, from coordinate 281,034,754 downwards.
TTAGCTCGATGGGCAATGATACTGCAGAACTATGATCTGGAAATAATCCACATAAAAGGAAAGGATAATGTAATAGCCGATTGTCTTTCAAGATTACCTGAAGGTTTATCTGTATATCCAAATATAGCAGAGCAGACAGGAACTTACAAAATCATGCTAATTAAAGATTCTCCATTTCGTAACGATTATCTTAACGTGTTCAAAAATATTGCTGCATTACAGGATGCTGACCCACATTGGCAAGCAGTCAAACAAGAATTAGAATCACAAGGATTAGCAAATGTTGATGATTATTACCTTAATAACGAGATACTGTATTATAAAGATAATTGCAGAAGTGGCAATTGGCGAGTTTGTTTACCAAAAGCGCATCTAAATCAAATTATTTGGTTTACACACTTTGTCTGGGGTCATTTTGGACCAGATAAATGTGCTGAAGAAATTCTTAGACACTGTTATTATCCTAATCTGAAAAGAATAGCATCTAAATTATTACGCTCTTGTGTCATTTGTCAGAAAGCTAAACCAGTATCCTACAGCAGAAAAAACTTAGCTACATCCAATTATTCCAAGCAAACAATTAAAATTAGTGTCTTGTGATTTATGTGGATCTCTACCTACTGGAAGGGGTGGAATGAAGCATATGTTGGCAATTTATGATGTTTTTTCAATACATGTTAAATTGTACCCACTAAAATCAGCAACTACTTCGGCAGTAATTAGAAATTTCAGAACTTATTTGGCTCAAGTGGGCAAACCTTCAATTATAGTGCCTGATAATTCTAGCTACTTCCCTAGTAATAAATGGAGTGATTTCTTGCAAGAACAAAACATACAAAAAGTTCTTATATCTAAATATCACCCTTAAGCTTCGCCTGTGTAAAGGATTTTTCGTGACTTTAAACTTATGCACCAAATCGCCGCACTAAATTGGTGGAGTATATTAAGTTATTTGAAAACATTCACAATAATTTTCCACATTCATCTACAAAGCATACGCCAGATGAAATTATGTTTGATAAATCTGAGGATAATTTATGGTATAATAGCATTCCTAAAGTGAATAATAATGTATATATCCGACAAGCTATCATAAGTAATGTTTTACGTGCTTTAGAAGTGAGTACAGCAAAACGTAAAAAGAAATTTGACAGAAATATCTCCCAGACTATAGAATATCAAATAGGTGATCTCATATTACTGAGAACGCATCCTTATTCTTGTGCCATAAAAAAGAATAATAAGAAGTGGTCGTTATTGTACGAAGGACCTTATTAAATTGTTAATATACCGCATGAAAACAGCTACTGGCTAGTAAACCATAGAACCAGAATAGCTAAAGGACTATATTCTTTTAAGAGCATAAAAAAGTTTTATTAACTTGTCATTAATGTGTACTGTATATATGTGTTATATGCTATATGACTTTCTTCTGTATATAATGTGTTATAGCCTTTAAATGATTATATGTAGGTCATAAGTGATGTTTATTTATATTTGTGATGATTTACAATACGTTCCAATGACTTGTAAAAGATTACATACTCAAGACAAAACGAGTAAAAACAGAGTATACTACTCAGGAGTAGTCTTGTTACAATTTTGGTAGCGACATTGCATCGTGGGAAAGATAGACAGCAATAGTGAAAATTTTACTTCTGTACCTGAAAGTAGTGTTATCAGAGTTGGCAATACTGTTGCATCATGGGAGATAGACGGTGCAACGATTAAACTTTATTACGCGGCGCACAAAGACTGTGTCCCAAAGGTTAACCTTACAGATATATTGACTGTTGAAAAAGAGTGCTTTAAGAAAATACAATCTTATTCTCTCACAGACGGAATAAATATGAATGGATTTAACATTCTGAGACTGATATTTCTTTCTTTCGATTTTATCGAAACTATGATATGTGGTAATATGTTTTAGGCTTAGGTATAGGAGTGTCTTTTCTATAACATTATGATTCCATTTCAGCTTAGTGTAAGATTGTTATTCTTGTGTAATGTAAAAAGTGTAAGATTGTTATTCTTGTGTAATGTAAAAAGTTTCTAACTACAATGATATTTAAAGCAGTTTTCTGATTGATTAATTATCAATAACATTGTTTGAATGGAGCTTCACTCCAATATAATTTACAATGTTTCAAAATTTAAGCAGCCTTCAGCTGTTGCCCTTCAGCCTTCAGCTGCAAATTACTTTCTTGAAAAAGAATATATGATTTTATTAATGTAATTAATAAATCATTACTTAGAATTATGTTGAGTGTGCAGACAACATCAGATGTAATTAGAAGGCACAGTTCGAACTTTTACAAGCAATTTGAGGCTTATTTTGTCGAGACTAACCGGGAAATTTCCGCGGGAAATTAAAGTTCAGTAATTCGCGAAATTTTTTTATGCGTTTGCAACACAAGGCAAAATGTAGTAAAAATGTATGTCCAATACATACTTGAACTCAGCCAGATGTTAATATTTTGCAATGATGTAAATAATTAATAATAGTGCCAGTTCTGCTTATTTTATGTTTACATGTGGTGACAGGTGAGGATGTGCTACAGCAGCAATCTGCAACCCGTGTGATGACTTAAATCGAATAAACTGTGAGCAACAGTGTTCGATAGTAATTCCGTGTTGATAAAACTGTCAATATACAGCAATCAGCACAAGCTAAACGAGTACAAATTTATTTAAGTGGGCCAATTAACCACTAAATAATACAATATACAAGCCATTATTCAGGACTTAATGCGTAAAATGAAACTCTGAAATATTAAAAGTTCATTATGTGTGTAGTGCAGAAGTGTCAGTGCCATATCGAACTGTAACCAGTCGATTCGGACACTCGAATACACGTGCTTTTATTCGTAGAACCGTTTTCTAGTGGTACTTCCGCTCTTCGGCTCTCAAAGACGTACTTTGGAGGCAACGATAAATATATGCCTGAGTATTCTGTATGCACTTGCAACAGAAATTAAATTTATCCTGTTAGGATCTTAGTTAACCACACACACTGTAATCGTGACATATTCAGAAACAAACCACCAAATATTGGTGATAAGGAATATCGGTTTAAGCACACATTCGGAAATCGCGATATATTCGAAACTAAGCAGGAAAATATTGTGGAGAAACATTAAATAGCCTTTACATACCCTAGGAAATCACGAGATATTCGGAAATAAATAGCCAAATCTTTCTGAATAGCGAATGGTGTAGGCCGAAATGTCATTGATACTCATTTCACTTGCTGTACCAGCAATTTTAACGTTCCCCTAGTTTTGTCTCCAACCATATTCTCGAAAATCGCAACATAGTCGGAACAAAGACAAATATTTGTGAGACAGAAGAACATAAATGTCATTGCTGATCGTACCACTGGGAGGAACAATTTCATTCTCCGTTCTTCAGTCACACGTAAAAATTACCAAATCGATGTTATTAACTCCTGAGACAGTATAGAAGAGTACTGGATAACATAATACTGTTATGTGAATAAGAAAATTTCACAACGTGTTGTGGATAAATAACTCCCACAATGTGTTACAAACGTTAAGAAAAAAAATGCATGGGACGAGTTTCGTTTGCAGAGCCTTTTGCTTGTTAGTCCACCTCTCTAAACATTACGCTGCAACAACTCGACGTTTTTGGTCTCTTCATATTTTATAAACTCGTTCCCAAAGTTTGTTTCTCAATGTTAATATGATTTTAATTACATTTAGTTACAATAAATTCATCCAGAGAGATTTTGTAATTCATCGTTAATTCGCTGTTGCCTTGAAAAGGTTTACTGTGAGTTATAAAACCAAAACTGTGAGACATACGGTAAATCAAGGCGTCTGTGATATGGAAGGAACAAGTGAATATCGTTTTCACGTCACTTTCCAAAGTCGTCGTTCATTGGCTAATGTAACAGATTTTCAATGGAAGGAAAGAAATTTTTGCTAGACATATATTTATCGTTGCCTCCAAAGTACGTCTTTGAGAACCGAAGAGCCGAAGTACCACTCGAAAACGGTTCTACGAATAAAGGCACGTCTCGAAAACCTGTTACTCGCGTCACAAAAGATTGATGATATTGAACCAAGCAGTAAAAGGACAAAGACTGTGCACTCAATGTTAAAATATTAATGTGCTCAGTGACTTGTTTGCTTACAGGAAGAATTATCATTAGAGATACTCTAATACTTTGTACAATACTTGTTGCATGTTCGTGTGAACTTTGGTGTCTTTCGGGAACATGTTGGACCCTGGGGGCCTGTGTTCCTGTTGAAGACCGGACCATCGTCATGACATCAGGACATCGCATCTTCATCGATCGACGAAATTTTATTTCTGAGACTACAATTACACTACCTACACGTAGTAGTAGGAGCATATGTCGCTCAAATTACACCACAACATCATAATAAAGGGCCAAGAGTCCCATTACACACACGCAGGATGTTCTTTTTCAGCTCTAAAACGAAATTGAAATAATTTGATACGAAATAATTTTCTTTAAATGATTTCATGAAATAATGCAAAAGAATTGTGACATATGTAACGTATTAATTATTTTTAACATTGTGTACTAGATATAGATCAAAGTCATAGAATTATGTTAGATTTTATGAGATCAACTATACAACAGATCAAAATTTCTTGTAAAATCATAGGAACTAAAAAGATACTATTGTTATGTCTCGCGATGTTGTGTTGTGGTCTAGATGGAGTATGTTAACAAGTGAACAAACACCATCGGGGGGCCTGTGTAACACCACATCGCGACCATAGCATTAGAATCACGGTACTCCGACCTTTTTCATCGTTAAGTAATTTTAGTAATTTGTTAAGAGGTGGAATTTTCTCATTTTTCAAATATTTTACTAAAATTCAAATTATATTAGCGTAATTCAGAGTAATGGTATCCAGGGAATACTTAGGTCAAAACATCTCGTATATCAGAGATCATTTGTCAGATTGCCATTATAAATAGTACCCGCAGTTGAGTTACTCTCTCTCTATGTGTTTAGCTCTCTATGTGTTTAGCTCTCAGTGAGACTGTCAGGACTTGGCTTAAAGTATTATGCGTGGTTATATTCCAAGATAGGAAAAAACCCGAAAAACCCGAAAACGTATTTAAACTTTAATATAAACTTTCATATCGTGATCATACGCGAAAGCGTAGATTATCTTTGGACTTTGATCGGGATAGGCTAGGACGGAAGAATTAGAAACTTCTGTCTCCCGTAATAAACTGATGAACATTCCAGAGACATTAATACAATCAAACTTTGACGAAAATTTTTGTGTCCCAACTTCGTCGCCGCTTTTGTGTCCCAGCCTCGTCGTAGGTGTCGGTGGCCGAGTGGAATGAGACCGACACGCTGGTGCAGGTACGGAGGGGAGCAGCCAGAAACTATAAACACTAGAGTAAATTAGAAAGAGATATATATTGCACAGAATGTAACAATACTTAACTTTTACATAGTACTGCAGAATGTTGATACATAGTTGTTAGAGGCCTGCCTAGTGCCTGTACGATAGCAGAGTCTTCACTGGTGCCTATCTGATTACGAAGGTCCTAACTGGTTGCTAACTCAGTCCCAAGTCAGCGGTGTCTTTCCGTGGTGGCCACGAGCGGGGTTCCAGCAGAGGGCGCTCGTGGCTGTCGTCGTAAGATCGCCGCGCCGTGCGTGCATGGCGGCGCGGCGAAAGTAGATGGCGCGCACTTTGTACTCGTGCGACACCACACCCCGCCCCCCCCCCCCCCCAAACCGCCGCGCCGTCGTGGCGTAGGGCTGAGGGCCACGGCGACGGCACTGGGAGGAGGGCCTGGGCGGGGGCGTTACTGGTGGGACGGGCGTCGTAGCTGAGGCTGGAATCGAGACGCCGTCCGCGCCCCGGCATCCGCCTTGCGATCCTCCAGGGAACCCACCGAAACCTGGGGAAGGGCGCACCCCCCCCCCCCCCCGCCCAGAGGGAGCAGGTCATCTTCTTCTGAGGTGCGTGGCCCAGGCGGCGGCGGCACGCACGGTCCCGGAGTCCCTCTCGGTGACGCTGTCATCTGCGGCGGCGACAGCGGCGGCGTCGCGTCGATCTCCATCGGGACGATCTCGTAGTCCGGGTACGAACGATGTGGTTGTGCTCCCTGGCGGTGAACTGGGTCTGGAATCAAGAAACCGGAGACAGGATCGCGCGGCCTATGCAGATGCAATTGGTTTGCGTGGCGCCGCAGCTCCGACCCTGTGGAAGAACGTACAACATACATATTGCGACCGAGCACGCGCTGAATGGTGCCCGGTAACCATTTCTTCTTGTTGCCAGCAAACACCCTGTACAGCACCGGCGTAGAAACCTGAAAACGCGTAGCGCCATACGAACCGACTCGGTGCGTGGGAGGCTGCAGCAGGTGAAGGAGAGTGCGGTGACGGCGGCCGTGTAGCAGCTCGGTAGGAGACGGGCCGTCACGTGGCATGCACCGATACGTAGACAGGAAAATTTGAAGAGCTTGCTGCCTGAAGTGCTGACCTTTCATCTTCTCCATGTGAGACTTGAATGTTCGAACGAAACGTTCTGCTTCACCATTGGACTGAGGGTGAAAAGGTGCAGTGGTAATATGCTGAATGCCATTCACACGACAAAACTGTTGAAATTCCGCACTAACAAACTGAGGTCCATTGTCACTGACGATAGTTTCAGGCAAGCCTTCGATGCAAAACACTGATGTTAAGGCACTGATTGTACTAGAAGCTGTCGTTGAGTTCATGGCAATCACAAAAGGAAACTTGCTGAAAGCGTCTACAACGATTAACCAGCGCGTATTCCAGAAAGGTCCGGCAAAGTCAATATGTAAACGTTGCCATGGTCCCTTGGGGCGTGGCCAGTCTGAGAAACGCTGTGGAGGAGCCGCCTGATGCTCCGCACAAACTGTACACTGTGATGTCATGCTCTCTATCTGAGCGTCCATACCAACCCAGGTACAATGACGTCTGGCCAGTTGCTTTGTCCTAACAATGCCCCAATGTCCTTGATGCAGGAGGCGTAACACTTCTCGTTGCAGGGAACGAGGAACAATCACTCTTGCTTGGTCGTTGTCGGTATGCAACAACAGTACACCCTGACTTAAAGATAATGCATGAAGTTGTGCAAAATAACGTCGAACCAGAGGCCGATCAATGTCTTTGGCTCTGGCAGGCCACCCTGAGCGAACAAAACGTGCTACCACACTTAGGTCTGCATCCGCAGCTGTTTCCTGTGCAACCCGACGAGAGTTCAAAGGAATGTCTGCGACAGCGGAAGCATCTCTGGAGTCTATCTGACAACATGCCATTTCTGAAGAATCAAATGATACATCCTGGCCAACCGGAAGTCGGGAAAGGGTGTCCGCGTTAGCATGTTTAGTGGTAGGTCGGTACAAAATCTCATACTGATAATTAGACAATATCAAGGACCATCTCTGAAGCTTTTGTGCCGTACGTGGCGGAATCGGCTTTGTGGGTGAGAACAACGACGTGAGAGGCTTGTGGTCTGTCAACAAATAGAATTTTCTGCCATAGAGATAATGATGAAACTTTGTGACGCCGTAAATGATTGCTAAGGCCTCCTTTTCTATCTGACTGTAATTCTGTTGCGTCGGCGTCAGTAGCTTGGATGCAAAAGCAATAGGACGATCGTGACATCCAATACGATGTGAGATTACAGCGCCCAGACCGTACGACGAGGCGTCAACTGCTAACACTACAGGCTTCTGTGGGTCAAAGGGAATCAAACATGCATCACTGAGTAGTGCACACTTTAAGTTGGTAAAGGCAACTTGGCAATCTTTAGACCACACAAAAGGAACATTCTTCCTACGTAAGTGATGCAGTGGAGCTGCAATCTGAGAGGCATTGGGAATAAATCTGAAATAATAGTTCAGCTTTCCCATTACTGCTTGCAATTCATGCACATTCTTAGGAGGAGGCAAGTCTTTGATTGCTCGAAGATGTGACTGTAAGGGATGAATTCCTTGGGCATTAATCACATGGCCTAGGTACTCTATTTCAGTTTGAAAAAACGAACACTTTGCTTTATTACAACGTAGACCTGCTGCAGTCAAAACTTTGAAAAGGCACTCCAGGTTTGCTAAATGTTCGTCAACTGTACGTCCGGATACCACAATATCATCTAAGTAGTTCGAGCAACATGGCACAGAAACTGTCAGCTGTTCCAAAAAGTGCTGAAAAATAGCGGGGGCGGAAGAACTGCCAAAGGGTAGGCGTTGAAATTGAAAAAGGCCCATCTGCGTATTAATGACGAAAAACTTTTTTGACTCGTCATCAAGTGGAATCTGTAAGTATGCCTCTGCTAAATCAATCTTAGAAAAGAAACGAGACTGTCCTAATTTGTCCATTAGTTCGTCCGGTCTGGGCAGGGGATAAGTGTCAACAATTGTTTGACTGTTCACTGTTGATTTGAAGTCCGCACAGAGACGAAGTTTTCCTGACGGCTTGGGTATAATTACTATAGGCGAGGCCCACTGACTCGCAGAAACAGGAGAAATCACCCCACTATCTTGCCAACGTTTAAGTTCTTCGGCAACTGTATCACGCAAGGCGATAGGCACTGGTCTAGCTTTACGAAACTTTGCAACTGCAGATTCTTTTAAAGTTACATGTGCCACGAAGTCTTTTGCACAACCTAGTTCCGGCGAAAACAAGTCACTATATTTGTCACACAATGCATTGATTTTATCCTGAGGCACTATTGACGAAATTTGAAGCACATCTCTTTGAATTGATAAACCAAACAAGTCAAAAGCATCTAGTCCAAAAATGTTCTGTGTCGATTTGGCCTGAAGAACTACAAAAGCAACTGTTTTTGTTACACCTTGAAAAGAGGCGAGCAGGCTACATGTTCCTAGCACGGGAATATTTTCACCTGTATAAGCTGTTAACACTTGCTGTGACGGCGACAATTTTGGCGAACTCAGAAGTTCATAAGTATCTTTATTAATTAATGTAACAGCGGAACCAGTATCAAGCTGAAATTGCACAGTCTTATTTCCTATGGAGAGATTTACAAAAAGTTTGTGCTTCTGGCGCACGACAGGTGCGCGAATGTGGGCAACGTCTGCTACGGTTTGTGTGCTGCGTATGCGCGGGCCGCGTAGTGAAGGAAGCGGCTCAGACTCGGCACGCAGGGGATTAACAACACTGTCACTAGATGTCACAACCGCCGGATCGGCGTCCGCGCAATGCGAGGCTACTGCACTAAAATGACTTTCAGTATCTACAACAAGTCTACTGTCACTAGCTACACAGTACTGGGCACTATTTCAAGGAGCAGTTGCAGAAGGCACTATTTTCACTACAGGAATGCACTGTTCATAGTCATTTTGCTTGTCCCGAACCCTTTTCCGTTGCACTGTTTTACGCGCTCGTCGGCGCTTGCTACGTGGTGCACTATATAGTTTTGCCATAGGCGCAGAACTACTTTCTTGCAATTGAGATCCAAGGAAAGCACTGTTCAATTCCACAGCCCGTATAACATTTACAGAATGAACTGTTCTCGCACTCTGCGAAGCAATGTTTCTAACGGTACCGTTCTTTGAGTTTTTAATTTGCATACACACAGACTGTACATGTCCTGATTTGCCACATTGATAACAGGTTGCGTTGCGACTAGGGCAATGAGCACGCTTGTGGCGAGACACACACTGGGGGCAAGATTTACGTACATTTTTCTGAAATGAGCGTTGGCGCCCGTTATTCAAATCACTGTTTCTAACACGACGGGGCGACCTTTGTGTCGCACTTTTACACTGGCTACTGTTCACTGTCTGTTCAGCACGGCCGGTAGAAAAATAAGAATCACTAGTGCTACACTGAGAACTACGGCTAGGAAAGCGTCCGTTACGGCGCACTGAATTTACACTGTGGCTTTGCATTTCTACATCTGCTAAGTCAAAAGTATCATGCGCTTCTATAAGCTGCAGTACACTGTCTAATGAGGGGTCAGACTGTTTCAGAATTGCTGCTCAAATTCTAGGGTCCTGAATATTCTGCGTAATCGCATCCCTCAACATCACGTCACTATACGAAAGTAAACAAGAGCAAGTAAATTTACATTGGCGGATTAAGCCCTTCAATTCCGTAATCCACTCTTGGTGTGACTGCTGCGGTAATTTTTTAAGTCTGAAAAATCGGTATCGTGCAGCGGCTACAAGAACTTTTCTCTCATAATGAGCATTCAGTGCATCTACAATTTGTTCAAAGTCTACATCACGAGGAGATGCGAGAGGGAAAAGTTTTTGCAATAGTACGAAGGTCTGGGGGCCCACAATCGATAAGAAAAGGTTCTTCACTCTCTGACCTGTAATTTGATGAGCCGCGACGAGTTCTTGAAACTGTGTGAAGTAGTCGCTCCACTCTTCCTCACGTTCGTTATACTGGCGAAATGTAGGAAGCTGTGCAGCGGCAGGTGTGGGCTGCTGATGTGACGACTGTTGTTGTTGGTGAGCAGCCTGTGTCGTCAACTGCGACACGGCCTGCAGTAGTTGAGTGATTTGCGCCGTCTGTAACTGAATAATTTCCATTAAGTTTGGGTTCGGGGTAATGGCCATGCTGACCGATTAGGCGCCGCGCATACAAGTAGATTATAACAAAACACAAATGCAAGATAAATGAGGACGCTCGATCTGCAACAAAAATGTCCACAAACACGTAACTGAATATGTTCCCCCAAAATTCTTATAATAAGGGTGGGTGGGCGGGAGCAATTTCTGCGTGCTCCGACTGCTGCTGTCTGGCTGCTGCAAGCGGGCTGATCCAAGGTTCTATCACTCCTCGTCGCCACTTTTGTGTCCCAACTTCGTCGCCGCTTTTGTGTCCCAGCCTCGTCGTAGGTGTCGGTGGCCGAGTGGAATGAGACCGACACGCTGGTGCAGGTACGGAGGGGAGCAGCCAGAAACTATAAACACTAGAGTAAATTAGAAAGAGATATATATTGTACAGAATGTAACAATACTTAACTTTTACATAGTACTGCAGAATGTTGATACATAGTTGTTAGAGGCCTGCCTAGTGCCTGTACGATAGCAGAGTCTTCACTGGTGCCTATCTGATTACGAAGGTCCTAACTGGTTGCTAACTCAGTCCCAAGTCAGCGGTGTCTTTCCGTGGTGGCCACGAGCGGGGTTCCAGCAGAGGGCGCTCGTGGCTGTCGTCGTAAGATCGCCGCGCCGTGCGTGCATGGCGGCGCGCGGCGAAAGTAGGTGGCGCGCACTTTGTACTCGTGCGACACCACAAAAATAATAACGAATTGTGAACTTATAAAGTGTATACTGTGAAAGTGTAGTGAATGTAACTCTTGATTTCAGAATAGAGAATCTATGGAGCTTAAAAAAATCTTAAACGTTATTCGAGTATTTAGTTCCCTAATATTGTCCCAGCATATTCCAAAAGTGAAGGAATATATCTAACAGTAGTGGTTAGGAGAAACTTTTGGTGAAATTTTCTAAAGAATAATTCTATAAAGGAAAAGGATAAATCAAAAAAATTATCTTCGTGATGGGCGTCAAATTATCTGAACTACCGGTACTCAATTATTCGAATTTTTATTCTTTGGTTTATTAAATATCAGCCCCTGAGAAACGGATTTTCATGCTCAAACATTAAAGAAACGCCTTTAAGATTTAAATAAAATCCTGGATCAATATTTACAGTGAAAAATACAACAAAGATATAAATTTTATTAACTGCGAAGAAGTACCAGGTCTACCATCTTAATTTTCATACTGAGCTGACAAATAGAGAATCTATACATCCAATACAACGGTGAAAATTAAGACGTAATCTACAGCTTAAAAGTCGTAAGTTAAAACCGTAATATAAAACGAAGTCAACACAACTGTCGCCCCAGTCACAAATCAAACCATGTCGCCGCCTAGCCACTCATGTCGTTATTGTATCGCCTAACTGCTCACTACACTATCTGAACCCAGTTGCTTTTGTAATTACTTTGGTGGAATAAACCCTGGTCAACGTCTATTTCCTCTGTAGCATCTTTGTGTTATTACCATTATCTCGGATGCCATTATCTTGTTGTCCCTAGTCCTTAGAAACGACAGAAAGACGTCGAACAATTATTTTAGTTCATTCTGCCGATGACAATACTCCATGACCTAGATATATCACGTTTTGCCCAGTGTACATACATTATTAAATCTGAAAATCACATTTGAGTGCCATGCAGAGGGATCACCTAACCGCATTCGTATTTCTACTATTCCATGCTTCAATAGCATAAGGGGAAAGGGCACACCATCATACAGCTTTCCATCTTATGCAATGAATAACACCTTCAATGACATACACCCTTTCCCTGTATCGTGATAATAGCTCTTCTGTCATGTTTACCTTTTCCTCCGTCAGTCCTATTTGGTGACGATTCCACACTGAACAACAAATCTTGTGTGTGCAGTTTACTCACTAGAACAGTTGAACCTGCGAAGTGTTCCGTCAATAAAACGTAGCTTTCAGTTCAACATCTCCACAGTATTTTCTATGTATTCTTTCTAAGTGGTCAGCAACTGCAATTCGTAGATATATAGTCAATTTACGGCCTTTAAATTCGACTGAATTTATGGTGTAAATCATTGAATTAAAGTCACAGTTTTGTGTGTGCGTGTGCGCAAAATTGAGGAACATTACCAAAACTGTTATTTTCATTCAGTATGTTGATATTCCACTACGAACTGACGGAGGAATAAGTTAAAATGATTTCATGGATTTCTTTTACTTTCATGGACGAACTCACACTTTTCATTATTTACGGTCAATTGTCAATGTTTTCACCATGCTGATATCTTATTTAAATAATCTTGCAATTGATTTTGATCTTCTAGTGGCTTCTCCGATAAAAGGCAGCATCTTTCGCGAACAGTCAAACTGGTCACATTGTGCCCTAATCGTTTCCAAACATAAGGAGCAGGAGGGGGCCATACAACACTTCCTTGGAGTACGCCTAATGTCCTCCTGTTTTAGTCGATGTCTACTTCGATTACTGTGACCTGTATGCTTTTTGACAGGAAATCACGAATCCATATTGCTCAACGCTCCATCACCAGTAAATTAAATTACCAGGCGCTTATAAGGTACAGTATCAAAAGCCTTCGGAAACTTGGATTATGGAATCGATTTGACATCCCTTATCGATAGCAGTCATCACTCTATGTGCGTAAAGAATTATTGTTTCTGAATCGGTGTGGGCTGTGGGTAAATGTTCGGCTAGATGCATACGACGTTTCCTTTCGAAAACGGTAAGAAAATTTTGATTACGTGTTCCAGGGTGTCAAAAGTGTATATGGAACCTCTCACGATGGACAGTCCCGAGGTTGATACACTGTCATTCACAACAGAGAACAGCGGCGTTTGCGTAGAGCTCTCAGTCTATCAGACAGGCTACACTTCGTGATTTATCTACAGAAATAAATGTGGAGTATGTGACGAACGTATCCGTTACGATCATTTACGCTCGGTTCTAAAGAGCTTTTGTTCTAAGGAGCTACGGCAGTAGACTACAGACTCGAGTGCATTTTCTACCAGCACAACATCACCTACAGCGCCTTTCCTAGCCTCTTGAGCATATCGATTGGGGTGCATGTGGATAACTGCGTTTCCGTAGATTCCTGATTTCCGGTGATAAGATTTCACGATTAAAGTGTGGCCTATACCCTTTCAATAAGCACTGTACAATCTATGTGTTGCTCCATAACAGTGCGGAATAACTTCCATAGGATAGTCCATTAGGATAATGTGACATAGATTTGTGTGAGGTCCACGATGTTATTAAAAGAAAATATTGACACCGCGGCCACAAATCAAATTGTGGAAATCTTTTATTGACTGACAGTTGTTATGTTCGGCAATCTAGAGACTATTTCCATATTTACATGGACTCCATGAACTAAAACAACTACTCATTTATATATATATATATATATATATATATATATATATATATATATATATATATATATATATAAGACTGCTCCATGTGGCGAAGTTACTGTAACGCTCCTATTTATTTCCTTTCGTTCTTGCCCTGAGACAACCGGGGTAAATTCAAGCCTTTTACTATACACACTTCATAGGGTTATAACATACGCTTATTTCTCAGTTGGAAAGAAACTTAACGACATCCCGCTAGTAAAATGTTCGTATAAAGTCGTCATTTCAAATCACTACACATTTTTGCTTGAACTTAAATCAGTATCTAGCTCGGTCTTAGAGTTCGAGAGAGGATGATTGTCGTTGCTTAGCGATATGTTCGTTATTTAAAATTCCAGTAACTATCCAACAAATTTATCACCCAAAGTCAAGTTTATATAAAAACTGTCCCTCAGTTTTTATTCAGGTCTAAATATTTGAGTCCTAAATTATCAACAGTAAGCGGTAAAACATCCACACAACGAAATTCCCACAGGAATATCCGTATGTTACATGCACCAAATTGATACGCAACGAATTATATTCAGACACGGAAGTAAACTTTTTCATTCATATTATATTCTGAGAACTGTTTTTCTTTTAATGGAATGAATGATTATGGGGTGATTCCTAATCTCTCCTAGCAGTCCAAACCAAAGATCACAACAATATTGGAATCCTGCAATAGTATAAATTATTTAAATCAAGTCTGACCGTACACTTTATAATCTTCGCTGTATCAACTATAATATTCGATCTTAGACGCGAGCGGACTTCAATTATTTCAAATGTTCAAATGTTCGTAAAGCTTATGGGACTTAACTACGGGGTCATCAGTCCCTAAACTTACAAACTACTTACGAACTACCTTATACTAAGGACGGCACAAATATCCATGCCCGAGGGGGGATTCGAACCCCCGACCGTTGTGGCCGTGCAGACCGTGACTGGAGCGCCTCAGTCCCCGCGGCCACCGCCGCCGGCTCTATTATTTCCCCTATACATTCTAGCTTGAATAACGTCCTGATATGACATCAATTAATACACATTTCTCAACCAAACAGAAAATAGCTGTAGATTTTTATTCACAATCCCGGAATTTTGCTTTTATACCCCGACATGGAGAACATATAAAAAAGTATTGCATCCTCCATGCTAGAAATCCCCCCCCCCTTTTTAATACTTTGCATTACCCTGAATTTTAATATTCATTATAACCGTAAAAACTAATTTTCCACTATGACAACTGAACAAATACAAATATCCCAATTCTTTAAGGCCCTAATACTCCCGTAGAAAAATGAAATACCCCAAATGCAAAAATACTCAAATTAATAACTACCGTCAAACTACGCCTGTTCACTATGGGGTTGAAGAATACTTTGAACGATTCCAGCGAATCAAATCTACCGAAATTTTATCAGACAGGTCAGATCGTGCAACAAATCCGTAAATATGGGTAGCAATAGGGCACCATAATTCAGTATTTGTGCAGTGGACGTCCAGCAACTTGTTGATGCCTGTCCCGTCGAGTTGCTACACTCTGGGTCATAAAAGAAGGCTCGACTCAGTATTCAGATGTTTTCAATACCTTTTGTCACCTAAATGAGTAAAAAATGCCATGGTGGATGCCGAAGTTCTACACAGAAATTCTCAATTTACTCTGCACTATGCACGCTCTTCAGAAGGCCTGGCATTGATCGACCGTGTGGAAGGCACCCGTATCCCCTACGGGCGCATCTCTACCAATCTCAGAAATGTGCTTTACGCTTGATATAGATGGCCCATTGTAGGGTAGGTTCACTTCACGGAGCAGCTGTTCAACTTTACAGATCGTAACACGTATAAGTAAGGCACTTGTGACAGTAAATACTTGAATCTCTGTGCACAATTTTATTTGCCGAGCAATTTATTTATTTATTGCACAGTAGAAATAACGGTAGGGAGAAAAATGTTCAAATGTTTGTGAAGCTTATGGCACTTAACTGCGGGGTCATCAGTCCCTAAACTTAGAAACAACTTGTGAACTACGTTATACTAAATTCTTCGTGATTCTAAATCCCCGATGGGGAATGGCCTCACGCATAGCACGTCATTCCGCTCGGCCGCTCCGCCGCTGCACGGTAGGGAAAAAGTAAAGTTCTAGACATTACTCTGACATTGATACCAATGATAACTTCAACTATGAGACAGAAAGAGTTTAAGTGAATGTTTAATATGGGCGATGAACAGCTAAGACGAGCAAGATCAGTTCAGATTCTCACGTCTGCCTCAGTATACATAATGCGTGGGCTGATGAACTGACCCCTACTGCGGGCTTGAGTGTCACTATGCAGGCATGATGTGTACAGCTTACATTCCTTTCCACTCCAACAGGACTGACGACCATACGCTCTACCACTGCCAGTTCAGCTCGTAGGTACCTTAAACTGCACTGTAACTACAACAGTACTTTAGTATAATTATTACTAATGACACAGTTCCTGTAACATGTCCATAAAATTTGAGGAGGTGCATATTACAATTATGTCGTGACGAAAATTAAAAGAATTAACGCTAGACTTCGTCTTTTTGCATGTCCTGTCTTTGTATAGTGCTTTTGATGTCAATTATTAGACAGTAAGGTGGTGATGTTTTTTATATTTTTTCTTGGTGTTGAATTGTGCGTTGACTGACTGCGTATTGTCATTATGACAAGCACCTCGAAACTATCACATTGCACATTTCACGGGGTTCATAGCAGGTGGAAACATCACGAAACGTTCCAAATCCTGTAGTAGTTTCAGCGCCCTAACCGTACAGGAATCAGGAGGGATAATATTGTCTGAACTTCATACCTATTCACCTGCTGCTGTTACTTATACAGGGTGAATCTCCTAAAACTTGTACCGCAAATATTGCGGAAACGGAAAGTGCGACTGATGTGCGGTTTTCACAGACTGGATTGGTAGCCAATAAACAGATTGTAGCCAATAAACAGATTGTAAAAATACCTAGAAAGTGTATTTTTATGCAAACATACAATTTTTCAAATGGAACAATAGTTTTTTATCGTGCGCTGGAATTTTTGACACCAGCTTTGTACATAGAGTTCTGAATGAAATTTTATCACGTTTAGTTTGGCAGCTACAACCATTCAGTTTTGGGGGTGTAGGTTACGACGGCGTAGCTAACTGGCTGGTGGTCATGAGACAGTGGGCCGTACCCCACGGGCTAGCCACTCGCCAATCAGCTACGCTATCGCAGACTCCGGCCCCGAAATTTGGAACGGTTGTACTAAACTAATTGTTCAAATGTTTGTACAGCTTATGGGACTTAACTGCGGGGTCATCAGTCCCTAAACTTACAAACTACTTATGAACTACTTACGAACTACGACGGCACAAATATCCATGCCCGAGGGGGGATTCGAACCCCCGACCGTAGTGGCCGTGCAGACCGTGACTGCAGCGCCTCAGTCTCCTCGGCCACCGCGGCCGGCTGTACTAAACTGCCAAATTAAAGCTGATAAAAATGCCATTCAAAATTCTTTGTGCACAGCTGGTGTCAAAAATTCCAGTGAAACATTGTATGTTTGCATAAAAACACACTTTCTAAGTAATATTACAATCTGTTTGTTGGCTAAAAATACTAGCCTCTGACTACCAATCCATTCTGTGAAAACTGCGCATCAATCGCACTTTCCGCAAGTGTTAGGTGATTCAAATTTTCAAATGTTTGTTAAGCTTAAGGGACTTAACTGAGGGGTGATCAGTCTCTAAACTTACAAGCTACTTATGAATTATACTAAATACGACACAAACATCCATGCCCGAGGGGGGATTCGAACCCCTGACCGAAGCGGCCGTGCAGACTGTGACTGGCGCGCCGCATACGCTCGGCCACTGCCGCCGGCTGTTAGGTGATTCACCCTGTATATAGAACCCCTTAACCTTAACCATTAACCACAGCGATTACGCAACCGAAAGTTAATTTAGAGGTCCCCAGCGTTTAGTAAAAATATAGCGTCGGGCCGATAATGAAAACTCCGAGTCACGTGTTTCAAGATAGCCAACAACAGCCAAAGGTATTATTTAAAGAAACAGTAGCGACCACAGAGTTGCCCCATGACACAGTGCATCCCAGAATGGCTCTGAGAGCTGCATCACTCAGAATTGCTTTTCAGCTTTTGGCAAGATCAATGTGTAGCTTTTTATTCTTTACTTTTTAATAGTAATAGATACGGTAAGGAATGCTTGTAAAACTATGGGACCAAACTGCTATGTTCATCTGTCCCTAGACTACTTACACTAAAGACAACACAGACACCCATGGTTGAGGGAGGTCTCGATCCTCCATGGAAAGCGAACGCCCAGTGCGTAGCATTATGCCTAAGACGACTCGGCCATTTCCACGTGGAGCAAGTAAAGCCTCGTTTACACCGAAGCGAACACAAGCGAACGAGCAGCAGCGAACGAGCATTCGCTCTGGTGTAAACTCTATGCGCGCCCTGTTCGATCACGTTCGGCTCGCATTTGCAGGTGTTCGCTTGTTCCGCTGGGTGTCGGTTTCAGGGCGAACCATCAAAGGAAGTTGGCGACCTCTCCGGTTCATCGCTAGCGTATGCAACAAACTGTGTATGCTCGCTTTGCGGCAGTGTACTGTTTTCTGTTCCGTTCGCTCCGGTGTAAACGCTTATCCGCAAGTACAAGCCAATGTGTGCGCGTACAGGAGAATTCCTGGCGAATGCGCATTCGCCTGTGTTCGCTCGTGTTCGCTTTGGTGTAAACGGGGCTTAATAAGTAAAGATCGCCTGCTCTTTCTGTTGAACATAAATGTAACTGAAACTTCCTGTCTGAGTAAGGTTCAAAAATTCAAATGGTTGTAGAGTCTATGGGACTTAACTACGGGGTCATCAGTCCCTAAACTTACAAACTACTTATGAACTACTTACAACTAAGGACGGCACAAATATCCATGCCCGAGGGGGGATTCGAACCCCCGACCGTAGTGGCCGTGCAGACTGTGACTTGCGCGCCGCAGTCTCCTCGGCCACCGCGGCCGGCGCGTTTGCCAATGTTTCGTTATTAATTAACCTGACCTTAAAAGGCCTCAAACTGGCCGTTAAGTTAACGAGTAAAATTCTGCTCGTTATACGGATAACGACCAGTTAAGCTAGAATCTGTATGGCAGGACTCCAAAGCGCTAAAATACCGCAATATAGCCTATTCACGTGATAAAGGCCGATTTATCGAACAAAATAACAGAAGCACTACATTTAAGAAAAACTACTGTGGAAAGCAGCTCTATTGGAAAATTGTATCGTCATTTTTCTCGCCCCATCCATGTAAGTAGCGTTTAGATGAGTTTGATGTAATGCACATATGCAACATAACCTTAAAATTATTGTTGCGATCTCAAAATACAAACTTACGGGTAACGAATAGTTAATTGAGAATCGGTATGATCAGAATGGCTGGAATACGAAATTTGGTTTAAAAGTACGACGATGTCAATATTCTGGACCATATAGTGGTCATTGCCTCTATAAGACGTCCTAGACGTATTTATGTTCGTCCAAATCATTTTGAATGCTGGGATAATGCAGAATTTGTTACTCGATTTCGTCTTCGAAAAGCCCCTTTGGAAACGCTGCATGAAAAACTCCAAGATCGTCTGAAGAGCCCAACAGATAGTTACGTATTTTGTAAATTATCAGTCGTAATAGAAAACCGAATACATTATTTGTGTCTGCAAGCTTATTAATTCAGTAATTACTTATGCTTATTGCGCCTAGTGTAAGGCCTAAAATGTGATTTCTTTCTCAGATCTACAGGAACAGTGCACTTTCGCCTATGTACAAGTCATTGCTTGCACTAAGATACTACGCACTTGGCAGCATGTTGTACTTGGCACTTTTGCTGTTCTACATGTTCCATGGACAGCATTGAATTAATTTGTCACAATGTCGCTTCCTTTTCCTTCCGTCGGTTTTTTTTTTTTTTTTTTTTTTTTACTTCCATTGTGTTATATTTCTCTGTTAAGGACAAGACTCTCGCACTGACGTCTTGTAAAATTCGAACTTCTTTCTCGTTCGCCATAGCACCAAATAACAACTGTCTGCCAATCTCTTTCCTGTTTACTCAGACGGCACTTCCATTTGTTTCTATTGCCAACATTGTCGAAATATATCGCACCTTCTCGTTTTCTCCAGGTTAGCAACTGGCAATGACAACCGGAATGCACTTAACAGGCACATTTAACTGGACGTTAAAGACATCTTCTCGTTTACTAACGAGATGATTAACGATAGATGTACGAACCGGCCCTAAATGTATTATGTTCCAATCGCCATAGCATTAAAAAAAGGGAAATAAACAATTTCAACACCGTGTTTCCCTATTTTCTAAAAAGTGTTGCCAATGGCCAACGGCCGTGCCTATGCATGCGCCGGTTCCATATAGGTCGCCTAAGTTAAGCGTGGTCAAGCTTGTCTAGGGTCTGCCGAGTTCTGTTGGCAAGAGAGATATACTCAGCCGTTGCGAGACCAAGTCAGGAAATATTTGGTTAAGAAGAAGCGGCTCAACACGTCCCCCTTAATACCGCATCCGTTGATGCCTTCGGGTGGAGGATGGTACGGCGGCCGGTCGGTACAGATGCCCGTTTCGAGACCTGAAGAACGGAGTTCAGCTCAGTTATAAGTTCGGATTGATTATTTTCATCAAATGCATGGCTCCTATTAAGGGAGGTCAGTAAGTTAGCCGGCCGCGGTGGCCGAGGTGACTGAAGCGCTCCAGTCACGGTCAGCACGGCCACTACGGTCGGGGGTTCGAATCCCCCCTCGGGCATGGATATTTGTGCCGTCCTAGTTCGTAAGTAGTTTGTAAGTTTAGGGACTGATGACCCCGTAGTTAAGTCCCATAAGCTTAACAAACATTTGAACATTTTTTTGTCAGTAAGTTATCTCTTGAGCATCAAAATATTGCTGTCGGAAAACTCATTCAAAAAAGGTACGTGATTCCGGAAATACTGCAGACTGGACCTGCCAGTGTAAAGAATCGCAGGAACTGTTCTGGAGGGAAAATCGTGTAAAATTTTTCAATATCTTCAGTAGAGAGGAAAATCTCCATGAACACGCAACTTCAGTGGAAATCGCCAAGCTGCGAAAGGGGTTGCAAATTGACTGAAGTCAAGTCACTAAATCCCGTAGAAACTGTATCACTTCAGAAAACATGAATGTTTTAGTGCAATATTTTCTATTCATGGCTGATTTAATTAGTACAGCTTTCGAAAAGTTCCTGAATCACTGTACCCAAAATTTCTGTACCCGTTAGATAAATTTTCTCTTAAAAATGGTGTTAAAACTTCAAAGATTTGTTAATGAGGGTCTTTCATCGTTTTAGTGACAACATTCATGTAATTTGGAGGGTCAGTTACAAGTGCGAGGTGCGATAAGCACTGGGTTAATTTTCCTTTTGTGCGACTGTACTACTCCTCATTCACTCTAATCCCCCTAATTTTTTGTACCACAAATTCCAGTATGATTTCCGAATTGAAAACACTAAGAAGACGTAGCTGAAAAGCACGTCTTTCCGTGCACCTTTTTAATTATTACAAAAAGTTTTGATAAAAAAAGTATAATTTAAAAAAATCTGAGAGAGAGAAAAAATGGGAGAAATAATTGGTTGAAACGATTTACATGTCACTCAATAAATATTTTCCCATTAGATGCTCCTTTTATTTCGAAACTGTGCTAATATAGTAACATGCAATAAGCTTTGTAAAACGTAGGAGTAGTATCAGTTACCTACGTAAAACACAAGGAAAATTTTTCAAATCACATGGACTGCATAGAACGCAATCGGATTCCTCCCTGAACTTCAGCGTGTGTCTCTTCATACAAAGAAAAACTTCTACAAGTCAGAAACAAAGAGTATGTATAAATGTGAACTCAAGTATCCTACGAAAATTTGTGTCAGTGCCTAGATTCGAAAATTGGTCTAACTAGGCACTAGTGGTAGTCACTGGCATATTGGTCTCGTACACATGGATTTATCACGAACATACTGTATAACATCTATACTACATGATTAAAATTACCGGACGTTGCAAGATCGGGAAATAGATTTGAGTTATTTCATGAAAAATCCCAAACGGGAATGACATCGCAATTTTGGATAAGACCTTTAATTTTGTATACTGATCTCAACATAAGGTCGCAAGAGGCAACGAACTTTTCTATGCATAAATTCCCTCGATTCCCTCCCGGAATAAATTTTGGCTGCGAGCATGAGGAAGTAATTGGCATATTTTTGAGCTATGAGATGAGAATTTGCGCATTCCAAAGAAGTGAATTTTGTTGTTGAAAGATATGCAACTGAATCATTCATCTTTCGTCTACAGACTGTTGAATTTGTTGTACTTTAAGTTCTCTCCATAGTTTGAAGTCATTACGTTTGGTAAAATTCACGAAATAAGGAAAAAAGGCGTGTTCTCGCAGTTTTATGCAAAAATATATGGCAATAAAAACATATGATATGGATGAAATTGATGAAAAAATATGTTCCCTCTAATTCTTATATGAATATTGAATATATTCTTATATGAATATTGTTTAAATCTCCCTAACTCGTGATCAAAGGTATTGTTCTATCTCAGAGTAACTTCTAGGAATTTAGCATAGTTCTTCTTGTAATTTTTTGTCTTTATCAGTAGATGGAGTTGAGATGTGATGTACACGAAAATCTTTACTTTTCTTTTTGTTTGTCATTAAGTAACGAACTGAGTGAAGCTTGTGTCAGTTGACGGAGATTCGTTTCGTGTTGGGATACGCGATATTTCCCAGTCACAGGAAACCTTCAGGAGTAATGTAATTCGCGGATTTAGTTGTGATGGTTGCCAACTTGTGTTTCTCACACAAAGCGATGTAGTTCATTGACAGCTAAGTTCTATGTCGTACACAAAAGGAAGTCTAAGAAGTGTATGGCGTGCAGTTTGCCGGCCGCGGTGGCCGAGGGGACTGAGGCGCTCCAGTCACAGTCTGCACGGCCCCTACAGTCGGGGGTTCGAATCCCCACTCGGGCATGGATATTTGTGACGTCCTTAGTATTAAGTAGTTCATAGGTAGTTTGTAAGTTTAGGGACTGATGGCCCCGTAGTCGAGTCCCATAAGCTATACAAACATTTGAACATTTTTGGCGTGAAGTTTGGAGTTGGTGGAATATTCCGGTTGTCAACTCCATAACAAGACGCTCTCACCATCCTTGCCAGATAATGGCAATGTACCGGGTGATCAAAATGTCAGTATAAATTTGAAAACTTAATAAATCATGGAATAATGTAGATAGAGACGTAAATATTGACACACCTGCTTGGAATGACATGGGGTTTTATTAGAACTAAAAACAAAAACAAAAACAAAAAATAAAAATAAATAAATAAATAAATAAATAAATAAATAAAAACCACAAAGTTCAAAAAATGTCCGACAGATAGCGCTGGACAGCAAAACGTCAGTGACTGCGCATGAAAATCGTGTATAAATGGAGCCGCAATGAGAGAGATAATCAGATGCACCAGCAGTCGCAGCATGTTGACGTTATCTGAAAAGCCGCTTTTAGTGAAGCTGAATTATCAGAATGGGGAATGTGCTAGTTCAGCGTTACGATCCTATCGCCATAGGAAGGAAATTCGAACGGGTAAGGTCCGTTGACAAATGCAGCTGTGGGGAGAATGATTTCGAAGTTCGAAGCCACGGGTTGTTTAGACGATAGACCCCGTAGTGGTCGACCGAGCACAAGGCGTAATGCTGCTGAGACAGTTCAGAAAGAAAAGGAGACTTTAGCGGGTTCGTCTATGCACGGGAAAGGCAGCGCTCGTGCAGTCGCATGTCGCACCGGCATTCCATACACTACTGTTTGGTTGGCACTTAGGCGTACCCTCCGATGCTATCCTTACAAAATCCATCGGCATCATGAAGATGGAGATTCAGTGAAGCGAAGGGCATTTGCAGTGTGGGCGTTTCAAAAGATGGCGGAAGATGACGATTGGTTGAGTAACGTGTTGTGGACCGACGAAGCTCATTTCACGCCCACAACTGCATTATTTGGGCTACCGAAAATCCTAGAACTGTTTTGGAAACTCCATTGCACGACGAGTAAGTCACGGTATGTATTTACCACATCTACCGTTATCGGGCTTTTTATCTTCGATGAACTGCATGATTCTGGTTTTGCAACTGCTACCGTGACGGGTGAGAGTTACTCCAATATGTTACAGAATCGCATCATCCACAGCCTGGCTGATAAACACCTAACTACGATTTTTATGCAGAATGGCGCTCTACCCCATATTGTTAGACGCTTGACATCTTTTGAGCGCGTCGTTTGGTGATGATCGTGTGGTCAGCCGCTACTTTCGTCATGCTTCGCATCCCAGGTCCCCAGACCTCAGTCCGTGCGATTATTGGCTTTGGGGTTACCTGAAGTCGCAGGTGTATCGTGGTCGACCGACATCTCTAGGGATGCCTGAAGACAACATCCGACGCCTGTAGTTTATAGAAATCGTTTGTCTCGTATTAGTTCTGTATTCAGTTCCTAGGTATTTCATTGTAGGTAGTAATGGAAGCAGATTGTCATGCTTTAGAGAGATGCCCGTCCTATGTCCACAATGCAGTTTTCCATTCATTCAGCTTTGCTGCTCAGGCTAGAACGTATTTATTAACAATCCGAATTGCGCCCTCTACTTCATAACTCTCTACGTCAAACAGTCCTACATCGTCAGAGCATGCATTACAGACGATCTCGTTGCCATTGATGGTTATTACCCGTAGCTGTTGGTTAAATTTGGCAGGCAAAGGTTGAAAGAGAATGACAAAGACACCCGTCGACATTGGACAACCCTGGCTCTCAAAGCTAATACGTATCTGGATTTCTTTAGTCGACTGACCATTAATCGCTATTCTTATAGTACCTTTACCGAGAAGTTCACATATTAAATTAGTAAATTATGGTGCAAATCCCACAGCGAGTATTGTAATTAGGTGATCAACTCTGTCAAAGGCCTTTGTAAAATCAAGTCATTCTAAGGCACACCTGATCTTGCAGGCCTCCGCTGTAACAATGATATCCCTCTACTCACATGAATTATAATAAATCATATTG
Organism: Locusta migratoria; assembly: GCA_026315105.1. NCBI lineage: Eukaryota > Metazoa > Arthropoda > Insecta > Orthoptera > Acrididae > Locusta > Locusta migratoria. The sequence continues at coordinate 281,009,658 of CM048748.1, read as the reverse complement.
TTAATTCCAAAACTCGTCTGGTAGCGCCCAATGTTCATGTACATTACCGTTTTAGGTATCTGGACAATTATTCGTGCAATGATTTTAAATCACAGTTTCATAGAGTAAGTGGTCTATAATAATCAATGGAATGCTTCTTGTATTCTTTGGAGTGAAAACAGTCATTCTTTCCAAGAGCTCTTTAGGGGTGTTAAAATTTGTCCTTAATGGATAGTACATAGGCAATAACGTAGTTTTTATTTTGACTTGAAATACCTGATACAGTTCTGCAGTGATGATGTCAGGACCCGATGATTTATTTTTTGGACTGCATCTACTGAGCTATCCCGGCAAGCTACAGGGTCCGTCCTCTCAGCTTTCCTTTCTCCAGACCTCGCCTCCTACTTTCCGTCATTTCCTGTTGTATCACCTGACTTTGTTTCAAATGACGCGAAGTATGTATGAAGTTTTCCTATGAATTGTCAATGATGACATTTGCGATTTGAAATTGCATTGCATTTCTGCTACCTATGTTCACAGGAGCTTTTAAGCAGTTCATTGTGTTTTTCTCTAATAATCCAGAAAATCTACATAGTAATTTCACGTGAACGCAGTCTCGTAGATCATATTATTTCCTGTTCTACTACCAGTTCGTGCCCGTTTCATTGTATCTGTACAAAAGAAGAAAGATATTGTTCTTTGGACGACACCTTCAATTAGCCGTAGTAGATTAGACAGATATCAAAGACGGAACATTTCTACAGTGACATGCATGTTCGACAGTATAAAGTGTCGAGATGACTGTATATATTGCACATACAAAAGCAGTACTGTTTGCCTCCCCACTTGAGCTATTATTGTGCCATTGCCTCTGCCCCCACTAGCAAGAAGCAAATTGAAGCGTTCATTAATTCTTCCGGTATCAATTTTATGAACTGTCATGAATGGGAGATACGCTGTAGGACGCATTGTATAAAAGTAACCAAACTGCTCTAACACAAATTAATTAGCGTGTTCTGAGCAATAAAGCGGTTCGCTGCTGCTGTGAATCGACATCATTTACGAGTCTCGTAATTTGCTTAGCCCACAATGAACATGTACTGCGTGATAGATACTGTAATATTCCACTGCAATAGGACATGCATTAATAACACATCTGTTTATTCAGTAGTCCGAAACTATTACATATGCATACGACATGTTTGACTGGGCTACGAAATGTAACAATTAAGTTACCGTAAATATTTCAAACAATGTTAAATATTTGATGAATGTGTGAGACACGTTAACATAACTCCAGAAATAAAGTAAAAAGTACAAAAATTTGTTGCGTCCATTTTGTCTGCTTATGACTTACTGAACTAATTTTTCCATTCATAATGGTCAGTTTCCTGACAGATTAAAGTATTCAGTAGTGAAACCACTTTATAAAAAAGGAGAAAGGGACAATGTAGACAACTATAGACCTATTTCTATGCCATTGGTTTTTTCTAAAGTTATTGAAAAGTCTGTATATTCAAGATTAATTGATCATTTCAGTTCACATAATTTGTTGTCTAACTTACAGTTTGGTTTTAGAAGTGTTTCAACGACTGAAAATGCTATATTTTCGTTTCTCTGTGAGGCACTTGATGGGTTAAATAAGAGGCTACGGTCATTAGGCGTCTTCTTTGATTTAACAAAAGCGTTTGTCTGTGTTGATCACAAAATATTGTTGCAGAAGTTGGAACATTATGGAATACGAGGAGTAGATCATAACTGGTTCACCTCTTACTTTAATAATAGGCAACAGAAGGTAATTCTCCGCAGTGTAGAAAATGGCTATGACGTACAATCGCAATGGGGCACAATTAAGTGTGGGCTGCCCCAGGGATCTGTTTTGGGACCGTTGCTGTTTCTTATTTATATAAATGATATGTCTTCGAGTATAAGAGGTGACTGTAAAATATTTTTGTTTGCTGATGATACCAGCTTGGTAGTGAAGAATGTTGCTCGTAGTATTGACACAATATCAAATAATGCAGTTCAAGAGATAAGTTCATGGCTTGTAGAAAACACGTTGATGTTAAATCACAGTAAAACTCAGTTTTTACAATTTCTAAAACATAATTTGACGAAAGCTGACATGTTGATTACACATAAGGGGCATATGATAAGTGAGACTGAACAGTTCAAGTTTCTAGGTATTCATATAGACAGTTCGCTGTCGTGAAAAGCACATGTTCAGGATCTTGTTCCAAAACTAAATTCTTCTATATTTACCATTAGAACAATATCTGAAATTAGCGGTTATTCAACACGAAAAATAGTCTATTACGCTTTCTTTCACTCACTTATGACGTACGGCATTATTTTTTGGGGTGGCTCGCCTGATGCAAAAAGGATATTTCTGGCTCAAAAACGGGCGGTTCGAGCAATATGTGGCGTAAGTTCACGAACGTCATGTCGACCCCTTTTCAGTAGTCTGGGAATTTTGACACTGGCGTCACAATACGTTTTTTCATATATATGTTTCATATGTTTGTATAGCTTACGGGAGTTAAGTATGGAGTCAACAGTCCCATAACTTACAAACTACTTATGAACTAGCTAACACTAAGGACGGCACAAATATTCATACCCCAGGGGGGGATTCGAACCCCCGACCGTAGTAGCCGTGCAGACCGTGACTGACGCTCCTCAGTCCCCTCGGCCACTGCAGCCGGCCGTTTTTTCTTTAATGTCATTTATTATTAATAATATCAGCTTATTTCCACGAGTTAGTAGCTTTCACTCGGTGAATACTAGACAGAAGTCGAATCTGCATTTGCATCACACCACCAGAAATGTGTACAGTATTCTGCAGCATCCATTTTCAATAAGCTGCCACAAGAGCTAAAGAATCTTAGCACTAACCCACACGCTTTCAGATCTAAATGGAAGAGTTACCCCATGGCTCACTCCTTTTATTCTGCCGAGGAAGTCTTGGAAAATATAAACAATTAAGCTAATTCATTTATTTATTTATTGATTCTTTTCACTTTATCTCAAGATTGCTATGTGCATAGGATTACTTAAAACTTTTTTACTACCAATCTTGTGTAAAAGTTCATGTATTGACTTGTTCGATGACCATGGAGTCTCACTCCTAAATTGGGTCCTATTGAACAGAATGCCATAATGAATAAACATTATTAATAGTGATGTAGGGAAACCATTCTCTTAAAGGTTACAGTATGTTCCAAGCTACACATTAATAGGCATAATGGGTATCACTGATTAAGAACTATCACTCCATAGTTGAATGAGATTATTCTTTAGTTTAATTCAGATTATATGTTTAAAGAAATAAGTGCACTGTCTTTGTTCCGTATAAATGTATGAACGTTATTACCAGTTGTTACAATTATTTCTAGTTAAAAGACGCAAGTACGATAGTGAGTACATAACATTTTGAATAGGAACCAATGCCCGGAAAGGTATCGTTTCCGTTCTAAGATATTTTCAATTCAGATGTGTAACTCGTTGACGTCTGCTTAGGGACAGGTAAAAGCTGCGCAAAACATTGAAGAGACACCAGGTGGGATGGACATAGTGTTCCAGAACATGCTTCGGAGGTACAATGTGTGTATCGACGTTGGTGGTCGCCACATCGAGCCGCTGTTGTAATGCATCATTACGTTCGGTTGATGCCGTAGATGCTGGGTTCCCGTTGTTGTCGACTAATGTAAACCATAAGGTGTAAATTGTAATGAAAATGAGTAAGAAATAACGGAACGATTCTGTATTCTTTTCAAATTGATTGCAAAAATTGTACTGGGTCACGTCTAATTACATATCTCAAGTAGGAGTGGATGACGTAATCGTCTGAATAGAAACCGTCGTGGAACGAAACGATACATTCCCGGACATTCTTTCCTATTCAAAAGGCTACGTACTCACTACCGCCTACAAGTCCTAGAAGTTTGTAACGGGAATTTCCAACCACCCACTTTTAATTTTAATGCTTTCAACTATTCTAGTTGTTAAGAAGCACGTAATATCAAACATTACATTCCCATTTTTATTTTCGGAGTGAACACTGGTTGAAGTAAGGAGTTCTGGTCCCGCGTCGCTAACTAGAATCGATTTAGCTGCTGACGCTTCGCTTTCGTTGTGATGTATCGTTTGGAATTCGGTTTGCCCTCCGTCTGAAATAACCGAATGTATCGTCCACCCTACTCACGTTCAACAACTGTCTCACTCTCGGTTGATGGATGGGTTCTAACGACCGACCCATACCCACCACATATGGATTTCTACATTTGTTTTACATCTCCAAGCAACTTCCCTGGGTATATAGACTGAGGAATCGCTGACAACTTGAATCAAAACATGCTTCAGTTCATTCTGTCCTTTGCTTCTGAGTTTTTCTGAGTTTTTACTAGCAGTTACTTTGTGCATTTCTTACTCTGCGCGTTTTTTCTTACATACATGTACGTTAAAACTATAAAGCTGCTCGTTAATCTGACGAAGACTAATATTTCCTAAACCAATCATAGCATTTATACGAAGTATTCGCAGTTGCCTTGCATTCTGTATAATATAGGCCTTAATTCATCACAATCAGAAGGTGGGAAAGGAAAACATCGAGATTTAAAGTTTTAAGTGTCGTTTCAGCCTGTCTGAACACGCCAAGATGAGTAACTACCATACGAATTTGCATTAGATATTCACAGCTAAATTGACCACAGTTTGCACAACACATAGGCTTTATTTCAACAAGGTCGGACCACATATACAAACAATAACGTAATTTAATTCTATCGAAACACACAGTGTTCTTCTCTTCGCCTGTTTTGTCAAGCTTAAAATACTAGATGCATTTTACTTGTGGTAACATTGAGGCTTAATTTCAACACAAGTCGATGAAGTAAGCAAAAGATACATCAATCAATCTTTAAGTGTCGTTTATGCTTGTCTACAACATCTGACACTATAAAAACACAAAACGGAAAATATGAAAAATCGAATTCGATAATTAAGTGAGGAGTCGAAACCACTTCGGATAAAATTCGTATATTATGTGCTGCCATACTGTTCGTATGAATGCGATTATATATTTCACACTTGACCTACAAAACAAGATAAACAACACTGTCTCCATATGAATTTCTACGTCTTATGACGGAGGATAGTTTATATATTACCATCAATGTAAAGGTTCGTTAAGTTCTTGATGAAGTCTAGCGCACTTCACCTACAAAACAATAGAAACATCATTGTGTACGTAAGATTCCATATAGTGCATTGAGAAGTGTACCGCACTTTCGAATATAGTGTCGTTTGACTGATCCCGCAAAATTTGGCAGATACATGTTATTTTCCGCCCACAGAGGAGGCAGAAGCTAAAGAGAGCAGAGAGAGAGAGAATAGAGAGAGGTGACTGGCAGAAAGCAGGGGTAGATAAAGACAGAGGAATGGGCGGGTGTATAGAGGAGGACGGAGTAGGAAGAGATTGCGGTAATGGTGGAGGAGGAGAAGAAGCAGGTAGAAGTTGGGGAGTGAAGTTTCATTCTGAAGTCATGATTTGTTTTGATATACTAAAAAATGAGGAATAAACCCCTCAGTGTTATATAATCATGTGTCCGTGCTACTGATTTGATCCTAATATATCCTGCCCTTGCTCCTTATTTTCTACATCTACATGGGACACTGTGCAAATCACATTTAAGTGCCTGGCAGAGGGTTCAGCGAACCACCGTTAAACTATTTATCTCTCATTCCATTCTCGAATAGCGCGCGGTAAGAAAGAACACCTGAATCTCTCCGTTCGAGCTCTGTTCGGTTGAACATTTATACTGGAACCAATGTAGTCGTATTCCCGGGATAAAGCCCACATGATTACCAAGCCCATTCCACACAGCACGGTGGGACCACTGGGTGTCGACTTGTGACTCCGCTTGGGTAGATCTCCCATGGGTAAGAAGATAAAGGAAATATAATAAATAATGGGGAAATCTAAAAGAAGGTACGTCACAACAGCAAGCAAGGTGCAGTAATAGCTTTCTACAAGAAATCAATATCAGTGGAAAACGTCTCACATATATCAGAAGTTGTTTAAGATCCTAGTCATTTGATGAAAATATCAAAAACCAAATTTCCAACGATTACACACAAATCGCTTCACAATTGTTATGTGGTGTCTACTAAAGGCAGCACCTTGCAGAAACTTCTTTTAAAAAAAGATTTTTTTTTCTAAACTATTTCCAAGTTAATTTTTAAAATAATATTGATTTAGAATTATCTTTAATAACACTTAGTTTATCATAAATGAGTAATAACGCCTTAGGTTCTTCTCTTCCTAATTAGGGCAACGAATTTTTAGAATTACATTTGTCTTCGAACACTATTTCGAACTAATGGTTGACCTCACATTCATATACAGAGTATTTAAAACGACTCTCATCTACTAAGGGCTCCTTCAAATCAGTATATTTAATTATTCATAAACATTTTTGTTGGCGATTTTCTTAATGACTTTTACTACAAATTGTTGCCGTTTTTACGGATGGTAGCTAAAGAATTTTGAAAATCGAAAGTAACTTGATATTTAAGAAAAACAAATCAGTTCCTAATATGAAGGGAATACTCAAATTTGCCACCTCAAAGAAAGAGAGATGAAACGACTCTTTATTCATTTAATAAGTCAAAGAAAACTTCTTCAGTAATGTTATGACTCATGTTCCCCGTAACACCAACAATTGAAACCCCTAATAAGGTAATATTGGACAATTCCACCATTATCTTTTAAGTTAAAGGAATTCTTTTGATACTATATGAATTGCAGTATCAGAATATCAAATATCAATTTCAGTATCCCTAATTACCCTTGTAACAATAGTCTGATTTACCGTTCTGACGAGTAGACTGTCTTCATTAGGTAAATCACTTTGCCAACTCTTTCAGTTTCATTTATTTACTGAAAATGCCTGGACGAGTCGAAAGTTAATAAATACCTGTATTTTCCTTAATCTGAGCTGGACCAAGGGAACCTATTGTTTCCGGAGGTTTCAAGTGTAATATCTCCTATTATTTGTCAAATATCCTTTACTGACGCAAAGTTAACATACATTTCGTTACGTACTTTGCATTTTTCATAATTATCAGCTTCATCGTATCGCACTTCTTTATCTCTGTGTTGTCTTCCTTCATGGTAAAACGGTTATTATTCCCGCTAGATTTGTGGTTTGGATTATTCCCCCGATTGTCTCTCTTTTCGATTCTAAAATTCTTTTCCTGTCTTCCTTTATTAAGAGTGTCATGTTGGTCAAAATAATTGAATAAATTCCAAGATATCGACCATTTCTTTCCAATCGTCGTTTCCTTAATATAGTACAGACGTGAGCTTATTAATACCTTAACCAAATGTATTCCAATAACTAGTTCGTCTAGCAGTTTGATTCTGTTTATAGACCATTCGAAATATTTTGTAGACACTCTTCACCTTATACAATATGGGCGACGATCTATTAATTCCCATACGGGATCTTGTGCTCCTTCTGAACAATATTGTTACTTAAACTGTTGCAAAACTTTTCCCAGTCTTTAAATTAACTTATATGTAATATCGCCCATTCAGCAGCACAAATGTTATCATTAAACTTCTAGCTAGAAAAAATGTCAAAAATAGCTTTCAATCGTATTCTAGTCCTTCAATTGTAGTCACAATCTACAAACTCGAAGGATGAATTCGATCGTTAGTTATCGATCCAAAATATTCTCCCATAAATTATGTTAAAATGAAATGTCAAATATTTTCAGTTTACGTTTACTCAGTTCGTGCTTCAGAATACACAAATAAATGTTTCTTCAAGTAAAAAGTTCTCGACATACGTTATTACTATTAATTTTGACTTTATATTAGTCGCAAAGTCAAGTGAGTCAGTTACATAGTCTTTCACTGACAGAAGTGCTAGACATTATAAGATACCCTCTACTATAAACTTTCATTTAACTCAGTACTGACGTGTGGAAAGGAGTAAAGGAAATTCCCTTAACTTTCCTGATCTCCAAACCCATCTTTTGCATAGTTACCACTGAAGTGTAGGTTCTATGCTACAGGTTCCGAGGAGAGGCTCATACATGGTAGAACAGGGATCGTATTAACAAATGTCCTATGCATCAAATGTAGATTGAAATTACATATATTACCTTCACAGAGTTACAACAAGCTGCTGCACAACTTTTACAATTATAGTCAACGAACAGACAAGAATCATAATAGTATAATGGCCTGATACAGACTGAGCTCCATTCACAATGTGATGTGTTCTTTGCTAGCAAGTGAGAGCGAGTTTGTCGCTGCAGTCGCCCACGTGAACGTCGCCCGCTGGAAGTTCTTACGGAGTCCGCTCACTTATCGATTGACGCGACAAGTCAGAGATGTTAAAACATGTAATAAAGACTCAATATGGACTAACCTCAAATGATGAGGTATTTAAATATTTTTTATTATTGATATTGCTCCCAGTAGCGGGCTTTATGAGACACTACTCAGTGGTGTTGACCACCCAGGCAGCGGCAAGCCCTGGTTTATTTATCGTATGTGGTTTTCAAGTACGAATGGTTTATATATATATATATATATATATATATATATATATATATATATATATATATATATATATATAAAATGAGATTTGAAATCAAATTGACAATTTATCAAGCCAAAAAAAAAACTACAAAATTGTATTGAAGTTGTAGACCCACTTTTCCATCCACATACAGTTCTCCAACAGTTCCTGTGGATTCACGTTTTGAGCATTCCAGAATGATCTGCTGGATCGTTTGTTCAGGATGTCCACAGTCGCACTGGGGAGTATCTCGCATGCCCCATCTGAACAGCATCTCTCCATTTCTGCCATGACCTGTGCGGAGTCTGTTGAATGTGACCCATGTTCTTCTTGGCAGGTCTGTACCAGGTACATTTTTGCCAGGTTATATTTCCCTATGATTCCTGGCTATGCCAGAATTGCACAGATCATTTTCCAGGTGGTCTTTTAATCAAAAGGGATGGATATAAGATTTTGAGCTGTTCTCCATGGTGGTCTTCTGGATCTCAGGTGAGGATTGTTTGGAGTAATGTCTTGGTGAATAGGGACAATACTGCCGGAAATTTTATTCCACTCATTAACTAACGCAGCTTGCCGTCTGAGATGTGGTGGAGCTACGTTTCAGAGAATATAGAGCCAGGGTAGTGGGGTCGATTTTATGGTCCCTGATATGATCCTCATGGTGTTATTTAGCTCGTTGTCCACTTTGGATGTATGGCTGCTGTTGAACCAAACAGGACTGCAGTACTCCGCAACAGAATACACCAGTGATATAGAAGAGATCTTCAGACTACGTGCATCAGCTCCCCAACTAGGATCGGCAAGCTTTTGAATGATGTTGTTTCTTGTTCGTATCTTAGCTGCTGTTTCTGTTTAGTGAGCTTTGAATGTAAGTGATCTGTCCAGTCTGATGCCAAGACATTTTGGGTTTGGGTTTTGGTTTAACTTATTCCCATCAAAACTACCATCAAGAGATCGATTGGCTTGTTGGTTGCATTGGTGAAATACTGCAACTTCTGTCTTTTATGGGTTGGAGATTAATCTCCAGCTTCTGAAGTATTTTTCCATTGTCCTGAGATCTTGGTTGAGGGTGTTTTCACACTCTTCGAAGCTTCAATGTTGCACAGCCAAAGCCATGTCATCAGCGTAGCAGAACATCCGAGCATTTGTTTGTGTTGAGGTTGAAGAGTAATGGAGCCAATACAGAACCTTGTGGTAAGCAATTATTTAAGATGCTAGTGCGGCTCTTCTTTCCTTCTGGATGAACTTCAAAAGCTTTATTGCTGAGCATTTCACTTGGTAATTTATACAAAGTTTGGCAAGCGAAGATCTCAAGCATCTTGCATAGTAGACCACACTGTATCGGATGCGGTATTTAAATCAACAAATAGGAGAGCTGTTTTAAGTGTGTTGTTAGAGCCATCACTTGATCACAACAGCTGCGTTGCTAACGGAATCCAGCCTGCTGCATGCGGAGTCTTTCGTTCAAAGTTGTTACAATGCGATTGTACAAGAGTCTCTCTAGGAGTTTCAAGCAGATGCACAGCAGAGAGATTGGTCTAAAGAGTTCAGGCTTGTCCGGTGTTTCACCAGGTTTCAGAATTGCCAGTATTTTTGATCTTTTGAATATTTTATGTATTCGCCCTTCTTCAAGAATATTATCATATAAGTTCAGAAGCCAATTGATGACATTTTTACTGCTGTATTTAATAAATTCTGGATATATATCGTCTGGCCAAGCTTTCGTCTTGGTTTTGATGTTCTCAATGGCCGTTTTTAATTCTTCTTTTGTGAAGAGTGCTGCAAAATGTGATCTTTCAGGAGCTAGCCTCCTCCGCGGTTTAACTACGCAGTTTCTGGATGTTTCTGCCCTGATGAACAGTCGGCACGAGACGTCAGCGAAAACAGCAGCAGAAGCGGCAACAGCTGCGCCTGTTCCCAGTGGCGGCATGACGGGCCGTGAGCGCTGCAGAGTAGCGCTTCTAGATGGCTTCCTGTAATAGGGCCCTAAGAAGGGATAACGAGGCCCTCGTTCCAACAGTCGCACAGAACTATACTGTGGCACTATGTAGTGTAAGCAGGTGTAAAACACACTGACAAGGAAACGTACTTTAACTCAATCAAACATATATGGATGAACGTTTTGTTACGGGACAATTATGTAACCTCACTGTACAGGTGGGTTCCGTTTTTCTGGAAAAGGTTTGCAATCATGATAAAGATAGCACTGAATATTCAATAGTAGACGCCATACGCAGTGGAGAAATATCTATATCTATAAATGTGAATGTCTGTATGGTGTAAGTTTATCACGTCTGGACCACAAGACATAAAGAGCTAAAAATTTGTACAGTTGCTAATGTCTACCCGGGGAAGGCTTTAGGCACGGTTTTAAGGCAATCGGATAGCTATTTATCTCTCTCCCTCTCTCTCTCTCTCTCTCTCTCTCTCTCTCTCTATATATATATATATATATATATATATATTAATGTCTGTTCGGTGTTCGCTTATCTCGTCCGTACGACAAGACACAGGGGCTTAAATATTTGTACAGTTACTAATTTATACCTGGGGAAGGTTTTAGGCACGGTTTTATTGCGCGATCTCATATATATTCAGTAATTTGAAAAATATAACGCGAAATGCGGTACAATAATTACTCTTTGAAAATTATATGTACTCTTCGAAAATGGTTTTATTGGTTGCATTGTTGCTTGAGGGTTGATAATGATAAAAATGTGGAGTATATTGGAATGGAAAGTAAAATTCTACGTGTGTTTCTGTGTTAAAATATCGCTCTGCAGCGAAACCTATAGAACGCAAACGAATGGCCTATGTGTAATTGTTGTCCGAAGTCTCCCGTTGTACACCATAGCAGTTCCATGCCGATAGCTATAAGGGGATGGAAGATATGGTGGTTAAAAGTCATCAAATTATATATATAAAAAAATCGGACTGAAGGCCAGCGATGACGTTTGCGACTCTATAGCAAGGAGGTTACATACAGCGAAACGTGATGCCACAGACCATATCTTTGGTCTATGCGTGCTACAATGTCTTCCGCTCTTTCTTTGTGAGGATAAGCATACGAATAAAGAAATATAAGAATAAATAAATAAGGCAGTAAAAAAGAAATTTCTTTTAATACATCTATTTAAAAAATCGATTTAATATTTCGCGCATTATCTATGATAATCAACCATCGTGCGAGCGGAGCCGCGGGTTTAAGCTAGTTAACTATAAATGTAAATGGGAAATATCAATAAAATGCTTCGAGCTATAATAATGACTGCGAAACGCACAGTGAAGAAATGCAAGTTCATCACATCCCATTTTTGCACATTCTATAATATCAGTGCTGAACGCCACGTCATTGACACTTTTGAAGTTGTCCTCTAGTTAGCCAATACCGTACGTAGCGCAGCATTATTCTGTATAATCTCGCACATAACTGATTGTGACAGAACGCATATTCTTTGCACAGTTAACTGACTGCAACATCGCGACAGTGTTTCTCTTCCCTTTCATGGATAACGTTGTGTCACAAGAAAGTTCACAGTTGAACTGACTCTCAAAAATCAAATGTCTGTAAATCTATCGGACCAAACTGCGTGGTCATCAGTCCGTAGCTTACAAACTACTTAAACCTAGGTAAACTAACCTACGGACGAACACACACACCCATGCCCCAGTGAGGACTCGAACCTCCACGGCGAGCAACCGCGCGCTCCGCAGTGAAGTGCTTTAGACCGCTCGGCTACTCCACCACGGCACTATGATCACAGTTCTATACACAACTAATATCGTGTTTTTTTCTGCCGAGATATGCTAACTGACGTCAGGAACAAACATTTCAGTTCTTTCAATCAGCTCTTCTTCGTCATCTATATATATACTTCAAAGGCAAATGACGTTATGGCAAGTGCCGGAACATTAAAATAATAACATATATATTCGGCAATCAACCGTAAGGTGAGTGACGGAGGGTACACTGTACCACCACTAGGCATATCCTTTCTTAATCCACTCCCAAATGAATAAAGGGAAAAAAGAATGTGTATATGCCTCCATATGAGTCCTAATTTCTGTTGTCTTTGTGATCAATACGCGAAATTTAAGTAGGCGGCAGGAATATCATTCTACACTCAGCTTCAAACTTTTCTCAACAGAGTTTCTAGAAGATAACGTCGTCATTCCTCCAGCTATTTTCATTTGAGTTCCCGGAACATTTCCGTGAAACTCGCGCATTGGTCGAACCTACCAGTAACAAACCAAGCTGTTCGTATCTGAACTGCTTCAATATCTTGCTTTAAACTGAGCTACTGCGGGTCCCAAACACTTGAGTAATACTCAACACATGGTCGTACAGGCGTTTTATACACGGTCTCCTTTACAAATGAAGTACATCTTCCCAAAATTCTCCCAATAAACAGAAGTTGGCTGTCCGCCTAACTCATACCTGTCCTTACATGTTTGTTCTATTTCATATAGCTTTGCAATGTTACTCCTAGATATTTGAACGACGCGACTACATCAAGAAGCACACTACTAAAGCTGTATTTGACCATCATGGAATAGTTTCTCCTGCTCATGTGCATCTCCTTACATTTTTCTTCATTTAGACCTAGCTGCCATTCTTCGCACCAACTAAAAATTTTGTCTAGGTCATCCTGTATGTTATTACAGTCAGTTAAAGACGACACCCTCCCATACATCACAGCATCATCAGCAAACAGCCGCAAAGTACAAGTTACTCTGTCCAATAGATCATTTATTTAGATAGAAAATAATAGCGGTCCTATCACACTCCCCTGGGGCACGCCTGACGATACACTCGTCTCTGATGAACACTCGCCGTCGAGAACAAATTACTGCTTAGGAAGTCTTCCAGCCAGGCACAAATCAGTGAATCTATCCCATAAGCTCGTATCTTTGTTAGCAGTCTGCAGTGTGGCACCGCGTCTAACGACTTTTTGAAGTCGAGAAAAACAGAATCCGCCTGTTGCCCTTCATCCATGGCTCGCAAGATGTCATGTGAGAATAGGGCAAGCTGAGTTTCACATGAACGATTTTTCCTAAACCCGTACTGATTCATAGAAAGAAGCTTTTCCGTTTCAAGGAAATTTACTATATTCGAACAGTGAGTGCGCTCCAGAATTCTGCAGGAAACCGATGTCAACGATTTGGCCTGTAATTTTGTGGGTCTGTTATTTTACCTATCTTATAGACGGGAGTCGCCTGCGCTTTTTTCCAATCACTAGGAACTTTGCGCTGAATTAAATATTCGCCAAATATGCAAGCTAAGTAAGGGGCCAATGCCGCAGAATACTCTTTGTAAAACCGTACTGGTATTCATTCCGGACCAGGAGACGGTTTTGTATTCAGCTCTCTCAGCTGACGTATTACTATGACCTCCATTTCGGAGGCAGTGCGTTTATCAAATGAAGGTACATTTGTGCGGTTCTCCTGCGTGAAGCATTTCTTAAATGTTAAATTTAGAACTTCAGCTTTCCGTTTGCTTTCTTCTATTACTGCCCCGGAATGATCAACGAGTGACTGGATAGTGCGCTTTGACCCGCGTATCGATTTTACATAGGACCAGAATTTTTTCAAGTTCTCGGAAAGATCCTTTTCTAAGGTCTGGCTGTAGTAATTATTGCATGAATTACGCATCGTTCTTTCTATAGACGTACGAATCTGTACTCACTTTTGCATATCATCATTTGCGTGTTCTGTTTTGAACCGAGAGTGCAACAGTCTTTGCTTTCACAGTACCTTTCTATAATTATTATTAAACCACGGTTGATCTTCTCCATCATTAATCGACTTTAAAGGCACATATTTCTCTAACCCTTTATTTGCAATGCATTTAAATGTTGTCCACAATCCTCTATATGAATAGTACCGAAACTAAAAGATGTGCATTCATTTTTAAGTGCGATCCTAACAATTTCTTATCGGCTTTTCCCAACAAAAACAAGCTCTGTAATGCTGCTTTCGTATGAAAATGGGTGTTGCGTATTAAATTTAAGGTTGGGGACCGCAAATTAAATTTTACCAGGTATGTTTAAATGAGATTACTGAGCAATTTTGACAAGGAAGGGACAAATTAAACAAAATTATTGCATTCCGCCATTAAATGGTAGCGGTCGTAATTTCGGTAGCAAATACAACACCAGAAAGCAACATTAATGAAGAAGTGGGCGGAATCTAAATTTTACCTTATTGACAGCTGGTACTAATATTTCGGTCATATACTGTAGTGATTCTAGCTGAAATGACTGGAATATTACTTCGATAAAGTAATGCTGGGATTGTGCGTTTCGTTTACTATTGTTCCATGACTGTGTTGAAAATTAATCATGATAGTTCACAAAAATTGCAAAATTATCGGACTTCATAAACATCGCGAAGATTTTTCTGCAGGCATTAAAATGTAATAAACCATTCATAGACACGAAATAAATAAAAGTTACACAGAGAATGTTCTAGTACAACACCCGAGCATCACTTTATGAAGTACTGGATCTGCTGAAAATAAATGACTTTAAAATTAGTGAGAATGGAGAAGGGATTGTAAGTAAGTAAGATATTTCAAATTAACTGTGGGGGTTTATTGAAATTCCCTAATGGCCAAGCTGTCGACGGGACGTTAAACCCTAAGTTTATTGAAATTAATAAAAAAAACTAAGCTCACACTTACATTAATTAGACAAAATCCTGGGACACGTCCTAGCACATGAAGGAGAAGAAAGTAAGTGACGAACAGTTCCGCTCTCTTCCTTCAGCTGTTTGCAAAATAGTTGAACGTGACAAATGTCATATGTTTATCGATACGCAGGCAGAGAGAGGGCAGAAGTCAGTGAGAAGCCTCTTGACAGGTTTATGAACCTCATCTTTTCGCGATTGAAGCATAGTGATACGGCGTGATGTTATTCTGAAGTCCTTTTTCAAATTAGTAACAAGCTGTGAAGTTTTTACACCCGAAATTCCTGGATATGTCCAATTCACAATGTTTTAAACGGCGTTAAAGAACAGCGGAACCACATTCTCGGACTTCATCGAATTATCGAATTTCACCATTACACTGTTGTTGATGGTCTTGAAAAACAGTGTACGATTTTCTTTGAGAGTTTACGGTCTCCTTGCCACGTAATCCAGTATGTTTTGAATATTGCTTTTAGACTTCAGAGTATCTCTTCAGAATCTTGTATGTGTTGAAACTTCTTACCTAATAATCAAATGTTTAAAAATGTTTGTGAATCTATCGGACCAAACTGCGTGATCATCATTCCGTAGCTTACAAACTACGTAAACTAACCTAAGGACAATACACACACCCATGCCCCAGGGAGGACTCGAACCTCCGACGGCGAGCAACCGCGTGCTCGGCAGCGAGTCGCCGAGTCCGCTCGGCTACTCCACCGCGGCAATAATCACCGTACATGTTTTCCAGTGGGTTGTCATCTACCGCCTTGATGATACTTGCGACTTTAACCTTCTTCTCGGAAGACGGTTAGTATTCAGTCACTGCTTCCACCGCCTCTAGGTTGCCGTAGCACTAGCAGTACCGCATCCAATGAATTGCTCGTCGTTATCACCTCCTATCATCATGTGTTAGTGTTACAACAATGACTGTTTCTAACTTATGCTCATATTACTGTTCTATAATAGATACCAGAAAACATGCGAATGATTCATCTTCTACACTATCTTCACGAATAAGGTTTCTTTAGTAACTTCATCTCATCCAGTCGCAATACATTAGCCGGATTCATTACCAATCGCCGGCCCATCTGACGCTTCACTATTATAATGACACAGTTTCCTTTCCCGGCTATCATCAAAATAAAATTTTGTATTTTTATATAACTTTGGTATGTGAAACGATTATCTATGAATGTCAGAACTTCACTTTCAATTTTTTTAAGACAGAAGATAGTAACCATTCTTGGCTTTTACTTCGTAACGATAGCCTCTTGCAGACGAGAGCTGTACTTCATTATTTTTATGTTGCCGCTGTTATGTGGATTTTGTACAGCCAGGTAAATATATGTGCTGTGCGCGGATCTTATTTTTATAAATAAAGCCCACCTCTCACGTAAATACGCACTTATGAATTTGTATTAATAATTTTGGCTTTTCCTCCCTACGCCCATAATGTTTTCTTTCAGCCTTATTGCATCACCGCAACAATGGATGGCACTGTTTTACTTAATATTGAATGGTGATATTTCGTGTAGCCTGCGACGCTTTTTTTTTCAAACTTCATTCCATATTATTATTATCATTTAGAATCATAGAATCTGCAGTCTATTTTCTTGTAAATTTTTGGAAGTCCTATGTGTTTCACTTACGTAATGTTCCTATCCGAATCTTATCATGTCACTTATCTTACTATATGGTCTGCCACATGAGTCGTTGATTGATGCCATCCACTGTTCGGCGAGTGGTCATTATAGTACGAAAATTTCATTTACAACCAATTTTCAAGCACTGATGGATCTGTTGTTAAAAGTAACCGCTCGCCCATTCTTTTTGTAACGTTCTGCCTGCACAACACTCCAGCGTTTATTAGCTTGCCATTTCATTTAAATGTAAGTAATAATTTTCCTATTGTCCCACTTTAGATTACGGTAGTAACACTAAAAGTGGGCCTTTGCGATCGTCTTTTGACAGCTCGAAATTTAAATCAAAATAACGGCTTAACTATTCATCTGACACGAAAATTGAATAACCTAATTCTTAGAGGAGACAATTCTGTACAACTTTGCTCTCTTATGTTTTTTTCATATCTCGTAGCGTTTCGTAGATATTTGCAAAAATAACGGCGATTTTGGGATGTATGTCTGTCTGTCCATCCGTCTCTCTGTCTGTCCGTAACGTGTTCTCTGTTTTTAAGACGAACCGTTCAACCGATCAGCACCAAATTTTACAGACATGATTGTAGGCCGCCAGAGACCAGAACCTCCCTTTTTCAAATTTTTCGGACAAAACATACGGCAGTAAAGCAAAACAAAGCCGTTTGTGATATAATTGTAATTGCAAACGAACGGTTCATCTGACACGAAAATTGAATAACCTTATTGGTAGAGGAGAAAATTCACTACAACTTAGCTCCCTTATGTTTTTTTATATCTCGTATCGTTTGATACATACTTGCAAAAATAACGGAGACTTGACACCCTCCATTGAATTAACGAAAACCAGCCGTTCGGAGATGTCACGTGATATTCCTCGCGTATTTGATGATTTTCTTATTGTAAATTACACGTTCTCATTTCAAAGTAACAGCACACTGAGGAATTAACAAACACATATCGTTCTTCGTACGATAAATGATAATCTAACGTCCACAAATGCCATATTAACATCAGTTAACAATAGCCATGAATAGTATGAGATTAAAGAACTCCTGTTTTGATTTATAGCCGTATCGTAGTGGGAAAGGTGCTAGACTATGACGCGAAAGGTCGGTGGTTCGGAAACCGCCACTACCTAATTTTGTTTCCTAAAAGGGTTCTAGACACTCTTATTAATTCATTTATTATTATTTAGATTATTATTTTGGTCCAAAATGTTTGCAAAAACTTATAAAACTACAAATCAAAAGTGGGCCGTAAAACACGTCAGTGCGATTTTTTTTCTGTAATTATCTGATTGGGAACTTTCATAGCTTCTAACTTCAAACCTCTTCCTTCTATAAATTTGTTAATAGCCAGGCTGGAACATAACACTACACAAATAACGCCACAAAACGCGACTTCAGAGGCACACTGCACCGTCTCTTCTGTTCCCGACGGGCGTACCAGCAGCTCATTGTGCAGTGTGGCAGGGCACACGCAGAGGCCTCTAACGGACGACTGCAGAGTTGTTGCAGATGCAGGAGTATCTCTATTGCAATAAGGGACCTTTACATTATCTCTCAGGTGATTTTGAAGTATTTCTGTTTGTTCGAACCCATCTATGTGTTTCCATAAAGTGAACTCAATAATCTACAATTTCATTATAAAGTTAATCTCACTTGTACATTTTAAGATTCCCGCTTTACAAACGGATAAACGACATTTTACCGTATTCATTTCAGTCACTTGTAAAAACATGCTATCCAGTATATATCATCTACGTTCATTCAGAAATTTATCAGAATGAGTGTTTGTATCAGCGCTTTAAAGACGAAAAAGAAGTCAACTATTTCATACGAAAATGGAATACTGATATTTGCAGCACAATAGTTTGCTACCGATAATGGAGCAGCAAAAATTATATCTACTATTGATCATTTTTGTCTCTTCGAAAAGGAGATATTTCCTTGAAACCGCGAAGATCACGGTTATTTGTACATAATAAACAGTACACTTAAATTCACAGCATGGAATATTCGTAACTTGATAATGAGAAAACAGTAGGTACTGCTGTTAATTGGTAAAAGTATGATTATCTTGCATTTAAATAAACAGCAGTGTAAAAACATTTTAAAAGACTATCAAATAGTGAAAAAATGGAGAAATACTAATGTGATTAACAGAAACCACCCGCTTTTTCTGGAAAACGACAATTATCATTTCTAGAACACAGTTGGCTGAGAGTGATAAGTTTGAAATACAAAGTAGCCAATTATAACCGATTCGGTGTAACCAGATTACCTCATCTCCTTCAAAACTTTTGAATTGGACGTTTTTACTGCTTATGCTCTATGAAGTAGAAACGAACATTAAATAACCGATGTTTATTGCTATTTTAATACATGAAACATGACATGTGTGAAATCATTCGGAAATAACTACAATATTCAGATTCGAGTGAGAGAATTGTGAACGATTTGTATCGCTTTAGTGCTGTTGACAACAATAGATTGACAGACCTCAAAGCGAAGATTAGAAACTTGTTTTGAACCTCAGTACAATAATATTATTTGCCGCACAAATACTGGCATGATGATACAGCCTTGATGGCGATGCGCCCTGCAAGTTGCAGACGTATTCCAATATCCCATATTTGATCTCTTTTACGACCACAAGTTGCATATTATTTTATCACAGTCATAATTAACTATTGCTGCAAGTAGAGTGTTTCTGCCAATCTTTTTGGTTTCCTTACATTTGACAATTCCACGAGAACAAGAAAATTATTAGAGAAATTTTGAAAAAAAGATCTCCAAATCTTGTACGAAAAAGATATGCCCTTAACACTCACCAAAAATGTGTAATTACTGCTGTCACCAGCTATAATCTGTTATAGATGACAGGATTAAAATTGCAAGATTTGTACAAGTATATTTTGTAATATCAACAAAACTGGGACTCAGCTGTAACTGACAAAGCACGACTGGTTTTCATGATGCTACAGCAATATCGATTTAAATGCTATTTATTCCAGTTTGAAGAACAGCTTTCGTTGATAGACATCATATTCAACATTGTCTAATAAAATTAGATTTTACAGCAAGGATATGGAAGTTGAATAGAAAAGCTATCATTTAAAATCTATGTATTTGACTTAATATGTTGTAATCTTAAATCAGTTTCGATCACTGAAGACAAGAGCGGTGAACTGCGCAGAAACGTCTGTAAAATGGCTAGGATGTGTCTTGAGATATTAGTTAGCACAAACAGGCTATTAAATATCAGTTTTCATTCTGTGGCAATATATAACTGATAATTTCATGTTGCATGTCTTATTAACATTTTCGTGATACGCCAATGAAAGAAATAATTTTCTCTAAATCATACTTGCTCATTTCGCTAACCTCCACGAAGATGAGAGAATGTTCTATAAACAGAAATAATCTCAGAAGTTATTTTGGGATGACCTTGTGGAAATAATAGAAAAATAATACGAAACAGAAAGACAAAATCACTTAGCCATGCGAGATAGGATTGGTACCTGAAGTTATACGACAGTTCTAAGCAGATTAGGAATTATAAGTGGGGTCATCACGGCTGACATTAATAACCTTGCGTCCAAGCTTGAACACAGACCATTTTTTATTTTCTTTGCATACATATATGGAAAATACACGAATTAAAACGGCGGTTGGAATTGCTAAGTTTACAAATGATCACTGATTTACAGGCACACAGCTTTCAAGCATAAGTTTCATGAGGCCAAACTTTGAAACAGTAAGGAATATAATTTACGTACATTTTCAACAGATCTGCGAACTTTTGAAGCTATTGAACGCAGTTATCATGCAGTAAATTTCACTGTTACAGAATCTTTAAATATAGCTAATACTCAGTCAGTGTGTATTTAAAATGTAAAATATAATCAGACAGAAGAGGAGAGTGAAATACAATCTGTTCTTCGGAATGTCAGCATTTTGAAAAATAGACATGCTGAATTATTTACAGAGAACAGGTAGGATCACTAGAGAGATTTCTGATCCAGTATTGCTTACCATTTTTAAATTTAGCTCCAGAACTATGTGTCTATCAATACCGTTTGCATGAACAAACTAACTGCTAGAGAACCGTCTTTAGTTAAAACTGAAAATGGGTACGAAAAATATTGGAGAGAGCATTTACCAAAGAAAAAGACCAAGCAAAGGTGAGTTCTATTTCTATATAGTGTAATTCGGATATGAAGGTGATGTTGTATCACGAGAATAATTACAACTAATTTTCTTTTACTTTTGCTTGCAAAGCAACTTTGGAATTTTTCATTAAACATTTAGTTAATCTTTCTACATCTGAAATATAGTGAGACTGGTCAGCGATTTTAAAATTAAAATTCGGTTTCTGGGAGAAGTAGGAAGTTTCAGAAATGTTCTTCATGATTACTTAGCAGCTAAGAGAATTTAACGTGAAAATGATTGGGTGTCTCAACGGCTCCAAATGAAGTCTGCACTGTAGTGTTAAGATACACGATTTTGTTCGTTTCTTGCGATATTTCGTATAACATTTACATTGTACTTCAGTGTTTATTTTTGTGAGGATAGTGAGATAATTCATTCTGGACGTGACGTATCAAAAATGTTACCTTCGAATATGGTTCTGAAAGTAATTTTGCTATGACTTCTGCGATTTCTTTCTTTGCGTGGCTATGTTCAAGGGATTGTTTAACATGTAATTTTTTAAAGTAATTTAGTGATATATAGAGGGTCATTGCGGTTGGAATGTTACATGGTTGCGAGTGATCATTGTAAAACATGATTTGTGTAATGTGTTGTTACGAAAGTAGGTATTCTCTAGTGTTGAAGACGCTTCTCTCTTTCTGGAAAGGATGGTTCAATGACCTTGTGTGAGTTACTGTAGCATGCAGTGACAGTGAGGGATCTGCTTCGATCATATCTAAAGTTGTCACTTTTTTTCCAACAGAGCTAATTAAATTTAAATCGTGTTGTAAAACGCATATGAATTAATACTGGCTGACATTTACAGCATATAAAGGCAATCTGTGATTTAATTAACAAGTTTTGATGGTATTTTCATATAGTTATATAAGTAAATCCCTTTGGAATTGAAATAAATATCAAATGAACGACGTATTTTAATCATCCGCATGTAATCACCAAGTTTAGACTGGAAGATCCCACAAGTAATGCATAGGTAATTAAGCGAGTAGGAGAGATAAGACCTTTTACTACACACGTAACGTTTTGAATTGATAGGGACATATTCTGTAGCTTTGAAGTTAGGAATGAGTGTGTGTGTGTGTGTGTGTGTGTGAGAGAGAGAGAGAGAGAGAGAGAGAGAGAGAGAGTAACCAGTCGTTAACTAAGTTAAAATGGATGTGGTTTCAAAAAATGTGCATAGAGACTAACATGGAGATGGCATATTATACGACCCATATAAACTATTTCCACTACTGTATGAGATACGGAGAGACAGTTGCCTTACTATTTTGTGTTATTGCATAAACCAATATGCGTGTAAGTGCTGAACTAAAGAGGTCTCCATTTAAAGAAAATCTTTAGATACAAAGTTTTTGAAACATAAATGGGAGTCGTATCCCTATTTTAACAGATCTTAGAACTTACAGTGACTTCGTTGTGGTCACAGGACATAAAAATCTCAAATTGTTAAACATAAGAACTCATGATTTACTCTACGGAGAAGACGATTTACACGGTGAAATTCCATAAACGTCGATACTTGCAGATTTTTCTTTTGATAAAGGTTTTTATACAGTGTCCGACATCTGCTTTTACTGGTCTTCAATCCATGTCAAGGTCTATTGGAGAGTTCTCGTGGTTACAAAAACATGCAGTTTCAATTGTAAGTGGAATCCTGTCCGTATCTCCCCTTTTCTAGAAGACTTACGTGGCCTAGTAGTAAAATGAGAGATGTTTCTAAGCTTATGGTATTCATGGATTTGGAACGAGTACGTAAGGTAATTGCAAACAAACACAGAGTGAGCACATAGTATTAAAATTGGGAGACCGCTCATGTCAAATGTAAAGGCTTGTAACGTACCCATCGTCTGTAGATTTCTACGTGTTACATGCTTTGTACTTGTTAAGTTCACTTAAGCTCTGTACATTCTGCACTGAAGGTGCCTATTAAAGTCATTGCAAAGCAATATGGCTCCCATATATCTATTTATATGGAAAGATTTTATAAGTGTATACTTAACCCAACTTAAGCCTGTCACACCTCAAATTAATAAGCCCAATATTGTAGAATGTACGGAGAATCAAAAATTCGACTCGCGCAAAGGATAAAGATGAAAATTGTATCGGAATAATATAGGCCTAATGTAACCAATATATGTTCCTAAGCAAAACGGATATGTTACTTTGATATTTAATTTTGTTATGACTTCATGTCTAGAAGCTGATTTTTAATTAATTTATTTTTGGCAGCACTGAAGATGGTCCGGCACTGACCGAAATCGATCTGTAATATATAAAAAAATAAAGGTTTCAATACGGCCAAAGCTGGTTCTTCCAATCTTAATACTTATTATTATAATAAAGAGAAGTTTACAAGCACTAGGAAATTAATAAAGTGTTTCCTTTTAATTGCAATACCGTGTTCGAATTTACATGATTTCTCCAGAGTATCAATTTTAAACGACTATGCCGCTAAGCAATTAGAGTACCTGCAAGCCGGGTTCGTCATTTGGAATGCATGAACGTCAGGCGGAACGAGGATGCGCAAAGGTGTTTTCTGTCTGCGCCCTTCATATTTCTGCGAGGTGACAGTGTAACAGCCTCGGTTTACGCAATAAAAGCTGATCTGTTCCACTGAATCATGGAGGTTCTCTGCTGATCTTTAACAGCTTACTTCGTGTAAGCTGTTACCGTAGCTGATTACTTCCTCTCTTTTCTTCGGAAACCTTGACTCAATAACAGACTTCCACGGCTTTCAGTAACAAGCCATCAAAGCGTCAAAAGCACTTACAAGAACAGCAAGGCTAGGCGGTAACAAGGAACAGTCGGCAGCAGAAATAGATCCGACGGCGCAGCGAGCTGCGGCGCTGCTATCGCATCCACCGTCCCTCTGCAGCCTTGAGCCACGGCTTCGACTCCGATACCATTAGCAGTAAAAGTGCTACGTTTATACTTTACTCGCTCCCATTTGCTACGTGTGCTGAATGAAGGTTCTCGTAGTCGATAATCTCTTTCCGATTTTGCCTTCGCGATCCGAGAAGTAGGCAAAGCGAAAAACTATTGGAGAATTGAATAGATGCTTATCTATCTAGAGCTAGCATGTAAATTAACCGCTTTACTGTACGAATATCGGCGAGGACGGCCACCGTTCTAGTTTTGGATCACAGATAACTTCTAATGTGCTCTTTTGGAGATTTCAGCCTGGTTATATTTGAGACTTCTTCACGTCTCGCGATCTGCAATGATGCTTTAAAACTATCTGCGCAAGTTTGTTGATGGTCACGAGAAAATGAGATTTCTCTAGTTTCGTTGTACGGATTTGGTAAGAAGGCCTATTGACATGATATGTGAATTTGCGAACGAAATAAACAACTCTGTATGAACACATATAAGAGTATTCATATCCTCCAGCCGTTGTTAAGGTTCGTATTTATGCTGCCACCTTGTCATTTATCGATTTCTTTAATTACATACTTGTTCAAATACATGCACTTAAAATAATATCAATAAATAACGGAGGAATAAGAAAAGTTTCGAATTACAAGCCGCATGGTAAATTTATGGAATCTGTTTCACACACACACACACACACACACACACACACACACACACAGACACACACACATATATATATATATTGCGAGTACGACTTATCCAAAATTAGTGATTGAGGTATCATTTTCAAGGTTTCGTTCTCCAATAATGACGAAAAATACACAGATAGTCTAAAGTTTTTTTTTTTTTTTTTTTTTTTTTTTTTTTTGCACAAGAAATCTTTATTATGAAAATATTTGTACTGTTTGTAGAATCTAACATGATACTCGCCGAACAGTCATAAATGGACCATGTATTGACGGTTGCTCCCATCAGCCACAGCGCCGAGTATCAACTTAGTTTGTGCGGAAGACATAAAAGCAATGCAGAAGGTTCAATCTATTGACAATTTGTTTAACTAGCATGAATGACAGTTGCAGTTGTTTAGATTCTTTATACAAGCCAAAGACCTTCGATGTCACGACGAAAATGCAGAAATGATTTAATTTAACGTGATAGCTCTTGCAGTTACTTAGATTTTTTACACAAGCGTAGTTTATCACAAGATTTCTATTTCACACGTCGATGCACAACAACTGTTGGAATTGTTCACTTTGTTCAAGAAAGTATGTACTGCGCCAATGAACTGAATTACCTCAACATTTATCATCACAGGTAAGTATTGCTTACCATTATAAGGTATAATAATTCATTTAACTTTTAATTCCCTGCTACTTTACAGTGCGTGCAATATTATTACTATTACTGATACATATGTACTTGCATTTACCTTTTCTCCACGACTTCCTTCCCTATCTGTGACTGATCAGGATGGAGTGCGAGTTATTCACACGGGTCAACTAGTCTTTCTAAATATCCGAAAGGAAGTTAGCAATAGAAATTTAAAATCAGCGACAGAATTTATACGACATCTCTGAGGGAATCCCACGCTAAACGCTGATGCTACCTAATGGAAACACAATTTTAAGTATTACGAGTCGTTCTGAATTAACTTTACAGATGACATTGTCGAAATTAAAATAACAATTATAAGGATAAAATCACTTTAATGCAACACTTGTCCGTTGCATTCAGTGGACCGGCAGATTTCTGAGAACAGGGTAACGTGGAGTACTTGACCACCCAGAAGCACCCATGCTAATCTGGTTAGTTTTTATGTATGGGAATGACTAGAAACATCAAGGTACCTATGTGATCAAATGTATCCGGACACGCTAAAAACTTACGCTTGTTATATCAGGTGCATTCTGTTGTCATCTTCTGCCAAGTACTCCATATCAGAGACCTCAGTATTCATTAGACATCGTGAGAGAGCAGAAAAGGGCGATCCGCGGAACTCACGCACTTCTAACGTGGTCACTTGATTTGATTTCACTTGTGTCAGGAGTCTGTACGCGAGATTTCCACACTCCTAAACATCTCTAGGTCCACTGTTTCCGATGTGATAGTGAAGGGAAAAGTACAGCACCAAAGCGTACAAGCCGACCGCGTCTGCTTCACTGACAGAGACCGCCGACAGTTGAAGAGATTCGTACAGACCATCACATAGGAATTCCAAACTGCAACATGATCCACTCCAAGTACTTTGACAAGCGGTAGGTCAGAAAACTGCATGGAAGTTAGGTGAAAACTAATCGTTAATTCAAATGTTCAAATGTTGGTAAATCTATGGGACTTAACTAATATGGTCATCATACAATCTACTTAAACCAACTTATACCCGAAGAAGGAATCGAACTTCCGACGGCGAACAGCGGCGCACTCCGCAGCTAGGCGCCTTAGAATGCTCGGACACTCCTCCGCGGCTAAACGTCAATTGTGGGAAGTTAATTCTGGCAAGAAAACTGCAGTAAAACTGAGTAAACTACCTCTTCTATACCATACTCCAAAAGGGATGTAAATTTTGACAAATTTCGCAACGGAGTATTTGGATGAGATTCTCCAAGGAGCTGAAAGGAATTTGCATCTGCTTAACACAACACAACACAATAATAATATTGATAAAAATGGGGAGAGAGTTTTGCACATTAGCAACAAAATTTTGAGTTTTAAATAAAGTGCATTAATTACCAGCAATGAAACATGTATGTTTAAACATAGCCATAAACATAAAGCACATAAAGTGCTTGCCGTGCGGGTGATATAAACTTTAACTGTTGACTCGGGGAGCTAAACGAGGACACATTCACTCTCTCATTCACAAGCTGAGCTGCGCATTTACTCGCCGCGTTGCGCTGACAAAGAGACAAATAATGGCGGTTGCTGCACGTCTGGTAAAATTCGAGATCTCTTCTCCTTGACCTAGCCCAAAATATTAAAACCACCATCCACCAAGACACTGAATGGCCCCTTTTGTTGTTGCATATGACGGGTTAAAATCATTCAGAGTGACTAAGAAACAGAATGACATATTTACGGGTGTTGTAAAGGGGATTCAGGATATCAATATTTGGTTAGTGAACCCTTGTCCGGAAATATAAATTACATTTAACGATGGAAGGCGATAGAGGACTGTTTTGTGTCATGTCTCATAGGACGTCATGACATATGGAATCAGAGCCCAAGACAGTTAATTAAGTTTCTTAGCGTGTATTAGAGAAAGACAGTGCTCGCCAGAATGCCTCGTTGTCCTAGTACAACCACAATGCGCTTGCGTACAATTAACACTTGTATCACGATCTAGTCCCAGGTAGTGATCGTGTAACTTATGCTCTTTGAGAGCTCTTACTTTCTGCAAGGAGGAATAAAGAACATCCAAATTACGAAGAAGAACTAGGTCCACCAAAATGAAAAGGGGCAGCTCATTCCAGGTCTTTATTAATAACAAGAAACATTATTATACATTTAACGCCGCGGTGGAGTAGCCGAGCGGTCTAAAGCGCCTCGCTGCGGAACGCGCGGTTGCTCGCCGTGGAGGTTCGAGTCCTCCCTGGGTCATGGGTGTCTGTGTTGTTCTTAGGATAGTTTATCTAGGTTTAAGTAGTTTGTAAGCTACGGACTGTTTGGTCCGATAGATTTTACAGACATTTAATTATTTTTTTTTTTTAATTTAACAACAGATGCGAAAAAACCTCTTAATCCAACATCGCAAGTAAATTTAGCAAATATTCAAAATTGCCAGCTTAAATTTTCGAATAAATTAATTAACCCGGGAATTATAAGCCATTTAATATTCGCCACAAATGTTAGCAACAACGTCCTCAGTTTTAACAACGACAGTTCAGCCGTGAGTAACAGTAATTACGCCGTCCCGATAAAACTCTGAAATGCGTTGAATGTCGTTAATAATGTTTGTTGTTTGTTCACTTTACTACAACAGTTGCTTAGTAAAAAAATAGGGAATCCCAAAGCTGAAAATATAAAAAACCGAAACAGGTGCTGCGCTGTGTAGGTAATAATTCGCATGTTAAATGGCGGAGGGTACTTTACAACAGACTTCAGTCTGCAGATTAATTCCTATCTGTATGACATTTGCCTCACTTGACGATCAAAACAATACAAACACACTGTCTACACAGTAATTTGTACGAATAGCAGCGGAGAGTACCTTACACCAAATTTGACATCATGGGTCCAATCACCATGAATTTGGCAAGTATTGTACTTAGTGACATACTGGAAGGCCTCAAGATAGAGACGGGGCAGAAGGAGATTGGTACAGAATTGAGAAGAAGGAGGAGGAGGAGGAGGAGAAGGAGAAGGAAGACAGACGTAGATAGAGACCTAGGGGAAAGGAGAGTAAAGGGAGGAATACAGGATTAACTAAACATTGGAATAAATTTATATAACTACGAGTTTTCAGGTAGCTAATACACTGAGAAGTCTATGAGAACAAAGAGATAAGAAACAGACATAGCGATGCGGGAAGTGGAGAGAAATTGAGATTAGTTAAGGGATTGTAGCATTTATATCCAAGTTTCTTTCATATTTAGCAATTGAGAAGCAATGCCGGTTTCGCTAGTACCGGTATATATAAATGAAAAATTCTTGAAATGTGATTTAAACTTGCTTTTAAAGATCAAAATTTTATAGCAGTATCTTCGTTCGTTTATTTTTGTGAAAATAAATATGATGTAAGTAAAACCACCATCTGGGTACTGTAATTACTAGTCTATTAACTCACTATAAACTATAGTTCTCTGCAGCTACAAACGCGTGAAGTACCGTTATGTAGACACTAATGAGTTAATGTTTACCTTTTCGAAACAACTGATCACAATATGACAAGACAACTACTTGTATTTAAAGTTGTTTTCTATATAGTTTGTAAAAGTACAATTTTTATGTTGCCAGTCACTATTAATGCTTACGTCAGTGATGAAGTATTTCATCATTATGTTGGATAAATCACCGATCTGTGTTTGAAAAACGTAAACTTAGTGGTCCTAATAGGTGTATGCGTTGTTCTTAGGTTTGTTTAACTCAGGTTAAGTAGTTTTTAAGCTAGGCACTAACACGTAACACGTATTTTTTAACGTCTAACCAACTATGCAAATATTCATTTTTTCAGCTCTAGCTTCAAAATTGTATCAATAGCAACGTGTTTTCAAAAAGAATGTTTTATCCTCTATTTAACCCTCTTAATTGCTGAATTTCCAAAAATAGTAAAAATTATGGATTTTTAATCCTGACCAAGATTCCATATCCGAAGTTTCGTAGTTGTAGCTTAAAATTTTAGTTGACAGCAACATATTTTTGAAAATGAATTTTTTGCGTCACCTATTTTATCCGCTTATTTGTCGAATTTCAAACAATGCCGAAACACGTGTCTTTTAAATTCGAATCCTGAATTAAAATCCGAAATTTTGTAGTTCTAGTTACAAAATTGCCTAAATAGCAACGTATTTTCAAAAAACGTTTCATCCCCTATTTCACCCCCTTAAGGACGGAATATCAAAAAATCGCTTCTTAAATGACGCCTACAGAGTAAGATCAACACCCCCCACAAATTTCAAGTTTCTATCTTCAGTGGTTTCGGCTGGGCGATGATGAGTCAGTCAGTCAGTCAATCGGGACACTTCCTTTTATATATGGAGATTGTAAGTTTAGGAACTGACGATCCCGTAGTTAACTCCCATAAGCTTAACCAATATTTGAACATTTTTGAAACAGAACAGAAAACAGAGGTTCAAAAGAAGAAATCGATATTCTAACTATGACTTTCGTCAACATGCACCCAAAATTATGCTTCACTGTAGAACATGAAAAAAGAATCAGTTTTCTTGATCTCACCGTCTCTAATTATAATAGTAAACGTTTCTTAGCTATACAGGGTCAGAAGTATTTAAACCGACGAACTCTGGGAGGTTGTAGGGGACACCAAAACAAATATTTTTCCCTAATGTCATTTCTTCCTATGAGGAGTATTTAAACCGGTGGAGACTGTATTAAATGGCAGGCATTATTACAATTTTCCCGCCAGAGCATTGTCAGAATTGCTTAACCATTCATCTGACACGAAAATTGAATAACCGAGTATGTAGTGGAGAAAATTCTCTACAACTTTGCCCTCTTATGTTTTTTTTCATATCTCGTATCGTTTCAGATATATTTGCAAAATTAACGGCGATTTTGGAATGTCTCTCTGTCTGTAACGTGTTCCCACGTTTTAGGTCGTACCGATCGGCACCAAATTTTACAGACATAATTGTTGGCTATCAGAGACCAGAACTTCGCCTTTTAAAATTATTATTTAGATCAGTATTTTGGTCCAAAATGTTTGCAAAAACCTATAAAACCACAAATCTAAAATGGGCATTAAAACACATTAGTGCGATTTTTTGCGTGGGGAAGAGATGCACAACCTTGTTTACGCAACTCCTGTTGCATCAGAAGAGTATCTGGTTGCCCGGATTGTAGAAATAGCAGGAACAATTCCGGATTCTCCTGGGGTTTCTACGCGTGTCAGACAGAACACGATGCGATGGAGTAACCTTTGCTTACGTGTCAATGGAGGCATTTTTGAAAGACTACTGTAACTGAAATTGGTTTGTGTTAATGTATTGTCTCCTGGTAATATGAAAAAATGGAAAACTGTTGGTTTAATTAATTTGCCGCCAGAGAAATCTTCCTCTAACGGTGTAAATAATCCTTATGGGAAAAAAATGACATTAGGGGAAATATGTGTTTTGATGTCCCATACAACATCCCAGAGTTTGTCGGTTTAAATACTTTTCACCCTGTATATAGGAAACCAACTGCAACAGATACAGTACTATAATCACTGACACTTCTTGTCACTGATGAAAATATAAAATAGCCTTTGTTTTTGTTCTATGATTCATACATTATAAAAACTCCCTTTAGCTGATGATGAAATTCTAAAAGAAACGTTTTTATTAAAACAAATTGACAGAACTAACGATTACAATCCAAGGGACATTGAAGTTTTGTTTAATAAACTAAAACAGAAGTCTTCACAACCTTCAATTGAAAGTATACAAAATTTTCTGTAGAAATACTATACGCCGACACCTACGACAAGGTAAGGCAGGAGAAACCGAAGATAGGACAACTGGTTGTACAAGTAAATATCAAACTTTTGCCTCGTCTTTTATTAGCTTTAGTCCTTAGTTCCTTGTTTCACACGTATTTTGTATTTTAGTAAATATCAATTGCGTACACATGGTCAGAATGATAGTTGTGCATCTTAATGTTTTCGCGGCGCAATGACTTTTCAAAGAAATTTCGGCCGTGCAGCCGCATAAAGTTGATTTCATCTTCCTGGGACTTAGTGGCGAAAGAAGCAATTGAAATTCACTTGGGGACGAATTTAATTAACAGAGACAGCGGCTTCAGTTTAGCTAAATCTTGGAATCCGGCACTTTATTTAATAAATTCTCAAAGACGCCGCAACAGCACACATCATAACACATCGATTTCTCCGCAATAATCAACCATGCAGCCAGAGACATAATGTACACATACGTGTACATGCTTCCCCCCGAGTAACGTCTTTGACGCCTTGT
The DNA here is from genome assembly GCA_026315105.1 of Locusta migratoria. NCBI lineage: Eukaryota > Metazoa > Arthropoda > Insecta > Orthoptera > Acrididae > Locusta > Locusta migratoria. The sequence goes on along the minus strand of CM048748.1, from coordinate 280,978,027 downwards.
TGTATCTGTGGCCACATGCGCAGTTCGCGCGTTTATAAGAACGAAGTGCATGCTTGAGTGACAGTCTTCGTCTCTGAAGATGGCTGAACGGTTCTCAGCCGAAATATTAGATGAAATCAACTATATACGGCAGCACGCCCGAAATTTCATTGAACAGAATGATAGTTATTTGTCGGGGTTGCTCACGACAGATGGAACGGTGGAAAATTATATATTTCAGCCACAGGTCGCAAATGGATGTCTAAGTAGGTACGGAGCGCCACAGCGGTAATTGCATCATCTGCGTCAAAGGTAGTGAAGGTGCGCTTTCATCTCACACACTGCGGCCCGCTTTGTTCCTCTGCTCTGCCGACAGCAGAGAGGACGCCGGGAGAGGCAACCGCTCCGCCACACAGGCGGCCATGCAGAGTCGCCTCTCGTAGTCGTCCTGCTCTCTGCTCTCGCGAAAATAAGATTGCAGCGCCCTGGAAATCTACACATCTCCCGCCAACGAGGGACTCGACAGCGGAAAACAAAGGGGGCCACTCCGGAGCATGACTTCGTTTCTGCCTCAATTGCAGATCCTGATGACACGGTCTGCTCAGCGCTGCCGTTCCCCACGTGGATAATCAGTGCCAGTAGGGTCACAAGATGGCAGCACTGTTCCTGGTCGTAACGCAGTTAACAGAAAGTATGGAAACATGTGAGTTAGCTTTAACGGAAACTGTTTGTAAATCTATCGGACCAAACTGCGTGGTCATCAGTCCGTAGCTTACAAACTGCTTAAACCTAGGTAAACTAACCAACGGACAAACACACACACCCATGCCCCAGGGAGTACTCGAACCTCCACGGCGAGCAACCGCGCGCCCCGCATCGAGACGCTTTAGACCGCTCAGCTACTCCACCGCGGCTAAGGTGTTAACAGTTATATCCAATTTATTGTTGGAAATGCTGTGCATGAAACGACATTTCAGAGATTTGGTACTTGAAACTCATGTCTTGTAAAATTTCTTATGATGCAATCTGACATTTTCAGATTGGGAAATTTGCGATTTGTACTTTTAAAAATTATGAATCATAAGTCTTAGAAGAAGAAGAAACGGAGGGTAAATTGCCGTTCCTTGACGTCTTGGTCAAGAGAAGAGCTGATGGCACCCTGGGTTTTAGTGTGTATCGGAATACAACGCACAATGATCTGTATTTACACACAGACAGCTATCACCACCCTTCACAGAGGAATGGGGTACATATAACTCTAGTACATAGGGCGCGCACTATCTCCGACGCAGAGAGTCTACCCCAGGAATTGGAACACCTGAGAACAGTATTCCGAAAAAATGGGTACTCAGAGTGGCAGATTCAGCGGGCTCTCCGCCCAACCAGTACATCAAAACCTGTGGAAACTGATAAAAATACGAGGGAGGATGTAGGCACTGCGTTCCTTCCATATACCGGCGCACTCTCGGGGAAGGTCGCCCCCATTTTGAAAAACACCAGGTTGGAACTGTTTTTTGTCCGCCGAATAAAATTCGTGCACTGGTGGGGAGCGCCAAAGATGATCTCGGTTTGAGGAAGGCCGGCGTGTATCAGATTCCTTGTCAGTGTGGAAAGTCATATATTCGACAGACGATGCGTACCGTCGAGGATAGATGCGTTGAACTCCAGAGGCACACACGATTGATGTATCCGAGCAAGTCGGCGGTCGCTGAACATTGTTTGTCGGAGAATCATGCGATGGAGTATGAACGCACTAGGATTCTGGTACAGACGTCGAGATACTGGGACAGCGTCGTTAGAGAGGCCATTGAAATTCGCACAAGTGACGACCTCATAAACCGTGACTGTGCCTATAATCTTAGCAAAGCTTGGGAACCAGCGATTGGGTTAATTAAGAGTAAATCTAGCAAACGTAACGAAGTGACGACCACGGCGAACAGAGTCCTCACACCGACGTCATCTCAGACGCCGGCGCAATCGGTTCCACAGCGCGGCCGCGGCGCTGGGCGCTGACCGCGGAGGGGTCGCTCCGCGGGCCGAGGGTATTTAAATCGCCCGCTACCGGCCTAGAACCCAGTTCCCTTCGAGCAGCCGGAAGGTGCGGATCTCCGTGCCGGCGCGTTTCCAGGAGCTCAGTCCGTCAGTTCACCTCATGATGGCGATATGTATGATCGCCGAAATTTTGTGCCCGTTGGACACTATAGACCGGCAGTACACCCGTGGATATTTTGATTAAGATGTTCATTGATAATTTTTTTCAGATCATCGACTGAAGTTATAATGTAGCGCCTATCAGTTGTTGGGAGTTTGAGACGTTAACTAAAATATCACGCGAAAGCCTTAAATCGGTGAGAAATGGATGATAAATGGAGGGAATGATTTTAAATATTCTGTGACTAATTTTGTATAACGTCAGAAATAAGGGTAATGTTGTTAAATCCGATACTGCGTCTTGCGGCAGACTACAAGAAAGACTAGAAGCATACAGAAAGCAATTAATAGGATTGTCTGGTATCACCTTTTTCTGTTGTTTGAATGAAGGCTACAATCTTTTGTTAAAATTTCTCGATTTTTTCCGGTTTCCTTGATTCCTTCTTTCTTTGTCCAGTTAAACTATAGTTGGTAGAGTATTTCGTCTCGTTTGGGAAGTTCAGTTGACATGAAAAAATCAAGAACACGTATAAATATACTGCATTGGTATGACATACAAAATATTTGAAACAGAATATTTTAATTTAAAAATATTCACCATTTTCACTGTCCTGTAATATGGTTGCCAACTTTTTATAATGTTGTGCCAATTAGTTGTTGGGGTTTGAGACGTTAACTAAAATATTACGTGATAGCTTTGAATCGGGGAGAAACGGAGGATAAACAGAGGGTATGATTTTAAATATTTTTTGTTTAATTATGTATAACGTCAGAAATAAGGGAAATGTTGGCGGCAACTACATCATAAAAAAGTCGACAGGCTTTACATTCATCGTTAAGAATAACCTTTTTTTGATGAAATCAGTCCAGAAATTAGTAAATTAAAAATAAGAATAATTGAAGGTAAAGCACCATCATGATCCAGAATTGGACGGGTGGAATTTTGATGTGCAGTGGACTGTGCGATAAATTTTAGTTGACGGATCCGCGTCTGCGGTTGGTAATATATCACGGGGATAGAAAATTCAGACTTCGTCATATACTTAGTATAAATGACTGCAGGTTCTAAAAACTTAAATACTATTGTGAAGAGGAAAGATTGAATTCTAATGGTAATGAAATGTTTAACAATCACTGCACTGTTATTCATCAACCGTAATGGCGTCCAATTCCGTAACACGCAAATGGGAAATCATCTACGCCACTGAGAGACGGGAAATCAAATAAGAACATGTGCGCCATTTAATCACTGAACTAACGTATTTCAAGGTATCTTTTTTTCAATTTAGCACTATACTTACAACAATTTTAATGGTGAACAGGGAGAGCTGCTAGCAGTGCGTCTAACTCGACGGCGGCAAAAGACAGACAAATGAAGCGATTCGCTGTTCTTTCTCTCCGGCGGTAAAACAAGGGGATGTAGGTTTTTCAGAGATTATTTTTCATTAGAGAGAAAGAAAATCGATCCTTGGTGGTATCTATAATCTTCGTCTCGTGAAGTTAATTATTGTATATTTATTTATATTTTTATTGGTAGCGTTTCAGAGCATGCACTTGCTGTTGTTGCCCGTGAGAGACTCTTCGTCCAGTTCGGTCGCCGTTTGTGTACACTTTCTGACGTTCTGCTGACGCAGCCCATTGCCCGGGAGACACCATCTTGGAGGTTGTTTACACGTCGTAACACACAACTAGGAAGCCAACTGCTAGAGTCACTCATTGAGCAAAGGAAGAAAAGATGGGATGAAGCCACTGAAAATATGAACTTCACCCATTCTAGGCGGGAAAGTTGCTCATTGTTAAGACGTCTGGGGGCAGCTACTCACACACCATCCTCAAAGCCAACAACACCACCTAACCAAAATTTCTCACACATAAAAGAGAGAGCTGAAAATGTAATGCTGAGTCAAGAGAATAGAACATTCGTTAAGAAGTCACAGAAGTAAAGAGCGCCCTACAAGAAAATTTACAGTTTTCAAAACCTTTTACTATCATGGAGGTAAGGAAAGGTATAAAAACCCTCAAAGTAAGGAAAGCAGATGGAGCTGATAATATATTTCCGGAATTTATAAAAAATCTTGGACCAATAGCAAGAACCTACTTCAATGACATACTAAAAACTGGAGATATCCCGAAAGAATTTAGAATGTCTCTTACTCTGGCCATCCTTAAACAAGGAAAATCTCTTGAAATCCTTGAAAACTATCGCCGAATAGCCTTACTGTACATTTGCTATAAGTTGCTTGAGAGGCTGATCTACAATAGGATATACCCAACGATAGACAAACACCTGCCTCATGAACAAGCAGGATTCAGAACTAATCGAAGATGCTGCGAACAAGTATTGGCCCTCAAATCATACATAGAATCGGGACTCCAGAAAGGACTGAAATCATCAGTAGTCTTTGTCGACATCGGTGCTGCTTATGATACGGTATGGATAGATGGGCTCATCGTGCAATTTGTCAACGTGATTCCATGCTTGAAATTAACAAACCTGTTGGAAAAAATGCTTAAAGTCCGATATTTCAAAATAAACCTGGTGTCACAAAGTAGCAAGTAAAAAAGGAATAAAAAACGAACTTCCCCAAGGACGCATACTATCTCCACTGCTTTTTAATGTTTACATCAGTGACATGACAGACTCTAAGTCATGTACGTTTTGCTACGCCGATGACATGGGTATAGATACTCAAAGCAAATGGCTAGAAGATGGTGAAATAACTTTAACTGCTGAGCTAGAAGTACTAAACTAGTACTAAAAAATGGAGACTGTGCCCAAACCCAAATATTACAGAGATCTGCTCCTTCCATTTACTAGCAGACAAAGAACTTAATATCACTTTCTGCGGAAAGCGAATTAAACACAACAAATTTCCCAAATATTTAGGTATAACATTTGACAGGTCACTTACCTCCAAAAAACACCTGGAACTAATTAGCCAGAAACTGAAAACCCGAAATAACATCATCCGGAGATTAGCAGGTACCACATGGGATGCAAATACACTACGTGCTGCAGCAATATCACATGTCTATTCTGTAGCAGAATACTGTGCCCCTGATTGGAGTAGGAGTGCCCATGTAGAGAAGATTGACGACCAACTCAATGAAGCCATGCAGACGATAACAGGAACATTAAATTAACACCTCTAGAATGGGTTCATGTCCTCTCAAACATTACTGCACCTAAAATCAGGAGACAGCAGGCAACGATTCATGAATGGCAAAAAATAAATCATCCAGATAAGGCAAGAGTACTACCGGTACACCAAGTACTAGATGACACTGTCGATATCTCCTAAAATCGAGAGCGCCAATATGGAAAGACAGAACACTTGCCCATGGAAATACCTATGGTTGCCACAATTCTTGGAAAACTAAGTGGAACAATAGTGACATTAACCAACACAACATAAAGGACTCCAGCCAACAACTCCCAGAAATGCAACTTCCTCGTAAAATCTGGTGTCAGCTTAATCGTGTGAGAACTGGACAAGCAGGAACTAAATTCATGCTGTACAAGTGGGGTGCCAATCATAACCCAACCGGTGACTGTGAAAGCGACGAACAAACATTACAACATACAGTGCAAGATTGCCCACTGCGAAGATTCTGTGGTGACTGGATAGACTTCATAGAGGCCAGCCCTGCTGCTATTGAGTGGCTGTCGCGTTTGGACATAACTTTTTAGTGAATTGTAGCGGTCATTCTATTTCAGCTTTGCCCATATTTAATAATCACTGGTGTTTGTTTTGTTCATATTATTTATATGTATTTCTATTTATATCTTCTGTAAATTTATGATATCAATACCGCACTTACACTTGTAAAGCCAAACGATAAATAACAAATAAATACACTTGAGAGATAAAGTGTAACTTGCTTCTTCTGCACTTAGTTTTTTAATCCTTATAGAATAGATGGGCTCTGAATTTTAGTTGGATTTTCTTTTGTAATGGCAGGTTGATACTCCTGGTTTTTTTTTTTTTTTCGTAATAGGTTGCTGTCCTCTGTTTATCATTAGAAACTGCACAGTCTCTAATTTTATTCTAGCTTGACTTTGTAACTTAAACTTTCTTTCGCCTCCTAGCTAAAAATTTATTCATTCTACACATACTATTAATTTTATAGTCAAATATTTACTTTCAAAACTATTCCACAGATGCTGTTAGTTTGTAATTTCGAAATAAAATTATAAAGATACTTTTTATGGATCACTTATCTATATATTTTCGTAAAGCTCAGATCACAGTTATTACACTTCAAAAGACACACGTAGAATGATTCACAATTATGTGATTCAATTCCTCACAATACCGATTTCTCTTAAAATAATGATCATAATCTCAATATCATTTATTATTGACAAAATCACTGTTCAAATCTGACTTAGTCCATACTAACATCAAGAGGCAGAATTTTAACACTATCTCCTGTCGCCTAATCCCGATCTAAAATTTATAACTATTGTTACCATGAGGTGCGTTACACTTCGATATAAATCTGACTTTAGAGAAAGTTCCATACATTACGATAATTAATCTCTGAGTGAAAGATTTTAATTTAACGCGATCATTATTCAGACATAAGCCCACAGAGAACAAAAAAAAAAAAACAAAAAAAAAAAAAAAAAACAAAAAAAAAAAAAAAACCTTATTCTTTTCATTCTCCACTCCGAGGAGTGGAGCGGGCTGTTTGAGATCCGGCCCATAAAGAGTCGCGGTTCTATTCAGCCAATTATCAGACAAGCTGATAGTGGGGCAAAGAGGGAATCCCAATTGGGAATAAGTGGGAGGGGCTTACCAATTCCGGCATACGCCTTACAACCAAGGAAAACCTCCCGAAAACCTTGGTCGGAACCGGGGGATTGGGACCAATTTAATTTATCTCCGGGACTTGCCCCGGACTAAAAATGGATTATCGAGAGAACACGAATGCACTCACGACAATCAAAGATCGGACGCCCGAGTTACTCTCGTAATCTCGTAGGGATCAGCTCGACCAATAGTAGACAAGCATCCCCCTACAGGAACCGCACCCGTGGGCACGGTGTCCTGTGCGTCGACGATGAACTAAACTCATAAAGAGCTAAACGTAGTGAGGGAGTAATCCAACTGCGGGTATTATTTATACTAATATTCTCACAAAAGATGGCTGTTATGTAGAGTGTTTTGGCTATCTTACTCTACGCCTTTTTGCTACTCTGGTTAACAAAGATGGTAATGAATTTCCCTTTTAAATTTCAAAAAAATATACAAATTCTGCCTGGTAAAAATAATAAAAATATTTACGAATGAATGAAATGTGGCTATCATCATGCTATGATCGCGATGTGGTGTTATGGAACATGGCATTGAACATGTCATTTTTGGGAGTATGTCAACCTTTGATGGTCGAACAAGCCATACATGAAAAATGCGTTAACCAGCGACAGAAGAAAAAAAAAAACCTACTTAATATTTTCGTGCAACTAAACTAAACACAGGAAGGCACTTGCAAGACATGAATATAAGTTTGCCTCCAAAAGTAGAAAGCTATACTAGTAGTTAAAACAACAAAGAGACAACCAAGGCTAATTCATCTCAGGATTAAACAGGATAAGCCAGCAACTCTAACACACTGAACTACCCAGCCTGAAGACATAGGCCAGAGTCCAGACCAATCATTATTTTTAATACTTCCTGGCAGATTCAAATTGTGTGCCGGAACCGGGACTCGAACCTAGGACCTTTGCCTTTCGCGGGCAAGCGCACTACCGACTGTGCTATCCCGACACGACTCACGATGCCGCCTCACAACTTTACTTCTGCCAGTACCTCGCCTCCTACTTTCCAAACTTCACAGAAGCTCTCCTGCAAACGCGCAAGACTAGCACTCCTGGAAGAAAGGATATGGTGGAGACATGGCTTAGCCACAGCCTAAGGGATGTTTCCAGAATGAAACTTCACTCTGCAGCGGAGTGTGCGCTGATACGAAACTTCCTGGCAGATTAAAATTGTGTGCCGGAACCGGGACTCGAACCTGGGACCTTTGCCTTTCGCGGCAAGTTTCATATCAGCGCACACTCCGCTGCAGAGTGAAGTTTCATTCTGGATTATTTTTAATAGTCTGGTCACACTCGCTAAATCAGACGCATAATCCCATAAAGATTCGCTATTGCGCCCTCAGCACGCTATAACATTCAGGTGCTTAAAATGTAGCGTCCAGTTATCTGCACGCCACCGTCACCACAGAACGGTCGTCCTCTCGCCGGAGCAAACTACTACGGGTAATGGGACAGTGACGGATTTGGAGGCGTGTAATGGCTATTTCATCCCGACTGTGAGGTCGGCAGCAGGATCGCCACTGCCGGACATTTGGTTTCACCAAAAGCCAACCATTTTGTATCCAAGATGGATCTCCTCCGCAAAATAGAGATCGCATCCTGAAGGATAATAGCGCAATATGACATTTATTGTTCTCTAAAAGCAACCCATTCAGGTCCCTCATTTACATTAATTGCCACGGCCCCGCACCCAGAAGAACGATACTCACTTCCGCTTCGTTGGTAGAAGTACAGTTGGTGATAAATCAAATCTGAAACATTTCTGATAGTTATTGGTTCTCCAGTATTGCAGGGCAGTGTGACGTTACAATGTACAACTCCCAACTGGCGCGAAAAACGCGCTAGTTTGGCAGCGGAGAGCGTCGAAAGTTAGCGACGACTGAACAGGCCGCGAGGAGGTAAGACTCGCCCAGCTTCCCATCGGTGGGTGGAGACTGCATGGAGAACACGCTGGTGAACGTAACGTCATGTTCAACCGCCATTTTCCCGGCGAGGCATAGATTTATTTTTAGATACTACGCTGACACTATTAGAGTTATAGCCTAGCATGTAGAAGCAAATGAAAGAGGAGAACGGCGCGATTCAAATGATGTGTTGACATCACTTATATTAATTTTATATCAAAAGTTATTAAGAAAGGTAACATTAATTTACTTGGAAAAATTCAGAGGCTGAACTAATTGAAGTACAGTAATGAGCGAGAGCTCAAATGGAAGGTTTGGTGTGACCATATAATCTGCAACATTTATATTGCGCATAATAATCCACTTTTAAGGAAAAACAATAATGATTTGCCAGTACTCTGAGAAATTTCAGCTATCAGTCTTCTTTTTTAAAAGTTCTTTATTGGCAAATCATCATTTCGGCCAGTAACTGGCCATTATCAATGCATGTGTATAACTGTTAACTGTTTAACATCTACAGTTAAACACATGCATTGATAATGGACAGTTACTGGCCGAAATCATGATTTGCCAATAATGAATTTTTAAAAAAGAAGACTGATAGCTGAAATTTCTCAGAGTATTGAAAACATATCATAGTCGTGGAGCGCAAACCATGGAAAGGAAACTAATAATGATTTGTTCATAACAATTAATACAAGGCAGATACAGAAACAGCGCGGCTGTGATAAGTTTCAGCTGCCATAAACACACATTATGACATGTTTAGAATATATTATTTTGGTTTATTTTAGTATGTTGTCTGTGTGTAAACTAAATTATTTTGTTTATCGACCGTAATTTGTTTAAATTTATGATCACAGTAATTTTGAGCATTGCACTGGAAAGAGGACTGGACAATCTACCTGAAAAACACTTTACCTAAGTGATTGCTTAAATATTCATTGTGTGACGGCCGAAAGACTTTTATTAAAATACTCATTTGATTAAACTTAAGATTTTGAAGATTATTAGTGTTAGAAATTGAAGTTTGTTTTTTATTAGAATCTGAGCGCACACCTAAAGATGCCATCATATCAACATTTCAATCATTATTTAAAAAGTTTTGTTCACTACTGCTAGAATGACTAAAACTCGTTAGGTGACTTATTACTTGAATGACGTCACAGATCGTATATAAGTGGCTACCAGGAGCGGCCGAGAATCAGTCGACGGCGATTGAATGTTGATGACAGACGTGTATCGCGAGTGTAGTATGAAATCCAGAGAGATGATGTGTGTTGAACATAGCCAGAGAATCCGCGCGCTGGATACTGAAATATTTTCGGACGCATGTGGACTTCGATTTTTTAAACAGTTGCCGGAAAATAGAAATTATTCATTGCATTCTGACTTGATTTATTGGACAGAACAATAAACTTTAATAGCAATCATTTTAGGAGCATTATCCAAATGATTAAATATTCACATAGCTATTTTGTTAGCAATATTAGGGGCTCGAGCTAATATCAGACGGACTCTAACGGATTTAGTGGTTCTCGCGAGGCATAATCATGCAATGGGCCATAAACAATTTTAGTAAAACGCAACCCCTATAATGTGGTCAATTAGTTAGTAGATTCCGCCTCAGTTACAAATTCCCTGACAATGAAATTGAAAGTATACTTTTACAAATAAATGTATAAGAAATCAGGCGCAGACAGGTGTGAAATTACAGAACCATCAGTTTGATAAGTCATGGTTGCAAAATTTTAACACGAATTATCTACAGGAGAATGGAAAATCTGGTAGAAGCTGACCTTGGTGAAGATCATTTTGGGTTTAGGAGAAACGTAGGAACACGGGAGGCAATACTCACTGTACGACTTATCTTAGAAGATAGATTAAGGAAAGGCAAACCCATATTTTTAGCTTTTGTACATTTGGAGAAAGCTTTTAAGAATGTTCACTGGAATACACTATTTCAAATTCTGAAGTCAGTAGGGGTAAAATACAGGAAAAGGAGAGTTATTTACAACTTGTACAAAAGGCAGACCGGAGTTATTAGACTCGAAGGCCATGAAAGGGAAGCATTAGTTGGGAATTGAGTAAGACAGGGTTGTAGCCTTTCTCCGATATTATTCAATCTGTACATTGAGCAGGCGGTGAAGGAAAGCAAGAAAAAATTTGGAATAGGGATTAAAGTTCAGGGTGATGAAATAAAAACATTGTTTTGCTGATGACATTGTAATTCTGTCAGAGTTAGCAAAGGACCTGGAAGAGCAGCTGAATGGAATGGACAGTGTGTTGAAGATAGCGTATAATATGAACATTAACAAGAGCAAAACAAAGATAATGGCCTGCAGTCTTAGAAAATCAAGCGATGCTGAAGGAATTAGATTGGGTAACGAACAATGAAGGTAGTAGATGAGTTTTGTTGGGTAGTAAAATAACATATGACGGTCGCAGTACAGAGGATATAAAATGCAGAATGCCAACGGGAAGAAAAGTATTTCTGAAAAAGAGAAATTTGCTAACATCGAATATTAATTTAAGTGTAAGGAAGTCTATTCTGAAGGCATTTGTGTTGAGTGTTGCCTTGTACGGGAGGAAACATGTACGATAAACAGTGCGGACAGGAAGAGAATAGAGGCTAAAGATTAGGTGGGCAGATTGCATAATAAATGAAGACGTACTGAATAGAAGTGGTGAGAAAAGAAATTTTTCGCATACCTTGCCTAAAAGAAGAGATCGCTTGGTAGGATACATTCTTATACATCGAGAAATCGTAAATTTAGCATTGGAGGGAAGTGTGTGGGGGAGACCAAGAGACGCATACAGTAAGCAGATTCAAATGGATGCGGGTTGCCGTTCTTATGAAGAGATGAAAATGCGTTCTCAGGATAGATTGGAGAGTTGTATCAAACCAGTCTCCGGACTGAAGACGATAAGAAAAACAACAAGTATACAGACAGGAAGGAGCCTAAGGTAGCAGCAATAAGTCATCCCCTAAGACAAAGTTAGTTGAAATAAGGGTCCTTACCACTACAGCAGTGATGGAATCGGGGCAGGTAAGAAACTGTCTGCCCTGTGACTTTAAGATCGCGCGAAGCTCTCTCTGACGAAAGTAGTTAATCAGCAGTGGCCAAGCTAATTCTGATGACACGCCCCTAGAAGTATTCATGTTCTGAACCAGTCTAGATGGCAGAAGGTTTTTTTTATTCACCGCTTTCGATCTTATGTCATCTTCAGAAATATACATACAGCACATGTGGCTGATGCTGACTTCTCCATGGCTGCAGTAGCTGCATACTCTGGCTTCACGTAGAGCAGTTAGCAACGTGCAGTCACACTGTACAGCCACAGGAACCCTGGAGAAATCAACATTAACCACATAGACTGTAGTACGGTGGATGGAGCCATATTTTACAACTGCTCTGGGGAGGATGATGTGTGCACCCATTCGCATTGAGGGAAATGTCAACAACCGCCCCTTCCCCCCCACCCCCCCTCCCGGCAACGTGGAAAGCGTTGCAGTAAAATGTTTCAAATGTTTGTATAGTTTATGGGACTTAGCTACGGCGTCATCAGTCCCTAAACTTACAAACTACTTATGAACTAGCTAATACTAAAGACGGCACAAATATCCATGCCCGAAGGGGGATTCGAACCCCCGACCGTAGTGGCCGTGCAGACCGTGACTGGAGCGCCTCAGTCCCCTCGGCCACTGCGGCCGGCGCGTTGCAGTAAATCGCTGGTACACGCTGAGACCCAGCTAACAGAGTCAGTGTGAGAACTCGTGTCAATGTACCTTACAGCGAGAAATGAAACAACGCATTACAATCAAGTTTTGTTTCAAATTAGACAAAATGCCGACAGATACCCATGGGTTGTTTCTGGAAGTAAGTGATGTTAAAGCAGTGAGTAAAAGATGGGTTTTATAGTGATTTAAAAGCTTTAGAGACGGAAAGTAAGGTATCAAGGGTGAGCCAAGTTCGGGTCGATCGACTACGATCACAAACAACATCGAAAGAGTGCGACGGCTGCCTGCGAATGTATTTCCCCGCCTTAAATTAGCCCTGAAAGGCTTACGCCTGCAGTGCAAATGGAAGAAAGTACCAACAGCTGTATATGAAATACGAGGCGCGTCCAGAAAGTAAGTTCCGTTTGGTAATAAAATGAAATTATACACAGATACAGAAGAAATTTTTATTGCAGAAAATTCTACAACTCTTAAACTACTTTTCCACATAACTGCCGATATTTTGCAGGCATTTGTCATAGCGTGGCACCAGGTTTTGTATACCTTCATATAATAGTTTTTATATAATAATATTATTACTACTATTATACTAAAGCCATTATTTTTCCATACATCACCTTCATTTGTCGTTTGTTCAGTGGTCTCGTAGTTCGTAGCTCGCCTGCCAATAATACATCACAAATTAATAAGACATCGGATTCTTGGGAGTCTTGTGGAAACTACTAATATGACACGTTTCATTTTTTACGTATATTTATTTATCAATTCTTGATGAAGCACAGAAGTAATACAAAAGTAAGACTGCATGACTACACTTTGCCTGACAACAATGTTAACTACTGACTGATTACTACTTTAAGACTGATTCAGACTAGCTTCATACTGAATGCGCCAATTCGCGCTTATTAATACTTAGATTAATTTCTAGAACCTTATAGAACACGGAAGTTACAATATTTAAATATAAAAGAATTTGTTGCTGAAACATAAATCAATCTTGCTTTACGTAAAGATACACAAAATTATGACAAATGTAATAATAATATTTCCTATCAAGACAAAATAATACGCAAGATCGTAAGTAAATAATTAGCGCAGTATTAATATACGTTTACGTTATTGTTGAACATTATTGAGTCGTAAGCTTATGACTTTCAATAATTAATTAATTTAGTTTGTTAGAAGACCCTAGAAATGCAAATGGTAAACAATGTGACTTGACAGAAGCGCCATAAGATGCTTATATATTATAAATATGGAGTATTAGGGTATAATACCACGATCAAATGTGGTATCGAATACTTTAATATTACAAACAAACGAGACCCTCCTGGCTAAATACACTTCATAGAAATCAGCCGCCTGTGTCTTCAACCAGTCATCGTCATTGGTGAGGTGATGAACGCCAAGGAAAGACTTGAGATGTAAGAACAGATGAAAGTCGCTAGGAGCGAGGTCAGGGCTGTATGGAGGATGGTCAAACATGTCCCAGCCAAATCCCTGTAGGAGGTTTTTCGTCACATTTGCAGTGTGTGGTCTTCTCACCCTCGAATCACTCATCGCATTTGGTCCGTAAACATCGCAAATTTGCCGATAAATTTCACTTGGTTTCACTTTCCTCGCATTCAGAAACCGAATCACTGACGTGATTTCACAGGCGGCGGGATTTTCAATCAACGCCGACATTTCAAACAACCACAACAAAGCGTACATAACTGACAGCGATCTTCAAATGGCGCACGTTCTTCTTCTTGATACACATCGTCTACAGTGCATGTGCGGAACATCAATTTTAAATAATGCTATAGTAACATAAAATGACTGATTTTATAGAAAAATGTTACCAAAATAATATTTACTACTGATGATATGATTTCTAAAATGCACAACTATTTAAATTAAATTACCATGACCTTGTATACAGAAGAACAATAAACTGTTTTATAGAAGAAGCATGAGCAAGCAGACAAAGTTTTGTTTAACCAAATTTACATAGCACGAGTACAGTCTAAAGTCATACAGGATAAGTTTAATGAAGTTGCATGTTAATAAGTATACACTATATTTGTGTAAACAGTACATAACAACATGGCAACATTCACATTTTGGCATGGGGAGAATGAAGATTGAACTAATAAATACCGCTGAAGAGCGTAGTTTAACGAATAAAATTACGTATCACTGAGGTAGCAGTATCAAATTATTAAATTCAATAAAATAGAATCTCCACAACACATGTTGCTCAAGACTAGGGAGCAACGAAGTCAATGTTAAAACTTGATTTTTGTCAACTGCTGTTTTTTAAACAAGTTTGTAAATTCCCTCCCCCTCCCCCCCAATCCAAGACTGTTTATTACCAAAATACTACAGTTTATATTCAATATACCCGACGTGCTTGAAGAGCTGCTGTTGAACTTCCAGCTTCCCATAACGACGTACCGCTTCAGTGAAGAATATTGTGAAAGTTGCCTTTTGCTTTCCATTACATTAAAACCGTCCAGACGTTGCCGCGGCGAATAATTAAAGTGGCTGCCGGCATAAACGATTCTCTCAGTTGGAGAGGAGCGCAAGTTTCACCGTCGCACCCCCTACCTCCCACCCCCCCTTCCGCCCCCACAAACGTCACACGCCGGTCCGCCTGTCAGTCGATGCGATTCCTTGACAAAACTGTCGAAAACTTGCGCGCCTTGAGACTGGCTCCGTTTGTGTGCTGCGCTGTGCTGTGTGGAGTTACTTCTGCCCCGGAAGGCAGCCACGGCAGACGCCAGAGCCGATTGAAACTTGTCGTCGGGGTGCGTTTCCCGAGATCATTTCACCGTCTGGCGGCCGGAAAGTTACGCCGAGGGGAACTTCAGTGGCTGGCAGGGGGAAGGGGAGAAAGGGGGGGGGGACGGAACCCCTCTCCCCAGTCACTACTCCCGTGAATTCGTCCAACCCACGACCAACGCCAATTCCTCGGGGGTCGCACAGACATCTCAAATTGCCGCCATCCATCACATCGCAGTTGGGTAAGCCAGGCTTAATCTCGGAAATGCAGAAGAATAAAACTAACCGAAATAATATCACTTGCGTCATTTAATTCTCTATCTCCTGAATTGATCTTTGGTGGCTATAATGCTACCGCCTATAAGAATTGGTTTAATCTACGGATAAAATTTATTCGAAATTCAAGGTGGTGGAAAATGGTCAAAAAATTGTTAACTTCAATTTAAGGGTTGTACATAGGGCGGCTAGTAGGATTATAAAAGGAATGAAGTTACCTCGTATGGCTAGTCGATGCTGGTTCCGCAATACCGATCTGTCGACTCTGCTGAAATTAAAATATCTTTTTATTGGTAACTTATTCCTAAATTGATTTGGATCAGATATAGTTGTGCCGGCCGCGGTGGCCGAGGGGACTGAGGCGCTCTAGTCACGGTCTGCACGGCCACTACGGTCGGGGGTTCGAATCCCCCCTCGGGCATGGATATTTGTGCCGTCCTAGTTTGTAAGTTTAGGGACTGATGACCACGTAGTTAAGTCCCATAAGCTATACAAACATTTGAACATTTAGTTATAGTTGTTATGTCATGCACAGTCGGAATATGTAAAATAATCAGGAATATGTTGCAACAATGTGAACAAAGAATAATTTTTAAGTTCACTTATCGGACTTCGAAAAGAAAAGAAAATGCGGTGGGACCGAATGATTGCAGGCTCTTTCGATACTGTGACTGTGTAGTAAGGAATTGCCGCTATTTTCTGACGAATTTATGCAACCGAATGTACATGACACTTTTTTACCATAATAAGATTAAGTTCTTGAACATTAACGCCATATGGATCATATGGATAGGGATAAAGCTGAAATGACTAAAAACATTTTAGTAAACTTTAACCCTACTTTATTCATTATTTATCTCGAAAAACAAATTACTCACATTAACAGTTGTAGAATTGAATGAGCAGGAATGCCTACGTCCTTCCAAGACAACGGATCTAAAGACAAATGAAAAAAAAAAAATGAACATCTTTCTTTTCTTTTCAGGGAGGAAATGATAAAGGGTTGATTAGTGAGGTATCTTTGCAGCGAAAAGAATGACGCTGACTTGCAGAAAAGTTATTACTACGACCTACCCGATGAATCGTGCATCGTTTCATGGCTGAGCACCTGTAAATAGTAACTCCGTATTTCGGGCATTGCTGACATAATTCTCCCCATAATAACTGTGTTGAGACTACAGTTGATAAATTTGAGGGTGGAAGAAAGAACCAGCAGCTGCATAATAATTATTTATTCAATTACGCGACAGTTTTCAGTCACCTCATATTAAGGCGCAAATCAAACAAGACAAATACAAAAGTTACAGTACTGTAAAAGAACAATGAAGTCGGTGTATAAAAATGTAAAGCAATAAGTATGCCATACGTAAGAAAGAACTACTACTACTGTCGAACAATAATCAAGTTACAAGGTCACAAAGTAAAGAGATTAGAGTCAATTACACCATAAGATGGGATTTCCCTTTTTTTTCTCCTATAGTTTTTTGTTCACTTTTCTTAAGCATCGTCTGACATGCATTCTTAGACAGCATTACACGCAGGCTTAGATCCGTGTTTATAGGTTGCCAACCAATTCATTAACCATGTAAACATTATTTCACACTCAATGTGTGAATTCTAGTTCCTAAATTATCATTTCTGTCACTCTTTTTCTATTTCACTTCTTTTAACAAACTTGACGCTCATCTATGATAGCAATCACAATTACAACTCACAATACAGAACCTTATTGCATTTTGATTGACGTTTGGTACGACCCAGCAACATGTTGCTAACCCAGGTTTAGGGCGGTTTTTGTTTTGTTACACTACTTCTTTTTATAGTCTTCTTCATAATATTAGACGAGGGCGCCACATGAATGTGAGTCGTGTTTAAAAATATTGGTCATATATTAACACATCACCTCTGAGGAAATTGCCTTCCTAGCTTTCGATTAACACGTTCTTACACTGCCTCTTAGTTGTATATGAGCCATGGTAATGCGTCTGGATTCCATACCGGCCGTTCACTAATGGATTTGCGTAAAATGTTTTATGTTAATATTGCTCTTCCGAATATTTAAAAGATGGCCCATTTTAATAATTATGCTATTATAGTATTTTGTATATAAAATCGTACCTTGTTATGATTTTCAGAGCACATAGTACTTCATACATGCCCTTTATTATCATTAATTTTGGAGTCCCAGCTATCTTGCTCATCCAAAATATCTCTGAAACAACAACTACTACTGTGAAACGACTTTCACCGGTATCAGTGTAACGCTTGGGCTCATAAATGTACATATTTTTAAACATTCTAAAACGAAAACATATGTGTTTTCAACACATACATGAAAAATCACATAAGCAATGGTGTTGATTGAATCGCAATACTCCAATTACGTCCCGAGATATTGCGAACTTGAGGCTCAGAATTCGCCAAACGCTCGGCTATTGGATTGATGTACTGGGGATTGCACATTAGCAATATCTTTCGGAGTGAGCAGAGATGGTTCATGGTTGCCTGTGCCAAGGAGATGTGTTTATGGAGTACTAGGTGCGTGAGAGACAAGGACTGGTGGAATCTGGAAAGGTGAAGCTCTTTATGAAAAGAGGGATGGGATAAAGAGGAAAAAATTTTAATGGTTAACCAATTGGGAAGGACTCCATGGTTTAGGCAGGATTAGAGAAATAGAATGTGGGGCTAGGTTTTGGCCAAGGACGGGGACTCTCTTCTGAACTGGGGCAGAAAGATGGAGCAGGGTTCCATTGGAGCAGGAATATTGTTGGAAAACGAGATATGACGGAGAATTAGACGGATGAAGGCGTTAGGAGGTAGGGAGGAGTGCTGGATAGATGAAAAGGACACGTGAAAATACGCAAAAATTGGCAGAATCACGCACCAATATGCAAAATTACGCACAATTTCGAAAAATTACGAACCAGTGCGCAAACCTACGAACAGTCAAAATCACGTACCGGTTCGGAAAACGACGAACTAACACGCGAAAATTACGCACCAATACCCATTAATGCATAAAAATGCGACAAATTGCACGCCGAAACTTGAAAATGTAATCAAACATGCCCATAGATGTACAATCACGCAAAGATAAGCAAGGATTCGCTACGGTATGCACAAACAAGTAAAATTGCGTAAAATTGCATATTAAGTCGAGGGAAATGATAGGAAAATGTTTGATGGAAGGAATCAGAAGCGTAATGGATTATTAGGCAATGGTAAATGAAGGAATTGAAATTCGATAAACAAAAGAATAATAATAGTAAATAACAAAGGTAAAATTTGCAAGGAATTCGGCTGAAAAGTGAATGTAGGAATGACACGCTACATCAACTATACCCGCAGTAATTTAGCACTGTTGTGAGCGGACAGGACCGTTAAATGTGATACCAATACAAGGCAAAAGTAAATGTAAGGAAATGAGAGTCATCCTACCCAAGATCATTCCGACCCAACCTCCACAACATCCTAGTCCATCCATATGCCACTCCCAAACCCAACCCCTTACCAGAGGGATCACACCCCTGTGGAAGACCCCGATGCAAAACCTGCCCAATCCACCCATCCAGCACTTCCTATTCCAGTCCCGTCACAGGCTTGTCCTATCCCATCATAGGTCGGTCAACCTGTGAAGGTAGCCATGTGATATACCAACTCAGCTGCAATTACTTCACAGCGTTTTATATTGGTATGACAAGGAACCAGCTGTCCATCAGGATGAATGGCCACGGCCAAACTGTGGCATAAACATAGATAGACCACCCTGTGGCGCAGCATGTGGCTGAACACAACACACTTCATTTCAATGGCTGCTTCACAACCCGAGCCATCTGGATCCTCCCCTCCACCAACAGCTCTTCTGAACTGCACAGATGGGAGTTGTCCCTTAACACATTCTACAGTCCTACACCCATCCTGGCCTCAACCTAAGATAACTTTCTATCCCTGCACCCTGTACCTAACATCTTTCCCTATCTCTTCCCTCCCCACTCATTATCCTGTATCTCATGTTTTCCTTACAACTGTGTGTCACCACTTAGAATATCCCCTTAATTAATTACTTTTCATTTTAATTAACTTTTTTCTTTTCTGTCTTTCTGTCCTAGTTTTTTTCCATTTTTTTCCCTTTTTTTCCGAACATTGTTTTTCCCTCTTTTTTCCCTAGTATTATTTTTCCTTTCCATTCTTATCATTTCAACCCCCTCACTCCCTCCCCACACTCTTCTACATCTCCATTTTATTCTTTCCTGCCCGTTCTCTTCGCTATATTCATTCTCGCAATTCAAATTCCAGTCTATCAAAGCCTTTAAAATCCATCGTCCAATGCGGAACTATCCATCCCCACCTTTACTCGGCATCCTTCCCCCTCCACTACCCGCTCACTTAAAGATGCTTGGGTCTCTGGAGTGGCCGGACGTGATAGTTGCGTGTGTGTATAGCTGTCTCAGTGATTGTGTGAATGTATGTGATTCTTTTTCCGATAAAGGCCATGGCCGAAAATTTAAGTTATGTGAACGTTCTGGTGTTGGTTCTTTCAGCCAATTATCAGACAAGCTGAAAGTGGGACAAAGGGCGGATCCCAATTGGGAATAAGTGGGAGGGGCTTACCAGTTCCGGCATACGCCTTACAACCAAGGAAAACCTCCCGAAAACCTTGGTCGGAACCGGGGGATTGTGACCATTTTAATTTATCCCTGGGACTTTGCCCCAGACTACCAATGGATTATCGGTAGAGCACGAGTGCAATCACGACAATCAAGGATCGGACGCCCGAGTTACTCTCGTAAACTCGTGAGAGATCAGCTCAACCAGCCCCTAGAGGAACCGCACCCTAGAGCACGGTGTCCTCTGCGTCGACGATGTTTATTTCCATGGTAGGGATCTCCGCCTAATAACATCTTTCACGTTACAAACGAACTGCGAGTACTTTGTTTATTCATTGATAAATGGCGATAGGAAATTATTAAACACCTGATGTCCATTATGATTCAAATTAGACTTAGCGTAATCCCTTTTTTGAAACATTCAGCACTAAAATATTTTTTCATGATTTTTGTTGTTAAGAGAAAGCTAAAACCGTTAGATACACTGATGAGGCAGGAAATAATGAATACCAATCTACTATAGATATAAGCCAGTCCAGCTATAGTAGCTTAACCTGACGATTTGGGGTACCAATCCAGTTTTACAAAGAGTAGTCTTCAGCTTTGGCACCTTACATAGCTTGCATATATCGCTAAGATACTGGAAAAAGGGACAGGTAACTCCCGTGTAAGAGAAAGGCAAAAGAACGGACGACGAAATTACAGACCCATATGTTTAACAACGGTTTGCTGTAGAATTCTTGCGAATATTCTCAGTTATAATATAGTAAATTTCCCTGAGAAAGAAAAGTTTCTTTCCATGCATCAGCACGGCTTCAGGAAGCACCGATCGTGCGAAACCCAGCTTGCCACTATCTTTCATGGATGAAGAGCATCAGACATACTGCATATTTGTCGATTTTTGAAAGGCGTTTGACACGGTACCGCACTACAGACTGCTTACGAATGTAGGAGCATATGGAATGGTACACAGACTCGAAGATTACTTAAGTACTAGAACCCACTACGTTGTCCTCGATAGCGAGTGTTCATCAGAGTTTAGGATAACGTCAGGGGCGCCCCAGGGAAGTGTGATAGGGCCGATTTCTATCTGTATAAATTATCTGACGGACAGAGTGAGTTGCAGTCTGCGGTTGTTTTCTGATGATGCTGTGGTGTACAAGAGATCACTGAAAGATTGTACTACGATGCAGGATGACTTGAGTCAAATTTCGAGATGGTGTGAGATGACAAGCAGCGCAAAATATAGAAAAATGTGTGGTGCAGATGAGTAGGAAAAACAATCCCTTGATGTTCTAATACAGCAATTGTAGTGTGCTGCTTGACATAGTCGCATCGATTAAATACCTTGGCGAAACGCTGCACAGCGATATTAAATGGAAAGAGCATATAAGGAACGTCGTGGGGAAGGCAAAAGGTGGACTTCGCTTTATTGGGAGCACTTTGGGAAGCTGTGACGCTTCTGTAAAGGAGACCGCATATGAAACCCATGTTCGATCCCGTCTTTAGTATTACTCAAGACGGATTTTCGTCTCAAATATGTCAAAGACATTATTGATAAATATGAAGGATTGAATTAAAATTTGTGGTGCGGCCGGGAATCGAACCCGGACATCCATGCTTACTAGGCAGATGTGGAGGGAAATCGTACTTAGACTATTCCAAGCGCCTTAATCGTATATTGGTGTGGTAGTCTAACGGCGCCGGGCGCTCCCTGTAGTAAAAAAAAAGCTGAGCCAAATGATCAACGAACGACCAAGCACGAACAATAAAAACGACCGCAGATCATAGATCTATTTGAAGGGGGGAAAAAAAGTTAAGACGTCCGCCTAGTAAGCATGAAGGTCCGGGTTCGATTCCCGACCGCACCACAAATTTTAATTCAATGTTTGATATTTATCAATAATGTCAACTGGGAGTAGCTGGACGGAAGGGACGTTCTTATCGAGAAACACTGTCAAAGAAATTTAGAGGGCCGACATTTAAGGCAGACTGCAGTACGATTCTATTGCCGTCAACCTACATTTCGCGTAAATGCTACAAGGATATGATCAGGGATATCAATGCTCGTTCTACATGGGAGTGGAACAGTAAAGGAAATAACTTGTAGTAGTACTGAGTACCCTCCGCCACGCACATGTGTGTATATACCACACAAGAACTGTAGCACAATAACCCAAATTATATTGAAGAATCGTTATCAGATCTAATAGGCAGGATAAACCAATAAATACGCGAAAAGAAAAATAATGAACGGGCCACATATACACGAGACCTCACACAGTACAGAAGAATACAACAGACAGACAAGCACCACACACAAGAGACAACAGCACCACACATACTCACCGACAACAACGAAATAGTTCACAGGATTGGTAACGTATTAAAGAAACAATGTCTCGAAGTAGGATAGAGGACAGACAACACATTACTGAAGAAAAATTAACAATAAAATCAGCAAATCAGAAATATATGAACCCATATGCAACACATGCCAATCGGTATAAGTAGCACAAACTTGTAGCAATTTCAAAACCAGTTACTCAGGACACCTGAGAGGACACATTTCTACAGCACATTTGTAGACCACCTAATATCTGACAATCACCACTCAACCAAAGTAGAAACAGACTTATAAATATAAAAATCAAGGCACACCCTACATCACAAACCAATAACAGAATAAAAACTGCCATATACAAATAGCAGAAGGAAAATCAGTCAATCAGTCATGAAGAAATATACTTCACTAAGCAACAACACAATATTTAACACATTAAAGGAGCTAGAGAGAAAAGAAGACACCGACACAAAAAAAAAAAAAAAAAAAAAAAAAAAAAAAAAAAAAAAAAAAAACACAGATAGAGAGAGAGAAAATAAAATTCAAATCCATCGCCATTCCCACTGGAGAACAAATGAAGGCCAGCTAGAGGGTATGCATAATAACAAAGCGTACTCAGTCGTTTTTGCTTAAGTGTTAAGTGGCAGTGAAAGGAAATAGACAGCGAAATATGCGTAATGCTTGAGTGCTGTCCACAGAAAATCGGAAGAGAAAATGTGTTTCAAAACAAAAAGCAAATAGTAGAAAATATAGTCCGATTATTTAGATATCCCTACGAACCAAATCTTACGTTTCACACAAGAAAAAGCGTGTTTACTCCAATTAATTTTTTGCAGATGACAGCGCCATTGTCTCATTACGTAAAAAGAGTCCTACATAGACAAATTATATAAAATAATGGTAATAACTAGAAATAAAACTTAAGAATTTTAGGTCTAATATTCAACTCATAGGTTACTACTGAAGCAATGCCATTTGATTTTCTCAGCCGTAAATAAAAAAATAAACCAGCTGATGATGGCACAGAGATGCTGAAACATGTTCGGGTGAAAAGTAAAAACAGTGTTTTCCACATCAGTTGGACCTCATATCCAGAATCTATGTCACACATGTTTCTCAAGCTCAAACGTTCACCTGGAATTATATATATATATATATATATATATATATATATATATATATATATATATATATATATAATTTACCGAAACGGACGTGCTTCTAACAAAGTAGCCAAGACATCTACTGTGGTTTTCATTCAACGTGCAAGAATCATGTTGAGGCGGCTGTACAATTAACTGTTACAGTGAGTATAACGGAGCAAGTACACACAGAATTAATTATCTTACAATATGACAGTGAAGGAGTAAAATAAAATAAAGAAAGAAAGAAAATTAAGAAATTCCTATGGTCCTTAAGTGAAAAATTTTACTTCCAGCCAAAATCTGTTGACTAAAACTTAAAATTCTAGATTAGTTTGCAGAAAATTATTGTTATTACTAAAACAGAATTCGAAACCTCACTTCAAATAGCAGAGATATTAATCTAAGGGCGCGTGTTAGTCGGAGTCAAGAGTTTCCCCCCGTAGCAGTGAGGAAGAAAAATAAAGTCGACGCATTCACCATTTTTCATTAAAAAAAAAAAAAAAAAAAAAAAAAAAGATAAACATTTTAGTAGTGATTTCGAAATAGGGCAAATTTTAGCATGGTTGGAACTGGAATTTCTACTAACCATCTACATTTCGCTATTTGTCTTCCAATAGACCCAGGTTTTGTGCATTAGGTTCCATGGATCATGTAGGACCTCCTTTTTAAATTAGGAAAAACAAATATGTTACCTACTGGGGATAGCGATTTTTGATTTTTCGTTCTTTTATTTTAATAACATGGCAAATGATTCATTGGTACCAGCCAGCCACAGTTTTCGGTCTTCACGAACACATAATGAAAGATTGTAGGCAATATGTACATAACAATCACTCTCCGAAACATTTAGTCAACCCACAGAATATTAATGTTCTTCACTAAATGTTAGTAAAATTGTATATCTGACTGCAATATTGATTGCAAATCCAGTAGTGGGAAGTGGCCCTACGAGACGTGTACTCTGCAGTTAAGATCAATTGCGAACCAGTCCCCTTCAGTCCTGATACAATTTTCCATCGAACAGGTAACGAAATGAAGTCACTACAACAGCTAGAGTCATATCGACCTATGGGTTATCACTAGATCCATTATCTCTGAAATGAACTGAAAAAATTGTTGCGGGTTTGAATTATGCACAGTAGTGTACAGAAAAGTGTCCGCTATGTAACAGAACGCCTAATGTAGGGGCCCTACTGGTGCAAGAGCTCCAGTGTCATGCGCTGTGAAAACGTAAACATCTGGGACAGATCTTTAACTATGAGACAGATTCTTAACAGTCGAATTTCTCCCGTTGCACCTTGGCGTGAACATGAAAATTAGGACAAGTGAACTGTGTCATGGGTACAGCGCGAAAAGAACATTTGCTGCACGCACATTGTATTCTGGGTTCCAAATCGTCTCAGGGTGAAAGGACACGAATAACATATACATCATTATGAAATATTTTGGTCTCTCAGAGAAAAATGTCTTTTATTTACTCTTGATACTACTGTGGGTTCCATAAATTTGGGAAAAATAACGTCAGAAACAGCCTTGTTTATTTTCATGTGTAGCTACATACTAACTCCACAAATCACGTTTAAGTGCATGGCAGATAATATTTCAGATAGGCTTTCACAATATTTCTTTACCGTTCCATTCTTTAACAGCGCGCGTGAAGGTGGAACAGGTAAATCCCTCCATTTTCTATCTAATCCATTTCCTGATGATATCTCCCTATGAAAATAGAAGATGTTTCGTAATTGGAGCAGAGAATTGGTGAAAGAAATTTTGCTAATAGATCTCGCCACAAGGAATCTCCTATCTTTTAACGATTTCTACCAAAACTCGCGCTTTTTTTCCCTGACACTTTCTCCCCTATATCGCAATAATGCAAAATAATCTGCACTTACCGAAATTTCTCTGTATCCTCCAGTCCTACTTGGTTTGAATCGCACAATGGGTAGCATTATTCCAAAATAGGATGGAAAAGTGTAATGTAGGCAGTATCGTTGGCAGAAGTATGCCATCTTCTAAAGTTCTGTCAATGAAACAGAAAGTTTGGTTTACCTACGATATTGCCTGTGTTGTTTTCAATAAAAGATGTTCGCAATTGTAGTTCCTAGGTATTTACTTTAATTTAAGGCATTAAGATTTGCCTCATTACTGGTGTAAATGAAATGTAACGCATTTCTTTTAGCGTTTCAATGGACGGCTTCAATATCTCAGCATGCGGCTACCTTATATAGATCGTTTTGCATATGCTTTTTATCTTCTGGTGGCTTTACTAAACGTCAGCGTCATTCGCAAACTGTCAAAGTGAGCTTCTCATATTGTCTCCTAGCTCCTTTATAAAGATAAGGAATATCAGGGGCCCCATAAGAATTCCCTGGGAAACGTCCGATATCACTTCCGTTTTACTTCACAAATTTGCTTCAGTAAGCCTACTGTGTACTTTGTCTTATACGACAATACATAACGAATTAATCGCACAACTGAGATGATATCCCACAACCAAGCAATTGGATTAGAAACTGATGGTGGTTTCAACAGCCTTCTGGATATCTATATATAATGAATCGATTTGCGATCCTTCGTTAATAGCTCTCATCATTTCACGTAATTCACGAGGTAGCTGTGTATCACAAGAGCAATATCTTGTTGTGGTCTTCAGTCCGCAGACTGGTTTGATGCAGTTCTCCACGCTACCCTGTCCTGTACAAGCCTCTTCATCTTAGAATACTAACAGCAACCTAAATCCTTCTGAACCTGCTTTCTGTATTCGTCCCTCTCTCTCCCTCTACAATGTTTACCCACACACTTCCTTCTAATGCTAAGTTGACGATTCCTTGATGTCTCAGAATGTGTTCCACCAACCTATCCCTTCTCTTAGCATACGCCAGAAACTCATTTTCTCAAATGTTCAAATGTTTGTATAGTCTATGGGACTTAACTACGGGGACATGTCCCTAAACTTACAAACTACTTATGAACTACTTACGAACTAGGACGGCACAAATATCCATGCCAGAGGGGGGATTCGAACCCCCGACCGTAGTAGCCGTGCGGACCGTGACTGGAGCGCCTTAGTCCCCTCGGCCAACTCATTTCCTTCCCAGTTCGGTTAAGCACCTCCTCATTAGATACGTGATCTACCCATCTAATCTCCATCATTCGTCTGTAGCATCACATTTCGGAAGCTTCTATCATCTTTTTGTCTGAACTCTTGATCGTCCACGTTTCAGTCCAATACAGTGCTACACTTTAGACAAATGCTTTCAGAAAGGACTATCTAACATTTAAACTAATATTGGATGTTATTATATTTCGCTTGATCAGAAACGGTTTCTTACAATAGCTTTTCTGCATTTTATATCGTCTTTACTTCGGGCAACAGAAGTTATCTTGTTACCCAAATAACAAAACTCATCTACTACTTTTATCCTCTCTTTACCTAATCTAATTCCTTCACCATCGCCAGATTTTCTGACACTACATTCCATTACCGCTGTTTTACTCTTGCTAATGTTCATCTTATATCTTTCGTTCGAGACACTGTCCCCTCCATTTAATTCCTCTTCCAGGTTCTTCACTGTCTCGAACAGAATTTGTATGCCATCATCAAACCGCAAGGGTGTTACTCCCTCTCCCTCTTATGAATCCATATTGACAATATATCAATACGTCGTACTCTTGATGTTGAGTATTTTGTTATCATGTTGGGGCTGTACCAAAGAGGTATATTCAGTTGCTGTCTGTGACCGCTTGAACTGCAAGAGGCGCGTAGTTCCATGACCGTCCAGTAACTGTCAAAGCAACGGCTTAGCTCGCTTTGGGTAGCTGCATTCGAATTCCCTCGTGATCGTTCGAGCACGCAAAATCAGTTTGAGACCGATGTGAGTCGCCAACTCCGGTATCTAAATTTCCTACCAAAGTGTGCAGCAATGCAAAACGTTCCTCTGACCCCTCAAAGTATCCTTTTCAAGATTGATTTCATTAATAAGTAGTGCAGCATTCGAAAAATCCACGAATGATCTTTCTGAAATTTGGTCTGCCTACATCAGTAACATTCGTTTAACCATTTATTTGACAATATTGCTCTGAAGCTACATGTTTTAAATATCATCCTCGGAAGGGCAATAGTGCTCGAAACAAACATTTTACGTCTCATATACAATGATGTTCCGTTGCCTTTTGCGAAAAGTTTCACAACAGTCAGAATCTTAAGCGGACCCTGATAGTGTAAATTGCCGCGCTATTACTTTCTTCCGTTTTGTGACGATAATTTTTATCTTACATCAGAAAAATTGCTTATAAACGGAAAATGAAGTCTTGTAGGTGAGTTATTAGGCATCAATGTTTTTAATTTATTATCAGTTGGATTGATGTTTGTGACATTACAGATACAGGAGGAAGCTGATTGGTTCCATGTGAATGGCGGGTTTTGCCAGGCTGTTGGGTTCCCACACGGTCGGCTAACAGTTTGGACTTAATGAATGGGATACAGCAGGTAGACAGGGTTTCCCAAATGTGCTCGGAAACAGGAAGTGATTGTATTTGATGAGCGAGAGCAGCTAACGCAGACTGCAACTGAAATACAATATAGCCATACACATTATTCTGAAAAACCAAATATAAAATCAGGGAATGATCATATGGCAAATATAATTATGTGAATATATTCAGGACACTTGCGAGAATCAAATGCCGTAATTACAATTTCAATATCCCTTACAGATAAAAAGCTGACAAATTTCAGTACATAATAATAATAATATATGAGTTATATTAACAATTATTGATACATAGTGTTTATCAGTAACAGTTTAAGAAGCAAATTGACAGGGTTGCATCACGCTACCTATCTTAAAAGATGAACCGCATTATTTCCGTATTCTTTCAATAAACTTTTACTCTCTTGTTCTGCTTTTCGTTGGGGTAATAATAGTGTTTTGTCAGAACATAGATTCCACTACAGAAACACAAAACATGAATCCAGCAAAGCGCATTAAATTTATAAACGTATTTTATTATATTTAATATTATTCTTAGTAAACTGCCACTTAAATATTTCACGGCTGACTAAACATAGTAGATATGCAGCCAATAGTTTATATATAAACAATTATAAGCATTTGTGGAGAAGAACTCAATATATTCGTATAAAAAGCCATGATAAATTAAATATTAATTGTATAACTATATTTCGATGGCGACAGTATATGTGAATAGTGAGACGCTACCTGAGTCAGTCTCAACCGTTTTTAGTATTGTTAAACATGTATATTTGTTTGTTAAATGTAAACAACATTTTTAGGGAGGTGGTCAAAGCATTTAAGTCTGTGATATTCGAATGTATAAAATTTTAGAAGGGAAATTGTAATTTAAAGATGAGGCGTTAGGATGCACGGAAAGATATAATTTTGGGAGCAGAGAGAGCACGCTTTCGAACGCTTGGGAAGGGACTCGAAACTTGGACGTGGTGGTGAAAGGTTGTGACGCTGGGCGGTCTGAAGCCACGTTACGAACTTGTGATTTGAAGAGATAGGCAAGTGTGGACTTAGAAAATTTACCGGATTGTGACTGCAGAACTTAGTCTCTCCTTGAAAAGTGATAAACTATGCACGGTGGTAGGGCTGTGGAACTGTGATAATTCACCAATCGTGTACTCGTGTGATTACAAACTGTGTTTTATAACAAATACTTTATCGCTGATTAACTAGGAACTGAAATGTTCTATGGACTATTCTAACTTAGGAGTGATAATTTGCAACTTTTACTCTCGAATGCGTGTGATGCTTATTGTGCCGCTCATGAATAATAGCTGGGGAAATGTTTAGTTGTTTTTCCAATGTATAAAGTAGGACCACCTCCGCGTTTCATGTCTAATAAGAGTCATAAACTCTATTTATAAAGATTTACTTAGTGGGTGAATCACTTCTTTCTCTTAGAATCCATTGTGTTGATCATTCAGTGGTTTAATTTATGTTAGTTAAATCTATTTTCACGGTATAAAATGCAGATTGATAGACTGGCTAAACTACAGATTAATTATTGATCTTGTTTAAACAGATTGGGTAGCTGTTTAGGGCATAGAAGCTGACATACAAAACTCACCCCTATGAACAGAGACAACGAGCCATAAACTTGTACTACGCTGAGTTATGTATTGCCCAAGTCTTATTGGTGAGAATAGATAGGAAGTTCGCATGTTTAGTCGTGGAGTATGCAAGCGCTATAGGCGCCTTGCTAGTTTAAGTAGTTTGGAAGTCTATGGACTGTTAATCATGAAAGTGCAGTTCATTAGGTTTGTAAATAATTGAACGTTGTTTTATGTTTACTAGGAAGAGAAGGGTTGGCAGATGTCCACTAAATACTCAAGTAGTCCAGCATCCCTTGTACCAGTGAATGATGTTCGGTATGACAGTTTTGATCAGTTGTCAAATAAAATGAAAATATAGGTTATGTCTTCAGTGGTTTGTCTGCAAAAATGTCGAAAGTTTGAGATTTTTCTGGATTTTCTACCAGAAACCACTTGGTTTTTAGACATTTCACTAGAAATAGTGCAAAAATATTACATTTTTATAGCCACAAGGACAACACCGCAGTATTCATACTATAGCACACATGCCTTTTTTTGGGCATTGGTAAATAGAGGCAAGAAACATCTACAAAAATTCATGTACAATTGTTCACATACTGGTACATTTGTAAAGTAAGTAACTTAATATTGTTTCTTCGCCCAATAGTTGTGTGTGACAGCTAAATGGATAAAGAGGCAAACAGTGGGAAAACATCGACAACTCGTTGATGAACAACTTTCAGAATTGTGAGATTTAAGTGCTTTTCATGGTCAATCAGATATGAGAGAAATAATATTCACAGGGGTCACCATTCTCATTTCGAGGACTTAAACTTCTCATTAACTATTGTATTTTCTCTAATTTTGTTCTACCACGAACCCCTAACAGACATTGACAACACTAACTACGCATGGTAGAAAATCTCATCTTGCAGCGCGAGGATGTGTGGAAGGAACCGTTGGCTGACAGTGCCCACGGGCAAACGCTGGGGTCTCACGTTAGCACACATGTCCACTCATGCTCCAAAGCGATATCGTCATGTCTGCGGTCCACCGACGAGATACCTTTAACAGTGTTTCTGGGTCTCCTGCGCGAGGACCGCTCGACTCAGCCTTGCCGTGTTCTCCTGCGATAAAGCCGGCTGTATTGATCTCCAGACCGGATATTACAGTTGCTCACAAGGGATGATGGAACGTCCTGATGAGCGATTAAGCCCTCTGGAACCCCCGCTGCGCCACTGGAGACTCTAATAAGATTATCCGGCTCTGTAGTCGAAGACCGTTTAATAACCTGTTGATAGCTTCAGCTCTGTAATTTAGTCGAGCTGCAACAGCAACGGGTACGTGTCGAGGGAAATTTATGTCAGCTCATCATCTTGAAACTCTTCAGGCCCAGGAGAAGAGTTCAGGGTACCAGCTTCACAAAGACAAGTCAGAACGATTTCGAAGTAGTGTTGTAATATGAACCTACATTAGCCAATGTGTCGAGGTCTTTTTTTTAGTCAATTGTGCTCAGATGTTTCGGCTGCCAGCTGCCTACTACGCTGCTCTTCAGCCAAAAAGATAGGATGATTGTACAAGAAGTTTCAAAAAATCGTAGAAGGAGACAGTAGATGCAGAATTTTAAAATGCAATGGTGATTAATACTAGCGTATAGTATACAATGAAAGAAGAGATGTTAAATACATATTCACTATTAAAAACTTAAATACGTAGTACTTTTGCTCCACAATATTATTTATTTGCTAGTTATTAGCAGCTTCCGGCTTCTTAGGCCATCGTCAGATTTCATACAATACGTAACATTGAGGTTACATATACAAAGATGGTTTATGAATAAGTATTATTATGTACGTTCTGTAGCATTGATACTTATTCATAACAGACCCACATTTTCTTTCTACCATCACCTGCTGACAATACTTTCTAATACAATTACACAGTTTTTAATATTTTAATACCATTGTAGCCCAAGATATGTT
This sequence comes from Locusta migratoria, assembly GCA_026315105.1. Lineage (NCBI taxonomy): Eukaryota > Metazoa > Arthropoda > Insecta > Orthoptera > Acrididae > Locusta > Locusta migratoria. Next base: position 280,946,245 of record CM048748.1, on the reverse strand, counting down.
CATTTAAAATCCATTTGTTTTGTAGGAGTACGTTTGTTATGTAGTATCGATTCATAGACGTAATTATTTTGCAGTTCACATATCTTTGAAAAACCGTCTTTGTATATGTAACCTCAATGTTACGTGTGGACTATCTGTTTAGTAGGAAGTTATCTGACGATGGCCTAAGAAGCCGAAAGCTGCTAATAACAAGCAAATAAATAATACTGTGGAACAAAAATAGTACTTATTTAAGTTTTTAATATGTCTTTGTTCCTCCAAGCACCGAAGGAATATTCCATAAACATTATTCATTATTAAAAACTGCCGCGGTGGCTAAAAACATATTGAAATTAGATAACGGCGACGAGCACTGAGATACTGGTAAAAGCATACGGCGGTTACTAAAATCTTAAAATCACACGAAGAAAGCGAAATACTGACACAACACTAGACGAATGTTCAAATGTTTGTACAGTCTATGGGACATAACTACGGGGTCATCAGTCCCTAAACTTACAAACTACTTATGAACTACTTACGAAATAGGACGGCACAAATATCCATGCCCGAGGGGGGATTCGAGCCCCCGACCGTAGTGGCCGTGCAGACCGTGACTGGAGCGCCTCAGTCCCCTCGGCCACCGCGGCCGGCCAACACTAGACGGAGCACTGACACTGAAACACCGCAGGGGATAGGAGAGAGAGGGGGATGTGTCGAGACGCAAGCGGCATATTTGTACAGAAAGAAATAAGAAGTATTTGGTTTTCGTAGGTGATAAAAACAGCTTCCTTATTTGATTAATTGGTTAAATAACCCAAGCCAACATCGAGGTGCCTCTGAAAAGTTCGGTGAATGGCCTCAGGAAATATAGGAAATAAGAGTTACTGCCGTTCGAAGTAATCGTCACGGGCTACCTTACACTATGACACCGGTTTTACAGCTCTCGGAAACTTTCAGGAACGCTTCTTGTTGGATTATCTACAATTACTCAAACGCACACGTTTTACTCATTGCTCCACCACACATTTGTACTAACATCCCATAGGTCTACATCGCCGTTTTTGCCAAATAAAACTTGATGTTAACGCGTTGCTTCATGTTGCAATGACAGGAGTTCTCCCACTGTGTTAGGTGCGTCGCAGCGTGTGCCACCGCTTCTCTGCAGTGCTTTGCCGCACTTTTATACCGTGTTTTGTTTCATATTAATCTATATATATATATAGGCATATCACTATCCAGTGACGTTTGCCTCGTCGGCATAGAAGGTACGTCTGAAAAGTTCGGTGAATGGTCCTATATTTCAAGCACCGCAATTTAATTTGTATTCCTGCGATTCATGTTCAAATGCTTCAGACGTAATTATCGCCCCACGGCGGTTATCAACACATTCTCAACTTGGAACGTTCGTTCGAGCTAAATTGTTGTGCTACTCCATTTCGGAAATCGTTAGGGAATTCAATATTACGAAATCGACAACGTCAAAATAGAGTGGAGAATCACCAAGTTCAGTCATTACATTCCACCGCGAACATTTCAATAGCTTACGCCCAATTTAAAATGACCGCGAGTAGCAGCAGTTACAGACAATTGTCCATGTCAATAGACAAGCAATGCTGCGTACGATAAGAGTAGATTAAAATGTGGGATTTCCGACGAACCTCTCAATTATGGCAGTGCAGCGTAACTTGGCGTTCACGGGCCATGGTTGCAGAAGATGAACTGCCGTGTCTTTGCCAACTGTATAACGTCACTTGCAGTGTACTAGTGGCCTCATGATCATATCCGTTGTACCCTAGGCCCCGATTTCGCCCGGTAAGGATTTACAAAAATCGAGTGACTTTCAGCTCCTACAAGAGAGTGGTCAAATTTCTTCTAAATCAGTCCAGCGACCTACACACAGTTCTTGCAACATGTTTTGTTCTCGCCTTTTTGATACAAGCATTTGTGAGATAAATTTGATATCTGGGCATTTTTCTGAAAACAATATTAAGTACAATATTAGAATTAAAAATTATATACACAAAAAAATTATAAACGGTGGCTATGTCGTGTCTCAATTCGCAGGAACATGCAAAGTGGAATACATTGTAGCGTCAAGGAAAGATTTTAAATCGTAACACCGCACCATCTATAGGATGCTTGTCCAACCTAAGAAAGTAAAGGTTAAGTTTCATGTTCTGAGCCTCGATGGGTCAATCGTACCATATAGTCAACCAGAAGATTTAATTTTGTATTAGACAGTATAGTACCGAATGGAGCGGAAACCCTGGCCGTTAAACGGAAGCCCCTTCAAAAACTACAAGCTTTAGAGATGGACTTCTGGAGAAAATTGTCCGGAATTTCCTGGAAAGAGAAGAAATACCGAACTAAGAAAAAGGATAGAAATAAAGAATATATGAAGAGGTGGTTAGAAAGAAATTACAATGGTACGGGCATGTATGAAGAACGGAGAACATCAGAATACAGAAACTGGTGCTTGATTGGGAACTTGAGGGGAGAAGAGGAAGACGACCTGTGACCAGCTGGCTCCAAAATGTACAGCACACAATGAGGAGACTGGGCGCAGAAGGAAAGGACACGCAAGTTGGAGACACCTGGAGAAATATCTTGCACATTCAGTTTAACATTTTAGATACTAGTTGTACTAACTTTAGGGTTAATTATCATGTTGGAGCTAAACCTCTGTAATGAAGCAAATCTCAATAAATAGTAATAAATTATTAATTCCTACTCAGATAATTAATGAAGATAAAAAGTATCCTACGTTTTAAGTAGGACCTATTCACAAACACAATCCAAAATATTATTACGATCAGTACTTTCGGAGTTCATCGCGGAAAACATCGTGTTAAGAGAGACGGACGTACTGGTGTGCATCACTGAAATAGGCATCAATCCTGAACATGGAGAGTTACAGTTAAACCTTGTGGCTTCTGGTCTTTCGCATATACTCAGAAGAACAGACACCGCCGTCCTTAATTGTAATTGTGCTGGCAACCTTTCTGGTAACAGGAGGTTAAAATCTTATTACACATGGTCCAACCCCTTGAGAGTGTAGTGCAACCTCAATTTTTGCTTGATCATCTCTAAACTGGGCTCATCGTAGAAGATAGAGGAAGGAAAAGCGAACCTACATTTATAGCTTTTCTAGATTTGGAGAAAGCTTTTGACAGTGTTGATTGGAACACACTCTTTCAAATTCTGAAACAAGCAGGAGTAAAAGATAGTGAACAGAACGTTGTTTACAACTTGCACGAAAACCAGACACCAGTTATCAGAGTTGAAGAACATGAAAGTGATGCAGTGGTTGGGAAGTGATTAAGACAAGTTCGTAGCCGTTCTCCAATGTTACTCAATTTGTACGTCGATCAAGCTGTGAAGAAGAGCAAGGAAAAATTTGAAATAGGGATTAAAGTTCACGGTGAAGAAATAAAAAAACATTTCGTTTTGTGGATGGCATTGTAATTTCTTCAGAGTTGTCAAAGGCCTTGGAAGAGCAGTTAAACGGAATGGACGGTGTGTTGAAAGGTGCGTATAAGATGAAAATTAACCAGAGCAAAACATAGGTAATGCAGTGCAGTATAAGAAAATCAGGCGATGCCGAAGGAATTAGATTAGGCAACGAAATAATAAAGGTGATAGATGAATTTTGTTACTTCGGCAGTAAAATCACTTATGATGCTTGCAGTACAGAGGATATAAAATGCAGAATGGCAATGGTAAGAAAAGCTTTTTCGAAAAACAGAAATTTGTTAACATCGAATATTAACTTAAGTGTAAGGATGTCCTTTCTGAAGGCATTTTTGTGTAGTATTGCCTTGTACGGGAGTAAAAGATGAATCATAAACAGTGCTTAGAGAACAGAGGCTTTTGAAATGTGGTGCTATAGAATAATGTTGAAGAATTGGTGAGTGGATCTTGTAACTAATGGGAAGATACTTGAGCCGTCCCAGCTTCTGTTTCTTCGATTGACCTAGTCCTTCAGGACCGGCGCAAGGCCCGTGCGAAACTTGCGGCCGCTCAAGGCGGCACTTTCCGAGGGGCGACAGAAGTTCCGCTCCCCTTTTTTTATTTATTTTTTTTAGTACAAAAACATTCTTGCCCAAGAGCGGATTCGAGGCCAAACCTTGGAGGGAGCGGTTTCGGGAACTGTGGCACGGCGCCTCGACTACCTCCTGGCCGCTCCTGTTGAACAAGGGAGAGTGGAGGACTAATTTCTGTTCAAATGTTCAAATGTCTGTAAATCTATCGGACCAAACTGCGTGGTCATCAGTCCGTAGCTTACAAAGTACTTAAACCTAGGTAAACTAACCTACGGACACACACACACACACACACACACACACACACACCCATGCCCCAGGGAGGACTCGAACCTCCACGGCGGGCAACCGCGCGCTCCGCAGAGAGGTGCTTTAGACCGCTCGGCTACTCCACCGCGGCGACTAATTTCTTCCTCGCCACTGTGGCAGCACCGTCGTGTTTACGCCGGAGGAACAGAGAGGGGGGGAGGAGCAGTAAGGCGTACACGCCAGTATTCCTGTGGGTGGAGTGCTGCCAGCCTGCTACGCCCTGTGCGTTTACTCATAACTAATTCGGCAGAAGACGAAATGTAATTTCGAAACTCGAATGCAATGTTCGATGCTGCGGTTACGTGTTAAGCCTGAAGCAATTTTGCTAAGCCCTTCAATGGCAGTTTCCGAGTATTTTATTCTTTCCGCATTTTGGAAAAAAATCGTGGAACATTACTATAGTCAAACATGTCGAACACCTACGATGGCTAGAAGTATTCCGAATGGGTAAATACGCTGCGAGTAATTACAAGGTATAAAGACATTGGTAGTAAGCCTGGCATAAGTTGGATTTGAAATATTAAAAAAAAAAAAAAATCTATCCGTTTCTGAGTGATAGTCGGACGTTTTGATTTTGAACTATGAAACACTTGTCTCCGCCTGCGCGAATAACAATTAAACTCTGACCGGCACTTTTGTTTGACAATACTACTCGCACAATATCACTTTGCCAACATTTATTTACTGTTTTCCGTTGAATACAATATCTGTTCACAACCAATTTTTACGTTAACTGTAAGTTCATGCCGCGCGAGGTTAGCCGAACGGTCTAGGCGCTGCAGCCATGGATTGTGTGGCTGGTCCCGGCGGAGCTTCGAGTCCGCCCTCGGGCATGGGTGTGTGTGTGTTTGTCCTTAGGATAATTTAGGTTGAGTGTGTGTAAGCTTAGGGACTGATGACCTTGGCAGTTAAGACCCATAAGATTTCATACACATTTGAACATTTCTTTTAATTCATAAGGCTTATTAAAATTAACTAGATTTCTTCAATCAGGTTTCACTCTATTTTTGAGCTGGTGCCCAGCGACTGTTTTGTACAGATTTGTAGACAATGTCACCAAATAGATCTACATAGATTTCGATACTGTGTGGGCATTCTCAGTGCTTTGAGTTATGTTTACATCTATGTAGTCTGCCAACATGGCGGTTTAGATGTAAGCACATATTAAAAGCTTTCAGACTGGCCACTCAGTGACCGAAACCTAGGTAGATCTGAAAAGTAAAAACAAAAATTGCGATTTCCTACAGATTGGTTTAAATAAAATTCCACAAACGTTTATTAAAACAAAAAAGACGGGGGGGGGGGGGGGAGCGGCAATTTAGCAGCTCGCACGGGGCGGCACTTGGGCTTGCGCCGGCCCTGCTGTCCTTGATTTAATTACTGGTGCAAGTACCATCGATCCCTCTGTGCTTCAACCGCTCGTGGCGCTGTTAGATCTATCGCACGTTGATTGTCTTCTGACTGGAGTCGTCCTTGCCGGCGTGTGGCGCTACGATGGCGCGCCGAGGCAGTTGGAGAGGGTGTGAGGCAGTGAGAGATACGATGCATGGCATCGCCAGGGTAGACATATTTTGGTTTAGGGGCCGTTTGTGGCCGGGCCCGGCGTGTGCATCGCACTTTTTCTGGGTGCGGGAGCCACGGATGCCATGAGTTGAAGAGGTTGGTGCAGAGAGGCCTTTCTGTCAAGTCATAACAGCAACTCGCTGCGGGCTGTTTACTTCGTCTTCCGGCTATGTGGTCGCGTTCCTAGCATCTGTCCCTCGACAAGTGTCGGAGTTGTCAACAACTGGTACTCCGCACTCAGCACCGGCTTCGCTTCTCTTCGTTCCAGCCGCTGTTCATCTAGGATGTATGAAATGTTTCCGTGCGTTGGTTGACACCCTCCTCCTACAGCATCGCGAGGGTGCCCGCACTTATCGTGGAGTAAGAAATAAATAACTAACTCATAAAACCTGATCCGCCCCCAGGGGCCGTCGTTGCCTGTATCTACCTCGTTACTTGTTTGTGTTATACCGTACTTCGGTTCAATTCAATTATTCTTTTCCCTTTGCTCTGAGTACCAAGTACCCTATATACATTAACTTGGTTAACGTAACTGGGGAATTTATCTGATTTGGGCCATCTGCTAGCTCGCATTTGCAAGGGCGGTAGTTTTATTGCTTTGTTTTTTTTTTTTTTTTTTTTTTTTTTCTCTATTCTTTCCACCCCGCGGTTGGAATTTTGGCTTTCTATCAGTTTGTGTAATCCCTTATTCTTCTCCTTCCTGTTTTGAGTCAGCTCATCTGTTTTACTTGTGTGGGTGTATTAAATTGATGAGTAGCCTCAGTGTGATTTTCCTTTAACTAAGGTGAACTGCTATCATTTAAATTGTAGGGCTCATTTGTAAATTTTATTGTGTGTTGTCTAATTGGCCTTCTGCCTATTGATATCATTGAGCGCAGTTTCCTGATATCAGCCTCTTTAGTTAAACTCAGACTTCTACTTAAATTTTTGAGCTCGTCTTTAGTATGTTTTGGTAATTTTATTTTTTAAAGGGCTGCATTCACTTACATTTTGGAGCCCCACATTAGTGTGATTCTGATAATTAAGCTGAGCTGTCTTCATTTAAATGGCAGGCGTCATTTGTAAATTATACTGTATTTACAACGCTTGCTATTCATTTATAATTTTCCACTTTCCCTTAAATTGCTGGGCTTATTGTGTCTTTCATTGTATTTTAAAGATTTGCCTTTACTAAATTTGGAGGTTTATTAACTTATAAAAAAATGCTTCTCTCAACTTGGCCTTATATTAAAACAAATGGAACCTGAACTTACTACCTTTGCTTAACTTCACCAAGCAACTACCCACCGCTTCCACAACCTAGCCTCTCAGTACTGAACAGAATTCGGTAGAAAAGAAATTTCTGGCAAACCTTGACTAAAAGAACTCGTCGATTGGTAGGATACATTCTTAGACATCAAGGAATCGTGAATTTAGTGTTGGGAGGAAATTTGTGGGGTAAAATTCTCATACGGCGACCTAGAGATTATTTCGGCTTCATTTGATGATTGCTGCTAATGTGTCTCAATTTTCTTGGGATTGGTTGGACGGTGCCTCTTCGGCACTGTCTGATTGGGAATTTCAATCTGTAACGGCACGGCATTCGACGAAATTTGAACGTTTCCTTGGTTCAGAGTCTGATTCCAATTTAGTTTCACAACGATCTGTGATCAATCTCACGGAGAAAACTTATGACGACGCAGCTTTATCTGTGTCGGGGAAGGGTTTGAATTTCGCACCGACACCTAAGTGTTTGCCGGTCATTGATTTCATAAGTTCTATTGAACAGGCTGTTTCCAAACTACCTTCCGATTCTACAGAAGAGGCTAGGAGGGAAGCTTGTCGTGTGTTGACTGGGGCCCGTCCAACCAAGTGTAATATAACAGCAGCTGAGGCGTCTGCTTTACGGTCTCTCAGAATGGATCCTGATATTATCTTGCCTGCGGACAAGGGAAACGCCACAGTTTTGATGAATAAAGATGATTACATTCGAAAGATGGAATGTCTACTTTCTGATTCGACATATCGTAGGATCGGTGCTGACCCCACAAAAACAGTTGAGAGAAAGACTAATAACCTCCTGAAGAAAAGTCCTTTCTCACCGGAGACCATCAAAAGTCTTAATTCTTATTGTGTTGTTCCACCTAGGTTGTATGGCCTTCCTAAGGTTCACAAACAGAACATTCCTCTGAGGCCTATAGTGTCTAACATTGGTGCTCCGAGATATCGTGTAGCTAAACATCTTGCTAGTTTGTTGAGTCCAATGGTGGGCAGGTGTGAACACTACATTAAGAACTCGGCGGATTTCTTACGTCGATTGCAGGGATTGCGTTTGAATGAATCTGATATTTTAGTGAGTTTTGATGTTGTCTCTCTTCACTCGCGTTCCTCTGTCAGATTCGTTGCAGCTAATTGATGTTAAGTTTGGTGTCGAGTTAACAAACCTTATTCGACATGTGCTGACTTCCACTTACTTTTTATTCAATGGTAAGTACTATGAACAAACTGATGGAGTTGCAATGGGAAGCCCGTTGTCACCTATTGTGGCCAATTTGTTTATGGAGGATTTTGAGGAACGTGCTTTAGCGTCAGCGACTCTGAAACCTGCGTGTTTTCTCAGATATGTAGACGACACTTTTGTTGTTTGGCCTCATGGTAGTGAGAATTTAAATGGTTTTTTGGAACACCTAAATTCAATCCACCCGAATATTCAGTTCACAATGGAGGTGGAACAGAATGGCTGCCTTCCTTTCCTTGATGTGTTGGTCAGAAGGAAGGTTGATAGTACATTGGGACAACTGTTTATAGGAAGCCTACTCACACAGATTTGTATCTGCGAGCTGATAGTTGTCACCATCCAGCTCAGCGTGAAGGAGTACTTCGTACTTTGGTTCACAGGGCACATGTCATTTCAGACCCTGAAACTTTGTCAGCTGAGTTGTCCCATCTCGAGGTGACCTTTCGTCGGAATGGTTATAGTGAGAGACAGATAAAACGTGCATTGCGCTATCAGCCTTCTGTGCAACGGGTGAGTGACGATAGTAATGAAGTGGCACCTAAATCTATGGCCTTTTTGCCTTACGCAGGAAGTATTTCCAACAAGATTGGTCGTATTTTACGGAAATATGATGTGAAATGTGTTTTTCGACCACCTTCAAAGATAAAGGCCCTGTTGGGGTCCGTAAATGATGATCTTGGTTTGCGTAAGGCAGGTGTATATCGTATTCCTTGCAGTTGTGGCATGTCATATATTGGTCAGACAATCAGGACTGTGGAAGACCGGTGTATTGAACATAAACGTTACACGCGCTTACAACAGACCAACAAATCCGCTGTTGCAGAACACTGTCTTGACACCGGTCATCCTATGGAATACAACAACACGGAGATCCTGGCATGCACCTCCACCTATTGGGATAGTGTTATTAAGGAAGCTGTTGAAATTAAACTAGCAAGCGACCTTATAAACAGAGATGGTGGTTTTTGTTTAAATTCTGCTTGGAATCCGGCACTGTCTCTCGTCAAAAAACAGAGGGATAAAATTAATGCTGCCTCACCTGTTGATTAAGTCACTATCGATATTTTTGATGTTTGGTTACCTTTGGTTGTGTTGACTCTGCTGTGACTTGTACCGTGTGTGTTATCTTCCTTATTTACCCTTTGCAAACCGAGGTATTAAATACGCTTGCACATTGCTTCCTTAAGTGCAGTTGTGCCTTGAGAATGGCAGGGTGTTCTCCTGCCGAAATATCGGCGGTTGTCGGCGACGTCACCCGGCAGCATACCCGTAAGTTGATTGAACACTCATTACGCCGGGAAAAGTTAGTCTCACATAGATCACCCTTTTTTTCTATTCGTAGTCCAAGGCAATTAGAATACAAAGGTACGCCTCTGAGCTGAAAAAGTGAATCCTGCCTTAGTCGTATTGGAAAATTCGAGTAATGATGATGCTCTTTGATCTTATTTAAAACATGAACAGAGCTTTCGGCTCTTTGGCCGTGATGTTCGACGAGTTAGAATCCGTGTTAATAATTTGAGTTTGTAAATTTCCGATAATCAGTGCTTACTCACGAAATTATAAAGTTTTGAATTCGAAAACTTTTCAGGGAGCGGTATGTTTATAGCAGAGTTTTAACTGAAAAAAGTGTACTACAACTCCCAAAGATGTCGGCCAACCATACCTGACTTCTGTAAGAAGCACAGGTTTTTACGATCCTTGGTCCAATTGCAATGGACTTGCAGAGTCTCAATGTTTGTAAACCTAAGGGACGTTAGCTGTCCATACACTTACAAAGGTCTTGGACTAACTTGTGCAGAGAACACACACTCGAAGGAAAGAACACGTAGATAATGTCGTGGGAAAGGCGAACAGGAGACTGCGTTTCATTGGTAGAATCCTTAAAAGATGCAACAGAACTACTAAAGAAACTGTATACACTAGGCTTCTCTGTCCTGTTTTGGAATATTGCTGCCCAGTGTGGGATCCTTATCGGGTGGGTTTGACCGTGGACATCGAAAGAGTCCAAAGAAGGGCAGCTCGTTTTGTATTGTCACGATACATGGGAGGCTGCGTTACGGAAATGATTCAGTATCTGGGATGGGAATCATTACAACAACGGCGCTTATCGCTGCGGCGTAGGCTACTTACGAAACTCCAATCGGCAACATTCTCCTCTGAATGCGACAATATATTGTTGACATCAACTTACATAGGTAGAAATGATCAATAGAATAAAATACGAGAAGTCAGACCTCTAACGGAGAGATTCAGGTGTACTTTCTTCCCGCGCGCTATTCGAGAATGGAGATAAATAGTATACAGGTGGTTCGATGAGCCCTCTGCCAGTACTTACATGTTACTTGCAGAGTATCCCATGTAGATGCAGACGTAGATGGAGGACTCGAAACTCCGTCGAGAGTCGCAGCGGAATTCGTAATTAGGTGCCTCTGACAGCGCTGTCATTTCCGCATGGCTTTATGACCCTCATATGGTGGGGAAGTAATTAGCATAACAGTTTAGTGAGCATAAATCCAAATTTTCATACGATGCCGTGGTCTGCATATACACAGTGTTGTGAAATCAAGTACCCGAACTATCAGCGGTGATACAGAACAGAAAAAGGGAAAAAGGGAACACATATAGTTAAAGGAGTGAGTTTTTGAGAGAGTACTATGAGCCACTCACAATAAAAATGTTTTTGATTGCTTTATTCTTTTATTCACCATTAAATTACAATAAATATTCTAATTATATGCCACTAACTTCAGCTTATAGCTTGTCGCGTAAATTTACTCTATAATGGATATTGCAATAAAAAGGATCTCCATCTTGGTGCGCGATATGATTTATTTTAAAAAAAAGTTAGATGTCGATTGTGATGCCATGATGAGACAACATCAAGGTAGATTGCAAGTCATGGTGGTTCCTTTTCTCCGCAAAAAAACATTTAAGTTTAAACTTGTAAAATGTACTAGCAAGACCTTTTTAGTTGTTTTATGGACCTGACTGTTAAATGTTTTATGCGGAGTACATGAGTCTCGTGAGTTGTAATCTGCACTGACGATGTTCCACCAAGAAAACGAAATCAATAAGTAAGCTTATATTTAAATTAGTACTTAATATCGTCCGCCAAGCTGGAAATTTCTTGTTTTTATTGCAGTATGTCGCGTCTTCCCTGAAAAGTGCTCGGTGTGTTTTGTACTTGTGAGGCCAGTGCAATAATTCTTGGAAACAATTCCGCCTCTGATTTGTGTAGATTTCACCTTGGCTGTAAGTTAGTTCCATAGAAAGAAGTGTACTTGTGTTACGTCCGGGGATATGACAGGCGAAAGTACAGGTCCTCCACGTCTGCTCTTTCGATTTCCAGAAGTATAGCTGTTTATTGCTCGGGCTGCTTCTGCGAATTGCGCTGTTCCCGAATCGTCTTTCCTGATATCTGTCGGTACCTCTTCCAATTACGTCAGCTGGCTAACTTCCACGAAACCTCTCTGCGTCGGCAGCTTGAGTCAAGCAGGCAAAATGTTCGCAACAAAAGTCTCGGATGACCGCACACAACTCTGAATTTTTCCTATGATAAATACCTTTCCGCGTAAACTGAGCCTCGTCTGTAAACAAAATAACTCCAGCTAAACGAGGATATTCGCTACCCATTTTTAGTTACCAGCATGCATTTCTTTCTTCTACAGAAGTAAAAGAACATTTTAACCATTTAGAACCGGGGATTGAAGGTCAACATCAATATCGCGATCCAGCATTCAGCCTCTGATTGTAACATTATGTATACTGAATTAAAACAAATGGAACCTGTACTTACTGTCGTCTTCCATATATTTTTTATAAAATTGTAATTTATTTGATGTCGCTAGATTAGCATTTTGTTAAAACTAGAACCCCACTCTTTTCAAGGCATGAGGAATAGCATTTTTATTTCATGTTTTAAAATATTAGTTTCTGAAATGTTGGTTAATATTGCTGGGATTTTGTTATTTTAGTAATTTATTACTGTATTTATGAATGTGGCAATAAGTACGGCTTCTCCGCAACGCCACTATCCCTGTGAGAATGTGTACTTGTTTTACTTTTAACTGGATGTGCGAGAATCTAATGGCTGTCTGAATGTGGGTAGTGATTTGTTCAGTAGGTCTACAATCTGATACGTATGTTTGTGATGAAGATTAACTGCAGTTGCAAAAACTTCAAAGAATGATTTTTGGTGCTTTGTCAACAGAATACATAAAACTTTGTACAAATGACAGGAATTAAAATATAAAATGGAACGGGAAGTGAACCAGCGATCGAAAATGTTACAGATCGGTAGGCCAGGACATTACCCTTACGCTACGCCGACTAATACCTAATCCATTCAGAATTAAATGATTTCCTGTCGTCTTCCAATACGACATACTTCGTACTTATTCATTTGTTGATGATTTATAGTCACAAACACTCGTTGAGACATGGTGGAAAGTATCTGTACTCGCCGTTCTATTTTCGAAAAATATGGCTGGTGATCTTCATAGACTATTTTCGTATTTGACGTTATGAATGAAGTAGTCCACGAAAATTTCTCGCTTTGTAAATTTCATGCGCAGCACTCTTTTTACACCTTATTTACTAAAGTAAATAAAACTTTATTGTCTGATTCTGGCACTATCATCTTTCTACGGTTTACGGGTGTCAAATTTTAGAAATAGCTGCAAGCGGCCATCTTGTAGCGAGAAGTTGTCGCGCTTATGAAGGACCCCGCCCATGTTGCCGAATGTCGCCGCTTGTAGCGGCAGTTAGTGATGAGACAACCGACTGTTTTTAACAACCGATTGGTCAATCGGTTGTTTTTTCGTTCAATCGGTTTTTTCAGTCGAATGAAACAACCGAATGAAATTAGTCTCTGTGGCCGTATGAATGTTTTCACTCACTGGCGGGGTTTGAGTGGTTTCAGTCGATGCGAAACAATCGAATGAAACCAGTCTCTGTTGGTTGCAGCCGCTATATGAATGTTTTCACTCATTCAGCGGGTTTGAGTGGTTTCAGTCGATGCGCGAGCACCGAATGAAAAAAGTCTCTGTCCTTTATGTGAATGTTCTCGGCATTGAGTGGTTTCACTTGATGCGATACAACCGACTGGAAAAAGTCTTTGTCGGTTTCTGCAGTTATATGGATGTTTTATTAATTCATCGACTTTGTGTGGCTTTATTTGCATACCCCTTCAGCCTTTTCGGGTATAAATGAACCGTGATTCAGCATGAAACATTGTTAGAGACAAATCTTAAAAATATCGCAGTGCGTCCGTGTGTGTGTTTCTATTGCATGCGAATCTGCAGTTTTGTTCCAATCTTGATGAAATTTTGCACACTTGATCTTCAAAGCAAGAGGAACGTCACTGTCTACATCAAATTTCATTCGGTGCATGGCGGAGGGTACTTTACATACTAACTTCGACAAAAACAACAATTTGGCTGCGATCTTGATGAAATTTTGCACACTTGACCTTTAAAACAAGGTGAAGGCAACTGTGTACAATAAATTTCGTAGGTGCATGCCGGAGGGTACTTTACCTACTAACTTCGACAAATTCCGTTTGTATTCGAATTTTAATGATATATTTCACTCTTCACCTTCAAAGAAAGAGAATGATCACGGTCTACATCTACTTTAGTTTGATGCATGACAGAAGGTATTCCAGACTTCGACGCCAATATGGAGTTTTATTCCGATCTTGATGAAATTTTGTACACTTGACTTTCAGAACAAGTGCCAGTTCATTGTTCATCTAAGATTTTGTGTGGTACATGGAGGGATGGAATAAACCTCCACACCGTTTCACCGATAACCACAGAAATATCTGTGACAAGAGTGAATAATTATGAAACTTGAGATGAATGTTTTCATACACGCCGGCCGCGGTGGCCGAGGGGACTGAGGCGCTTCAGTCACGGTCTGCACGGCCACTACGGTTGAGGGTTCGAATCCCCCCTCGGGCATGGATATTTGTGCCGTGCTTAGCCTTAGTTAGTTCATAAGTAGTTTGTAAGTTTAGGGACTGATGACCCCGTAGTTCAGTCCCATAGAATATTTAAAAAAAAAAAAAAAAAAAAAAAAAAAAAAGTTTTCATACACTGTTGACGAGTACAGACGCGCTGAAGAAAATTTACAGCACTGATAAATGTTGTATGTCTTCTCGTACTCCTACAAATTATATGGAGTTAACAAAGATATTTTTATACAAAATACTTTAATAAACGGTTTTTTATTTATTTTTTATTTTTTGCAATACCTAATGTTTTAGTGATCTTCGAATTTGTATCTAGGAAATATGCTCAAAGTTAAAATACTTAACTTCGTCCTACTAGTACCTGAGATATGTATGAACAATAAGCCGCAAACCGCACGTTTCTACCTGTTCTCACTTCGGAGATACAGTATGCGAGATTAAACTTGTAGCGATCATTTTGGAACACCCTGTAGTTTGCACGCTTCTTTATTGAGACAGTAAGAAACTGACAGCAATCGGCGATGGCACGCCCCGCCCCCCTGGACAGACACTGTTGTGTGGAGTTTGGCGCGCGCCTGCTGGCGCTGTCTGCAGTGGAAACGCAAGCGAGGCAGCACCCCCTCTCGTGTCCCCGCTCCCCGCGGTACTTCGTGGTCATTGGCCACTTATCTTCTACAACCGACAGAAAAACGTACTGCCTCTTTTCACTTGAAAAGAAAGAATGAGTAATTCAGTCAATGTACAAAACTGCAAAAGTGTCGCAGGTTTTCATTCGGTTGTTCCCACAGACTACTTTCATTCGAAAAAATAAACGAATATTAATCCAACATAGTAAAACTACACCGACTGACTCTTTCATTCGGTTGCTCCCACTGACTGGTTTCACTCAAAAGAACAAATGAAGAGGCCAACGTACTGTGTCAATTTTTTCATTCGGTTGGTCCCATCGACTGATTTAACTCAAAAGAAAAGGAATGAGTAGTCAAACCGACTGTGTCGATTTTTTTATTCGGTTGCTCCGACCGACTAATTTCACTCAAAAGAAGGAATGAGTAGTCCAATCGACTGCGTCGATTTTTTCATTCGGTTGATCCCACCGACTGGTTTCACTCAAAAGAACGAATGAATAGTCCAACCGACTGAATCGGTTGTTTCATTCGGTTGGTATCACCGACTGGTTTCACTCAGAAGAATGAACGAGTAATTCAACCGATACGAAAAACTACAACCGAATGATCGATTTTTTTTCCAACAATCGAATGAATCGATTGTTTTCATTCGATTGTTCCCATCACTAGCGGCAGTGTCGTATAGCTGGATGTTGCGCGTTGATAACGTCAGAGACGGCCTAACGGCCACAAGTGCCACACGGATTCATTACTTAAGGCGGTATTACACGACGATCCTCGGCGAAAGGTATAGGTCTAGCGCGACAGCCATCTAACGGCGAAACACGTGGAACTACCGCGGAACCATGATTTTTAGCAGACACTTTATCCGCCGGAATAGAGACCAGTTCTAAACTCCCGTGAATCCGTGCATGCGCACTAGACAGCGCTAACGCGCGCATGCGCAGAAGCGGCGATTTTAGTTGCTTTCTGCTTGTATGGTTTGTTATTGTGTATACGTAGCAGGTGCCAATTTCGTGTTACGAATTGTTCGTAATTTTCTGCCAGTAAGTAAATTACCAATAGTACAGTAATTAAACTAAAAACAATATTTGTTTTGTTTGTAATCGGACTTTGTTTAATACTACTTGGTTGTCAACATATATATATATCTATATATTGGTTTCTTCGTATTCCAGAAATGGAATTGACAAGAGAGGCATTAAGTGTATTAATTCATGCACACAGAGAAGAAAGATGCATGTATGATCCACAAGATCCCCTGTATCATAATAAGGTGAGTCAGAAATTGTTCAATCTCGAGCTATATGCATGTAACATTACATGAGGAATTTTGATTTAAGTGAGAAGCGGAAATTCATGTTAGATTTAACTGTATTTCTTTATGGTTTCAGCATGAAAGAAAAGAAAAACTAGCTACAATTGGCACAAAAGTCCGTTTAGTTTTGCCTGCTGCATCAGACGAGGACTGTAAAGCTCGCTTTACGTCAATGAGATCACATTATTGTGCCGAACTGAAAAAAATTAGGGCTAGTGAACGCAGTGGTGCAGGGGCAAGTGATATATACGAGCCGACCGTATGGTGGTACCCACAATTAATGCTTTTAAAGGACTATGTCACGCCGAGGAAGACAGCAACACACATACCAACATGCACAGTGAGTATTAACAATGTGCTGTGATTTTTTCATTTTGTGAGACGGTTCAATTGAAGACTGGGATACCACCCGTTGGCTTTGACAAATGACATATTTTAGTCACTGTGAAGTTCATATAATTTATTTCGGAATAAAAATTGCTACCAGCTAGTGATTCAGAGAAGTACATTCAGAACCAGTCATTTCATGGCTGTAACAGGTATTTATTCAGTAATAACTTCCTTTCAAGTGGCGTCAGTGGTCAAAGCTGACGGGTGGTACCCCACCTTCAGTTATACCTGTAAGACAATTTATTTTGTTATAAGAATAGAAATGGATTTTACAACTCATGTAGTATATTCGTGTTTGTTAGTGAGTTACACTTTAATGCTCACATAGGAACTGAGAGTTTTCAGCATTAATACTGGTTACCAATGAGCAATTATCTGTTGACTAACATTAGTCTATATTATTTCAGATACCAAAGACTTTCCGAAAATTCAAGTGCTGGTAGCAGCAGGATCAATGTTACTGACTCTTTTGTAAGTACTTACCTACATTTCAACGAAATTAGTAAATAGTAACTGCAAGATACAAGAGATTAAAACGTAAACTATTTCAGGCTGCTGAAGAGAGAATAGAAACTGTCCAGTGCAGTGAGGATGACAACAGCAATGTAAGTATATAAATATTAACACATATCACTGACAATTTACTAGCCATAAAGCTCTCTTAGGAAAAGAAATTTTCAGTAGGCCTATATTGTAGTTATTTGCCACAACTAAAGAGTGTATCACTTTCATACAAGTTATTTTCTAAATATAAATTATACAGACAACTTTAATGTGCCTACTGTAGTTTTCATAATCATTTTAATGTTTGATATTATGTGGCATGATTCTGTATCAGTTTCTTATTTTCAGTACTCTCAAGAAATATTTAGGGTGGACTTTGATGATTCTACACCAAGCTCTACACCAACAAATTCACCACAGATTGAGCCTTACGCCTCATCGTCCAAGAGGCGTAGAAAGGACAATGTTGATGAATGGGCTACATCAACATTGTCTGTTTTGCAGAACATACAAGTCGCTGTAAGCGGCTCAAGTGAAGACGACACGTTTGGGCAGTATGTTGCTTCTGAATTAAGAAAAATGAATAATCCAGCCATAAAATCTGATGCTAAACTTAATATCATGAAGTAATCACTGAAGCTATACACAAACAATTCAGTTGTTAATTTTAGGAATTTATTATTCACTGATTACAATTTTTAAATAAATGGTTGTTTCTTGAAAATTATAGATGTTAAAAATTGTACTTCTTGATAGCTTCCCATTGCCATGGAACTTAACCTGTTGAACTGAAGTATTCACAAAATTTTTCACACACTTCCCTGGCACACTGTGATGTGTGATTACCACTTTGTTGGGGTATGCTTGGGAGTGATTTTGGGAGAGATTTTTCTGCTCGCCAGGAACCTGTGTTTATGGTGCACAAGCCTGTGTCCTCTACATCAGCACTTGACAGAGTCAAATAGCACGCTGACTCAGGCATCTTGCGCGTTGTTTCTCAATTCCTGTGTGAGGCTCGTATTCAAATACCTCTGAGTCTAAATTTTTAATTTCTGTAAATAAAATTAATATTTTTTAAACGTTATATTTACTACCTGCATTCAATACATGCAATTGGCAGCGCTGTTATAGAGTCTCCTGAAGGTCTTACTGTCAATACAGTATTAATTGATATTTAATTAAGGGCAATCATACAAAGGTTGACTTTTTATTTTAGTATTTTTTGTTTGCTGTTTATTTTTGTAATATTGCAGCACACTGGTCAAATTTTGTACGAGCCGCCACTGATGTATTTTCAGCTTCATCAATCAAGTAGTTGTGAAGTATGCACAAAGTCTGAACAATTAATTCCACTTTTTGAACAGGTAGTCTAGTTGTACTGAGAAGAACTCTAAAGCGGTTGGCCAAAATTCCAAATGTGTTTTCAACAACTCGCCTCCCTCTTGACAGTCTGTAGTTAAAAATCGGTTTGTGCTTCTGGTGCCGGCAGTCTCTATAGGGCTTCATGATGTGTGGCTCAAGGTGAAAGGCATCGTCAACAAGTATCACATGTGGCACTTTGATATTTGTGCCACGAAGTGTTTTTTTCTGTGGTACATTCAGCCAGTTTTCTCAAAGTGTACTTCTAATCAGGCTGTTTGCATATACCCCACCATCACTCACTCTCCCATTGCACCCAATGTCCATTAAAGTGAATCGGTACCTAGCATCAACAATTGCTAGCAAGACAATGGTGTGGAATTTTTTGTAATTGAAATATTCTGATCCAGCAGTTTGTGGCGGGGCAAATGCTATGTGTTTACCATCCATGGCACCTGGAAACAAAAGTTAGTATATTTTAAAAGCAATGGATAGATGTATAGTCTGGAAGAAAAACACTGAATGCCCTAAAGTCTGATGTTTATCACAAAAGTACTGAAAATATATTTCATTATTGACAGATTTCCTCCATATTATATAATTTAAGTGTATCGCTTACCAATGCAGTTTGGGAACTGCCACAGTTCTTCAAATTCTTCAGCAATTTTATTCCACTCTTTTTCTGTAGTTGGTGCCTGTAATGTTTTATACTTAATTATTGTCTGAGTCACACAAGAAAATAATTCAAATTGTAAAATATAATGCTACTACACCTTTAAGTATCGGTCCTTTAAAGTACTGAAAATTGAACTGCATACTTCCACAACATTACATATAGAGGGTTGTGAAATTCTGTGACTAAACGCCAGGCTCTTAAATGATTCACCAGTGGCTTAAAAAAGTAATGTGATGACCAGCCTGCAACATAACAGAGTATATACCGGTATTTTATAGCTGATTTAGGGCATTACGAATATATAAGCATAAAATATAAATCTTACTTTCGAGAAGGTGAAGTAGCTTCCCTCATGACTGTGTCACGCTTCCTAATTCCATCACCTATTAGAGACAGCAGCTTGTCAAAACAAGCCACTTCTATCCTCACAAAATTTCGAAATTCTCGTGGATCTGGTCTGAGCTCTTTCATGAGCAGTGAATAAATGCCCCTGTCTTCGTTTCTTCTTTGCAGCCATCGTCGAACCCAACAACGTCTGGCTTTACGTCTTTGTGCTCTAATCTGGAGGTCAACTGTTACTGACAGGGCAACAGCTCCAAAAATAATTGGGTCATCCATTTTCAGAATGCTGTATAAACGTAAATTTAGATGATCATATACTTGTGTAATCTAGTGGCGTAATAGAAAACAAACTTTTGTGTCTGTAATTCGGAGTAGTGGTAACACAATTTCGTGGTAGCTACATATGACTTAATGATTGATTCGCGCCAAGGAATATCTGCCGTGCATCGTATAATAGGTCTACGTGAAGCAGTACGTAGTTCCACATAATCACACTTGGTGCGTTGCTGCATAGTAGTGATGGGAACAATCGAATGAAAACAATCGATTCATTCGGTTGTTGGAAAAAAATCGATCATTCGGTTGTAGTTTCTCGTTTCGGTTGAATTGTTCATTCATTCTTCTAAGTGAAACCAGTCAGTGGGACCAACCGAGTGAAACAACCGATTCAGTCGGTTGGACTATTCATTCCTTCTTTTGAGTGAAATTAGTCGGTCGGAGCAACCGAATAAAAAAATCGACACGATTGGACCACTCATTCTTTCTCTTTTGAGTTAAATTAGTCGATGGGACCAACCGAATGAAAAAATTGACACAGTACGTTGGCTCCTTCATTCGTTTGATTGAAACCAGTCGGTGGGAGCAACTGAATGAAACAGTCAGTCGGCCGTAGTTTTACTATGTTGGATTAATATTCGTTAATTTTTTTGATTGAAAGTACTCTGTGGGAACAACCGAATGAAAACATGCGACACTTTTGCAGTTTTGAACATTGACTGAATTACTTATTCTTTCTTTTTAAGTGAAAACAGGCCGTACTTTTTTCTGTCAGTTGAACCATGCAATCATTATTTCAACTCTAACGACTCGTTAGTGTTTTAGCTTACAGAGCTATTCATTTATTTGTATGAATGAAACAGGCACGCACTATCAGATAACTACAGCAATGCTACATTATACCGCCAGGGAAAGGGGATATGCCAAAGTTAAAATGCGTATACACAGTAACAGTGATTCCTATTTTGTTGTAGATTAAAATTGTTCGAGGTGCCATCAACGAGTAACTAACTAGATGTCATATCGCTGGAGCAGACCTGCGATCACTTTCATTGCCCACCACAGACCTCAAAAACGCCGACCATCTGGGCCCGATCAGATTACTTTCGCAGACACTCACTATCTGTAGAAGATAAGTGGTCGATGACCACGAAGTACTGTGGGGAGCAGGGACACGAGAGGGGGTGCTGCCTCGCTTCCGTTTTCACAGCTGACAGTGCTAGTCCAGCAGGCGCGCGCCAAACTCCACACAAAAGGGTCTGGCCAGGGGGGCGGGGCGTGCCATCGCCCATTGTTGTCTCAATAAAGAAGCGTGAAAACTACAGGGTGTTCCAAAATGTTCTCTAGAAGTTTAATCTCACATATTGTATCTCCGAAGCGGGAACAGGCAGAATCGTGCGGTTTGCGGCTTATTGTTCATACATATCTAAGGTTCTAGTAGGACAGAGTTCAGTATGTTAACTTGGAGCATATTTGCTAGATCCAAATTCAAAAATCACTAAAACATTAGGTATTGTAAAAAAAAGCCTTCACTAAAGTATTTTGTATAAAAATATATTTTTTATTAATTCTTTCTCATTTGAGCCGGCCGCGGTGGCCGAGGAGACTGAGGCGCTTCAGTCACGGTCTGCACGGCTACTACGGTCGGGGGTTCGAATCCCTCCTCGGGCATGGATATTTGTGCCGTCCTAGTTCGTAAGTAGTTCGTAAGTAGTTTGTAAGCTTAGGGACTGATGACCCCGTAGTTAAGTCCCATAAGCTGTACAAACATTTGATTACATACATTCTTTCTCATTTGAAGTACTAGCTGAAAATCCGGCGTTACCTAGGTGTTCAATAAACCTTCCTTATTGTATTTCCTTTTCTTCTCTCTCTCCGTTCCTTCCTCTCTCTCGGTCCCTCCAGCTTCAATTTCCTCCTCTCCTCTGTATTTCCTCCTCAGCTTTCTCATGCCATCGACTCTTCCCTTGTATATGAAAAAGGTTATCGGTGAAACGGTGTGGAGGTTTATTCCATCCCTCCGCCATGTACCACACAAAATCTTAGATGAACAGTGAACTGCCACTTTTTTTGAAAGTCGAGTATGCAAAATTTTATCAAGATCGGAATAAAACTATATTCGCGTCAAACTCTGGAATACCTTCTGTCATGCACCGTACGAAAGTAGATATAGACAGTGACAATTCCCTTATTTGGAAGTGAAGAGTGAAAAATATCAGTAAAATTCGAATACAAACGTAATTTGTCGAAGTCAGTAGGTAAAGTACCCTCCGCCGTGCACCATACAAAATGTATGACCTCCGTCTTCTTTTAAAATGAAGTTTTTGAAATTTGACTTTCCTCTTGGTTTGAAGGTCAAGTGTGCATAATTTCATTAAGATTGGAACAAAACTGTAGATTTGCATGCAATAAAGACACACACGCGGACACACTGTTGTTTTATAAGATTTGTCTCTAAGAAAGTTTCAAGCTTAATCAGGGTTCATTTATACCCGTAAAGGCTTAGAAGTATGAAAATAAAATCACAGAAACTCGGTGAATGAATCAAAACATCCATATAGCTGCAGAAACCGACAGACTTTTCCAGTCGGTTGTATTGCATCGAGTGAAATCACTCAAAGCCGAAAAAATTCATATAAAGGACAGAGACTTGTTTCATTCGGTGGTCGCGCATCGACTGAAACCACTCAAACCCACCGAATGAGTGAAAACATTCATATAGCGGCTGCAACCGATAGAGACTGGTTTCATTCGATTGTTTCGCATCGACTGAAACCACTGAAACCCCGCCAGTGAGTGAAAACATTCATACGGCCACAGAGACTATTTTCATTCGGTTGTTTCATTCGACTGAAAAAACCGACTGAACGGAAAAACAACCGATTGACCAATCGGTTGTTAAAACAGTCGGTTGTCCCATCACTACTGCATAGACGTACGCCTCAGGTGTATCGTGTAATAGGGCCTTTAGGCGCTCATACTACATGGCACTCTGAGTAACAAGAGCAGGGAATAAAATGATTCATTCGACATATATGAAGGACGCAGCTCGCAGGTGGCAGCTCCTGTGCCAGCCTCGCGTCACGGTGCGGTGTGACGTCAGCCCTGCGACTGTAACCCCCCCCCCCTCACCCCACGCGGTTTGAGCCGCGCCAGGTGCGCACCAACCCGTCAGGAGCTGCCAGAGAGGCCATGCATCACCTGTCTGGTATGGCGTACATAAGCAAACCACGCCGGGCATCGTTGATAACTGAAATACGCGAGATCGCTGACCGTCATATCGTTACCAGATGGTAATTCCATGTTCTTACACTTAACTAGCTGAGGTTGCAATTTAATTATTTGAGATTGTGGCGTCTAGTATTTTGATGGTTGGTAGAAGAAACTAATGTAACGAGATTGTAGAAGTAATCACACTGTCTGACTTCCACTTCTCAATAATCAGATGATGTATCTGTTAATGTTCTGTTGGTGTGACCTTTGTCAGAATCAGACCTCCTCCCTTCTAGCAGGAGTTTGTCATTTGAAAGTAGCCTGTTAAATTATTTAAGTAAGATCTCGGGCAGTTGAGATCTGCAAATGCAAGTTAAAACGCTCACTACTGCTCTAAGTTACTTTACAAGTGGCCACAGTACATGCACCACAGAAATTTGTCTAACTGCTCACTCCTTAAGGGAGTAGCCATCGTTTTAACAAACATAAAATTAATGTTAAAAATAAAATGAATAGTAATTAAACGTGGGACAGGGAGCATGATATTATAAAGCAGAGATTTGATACTTTAAAACATCATCTACTCAAAAAAATGAACATGAAAATAAATGTGGGAAAACTAAATTAAGCACACACCTTGTACAACAGTGAATTAAATCATAATGTTACTGCCCATAAGAAAATTGTTTCTTCCCTTTGTAAATATGGAGGTAACATAGGAGGAAAATTGCAAACACACAATGGATAGATGAAAGCACATTCATTCATTCAAAGCCAGACACGAATAATACTTGCGGTACATTATCCATGCAGGGCAGTTAATAGCAGCGATAAATGAAGTGGCGGTGGCTTGTTTGACAATATGGTGGGTGTCATGAAGCACAAATTTAAAATCACTAGGCACTAAACCCACTCACCTTCAGGGAGGCAGCGGCGTACTATTCTTAAGTACCACACGGTGTGCATCCGTGAGGAATTACACAGAATTTACAAAAGAAATTAATTTAGGATAAACAAGCACATGTGAGAATTCACATAGAGAAAAGCTAGTATTAATAAAAGCATGCCGGCCACATTGGCCGAACTGTCTGTGGAGCGCCAGTCACAGTCTGCACGGCCGTAACGGTCTGGGGTTCGAATCCCCCCTTGGGCATGGATTTTTGTGTCGTCTTTAGTATAAAGTAGTTCATAAGTAGTTTGTAAGTTTAGGGACTGATGACCACACAGTAAAGTCCCTTAAGCTTAACAAACATTTGAACTTTGATTTTGAATAAAAGCATGGATAAAGGCCGCATTAATGACCTCTACGAAAGCACATGGTACTATCGGTTATATAAGAAATGAAATACCGAATCAAACTAGAAAATCTGAGAAATATTTAGCATACTCGCGGGTACAGAAGTGACGCGAAAACGTTAGTTAAAAAAACAACAAGAAAATTTAAATGCACTAAGTTTAGACAAATGGTGAATGCCACACATGAGTATTCTAACTTGAGAAAAACCGGAGACAAAATCATCACCGGAATGAAAAGGCAAATACTAAATTTACACCGAATTACTCGATATCTGTAAATTAAGAAACACTTCGCCTCACAAAGCGAAAGAATTTCTCAAGAAAACAAACCAAGACTGCCTGATCACAAAGAAAGCAAAGTTCTAACAGCATGCCTTCCTCTCAGCATGATTCGATGGGTGTACTTACCTCCACGGTCGCAGCAAGAGTGAAGCCCTAAGGCCACGCCAAATCCTTCCCCACCACACACCGGATGTAGATCGCGCTACAAACTCATACAGAGCGCGTTCAGAGCATAGCGTCTACCAACCCCCTCTACCAGAGGAAGATAATACCCTCTTCTAGAGCTCAAGAGAGGTCTGTCACCTATTTCGTCCAATATTAGGTTGGCACCACACTAATAACACGGCCCCCTCGCCATCTTGCCAAGTAATCTTGTCTCTGGCCACGCAGCAGACGCCAGCGCAGACGACAAACGAAGTCATGCGTTCTTAGTTAATGTAAATGAGGCCCTAAAGTGCGAGGCGGCGACTGTAAGCCATTGCACGGCAGTCAGTCAATATTAAAAACAACCTTCCACATTCACATGAACACACAAGTTCTATCACATGGGGCACTGATCATTAATAAACAGAAAAAATAAATTACATACTAATAGACAATATTAATGTTGCAGAAACACTATAGGTTAATGAATAACTCAAAAATGGAACACGACCACGCATTCAGTGGACGTGTTTCAAATTTAATAACTAAATACAATGGTACCAATACGGGAAGGCTATAGGCAAGAAGTCGAACAGTTGAGTGAAACAATCAATATATTGCGGAAGTATCACACAATGTTACGAGGTAGCCTGTTGCATCTTACAAAACAGTTCTTGCTGCAGGACAAGACAAACAAAAAGGGACAAAACACTGAAAAGAATGAACATTTAAATAATTCGAGAATCCTATGAAGAGAGAGTGCGTATTAAGACTATTTATCGAAAATATTCGATAGTCGTAAGTACAATAGACTGAACCCAAACCAGGGGTGGCAGAAACAGTAAAGCGAGAGAAAGAGTTCACCACCCCTATCGCCCAAACCGTTGCATATTTCGTAAAATCGCGATCAAATGCGATTATATTACCTGAATCGCGAAAACCTGGTCGGTGGAACTACGAAGTTAATGTCGGTCAATGTGCATAATCACCAAGATCAAGGCAATGAAATGCCGGAGACCCCTCTTGGGGACAGGGACTCCACAAGGCGAACGGATGAAACTGGCAGAAGGACCTATGAGCTACTTCCGAGTGTGTGGTAAAGATTAAATATGAAGCACTTTCAGCCAAGCCGTGGGTTGATACACTCACAGGCCATGGGCGCGACTATGGAACTGAAGTAGGAACACCAGAACACGTCGGGTATGAGTGCCCCACATACGACGATATAGCCACTGATCTTGAGATTCCAGTTGCCTGATGACACGTATTCCCCGATCTCACACGCTGCCACCTTCAACTCAATAGTCTTACAGAAGCAATTTCCAGCAAGAAGCGTGAAGCAGAGAGGATAAGGTGCAGCCAGCAAAGATTGACCACACGTCCGACCATGTCACAGTGCCGGGGGGAGGGGGGGTGGGGAAAGACTGGCAGTCAGCTTGCTGGTGGAATCCACTGCCCTCCTGGACCAGGGGGATCCGTGCGATCACTGATGAAGACGTAGGCTACGTTAAATGTACGTCATCTGCAGCGAGGAATGGCTAGCTAGCCCACTGCCAGAGGCACGACTGTGGGTTTCGATCGGCAGACACATGGCGCAAAGCAGATTTATACAACACTGGCATATTTGTGACATTGCATAAATTAGTATACATCTTCCCATTCTCCCCGTAGTTTGTAGTATTAGTAGTAACATGGTAGTCACGTAAATAACAACTGTAAATACTTGCAACAAAAATGGGCGTACTAACTCACTAAAAGTAGCAGCACAAAAAAAAATGTTAAAATGTTTGTAAATCTATTGGGTTCTTAGTCCGTAGCATACAAGCTACTTAAGCTAAGGTCAAATAACCTAAGGACAACACAAACAGCCATGCCAGAGGGGTAGGTGGGGGACTCTACCCCTGACGCCGAAAGGCCGCGCGCACCGCAGCACGGCGCCCCAATGCGCACGGCTAATCCGCCGCGGCGTAGTAGCATAAATAGGCCCATTAATGTGTTAGGTAATGGGTTGCAAAGATGATAGAATAAGGACTTGTCCTCCCATGAAATGTAAACAACTGAGAGCGGCCACGTCGCTCACGCCAATTATATTAAAGCGAGTTTTTCGCAACGCTGATTCTTCCTCCGGAACCAAAAGTGCAAAGATACTAAGCTAACCCAGAGTACGTTAGAGTTCGTTCCGGCCCGCAAGGTGCGGGGTTTAATGGCTCTTAGGACGGTGGCCTGCCATAGCAGCAGACCTACAGAGATAACGGGAACAGAAGTGTTTTTCCGCGAACGAAATATTGCCTCTCCATATTTGAATTTAACGACTCCGGCAGCCTTTGTGGCTGAACGCCATGTTGTCCATTTGTTATATTAATTATTTCAAGAAGAAGAACATTATTTCGCTTCCCATGAGACTATGGTCCTCAGGCCAAGCACGCAATTGGTGAAACTAGATTGTTGGAAAAATATGCTTTAAAGGATTGATTGGCGATTGATTTTATCAACTTCCTGAATATTAATCTGACCCAGCTTTGTGGCATATCAAACTAATCGTCAAATTATTTGTGTCCGTCATCAGATAAGCAACAATTATTATAGCAATGAAAGACAGTCGTGGTTGCAACTTTAGTTCTACTCATCCGATGTGTTATTTTAAGGTCAGTAAAATTTCTATTAATTTTAGAGGGATTGTGAACGTTAATATTGGGCTTTTAAGTAGTATGCCCCTCCCCCCCCCCCCATTTCTTTTATTTTCCAGAATTTCTGAGGTTGCCCCACGAGGGTGAAACGCGTAAAATATCAATAAATAAGTTGCAACCACGTCTGTCTTTTATTGCTAACCAATTTTATTGGTGGCTGTACCAGCCGACCTATAATGGAGTGTAGAGTGTTTTATAAGAATTATTTATGCCCGCTCTCTTTGTAATACAGGCTGGCAATGTGGTTACTAACATCTTTGTGCTGGTTTGAGAAAAGTCTTAGCTATACGTGATCTATTCTTAGCTCCGGACACGATGTCTCAGTAAAAGCTACTATCAAGAAGGGCACACGAAATACAGCATTTATTATTACTATTTTTTCTCCTTTTTTTATCTGAAGTATGGAACTCAGTTATAAATCAACCAAGGCCGTTAGATTTCACATTCAAAAGACCATGTCAAAATTTACACTGGTGGTATTAGAGTGTTTTAACACCATAGCACCGAAAGGCTCACAAACACGTCACCAGGTACAGTTTATCTAATTTTCACATCACTTTCATCATAATACGTGAACACAAACTAAATTGCCGATTTTTAATGTTATCTATGCAAGGATCTCAACGAAACTCTGATTATTCGAACTGAAATTGGCCATAGACGTACACAAAATGAAAGTCTTGTATGCACGTAATAATGAAGAGTGGTATAAGAATTTTAGATACATTTACATCTGAAACTGTGACGTTACCTTTTCTATCATGCACTATATGTGCAGTGAGAGAACACGAGTACATCTAATCCAAAGACCTCTATTACCTTATTAATTTACCATCTGAGTGTTCTAAGGCCCCTTTCTGCGGAACGAACAGTTGCTCGACGTCGGAGGTTCATGTCCTCTCTCAGGCATGTGTGTGTGTGTGTGTGTGTGTGTGTGTGTGTGTGTGTGTGTGAGAGAGAGAGAGAGAGAGAGAGAGAGAGAGAGAAATAAGTTAGTTTAAGTAGTTTATAAGACATACAGATTGATAACCGCTGCAGTTAAACACCTTAGATTTACAAACATTCGAACATTAAGGATCAAGATGATTATTTTCTGTCACCTATCAATCGCAGTTAGGTGTACACTGGTTTCCCTGAATATTCTAGGGATTTGTTGATTGGGATATAAAATGCATAATAAGATTTTTGTGTGCAACGTCGTTGGACATAGTTGGGGAAATTGTTTTAGCTGAAGTAATGCTCACTGCCTCCTCCCGGAATTGATGAACAATGTTCTGAATCAATAAAATTCTTCCGGGTACGAGACCGCTTCGTCATTTTATAAACTCTACCGACGTTTCGGCCAATGTTGCAGGCGGCCTTCAAATGTTCAAATTCAGATGTCTGTAAATCTATCGGACCAAACTGCGTGGTCATCAGTCCGTAGCCTACAAACTACTTAAACCTAGGTAAACTAACCTACGGACAAACACACACAACCATGCCACAGGGAGGACTCGAACCTCCACGGCGAGCAACCACGCGCTCCGCAGCGAGACGCTTTAGACCGATCGGCTACTCCACCGCGGCGCAGGCGACCTTCATTGGGTCTGTGTCAGAAGGCCGCCTGCAACAGTGGCCGAAACGTCGGTAGAGTCTTATAAAATGACGACACGGTCTCATACCCGGAAGAATTTTATTGTGAGTGACAACAGCCGCGGAAGCCTACGTTTGCATTTAATGTTCTGAATGTCTTCCAAACGCTCGCTGTTTTATGAAGGCGCTTAGTCAGCGACGTGCACCGTCGTGGTTCTTCGTGCACAACCACTTTATTATTTTATGTTTGATTTTCCACCAGGACTATCAATTAGTACAATTTTAAAACATTATGTGGAGCGCTTTAGTAGTAAACAGACAAATAAAAATGCATCAGAGAGCAGAATATATCGAAACCGGTCGTATTGCATAAAAAATAAGAAACAAAATATTGCGACCTTGACATGTTTTATTATACTTTTAGGATTTTTAAGAACGATGTACAATCATTTTCTAATACAAAATTAGGTATTTAGGTACTAAAAATTTATAATTTTCGATAAAATTCTT
Source organism: Locusta migratoria (assembly GCA_026315105.1). Classification (NCBI taxonomy): domain Eukaryota; kingdom Metazoa; phylum Arthropoda; class Insecta; order Orthoptera; family Acrididae; genus Locusta; species Locusta migratoria. The sequence continues at coordinate 280,916,676 of CM048748.1, read as the reverse complement.
AGCTGAAATGACAACGAGGGAATGTTAATCATAAAATGTTTTATTTAATAATATTTTTAAAATTTAAGTGCAATATGGTAGTAAACAAAAATTAAGCACTCGTGTATGTACAACTTACATTGCCTTTATTTAACATGGAAATAATTGGTCTTTACCTAAAATCCTCAGTCGAGCTACTGCAATCGACTTGGCAGTACATTTTTTTTTAATTTTTTACGTCCTCAGTACTAACTGGATTCCTCGTTCATTTTGTACAAACTGTGACCATTGGACGTACCTTCGTAATGTTCCACGAAACCTTGCAAAGTGATTTTATAATAACACACATTTTTCAGGAGGAAAACTAAATTAGAGACCTAAATTCGTGAAGTGGATATGTGAAATGGACGGTGAATTGGGGGGATGTCCACGGAAGAAAAATGGAATATTGGGGTTTAACAACCCGTCAACGTGGAGGTCGTTATTGGCACTGTCGGGTTGTTATTAACAGTTTCACAGAGTGTTTTGTCTATATCTCCATACACAGTTTTATATGTTAAGTAATAGTGTTTTGAAAGGAATTATTTCATATAAAATGTGATAAAAGAATGTAAATTGCAATTCTCATAACCGTAACAAATGATGCGAATAGCACAGGTAGCACCATCTATGTTCTGTAACAAGATTTCATGAGTTAGATATTGATATAACCGTTGCTCTGTTTGTTGGCCGATTACGTTAACTGTGTAAACCTTGACTCAATTTCGTGGCCAATCATGTAAACTTAGTATTCCTAAACCTACATGTGATACAGGTCAGTTTTCTTTTAACTGCTGTACAAGATAGTACGCTTCCTGCTGTTGCACTGAGAGCTGTTGTACTAAATGATTAGTTGACTGTTCCCACATGGCTAGGTATATTGAATAATGTATTGATTTCTTAAAGGAGTTTTACAGTATTCTCTTAATTTTAAATATATAATAAAATGTATAATTGTCAGTCAGGCTCATAGGGATTCCAAACAGGAAAACTTTGATATATTTTTTGTGTCCCAGCCTCGTCGCCGTCGTAGGTGTCGGTGGCCGAGTGGAAAGACCGACACAGGAATAAAGAATGCAAGCTTGTGCAGGTAGGATGTGACCAGCCAGTGGGACAGCAGAAACTAGAAACACTAGAGTAAATTAGAACGAGATCTATATTTCTTAGAGACTTAGTAATACTTAACTTTTAGATAGCTCAGTACTGCAGAATGCTGGTATATAGGTGAGCTAGAGGCCTGCCTAGTGCCTATCCAATAACCAAGTCTTCACTGGTGCCTATCTGATCTGCAAGTGTTAACTGGTTCCTATCTCAGTCCCAAGTGAACAATGTCGTTCAGTGGTGGCCACGAGCGGGATAGCAGCAGAGGGCGCTCGTGACTGACGTCGTAAGAACGCCGCGCCGTGCGTGCATGGCGGCGCGCGGCGAAAGTCGGTGGCGCGCACTTTGGACTTGTGCGACACCACACCCCTCCCCCCTCCCCCAAACCGCCGCACGGTCGTGGCGTAGAGCTGAGGGCCACGGCGACGGCACTGGGAGGAGGGCCTGGGCGGGGGCGTTACTGGTGGGACGGGCGCCGTAGCAGAGGCTGGGATCGAGACGCCGTCCGCACCCCGGCATCCACCTTGCGATGCCCCGGAAAACCCACCAAAACCTGGGGAAGGGCGTACGCCTCCGCCCAGAGGGAGCAGATCATCATCTTCTGAGGTGCGTGGCCCAAGCTCGGGGGGCCCGCATGGTCCCGGAGTCCTTCTCGGTGACGCTGTCATCTGCGACGGCGACAGCGACGGCGACAGCGGCGACGACTGCGTTGGAGTCTCGTCCACGTCCATGGGGATCTCGTAGTCCGGGGTCGCTGTGCCCGGCGGCGAACGATGTGGCTGTTCTTCCTGGCGGTGAACTGGGTCTGGAATCACGAAACCCGAGACAGGATCGCGCGGCCTTTGCAGGCGCAATTGGTTTGCGTGGCGCCGCAGCTCCGACCCTGTAGAAGAACGTACAACATACATATAGCGACCAAGCACGCGTTGAATGGTGCCCGGCAGCCATTTCGTACGTCCAGCAAACACCTTGTACAGCACCGGCGCAGAAACCTGAAAACGCGAAGCGCCATACGAACCGACTCGGTGGAGAGTGCGGTGACGGCGGCCGTGTAGCAGCTCGGCAGGAGACCGGCCGTCACGTGGCATGCACCGATACGTAGACAGAAAAATTTGAAGAGCTTGCTGCCTGGAGTGCTGACCTTTCATCTTTTCCATGTCTGACATGAATGTTCGAACGAAACGTTCTGCTTCACCATTGGATTGAGGATGAAAAGGTGCGGTGGTTATATGCTGAATGCCATTCACACGACAAAACTGTTGAAATTCCGCACTAACGAACTGAGGTCCATGGTCACTGACGATAGTTTCAGGCAAACCTTCGATGCAAAACACTGATGTAAGGGCACTAATTGTACTAGACGCTGTCGTTGAGTTCATGGCAATCACGAAAGAAAACTTGCTGAAAGCGTCTACAACAATTAACCAGCGCGTATTCCAGAAAGGTCCGGCAAAGTCAATGTGTAAACGTTGCCATGGTCCCTTGGGGCGTGGCCAGTCTGAGAAACGTTGCGGAGGAGCCGCCTGATGCTCCGCACAAACCGTACACTGTAACGTCATGCTCTCTATCTGGGCGTCCATACCAACTCAGGTACAATGACGTCTGGCCAGTTGCTTTGTCCTAACAATACCCCAATGTCCTTGATGCAGGAGGCGTAATACTTCTCATTGCAGGGAACGAGGAACAATCACTCTTGTTTGGTCGTTGTCAGTATGTAACAACAGAACACCCTGACTTAAAGATAATGCATGACGTTGTGCAAAATAACGTCGAACCAGAGGCCACTCAATGTCTTTGGCTCTGGCAGGCCAACCAAAGCGAACAAAACGTGCTACCCCACTTAGGTCTGCATCCGCCGCTGTTTCCTGTGCAACCCAACGAGAGTTCAAAGGGAAGTCTGCGATAGCGGAAGCATCTCTGGAGTTTATTTGACAACATGCTATTTCCGAAGAATCAAATGACACATCCTGGCCAACCGGAAGTCGGGAAAGTGTGTTCGCGTTGGCGTGGTTAGTGGTAGGTCGGTACAAAATCTCATACTGATAATTAGACAGTATTAAGGACCATCTCTGAAGCTTTTGTGCCGTTCGTGGTGGAATTGGCTTTGTGGGTGAGAACAACGACATGAGAGGCTTGTGGTCAGTCAACAGATAGAATTTTCTGCCATAGAGATAATGATGAAACTTCGTGACGCCGTAAATGATTGCTAAGGCCTCCTTTTCTATCTGACTGTAATTCTGTTGCGTTGGCGTCAGTAGCTTGGATGCAAAGGCAATAGGACGATCGTGAGAACCAATACGATGTGACAATTTTGCACCTAGACTGTACGACGAGGCATCGACTGCTAGCACTACGGGCTTCTGTGGATCAAAGGGAATCAAACATGCTTCACTGAGTAATTTGTCAAAGGCAACTTGGCAATCTGTAGACCACACAAAAGGAACATCTTTCGTACGTAAGCGATGCAGTGGAGCTGCAATCTGAGACGCATTGGGAATAAACCTGAAATAATAGTTAAACTTTCCCATTACTGCTTGCAATTCCTGCACATTCTTAGGAGGGGGCAAGTCTTTGATCGCTTGAAGATGTGACTGTAAGGGATGGATTTCTTGGGCATTAATCACATGGCCTAGGTACTCTATTTTAGTTTGAAAAAAAAAAAAAAAAACGAACACTTTGCTTTATTACATCGTAGACCTGCTGCAGTCAACACTTTGAAAAGGCACTCCAGGTTTGCTAAATGTTCTTCAACTGTGCGCCCTGAGACCACAATATCATCTAAATAGTTCGAGCAACACGGTACACAAACTGTCAGCTGTTCCAAAAAGCCCAGAAAAATAGCGGGGGCGGAAGGACTGCCAAAGGGTAGGCGTTGAAATTGTAAAATACCCATGTGAGCATTAATGACGAAAAACTTTTTTGACTCGTTATCAAGTGGAATTTGTAAGTATGCCTCTGCTAAATCAATCTTAGAAAAGAAACGAGACTGTCCTAATTTGTCCATCAGTTCCTCTGGTCTGGGCAGGGGATAAGTGTCTACAATTGTTTGACTGTTCACTGTTGATTTGAAATCCGCACAGAGAAGAAGTTTTCCTGACGGCTTGGGTATAATTACTATAGGCGAGGCCCACTGACTCGCAGAAACAGGAGAAATCACCCCACTATCTTGCCAACGTTTAAGTTCTGCAGCAACATTATCACGAATTGCGATAGGCACTAGTCTAGCTTTACGAAATTTTGGCACTACAGATTCTTTTAAAGTTACATGTGCCACGAAGTCTTTTGCACAACCTAGTTCCGGCGAAAACAAGTCACTATATTTTTCACACAATGCATTAATTTTGTCCTGAGGCACTACTGATGAAATTTGAAACACATCTCTTTGAATTGATAAACCAAATGCGTCTAGTCCAAAAATGTTCTGTGCAGGTTTGGCCTGAAGAACTACAAAAGAAACTGTTTTTGTTACACCCTGAAAAGAGGCGAGCAGGCTACACGTTCCTAGCGCGGGAATATTTTGACCTGTATATGCTAGTAGCACATGCTGTGACTGCGACAATTTTGGCGAACCCAGAAGTTCATAAGTGTCTTTATTAACTAATTTAACAGTGGAACCAGTATCAAGCTGAAATTGCACAGTCTTATTTTCTATGCAAAGATTCACAAAAAGCTTTTGCTTGTGGCGCTCGACAGGTGCGCGAATGTGGGCAACATCTGACAACGTTTGTTTGCTGCACTTGCGCATGCGCGGGCTACGTAGTGAAGGAAGCGGCGCAGGATCGGCACACAGCGGATTAACAACACTGTCACTAGATGGCACTACCACGGGATCGTCGTCCGCGCAATGCTACTGCACTAAAATTACTTTGAGTAGCTACATCAAGTCTACTGTCACTATCTATACAGTACTGGGCACTATTACAATGAGAAGTTGCACAAAACACTAGCTTCACTACAGGATTGCACTGTACATAGTCATTTTGCTTGTCCCGAACCCGTTTCCATTGCACAGATTTACGCGCTCGTCGGCGCTTGCGGCGTGGCTCACTACATAGTTTTTCAATAGGTGCAGAAGAATTTTCTTGCACTATAGAATCAAGAGAAACACTGTCCAAGTTCACAGCCTGTATGACATTTACGGAATGAATTGTTCTCGCACTCTGCCAAGCACTGTTCCTAAAGGCACCGTTCTTTGAGTTTACATTCTGCATACACACTGTCTGTACATGTCCTGTTTTGCCACATTGATATTAGGTTGCGTTGCGACTAGGACAATGCGCACGTTTGTGGCGAGATACACACTGAGGGCAAGACTTACGAACATTTTTCTGATAAGAGCATTGGTGCCCGTTTGTCAAATTACTTTGTCTAATACTACGGGGCCACCTTTGTGTCACACTAGTACACTGGCTATTGTTCACTGCCTGTTGAGCACGGCCGGTAGAATTTATAGAATCACTAGTGCTATACTGAGAAATATGGCTAGGAAAGTGTCCATTACGGCGCACTGTATTAACACTGTGGCTTGGCATTTCTACATCTGCTAAGTCAAAGGTATCATGCGCTTCAATAAGCTGCAGTACACTGTCTAATGAGGGGTCAGACTGTTTCAGAATTGCTGCTCTAATTCTGGGGTCCTAAATGTTCTGCGTAATTGTATCCCTCAACGTCACTATAAGAGAGTCCACAAGAGCAAGTAAATTTACATTTGCGGGTTAAGCCCTTCAGTTCCGTAATCCACTGCTGGTGTGACTGCTCTGGTAATTTTTTTGTCTGAAAAATCTGTACCGCGCTACGGCTACGAGAACTTTCCTCTCATAATGATCATTCAGTGCATCTACTATTGCATGAAATTCTAGATCACCAGGAGATGCGTGGGGGAAAATTTTCTGCAGTAACACGAAAGTCTTGGTGCCAACTACGGCGAGAAAGAAATGTTAGACCTGTTAGTTGATGAGCCGCGATGAGTTCTTGAAACTGCACGAAATAGTCGCTCCATTCTTCCTCACGTTCGTTGTACTGGCAAAACGTAGGAAGTGGTGCGGCTGCAGGTGTAGGCTGCTGATGTGACGGCTGTTCTTGTGTTGCCGTCAACTGCGCCACTGCTTGAAGTAGTTGCATGATTTGCGCCATCTGTAACTGAATAATTTCCATTAAGTTTGGGTTCGGGGAAGTAGCCATGCTAACCGATTAGGCGCCGCGCATACAAGTAACTTATAACAAAACACAAATGCAATATGAAAGAGGATGCTCTGCAACAAGAAAGTCCACAAAACACGTAACAGAATACTATCCCCCAAAAATCTTATAAATAGGGTGGGTGGGCGGGAGCAATTTCTATGTGCTCCGACTACTACTGTCTGGCTGCTGCAAGCAGGCTGGTCCAAGGTTCTATCCCATCCTCGTCGCCACTTTTGTATCCCATCCTCGTCGCCACTTTTGTGTCCCAGCCTTGTCGCCGCTTTTGTGTCTCGTTTCTGTCGTAGGTGTCGGTGGCCGAGTAGAAAGACAGACTCAGGAATAAAGGATGCACGCTTGTGCAGGTAGGACGTGACCAGCCAGTGGGACAGCAGAAACTAGAAACACTAGAGTAAATTAGAACGAGATCTATATTTCTTAGAGACTTAGTAATACTTAACTTTTAGATAGCTCAGTACTGCAGAATGCTGATACATAGTTGAGCTAGAGGCCTGCCTAGTGCCTATCCGATAAGCAAGTCTTCACTGGTGCCTATCTGATCTGCAAGTGTTAACTGGTTCCTATCTCAGACCCAAGTGAACAATGTTGTTCAGTGGTGGCCACGAGCGGGATAGCAGCAGAGGGCGCTCGTGGCTGACATCATAAGAATGCTGCGCAGTGCGTGCATGGCGGCGCGCACTTTAGACTTGTGCGACACCACAATATTAACTTTCAATCTTATGTAATAATTACAAAATTGGAAAAACCATTTTGCAAGGTAATTTGTTCTGCTAATTTTACCTGTGATTCTTGATTAATGAAAAAAAATATTCATTTTGATGATGTTAAAAAAATTTTAACAAATAAGTTTTATATTCTTAACGATTTACTTTTTAGGCTGCATTTGAAAGTCCTGTCGTGAAAAGTTTTCCAGTCAAGAGAACTAATATGTGTTCATAGGAACAAAGTATATAATAATTCAGCCCAGAGCTGTTCTCTCGTTACAGGAATGATGTAACGACCTGATGTAGGAATCCATTATTTTAGAGAGGATGTTTAGTTTTTATTATTTTTCTTTTTGTGATCATTTAGTATTAGTTCATAGGCACTACTTTAATTTCGTGAAGAGGTTGTTTTTACTTTTATTATCATAATCATTTGTATTAGTATAGAGTCAGTACTTTAATTTTGGGAAGATGTTTTTTGTAGAGAATTAAAACATGTCTTTGATGATACAGATGTACTTGAAAATGGTGACTTAGCGTCCCTGAAACTAGTTGCGCAAAATAAAGAAATGTTGTAAGTAATCTAGCGACTGTGGCACGTATGTAAATTGTTTAATTTTCTTTACTTAAAGAAATATCCTTTTACTAAGTATCGGGAACGAAATCCGTAGTTTGCTTTGAAAGGCACCATCCCGGCCATTGCGCTGAACGATTTATGGAAATCAAGGAAAATAATTTTTATTTTATTTTCATTAATCAAAAATCACAGGTAGAATTAACAGACCAAATCACCTGGCAAAATGGTTTCCCCTGTTGTATAATTATTATAGTAGATTGAAGGTTAATATATCAAAGTTTTCCTGTTTAGGGTTCCCCATTCACCTGTCTGATAATTATATATTTTATTAAATATTTAAAATTAAGAGAATACTGTGTAACTCATTTAACAAATGAACATCTTTGTCAACTAGAGTAATCATTAAGTACCACAGTTCTCAGTGCAACAGGTGGAAGCGTACAGCACTTAAAAGAAAACTGACCCGTATGACATGTAGGTTTAGGAATACTAAGTTCACATGATTGGCCACCAGATAATGTTAAGGTTTACACAGTTAACGTAACCGGCCAACAGATAAAGCAACTGTTATATCATTATCTAACTCATGAAATAGTTCTTGCTACAGAACATAAATTGTGCTATCTGTACTATGTGCATGATTTGTTACGGTTATGAGTATTGCAACTGATTTTTGTTACTCTAAAATAGAAATTTTACAGTCTTTCATCACATTTTATATGAAATAATTCCGTTTAAAACATTATTATTTAACATATAAAACTGTGTATTGAGATATACACAAAATATTCTGTGAAACGTATAGTAAGAATCCGACAGTGTCAATAATGACCTGCACGTTGACGGGATGTTAAACCCTAACATTCTTTTTTTATTCCGTGGACATCCGCCCAATTGCTGAAGGCGGGTTTGAGACACCGTCCTTCCGAATGCGAGTCCGGTGTGCGCCACCTCGCTCCATAAGGTGAGGGACAGATTAGTAAGGAGAAACATAAGAACGTAATAGATGCAAACACGGGTAAAAGCGGGTACTAGTTAGATACACAAAAATCTCGGGAGACGAAAAACCAAACAAGTTTGAGAAGCATTAGTAGAAAGGGGTATTTCTTACTCGCCGACGACAATTTTATTAAAAAACTTTGTACTATATCGTAAACTGGTTGCGGGTACAGCTAGTTTTTCTGCTCTCCACGGAATACTAGGACGTAAATGAAATTTTGCCTTGAAGAAGCTGCATTAAAGGTCGTCAGGAGTCTTTGGAGGAAGCGGTTTCTGCTGCAGTTAAAATACTCCCACAAAATTCTACACAAAAGCAAACAGCCCTCAAAAGAAGGGGCAGACTCTTCGGCAAAATTCAAATTTCGTAACAGCGTTTGGAAGCCCGCGAAGGGCAGGACGCGTCTGAAGTTGCGAGACCTTATTACGGGCCTTTGAGGTGGAAGCGACGCCGCCCCAGGCGGGCGTCCGGTCTCATGTTTAAGGAGGCGGCGGGCGGGCGTCCTTTGTCCAGAAAACTCCGCCCTCCCCTGCACTTTATAGCGGCTTCATATGCCCACCATTCCCAGGGGGCGGAGGCGACAGCTCATATCTGACGCCCTCTCCTTAAACGCGTTCTTCGCGTCTATACTGCCTCCGTGTCCTTCAGTTTTCCCACATGTACGCCAAGAGGCTGTCTTATATTTACTACAGGCGAGTCACGTTGGCCTATATGGTAGAGGTTACTTACGTAGTGCTGCTGTCCATTCACAGATCTTGCGGAGGGTTGTGGATAGACTTGCGCATAATAGCTCGCTATCGGGAGCGCTCACTTTAGTTCGCGGCTCTAGTTCGCTCTTTTAGTTCGTCCGCTCCCAGAGACGGCTGAGCGGCGTGGTCTGCGCATGCAGGTGGAGGGGGAAGTTCCCCCACCTAGCTGCTTCATGCTCTTGCTGCTTGAGCCGACGATATCACGCAAACCAAAAGAAACAGTTTGTGGATAATTTCTCGTGTTTAAGTTTAGAGTTATCTCTATATCTTCATCTACATCTACATACATATTTCGCAATTCACCGTAAGGTGCGTGGAGGAGGGTACACTGTACCACTACTAGGCATTTCCTTTCCTATTTCACTCCCAAATTGAACGAGGAAAAAAAGAATGCCTATATGCCTCCGTACGAGCCCTAATTTCTCTTATCTTGTCTTTGTGATATTTACACGAAATATAAGTAGGCGGCTGCAAGATCGTACTACACTCAGCTTCAAATTCCAGCACTCTAAATTTATTTAACAGAAATTCACGAAAAAAAAAACGTCGTCTTTCTTCCAGTGATCCCCAATTGAGTTGCCGGAGCATTTCCGTGACACTCGCGCATTGGTCGAACCTACCGGTATCAAATCTAGCTGCTCGCCTCTGAACCGCCTCTATGTCTTCCTTTAAACTGATCTGCTGCGGGTCCCAAATACATGAGCAATACTCAAGACGTGGCCGTACAAGCGTTTTATACGTGATCTCCTTTACAGGTGAAGTACATCTTCCCAAAATTCTCTCAATAAACCGAAGTCGGCTGTCCGCCTTACTCACAACTGTCCTTACATGTTAGTTCCATTTCATATCGCTCTGCAATGTTACGCCTAGATATTCGAACGACGCGACAGCATCAAGAAGCTCACTACTAATGCTGTATTCGAACATTATAGGATTGGTTTTTCTACTCATGCCCATCACCTTACATTTTTCTACATTGGAATTATGGAATTTATTAGTCAGACATTGCAGACTGCAGAACACATCAAAACAAATTTTGTTGCACTGAACTATGTAATCTAGCAGGCAGACGCTCACCTCGAAATGACTCATCAGCAGAATTCAAAGACGTGATTTTTAATTCTGCTGCGCGCCCTATCGCTATTGCCCGTCGGACTTCGGAAAAGAATCCAACGAACTATGAAACGAGATTCGTTTGGCATAATCGTCCGCAGCTCCTAGTTCGTCCGCTGCTCCTAGTTCGTCCGCTGCTCCTAGTTCGTCCGCCGCGGTGGAGTAGCCGAGCGGTCTAAAGCGTCTCGCTGCGGAGCGTGCTGTTGCTCGCCGTGGAGGTTCGAGTCCTCCCTGGGGCATGGGTGTGTGTGTTTGTCCTTAGGTTAGTTTACCTAGGTTTAAGTAGTTTGTAAGCTACGCACTGATGACCACGCAGTTTGGTCCGATAGATTTACAAACAATTCCTAGTTCGTCCGCTGCTCCTAGTTCGTCCGCTGCTCCTAGTTCGTCCGTTCTTTTTGGCTTTGGTACCGCTACTAAAACAGATCTTTTTTATGACAGTTTTCTTAATAGCGTTTGCTATTACCCGTATTTTTGGGCAATTTGTCATCAAATACTTAGGCAAATAAACCAGTTATTTACACAAATGGGTGATAAAATGGTATTCAACTACTTTTCATACAGAGGACTCGTAGCACTTTATTTTAAAATAGATTTCTTGTGGCAGTGAACTATGAAACTACAGCTGAACTGCATCTCAGCTATAAATGAAGGTAACTGACAGAAGGGAATCACGTGATTCTGCGCGCTCTCGCGTCCTCTCGCTGTTCCACGTCAGTCTTCGGAAAAGGAGTGGACGAACTAAGAGGCGAGGGATCTGCGAACTAGTTCGCGCAGTTCGCCTGTGGGAGCGCTCTTCCGAATTAGTTCGTTCGCGAACTACACAAGACTAGTTGTGAACTATCCTTCTTTATTGTTAATTTTAATCTGAACTTTCCATTATTAGGTAATAACATTCGGCCTCACACAGGAACCCAAAATGGTGAGCATATGAGGACGTGGGTGATATGGGCACTATAGCCATAGTGTAAAACTTGTGGGAGTTTGAAATAGACAGGAAGCAATCAGAGATAGCCAAGACCCCAAGGTGGCCACTGATCTGTTGTGAGAGATGTGGGTTCAAATCTTGCCCCATGACAAATTTTTACTTGTTGACATTGAGTTATTTCAGGGACCCATTGCAGCTAAAGTCATTGCTTTCCTTCCTCTCTTTAATTGTGCAAATGCATATGTAGCTGTGAACCAGGTATGATGTCTGATCTGTCAGGCATGTGCAAAGTGACACCACAACAGTGTGTATATACTTCTTGATACAGTCGCGACATTCAAATGTCTAGGCGTAACATTGCAAAGCGATATGAAATGGGACGAACATGTAAGGACAGTTGTGAGTAAGGCGGACAGCCGACTTCGGTTTATTTGGAGAATTTTGGGAAGATGTACTTCATCTGTAAAGGAGATCACGTATAAAACGCTTGTACGGCCACGTCTTGAGTATTTCTCAAGTGTTTGGGATCCGCAGCAGATCAGTGTAAAGAAGACATAGAAGCAGTTCAGAGGCGAGCAGCTAGGTTTGTTACTGGTAGGTTCGACCAATGCGCGAGTGTTGTGGAAATGCTCCATCAACTTAGTTGGCGATCGCTGGAGGAAAGACGACGTTCTTTTCGTGAATTTCTGTTGAGGGAATTTAGAGGACCGTTATTTGAAGCTGACTGTAGAACGATCTTCCTGCCGCCTACTTACATTTCGCGGAAAGAGCACAAAGACAATAAATTAGGACTCTTGTTGTATTTGGGTGTGAAATAGGAAAGGAAATGCCTAGTGGTGGCAGAGTGTACCCTCTGCCCTCCGCCATGTAGATCTGGGATGGGAAGAATGTATGTGAACTAAGTGATCAAAAGTATTCGTACACCCCCAAAAATACGTTGAATTGCGCTGCCACGTACTGCTGGGTACTCCACATGAGCCGTCGTTAGACATCGTGAATGAGCACAATGGGGCGCTCCCGGGAACTCACGTCGTCTGGTGACTGGGTGTTACGTATGTCATAAGTCTGCACGCAAGATTTCAGCACCCCTAAACAGCCATAGGTCCACTATTTTTGGTGTGATAGTGAAGTCGAAACGTGTAGGGACACGTACAGCATGGCAGCGTACAGACCTACATCGTGCCGCAGTGGAGTAGCCGAGCGGGCTAAGGCGCCTCGTTGCGGAGCGCGCGATTGCTCGCAGTCGGAGGTTCGAATCCTCCCTGGCGCATGGGTGTGTGTGTTGTCCTTAGATTAGTTTACTTAGTTTAAGTAGTTTGTAAGCTACGGACTAATGACCACGCAGTTTGGTCCGATAGATTTACAAACATTTGAACGTTTGAGGCTACATCGTCTATTGACTGACAGAGCCCACCGACAGTTGAAATTCAAATGTTCAGATGTTTATGTAATAGGGAACACAAGTGTATTCCAAGCCACAGTTGCTTGTTGGAAGAAAAAATATACATTCCTAAATTTAATGTATCTTATTTTTTGTCTTAACTTTGTACTTTAATAAAAAAAATCCTTACTGTGAAGCACTTGAAAATGATGCCATAGTGCATCGAAATTGGTTGTGCATTACATATGACGTATTAAATTTTTTTTTCAACAAGAAAATTTGGCTTGGAACTCACTTGTATTCCCTATTAGATAGATTATTCCAGTTTCACTCCTAACTGACTTTATGTCAGATTATATTAAGTTCAAATGTTTGTAAATCTATCGGACTCAACTACGCAGTATGCAGCTTACAAACTACTTAAACTAAAGTAATCTAACTTAAGGACAACACAAACACCCATGCCAGAGGGAGGAGGGGGAAGACTCGAACCCCTGACGGTGAACGAACGCGCGCACCGCAGCAAGGCGCCCCAGCGCGCACAGCTAATCCGACGCGGCCCCGACGAAGGTCATTCATTGTGATAGGCAGGTATCTATCCAGGTCATAACACAAGAATTCCAGACTGCATCCACTCCGAGTAGAGCTCGCGCAAAAAGTGGTCCATGTTCAGAAACGCATTGTCGAGTTGTGCGCAGGGCGACAACATTACTACGTTTTGGAGGGGCGGCCGGCTCAGTTGAACGTTACTTTCCGAGCCGTACGATTCGTCTGTCAGTTGGTTGTCAACTGCACCCCGCGATCGGTGGGCAACATGCAACTGAAGCGGCCGCCTCTCCAAAACAGTAGCCCAGTGACCAAATCACGAAAGCAGGGACCAAGCTTTAATATACAGGCGGGAGTTAAAAGAGCGCAAACATTGGACGATTGACCCGCTCGGTTAGCCGTGCGGTATAACGCACCACTTTGCGAGATGGGGAGGCGTACTGGCCCCAGTTCGAATCCGCCCGGCGGATTAACGAAGGGCATCGGAGGGCCGGCCAGGCTGGATGTGGTTTTTAGGCGGTTATCCTCATCCTCGTAGGTGAATACCGGGCTGGTCCCCAAGTCTCGCCTCAGTTACACGATTCGCATAATTATTGATTACACTTGTTTTAATATATACCAAGCAATAGCTATATACTTTGGTTACTAAGATTTCTGGTTGCCCTGTAGCTTGGTGATTCTCGTTTATTAATTAATCAAGATTTATCATTTTTGTCAATAAAATTCTTCGTCGTGTTTTGGCGGAATTGTCAATATGTAAAATTCTGTTGTTTCGCCCACTGTTACAAGTGTCCTTTGTCAAGATGTATGCCTGACTGATGAATGCAAGGGATTGATGGTACTTAAATAATAGTGAGACGCCGGCCGCGGTGGCCGAGGGGACTGAGGCGCTTCAGTCACGGTCTGCACGGCCACTATGGTCGGGGGTTCGAATCCTCCCTAGGGCATGGATATTTGTGCCGTCGTAGTTCGTAAGTAGTTCATAAGTAATTTGTAAGTTTAGGGGCTCATGACCCCGCAGTTAAGTCCCATAAGCTTTACAAACATTTGAACATTTTTTTGAATAAGTAGAGAAGCTGTTACATAGAGACCTACCAAACTAAACAGGGAGGATTGGTACAGGCTACCGGGGTTCTGGCTGCCAGTGACAAAGCTTAGCGACGACAGCGAGCGAACCAACCCAGTGATTCAGATACAGCATTTCTTACAATCTTACAATGGCCTACATAAGATTTACGCGGTGCATGGCGAAGGATACTTCATGTATATAGTATACAGAATTTATAGTATTCTTTCTAACTTGATAAAATTTCACGCACTTGACGTCAAGCCTAGCGGAAGGTCGCTGGCTACAAGAGATTCGTGTAGTACATGGCGGAGGATACTTCAGTTATGAATTCTATAAAATCTAAAAGTTTATTAAGATCTTTATGAAATTTCACACACTTGACATTCAAAACTAGCTGAAGGTCACTGGGTATGTAAGATTCGTGTGGTACATGGCGAAGTGTACTTCAGTTAAGATTTCTACAAAATCTAAAGTTTTATTACGATCTTGGTGAAATTTCACACACTTGACATTCAAAACTAGCTGAAGGTCACTGGCTACATAAGATTCGTGTAGTACATGGCGGAGGGTACTTCAGTTAAGAATTCTATAAAATCTAAAATTTTATTACCATCTACTTGAAATTTCTCACACTTGACATTCAAAACTAGCGGAATGTCACTGGCTACATAAGATTGTGTAGTACATGGCGGAGGGTACTTCAGTTAAGAATTCTATAAAATCTAAAGTTTCTTTTACGATCTTGATGAAATTTCAGACATTTGACTTTCAAAACAGCACTGTCTACGTAAGATTCGTGTGGTTTATGGTGGAGAGTACTTAAGGATTCTAGCGGAAGGTTACTGTCTACATAAGATGCGTCTGGTACATAGCGGAAGGATTCTGCTTTTTTTTTTTTTTTTTTCCTTTATTGTTGTTTTAAAGCCAGCCGTAGAAACAGCTGGCAGGCTGGCAGCAGCTGCGGTGGCTGCTCTTCAGCCATGTGATATACAAACATTTCACAAAGAAGAGATAAAATATAAAAAAGATGAACAAAATTGCGGAAATTAAAAACATTGACAGACAGAGTTTTCGACAGACTAAAACGGACATGTATAAATGGGACAAAACATATGGCAGAGAACAAAAAAAGAGACGAGTAGCGATAAAACACACACACAGTCAGTAAAAACAACCGGCCACGGTGACAAGTTTAAAAGTACATTGCGGAGACACGAAGTTCACACACGGAGACAGCTGACGGCGTATAGAATAAAACATGGGGACGGCGATTATGGAGGCACTGAGTAAAACACACGACACTGGAGACACTTGTGCTGAACACGGAGATAAAAAGTCGAGACGCCCCCGCAGGGAGTGGGAAGGGGATGGAGGGGGGGAGGTGGGGCAGGGACGGGGGAAGTGCGGGGGAGGAGGAGAAGGGGAGGGAAGAGAGCGTAAGGAGGGAAGGAGTGACGAGACTCTGGGCATGGGAGAGGGGTAGCCAAGCGGGCGGGAAGGAAAAGGGACGGGAGAGAGGGGCGGGGCGCTGATGCTACGGGGAAGGGATCAGAGTTAGTAGGAGGGGTAGATATCGGGCCGAAGTTCGGTATCCGGTAGAGGAAGGGTGCGGAAATTGCCTTGGGAGAGGATACGGAGCGTATGGAGGTGAAGGCCGGGAGGGACGGTTTGGCGGAGACGTGGCAGAGGCCCGGGATTTGTAAGAATAGGGTAGACCAGAGGGTTTTGGGACTCTATTTTGCGTGATGTGTAAAGGAGCCGGAGATGTTCAAGGTGTTGTAGGAGAGGAGGGAAGGGGATGAGGTCATAGAGGATCCGCGTGGGGGAAGGGAGTCTGATACGGTATGCGAGGCGGAGGGCGTGGCGTTCTAGAATCTGGAGGGACTTGTAGAAAGTAGGAGGGGCTGATATCCAGGCGGGGTGGAAGGAACAAAGGACGGGGCGCATGATTGATTTGTAGGTGTGAAGGACAGTGGAAGGGTGGAGGCCCCACGTCCGGCCAGTAAGGAGTTTTAGGAGGTTTAGGCGGGACAGAGCTTTCTCACGGAGGGATTTGAGGTATGGAGTCCAGGACAGTTGGCGGTCAAGGGTAAGGCCAAGGTACTTGAGGGTGGGGGTGTGACGGATGGGTCGGTTGTGAAGGGTAAGATAGAAATCGTGGAGGCGGAAGGTGCGGGTAGTACGACCTATGACTATTGCCTGGGATTTGTCGGGATTGACGGAGAGGAGCCATCGGTTACACCAGGAGGCGAACTCGGTGAGGTGGGACTGGAGCAAAACCTGGGAACGGGCAAGGGAGGGGGCGAGGGCCAGGAAGGCGGTGTCGTCAGCATATTGGAGGAGATAGACGGGAGGTTTGGGTTGAGGCATGTCGGCGGAGTAGAGGAGATAGAGGAGGGGAGAGAGGACTGAGCCTTGGGGCACCCCGGCAGAGGGGTAGAAAATACGGGAGTTGGAGTTGCAGACAGTGACGTAGGAGGGGCGGCGGGTAAGGAAGGAAGCGATGAGGTGGACGTAATTAATGGGAAGGGCGTAGAGCTGGATCTTGAAGAGGAGACCGGAATGCCATACTCGGTCGTAGGCTTTTTGGATGTCGAGGGATACAAAAATTGCGGAGCGACGGGAGTTGAGTTGGACGGAGAGGAGATGAGTCAGGCGAAGGAGCTGGTCGTCGGCGGAGAAGGAGGGTCGGAAGCCACATTGGGAGGGGGGGAGAAACTGGTGGCGGTGGAGGTGCTGGTGGATTCGACGAGAAAGGATGGTTTCCAGGACCTTGCTGAACACGGAGGTAAGACTGATGGGACGGTAGGATGAGGTCTGGGACGGGGGCTTGTCGGGCTTGAGGAACATGAGAATACGGGAGGTTTTCCACAGGTTGGGGTAGAAGCCAGTGTAAAGGATGATGTTGTAGAGTTTGGCAAGGACTTCATGAAATGAGAGGGGGCATGCGCGAAGGTGGCGGTAGGTTAGCCGGTCGTGACCGGGGGCGGTGTTTCGTTTCGTGCGAAGAGTGTCTATGATGTCACGGGCAGTAATGGGAGTGTTCAATTCTGAGGGAGGAATGCGGTCCAAGTACTGGAAGCCAGGGGCGAGCGGAGGAGAGGAGGTGTCGGTGCGCTCATGGACATCCGGGAAGAGAGAGTAGTCAAAAAGGGGATCATCAGGAATGGAAAATACATCAGAAAGGTAGGAGGCAAAATGTTCTGCCTTACTGGCGTTGTCAGGGAAAGGACGATCATCATGGAGAAGGGGGTAGTGGGGGGAGGAGTGACTGCCAGTAAGGCGGCGGAAGGCACGCCAGTACTTGGCGGAGTACACCGGGAGGAGCGAGTTAAGGCGGGTGCATGTCTGACTCCAGTCCCGGCGTTTCTTCGCGGTCAAAAGGTTTCTTATGTGTCGTTGGAGTTGCCGGTGGCGTTGGAGAGTATCCCGGTCACGGGTCCGGAGAAAGGAGCGGTACAGACGGCGGGATTCGCGGAGGAGAAGGACGGCCTGTGGAGGAAGGGTAGGGCGGTGAGGATAGATCGCCCGGGTAGGGATGTGGGCATGGACCGCGTCAGCAACGGTCTGCTGGAGAAAGGAGGAGGCATGGTCAATATCGGCGGGAGTATGGAGGGGTAGCGGGTGGCTTTCGACCGAGGTGTCGATGGAGCGACGGTAGGCATCCCAGTCGGCACGGGAATAATCATGGACGAGTTTGGGAGGGGGCATGGGACGAGGAGCGCGGGCAGGGCGGGGGCGGTGGTCAAAGGTAAGTAGGACAGGGGCGTGGTCACTGCCTATTAGGTCTAGGACGTCCGCCGTGATGCGCCCCAGGAGGTTGGGAGACACCAGTACTGCATCGGGTGTGGTGTTGCTTTCGGGGCGGGTTGGGCGGGGAAGGGGAAGGATGTCGCCCCGGAGCGAGGCGGTGACAAACTGACGCCACCGCCGGAGTTCAGCGGGGTGACGGGAATGAAGGTTGAGGTCAGCGGCAATGACATAGGTCGGGAAGGTGCGGTCGATATGGGAGAGGAAATCGTATGGGAGAGGAGAGGTGGAGCGAATGTAAATGGTGGCGAGAGTGACAGTGAGGGAGGGAAGAAAGAGGCTGAGGATCAAGTGTTCAGTGGGGTCATTGAGGAGAGGGTGTAGCCGGACGGGGTGGTGACGGAGATGGCCGATCGCCACTCCGCCTCGGGCCAGGGGTGGGGGTCCGTCGGTGCGGTGGAGAAGGTAAGGATTGGTGTTGACTGGTCGGCGGGGTTGCAGGAAGGTCTCGTTGAGTAGGAAGGCATCCACGCGGTGTTGGGAGAGAGTGTGGAGGAAGAGGTTCTTATTGGCTGGGAGGGAGCGGACGTTGTGGTAGAGGAGGGTATAGGATGGGCCTGCCATGATGGGGTAGAGGGAGGGTTGGGGAGGGTAGAGGAGGGGTGGGGAAAGGAAGGGGACCGGAGGGACTTAAACTTGGGTCTCGAGGCGGGAAAAGGCGAAGTGGGAGTGGGCACGGGAGAAGGTTGCAAAGGTGTCCAGATTGAACACGGACCTGGCGGCCAGTGCAATCTGTTGGAGGGTGTGGGGACGTTGGAAGGGGTGGATGTTGGTGAGGACGGTGGTGACGAACCGGATAACGTCTTCGGCGGTGGGGGGAGGGACCAAGGATTGATTGGGGTGCATGGGAGGATCTATGGGGCGGATGGGGACGGTGAGTTCGGGTTTGGAGGGAGCAGGTGGAGGGACGGATTTGCACTTGTAGGAGTAGGTAGGGTGAGGGCCGCCACAGGTGTTGCAGGTGGGAGGAGAGGTGAGGTTGGGACAGTGTTTATGGAGGTGGGAGTCTTTGCAGTGGGGACAGGTGGGAGGGTTTTTGCAGTTCTGCGTCAGGTGATCATTATAAACGAGGCACCTGGCGCAGCGGTAGGCTTGCGGGGGGGATCGGGAGGGTTCTACCGTGTGGCGGCGATCGTATATCAGCGCACTCTCGAGGAAGAGGTGGTCAAGGGAAGATGCGGATTCAGTAAATATCCGCATCAAACGGGTGGGGCCAGAGTCATTGTTGATCCGCTTGGCGGAACGGATGGAGATGTCGGGGTGAGAGTTGAGTTGCTCCAACACCTCTTCCTCCGTAATCAAAGGACTAAGCATTGTGATCACGGCGGTGAGGGTCGGAGGGCGGCGGGGGGGAGGTGGTTGGCGGGCAGAGGAAGCTGTATAGTAGGGGGTGAGGGTGGCATGAGGGCCGAAAAGGACCTTGGGGATGCGAGCGAGGATGTCTGTGTGGAGGGTGGGGCTGGGGGACTTCAGGAGGACAGAGTCTCGGCGGGGAATAATTTGGGAGATGGGGGCGGAGGGGAAATACTTCCGAATTTGGAGGGAGAGGTTTTTATGTTCAAGGAATCGGGGTTCAGGATGGGACAGTACATATGTGAACAGGTCGGGTTGGGGGCGTGGGAGAATGGGGGCGGTGTCCATAGGGTCGGTAAGAGGGGGAGGAGGAGGGGGCGGGGAGGGGGGGGAGCTTTCTTCGATTTGGTGGAGGCGGGGGAAGGGTCCGCACTTCCACGTTTCTGGGTGCGTTTGGGGATGGCGCCAGTAGAGGCAGGTAGAGATGCTGGAGCAGAGGCGGTGACGGAGGCATAGGTAGGAGGGGCTGGGAGGGAAACACGATCAAGTGGGATTTCGATGGGAGGCGGAGGGTGGGGTAGAAGGTGAGAAGGGGGCGGGGGCGACAGCGGCGTATCTGCCACCGTGGCTCGGCGGTGCGTCACATGGGCGGGGTTGACCGGTGCAGTGTAGGGGGTGGTGAGGGGGAGGTAGATCGGAGGGGGAGGGGGGACCTCATGGGATGGTGAAGCGGAGAGGATGACATGGAGCGGGAGAGTAGTTTGGGGAAGGCTGGAGGGGCTCCAGGTGATTGTTGTGGAGGCGAGGGAGGGGGTGGTAGTAAGAATGATGGGTGCAGTATGGACAGGGGGCAGGGTTATTGTGGGAACTGCAGAGAGGGAGGAGGAAGTTGACGGGGTGGACGATGAGGTCGCCATGGGCAGCTCTTACGACAGGGGCGCAGTCCAGGGCGACGAGCGGAGACCGGCAGGGCGGCAGCGATGACGGCGGCGACGGCGGCGGCAGCGTGGACGTTGGTGCTGCTACGACGGCGGCGGCGGCGGCGGCGGCGGCGGCGGGGGGGGCCAGGGGCTGGGCCTGGGCGGCGGCGGCGGCAGCGGCGGCGGCGGCTGCGGCGGCGGCGATGGCGGCGGAGGAGGACCAGGTGCGGGGCCTGGGCGGCGGCGGCGGCGGCGGCGGACCAGGTGCGGGGCCTGGGCGGCGGCGGCGGCGGCGGCGGCGGCGGCGGCGGCGGACCAGGTGCGGGGCCTGGGCGGCGGCGGCGGCGGCGGCGGCGGACCAGGTGCGGGGCCTGGGCGGCGGCGGCGGCGGCGGCGGCGGTGGCGCAAAGCAGGAACGGAAGGAAGTAGCGGGAACAGGGAACCAACTGAAGTAGCCGAGATCAGCCCGGCAATAGCTACAGTCGGGGGGATTCGATGTTGAGGATTCTGCGCTTACAGCAAAACTATGTAGTGAGCCGCATTGCAAGCGCCGTCGAGCGCGTAAATCTGTGCAACGGCAAAGGGTTCAGGACAAGCAAAATGTACAGTGCAATCCTGTGGTGAATCTAGTGCCTTATGCAACCTGTCATTGTAATAGTGCCCAGTACAGTGTAGCTAGTGACAGTAGACTTGGTGTAACTACTCAAAGTAATTTTAGTGCAGTAGCTGGTGAATCTGGCATAGCTTCGTATGCTTGCGCGAAAGCCGATCTGGTGGTAGTGCCATCTTGTGACAGCGTTATTAATCTGCTGTGTGCCGATTCTGCGCCGCCTCCTGCGTACGCAGCCCACGCATGTGCAAGCGCAGCAAACAAGCTGTACCAGGCATTGCCCACATTCGCGCACCTGTCGAGCGCTGCAAGCGAAAACTTTTTGTGACTCTTTCCATAAAAAGTAAGACTGTGCAATTTCAGCTCGACACTGGTTCCGCTGTCACATTAATGAATAAAGTCACATATGAGCTTCTGGGTTCGCCAAAAATGTCGCCGTCTCAACATATCATCACAGCATACACAGGACAAAATATTCCCGTGCTAGGAACATTTGCAACAAAAGCAGAACAAAGCATCTTTGATCTTTCAGTACACCAACCAATGTCTATCTGCTTTTTCTAAATTCTTCAAAGAATAGCTGTGGTGCACAGGGCTCCCTCCGAGGTTAGGTATCGAATCCCCTCTTGGGCATGAATGTTGAGTTTGTCATTTAAACAAAATAAAAAGAAAAAAAAGAATAAAAATGGGGGCCGGCAGATTTGCCACCCCTCGGAAAGTGCCGCCCCGTGTGGCTGCACGATTCGGACGTGCCTCTCGCTGGACCTGGGTACCATCAGGTATAAGATTTTGTTTCGTTAAGGGGGCCGAGGGTAGCTTACTCCACACTTCGTTCCGTGGCCTGTGTTTCTGTTCCACACAGCATCTATGTCTTGTCGTGGAAGAGGTAGAATAGACAAGAACAAAAACGTTTTCTCTGCAATGTACATACTTCGTGTATTTTCCATCTGCAGCATCCACTACAGCGTCAAACGTTTCCCAGACGCCACTCCTTCTCTTCTTTAGCATATTTGCAACTACGTACACTCCATCATTTAATTTTCTTTTCGCATCCTCTACGGTCTCACAACTAACAGATTCATTAGTGGCTACGTCATCGCTAGAGTCGGTCATTTTCTCTCTGCCAGTGATTCGCAAAAAGCGAGATCGGGCACTCAACTGCCGTGTAACGTCGCGACTAGTACTTCCTGTTCACTTTACAATTGCCGACGGCAGCGCGCTGAACCAAACTTTGTTTACGGCCAGAGAGGGCCGAAGGCATCCGATAACACTCGACAGTACACGTTCGACGCATGTGGCTCCACATTCTACAAAACTGTTCAAATGTTTGTAGAGGTTATGGGACTTAACTACGGGGTCATCAGCCCCTAAACTTACAAACTACTTATGAACTAGCTTATACTAAAGACGGCACAAACATCCATGCCCGAGGGGGGGATTCGAACCCCCGACCGCAGCGGTCGTGCAGACCGTGACTGGCACGCCGCAGACCGCTCGGCCACTGCGGCCGGGCACATTGTACACTCACGCTATTGTCACAGTGCGGCTACGTAATCTGAGCGTTTGCTGAAATGGATAGGTATCGCGCAAATATACGTCGTCACAAAGTACGTTTATAAAGAAAACAGTTTTCAGCGACTACTCATACTAAGGCTCAGCAGGGTGAAAGACAAATCTACATCAGCGCCCATCCTGCCAGCAGGGACATCTTCCTTTTAGTTATCAGCCTGTACCTCAATATTTTAATTTCTTAGTTTTTAGTATTTTTTTGTATTTTTATCAGCTACGCGCAAAACCAAATTATTACATTGCAAAATAATTTTATTTTTATTCCGTACAATTGTTCTGTAGAAAAATATATTAATAGAAAATGTATGATGCATTCGCTCCAGTTATTCCATAGTAACATTACAGGGTTTTTTTCAGTTCACATATTTTTCCTTCAGAAGAATATATTAAAAATAACTGTAATGTATTTTTTTTTCTTTACAAACATGCTGCTGCATTGTTTTATCATACATCAATACATTTATATTCTTAATATTCAATTCGATAGCTTTTCTGTTCATGAATGAGTTAACAGAAAATAAAGTTCTATTATCTGTTGCATATGTACCAATGAGCTTAATTATAACGCCCATAAGTCATACGAAATAAATGATAGAACAAGTCAACAGTTCGCAGCGCCTTCAGCTGAAATAGCCATTATAAGTTGAACGGGTAAAACTGACAGTACACGCTTTAAGGCGCGTTCACACGAGTCAAGTTAAGGTTGAACGAGATTACTTGATCAATAAAAGCTGAAAGCGACTTGAATCAGTTTTCGTTCACACGTTTCTATTGAAATCGATCGAAATGGCTGAAATTAGCGGTGCGCGAAGTCGTTTTTGGCTGCGTCAGTGGATATTAAGAATTAACAGACTGGGAGCGTCGGAAGCTTTGTTAAAGGGAACTATCATTAGGGGATATGGAGGAGTATCGAAACCATTTGAGAATGTCGGAAGAAAAATATGTAACACAATTCAGAAATATATATATGCTATTTTATACCAGAACAGTTTGGACACACAAAGTTCCTCCGTTCCCATTCCACTCTTTTTATTTGGACACTAGTGAATATTCTTTGTTTTGTACATTAGATTGTTTTTATTTTGTTTATTACGTTGTCGGTGGTTAAACCGCTACTGTCCATCTCTTTCAAGATACCTCGCAAAGCATTTTCCCGCACATCTTTGTTTTCGTAAGTATCCATACGATTCCAAAGGCATGCGCGCTTATGGTACAGATCTAAAAAATAAATAAATAAATCATCATCACGCTTTCTGACCGCTTGACACTCATTCGGTGAGATAATTGAAAATGCGATACTTTAACAGTACGGAAAACACCGGCACTATTTCCGCAATGAAGTTTTAAAACAGCTAGTGGTTTTACACGTGTAATTACGTGGTGCAACTCAAAGTTGAATCGCAACTTGAACGGAAAAGTTTGACTCGGTCAATCTTTTCTTGATCCACTAAAAAGTTGATTAACTCAATTGAAACGTCGGTTCACACGAGGTTTTTCATTCAGCATTTATTGATCAAGTAAACTAACAACTAAACTTGACTCGTGTGAACGCGCCTTTGGTTTTCGTCGCTAAGGAGTGTGATGGAAATGTTTCATTCTACGTCCCACGTGCGCATCCAAGCAGCACAGTGGCTGACGCGGACGCAAATTAAGACGGGTGGCACAGCGCAGTCTAATGGGGCCGCGCAGACTGGCAGTAGAGTGGACGCGACGCTGATGCGACCTGCACTGCACCTGAACAGCGCTGGGCTGCGTGTCGCTGCAGCCGAGGCACAGAGAGGGGAGGCGGGAAAGCACTCTGCCGTACGCTCTGTATCGAAAGTGTCACTATTGTTGGTTCTTCAAAATGTTACAGTGTATGTAAAACTATTGTACCATACTGCTATAGTAATCAGTCCATATACTTACAAACTACTGAAACCAACTTACACTAAGAACAACACACACACACACACACACACACACACACACACACACATGCCTGCGGGAGAACTCGAACCCTCGGCAGGAATGACCGTCCAGTCCATAGATTATTGTCTGTCCCAACAATATTGCCTTAAAACTGAAAGTGTTTCTCACAGACTAGTGATTCGTTTTTCAACATTTAAGTTCTCGTTCTCTTTTCATTTGTGCATTATACTTTTAGTTACTGTGTACTTATATCTGTACGGTTTTGTTGAGTGAAATATTGTAACATCATGTGATCAACAATCAACACAGAAAATTTTAATTTCGTAGTAGGCAGCAGGAACACCTGGCCAACAATCGATCTACAGAGTCCTGTCAGTCATCTGGATTCGAACCCCCGACCGTAGTGGCTGTGCAGACCGTGACTGGAGCGCCTCAGTCTCCTCGGCCACCGCGGCCGGCAAGGAATCATCATTCCACTGTTTAAAAAAAGGAGACCGAAAGGAGTGTGAAAACTATAGATATATCACCTGCTTTTACATATCCTAAAGCTGCTGGAAAAATTATAGAAACCAGACTTAGTTGAACCCTTATTCGAAGAAGAACAACATGGCTTCAGGAAAGGGCGAAGTACTATAGACCTCGTCTTTGCAGTAAGGATTTTGGCAGAGAAATACTGGGAACATAGAAAAAACTTAGGCGTATGATAGTGTCCCTCGCAATAAAATATGGAAATGCTTGGAAGATCTAAAAGTGCCCAAATACCTGATCGACAGAGTAAAGATACTGTATCAAACTTGTAATAGTAGTGTCCAAATACGAAATGGTCGCTCTGAATGGTTTGAGACGAAGAGGGGAGTTAGCGGGGAAGTGCTCTATCACCACTCCTGTTTATTACTGTAATGGATAGAATGTTAAATCTATTAAGGAAACTGCAAATGAGTCGAGATCACTGGTATTTTCAGATTATGTTGTAATATGGGGAGAAACAGAAAAAGAAGTGCAGAAGAGCCTGACTGTCTGGAACAATAAATTTAAAGAATTTAACCTGAAAATCAGCAAGACCAACACAGTTGAGATGACCATAAACAGAGAGGATACAAGGTCAAACATCTACTTGGAGGGAACAAAAATTAAATCAGTTTCCCACGTTCAGTACCTTGGGAGTATTTTCTCCAAGGACAACACCGTCCGGCAAGACATCCTAAACAGAACACAAAAAGCATCAAATTTCAATATGCAAGTTCGGAATCTGCTCTGGGACAAAAAAAGTATCCCAGGCAGCAAAGTTAACTTTGTATAACACTTACTTCACTCCAATCCTTATATATGGCATGGAAACATGTACATTGTTAAAAAAGGATTACAGCAGAATCCAAGCAACAGAAATGAGGTTTATCAGGAATATGAATCAAAGTACCAGGAGAGACAAGATCAGAAATGAGGCACACAGGGAAACAGCTGGTATCAGGGTCCCTATTGCGAACATCTTGGGGAAACGAAGACTGCAGTGGTATGGCCATGTAATGAGAATGGATAGCACAAGAACAGCAAAAAAATACTTCAGAATGGAAGTGGGAAGAAGAAGACCAAGAGGAAGGCCAAGGAGACGATGGATACAGGCAATTAAATCAGACATAGAGAAGAACGGTTTTAACTGGGATGATGCCCAAGACCAAATGTTATATCAAGATCGGATGAGATGGAGAGCGCTTGTTAGCCACACCCGGGAAACTGGAGAAGGAAAATGATTATGAGTAGGACATCGTCGACAGTGAAGTAGATTAAATGGATGCAACATATTATGGCTTCTTAAATAAATAAAACCAATCATTTTGTTCTTAACGAACCAGTAAAAATCTCGTTACCTTTGTCAGAATTGTGATAGTTACTGAAATTAATGCTAAAGAATTTTTGAATCCATACATAATGTGGTTAGAATCTCAAATATAAATTTTAAATCTCAAGTCAACATTCCATATCATTGGTAGTTGGTACGTTTATCTTTTCTTGGTTGTCATTTTTTGTATCAGTTACTTACTTGAAGATGAGCTTATGATTCGAAACCTAGGTCATTCTTTATTAATAAATGAAATAAGGCTTTCGTTTCGTTAAAATACTCACAATTGTGAGATTTCAACGTCTACCGTATCTCAAAGATACCGCCAATAGTCTCTTGCAAATTACATTCATCTAAGTCAATGGTGCCCTGTTAGTCAGTCCGATGTAAAATCAGCATCACTTGTCTTCGTAGTAGTTTGACATCTTCCAGATTTTCCAGTCACTCTAATACATTTATTTGGTGATATTCTTAATGCAGTAATGAATAAAGCAAAACTTCGTCGCTAAAATGAGTATGAAATTTGACGATTGATATGACAACATGATTCCCGATGAGCAGGGATGGAAATGGCATCGCCAGTGCTTCGAAAACGAATTAACATTTATCGTTCTGCTCGGTTTCAAATGAAAAGTCAGAATATTGCCTACATTTCAAACACAGCAACAGTTGGTCATAAATCGACTGTACCAAAATTCTATTCAATGTGTTATTACCAAAGCACATTATTAATTTTCGTGTAATCACTTAATTTGATACTACACAGTAATGAAAATAAATTTAGGCTTTTATTACACCACACTATAATATATGTAAAATATTCTGAGAAATTGTTTTCTTAATATGGAGTGACAAATGTTTCACTTGATCTGCAAGAACATTTTAGTGACCTGAAATAATTATAAAATTTATTGAATGAGTTGAAAGTCTAGCATTAATGTGTGGAAATGATTTTCAGTACAATGGTATGAAGTTGTCTCGACACATTGCAGAAAGAAACAGATGAATACTTACTTGATCTGAAGCTCAAATGTGCAAAATTACAACAGAATCGTAAGAAAAATGTTGATTTTGTCGAATTCTATGAGTAAGGTAGCCTTCGCCATGCACCACATGGAATATTGTGTAGGCAGTGATATTCCTCTTATTTTGAAGATCAAGTATGCAACATTTCATCAAGATCGGAATAAAACTGTAGATCTGTATGAATTAAAAACATACTAGCTGAAAACCCGGCGTTGCCCGGGTATTTATTTATTCCTGATATTTTTATTCATTTTGTATCAGGGCTATATGTCTGTAAAACCTCTTGAGAATACAATTAGTAGTACAGACGTAATAGTTTAAAACTTGGTGCTTGTTGGGGGTTTTTCCATTAACGTTACTGTTTATGTGATCATATCTCATGAACTACGTGTCGGAATATGATACAATTTAGAAGCTACATTCAACTATATATGTGTATACTGTGTAAAATTTCCTGTCGCTACAATTTGTAGTGTTCAAATTATAAATAGTAACGTCATACCGAGAGCCGTAGTTTTACTCAATAAACTGCGGAAAAGTAAAATAGCGAGAAACTTTTTTCCTTTCATCTTTTTGCTGTGGTTGTCAGCGAGAAAAGTTTAATAAAAGTTTGAAGTTACGTATAACGTTCGTTGCAAGTCGCTAAGTACTCTGATCCTCGTATAGCGTATTTATAAAATCTCGCCGCATTATGTGGCACTTTCTTGCAAATCCTATTGTTTATGACGTCATATCTTCTGAATCATGTGTCGTATATGATTCTTAACCCTGCAGCAATTGTATCTCGCGGTAAGGAATGTGTGTACCAAATTTGGTTGAAATCGGTCCAGTGGTTTAGGAGAAAATGAGCAAAATTGTCGCTAAATGCAGCAGTTTTCTGCGCATCTCATTGTTTATGACGTCATATCTCCTGAACTATGTATCGTACGTGATTCATACACTTACGGCGACCATTCTCGTGGATTGAAGCTTACGTGTACAAAATAAAGATTGGAACAAAACTGTAGATTTGTATGCAACACGTACAAATATACGGACACTCTGCTTTATATATTGGATGGTCGCCGAGCTCACGGAGACAGCGAGTATGGATATGGGGCGTCGAGTACCCGCGGAGCTCATGTCTGGTGGCTACGAGCCCGCGAGTACGATGGGGCTCGCTGTACTCGCGCAATTACAGCGGGGCTGAAGGGAGGCGCTTGTAGTGTGTGCAACCCGCAAGACCGGGCTCATACTGGGCCCCATTAGACTGCGCGTGACGTCATTACACTGAAACCAACATCTAAGTCACGTGACTCGGGGCAGGAAGCCGTTTTCATCATTACTAGTAATAAAGTTGCAGTTCTTATCCATTGTAGTGAAAATTAAACCTATATTTGAACAATAAAACGTCTTAGCGTATTCTTATCACACCTTTAGTAGTACATTTGGCGTTAGTTCTTCGCAGTTGTAGGAATTAATGTGATAGCTACTGCTTTTACAGGAGCCTGGATGAAACGTATTAACAGTCTTTTCACACGCAACAGGACTACAGATTTTAAGCGAAAGATTGTTGTCGTTGTACTGTGAGTCTTTCAGTTTCTATTTTACACAGGAGTAGAAGATCAAATATCAGTTTAAAAAGTGCATCAGCTTCCTTACGATTCCTCAACAATATATGTGAAATGTTTCGTTGCGCTTTCACAGGAAATGGAATCTGTTTGCATCCATAATGTCGGATCTTAACCAAATACAACCGTTTATTTTTTAAGATTTTTGCGACTGACCGCGATGCTAAATCTTAGAACAACCAAAGTATTGGCTTTTTACATTAAATAATAGGGTAGTGAAGAAACATCATCGATGTACTCGGCATGAAATGACTTTATGGGTCTTGTGACTTTATGTCACAACTATGTGACTTTATAGGTATAATTAATAGTCTGTATGAATATTTAGTTTTGTATAACGTTATTGAAAGAAGATTTTCACCAGTAATGACTTACTTGCTGACATGTGAATTTGCTCAAGAGCAGCTTGAAGTACCTTTCCATCGATAATCACATTCATAAGTTGCAAAAACTAAAAGATTCATAAAGTAACACAGGATATGTAATTCTGTTGCTTCGAAAAACAACTGGCAATACGGTGCTTTTCAAATGGGCACATGCAAGCACGACAATCACTGTATTAATACTAATAATAGGATGAAATTACGTTACCTTTACTACTAGATGTGTAGTAGGAATACGAGAAGTGGTTTTATTGTTCAAATAAACGCTGGATTTCACCTGTAAATGAGGCAAAACTGTTGCTCATAAGGCCGAGAACACAGTCACGTGACTCGGGGAAATTTTAGATGTTCGTTTCAAATCACAAGACAGCAGAGATAGGGACACGCGCAGTCTATGTTATCTTTGGTCTATGCTTGGCCCGTTTCTGACCTCTACTGTTTGGGCGCCGAGCGCGCCACTTGAGTTTGAGAAGAGTGGGGTTTAGTGTGTGTATGGTGGCTGGCGTGCTACCGACTGGAGCGTGTGTCCACAATCGTCGTGGAGGACCCCCCAGTACAGATTTATACAGTGGAAAGTTCATTCTAGGTGCAACAGTGTGTCATTAGTACGACGACCGTGTAAACCGCGTCGGTATCATGTGTTTACTTACTTGGATTAGTAGACGAAGCAACAAGATACAGTATAATGGCGACCAGTGACTTCAATATTTGTAACAAGATGAAATACTCCTCCCTGCGAGATTTGAATCTTAGTCACACACACAGATGGTGGAGAAATATAAATCTACATCTACATCTACATACATACTCCGCAATTCACCGTAAGGTGCGTGGCGGAGGGTACACCGTACCACTACTAGGCATTTCCTTTCCTATTCCACTCCCAAATTGAACGAGGAAAAAAAGAATGCTTATATGCCTCCGTACGAGCCCTAATTTCTCTTATCTTGTCTTTGTGATCTTTACGCGAAATGTAAGTAGGCGGCAGCAAGATCGTACTACACTCAGCTTCAAATTCCGGCCCTCTAAATTTACTTAACAGAAATTCACGAAAAGAACGTCGTCTTTCTTCCAGCGATCCCCAATTGAGTTGCCGGAGCATTTCCGAGACACTCGCGCATTGGTCGAACCTACCGGTAACAAATCTAGCTGCTCGCCTCTGAACCGCCTCTATGTCTTCCTTCAAACCGATCTGCTGCGGGTCCCAAATACTTGAGCAATACTCAAGACGTGGTCGTACAAGCGTTTTATACGCGGTCTCCTTTACAGGTGCAGTACATCTTCCCAAAATTCTCCCAATAAACCGAAGTCGGCTGTCTGCCTTACTCACAACTGTCCTTACATGCTCGTTCCATTTCATATCGCTCTGCAATGTTACGCCTAGATATTTGAACGACGCGACCGCATCAAGAAGCTCACTACTGATGCTGTATTCGAACATTATAGGATTGTTTTTTCTACTCATGCGCATCACCTTACATTTTTCTACATTGAGAGCTAGCTAGAAAATGTTTAGCGCCTGAAAAAGAATATGTTCCGCGAAATAATGAAAATAAATAATAAATGCAAATGAAATTACGGCGCTGAAATCACAAAAGGGACAAATATTTCAACATGGGTTACGCCGAACATTTGCAACATGAAAGTAGTGCCTAAAGAATTCAATAATCAGGAAATGAATTTCCTTAAAAACGTTAATTGTGGCGCACCCTATACTGTTTCAGGTTGCGGAACATACAGTTCTGAAAACTATTAGTTGAAGCGTAGAATAGTGCGTTGTCCAACAATTAGTTTTACGTAGGCCGCGTAATGGCGTCTGTTGATCTGAAAAAGAGATTTGGACATATAAAATACTTTTATATTATAAGGTAGGAATGAGCTGACTATTAATGATTAAATGCATGATTAGGAGATAATTATTTATATTCTGTAATGATGGAGTATTCACTTACACTGACTTAACAAATATCCAAGTGAAATCAAATGATCCATTAAAATCATACCATTTACAGAGCGACACTTAATTACGACCGTTCAGGTCAAGAGCTAACAGTTTTTTTTTTTTTTTTTTTTTTTATTTACTTTTTTTTTTTTTTTTTTTTTTTTTTTAGAGTGCATAAAGTTTGTTTTTGCATATCTGTGGATTCTTAAAATATTTCCTTGAAGAAACTTCTCATGAATTAATCTAAACACGGGATTGTTCATTAAAAGACAACTGTTAAATTATGAAACCTAGTATATCAGATAATAAATATTTCCTGGGCGGTTCACGTAACATTACAAAGAACAGTAACCGCAATTAGAACTGTAAGACATAATCCGTGAACAGCTCACATTTATGCAACTTAAAACAATATATAACTATTCTATCAGTGCAAATTGTGTTGTTTACTCAACATCCTTGAACTGTGAACTGTGTGTACAATTATTGTGTAGCCTCAGTCATTATCTATACGGTAGAAACAGCTTCCGCAAAATCATAATTGATAGCCTTATCCTGTAGGCACGGTCAGCGTTGATTCTGGATTAGTGGTCACGGTAACCATATTGCATACCGGAGGAAAAGGCGGGAGTTTTTCAAGCCGTATGTTCAGAGAGTACTAGCGCGCCACGGCCAACGTCAGTAAACAGGTAAACAGCGTGACGTCATAACTGCCACCCGCCTCTCAGTCACCAAATTCCACGAATAGAAATAAACAATGATAACACCAATGAAGTACCTCTCTTTCCTCCAACCACAGGGTGTAATATAAACAGCAATAAGGAATGCCTAACACTTCCCTCCCCTGGCAACAATATCCAATCATACTTCGATAACAGCTTCTCCCACTATTATATAAGTATCAGAATCCCTGACATTGAGCAATCAAACACCTTGACAAAGGCCATTTGCAACAGTGGCCGAAACTTCGTAATTTTACATATTGACAATTCGGCCAAAAAACAGGAAGAATTTTATTGACAGTGACAACGAACGCGGAAGACTTTAACATTTTTATTAGTTAGTACACATAAATATTTGATCAAATGGTTTACCGTTGAAAATACCCCGGTCTAGTTCTTCCTGTGTCCTTTAACGTGCTTCTTCCCTTTTTTTTAATGTACGCAGAAATGCACCATTACAAAGAGTATCCAAATGGACATGTAAAACTGAGGTAAGGAACATTGAACTGTATACTGAGTGACTGAGTTGGAACGCGCATACGACACTGAGAGGTGGACAGAACTATTGTATGAAATCGTCATCTGGTGTGTGTTTCCTGTACACTACAGTTACAAGTGAACGCCGACTTCGTGCCAGGCCTTAATGACACAACGATACCTCTTCTCCGCGCAGCACTTCAAGAAGAGTGGACTGCCATTCCCCAAGGAACCTTCTGGCACCTGATATGAAATTCTAGCATAACCAAAAAATGTTCAAATGTCTGAAACTCTATCGGACCATACTGCGTGGTCATCAGTCCGTAGCTTACAAACTACTTAAACCTAGGTAAACACACACACCCATGCCCCAGGGAGGACTCGAACCTCCACGGCGAGCAACTTCGCGCTCCTCATCGAGACTAACATAACCGATGGAGGGTGTGCGGGAATAGCTCCAATAAATAAGTACACGCACTGCTCTTGGTTACACTTCAACAACAACAGTCTTTTATTTTACACCAAAGAGAAAAAATACAATGATTCATACAAAGATATCATCTAATAATTAATGCGCTGCGACATCCTCCCCACCCTGGACAATCTCCAGTGTTATAACCATTGTACAACCATAGTTGCATTGGCCTGGTAATCTCTCTTCGATCTGGCGTAGTGAGAACAACAGTCCGATGAACTCCATCCCGACTTATCCGTAAGTCCTTTAGTCTCGCCCTTTTCGGGGCAAGGTGTCTTCCTGCAGAAGGACAATGTCGCCGACACTTATCTTCCGATTTCTACTGACGTTCTTAACTTCATGAAAACTCCTGAGTAGCTGTAAGTAGTCTTTCATCCAACGATTCCAAAAGTCTTCTGTTAATTTCTACTGGAGTTTGAATTCTTTTACTAAGTCCGTTGACTTTGCGGGATCGGGACCTCTTGGTACAGAAGAAAGTCTGCCCCCCACCAAGAAGTGTGCTGGAGTGAGCACTTCGTCATCGGCCTGTGAGATAGGTCTATAATTGAGTGCAGCTTCAATACTTATAAGGACAGTGAAGTCTCTCTTCGTCCAGACAGCTTCGCCCGAGTACTTTCCGAAGGCATTGCTTTACAGAACCAATCATCCTTTCCCAAAAACCTCCCCATCAAGCCGCACGTGGAGCGATGAACTTCCAGGTGATATTCATTTGGGCGGTATACTGGTGGGTTTGATTAGACGTGAGGGTTTTCCACAGTTCCGATATTTCTCGGTTAGCTGTATGAAATGTCTTAGCGTTGTCACTATAAAATGTGGAACACCCCGTCTGCTAACAAATCTTTGCATGGCTAATAAGACTTTATCGGCTGTGGTGGCACTAACAAGTTCAAGATGGATGGCTCTAGTTACTGCACAGGTAAACAGAACAATGTAACACTTGGTACTTGTTCTTCCAGTTTTAGCGAGTAAGGGTCCTGCAAAATCAATTCCAGAGACTTCGAAAGGTTTGTGTGGCGTCACTCTATCTGTAGGTAGTGGGGCTTCTATTGCTTGACCTGCAGCGTGATGAGCTATTTTGCATGGTAAACAGTTGTAGAGGACAGTTTTTATGACACGACGGGCATGTACAATCCAAAATAATGATCTAATTTCGAGGTGTACAATCCGAACCCCTAGGTGATGCAATAGAATATGAGTATACATTATCAATAGCTTTGTGAAATGATGATTCCCTTCCAGTATGAATGGATGTTGCTCTTCTTGAGTCAATTCCGAGCACTGTAGACGACCTCCTAGACGCAGTAGTCCTTCATGCAGGTATTGTTTGATGTACTGCAACATCTGCGTGACACAGGCATGTCTCAGCTCGTTGTTTTTTAGTAGACGCCTTTGCAAAGCAGCGAAACGATTTTCAGCATTTCGTAAGATATCAGGAAGAGCTAATGTGGGCTTACGTGGTAGACGAACTGCCCGCCGTCCATCTTGAATAAAGTAAGATGCATGAAACTCTTCCAAAACCGCGGACTCCCTCGCGCTCATTGCAGATTCCGGTTCTGAAGTAATACCTATCGATTCCAAATCCCAGAAACTCCTGATGTTATTGTCTGTTGGTTCTGATAATGTGTGGCTAATGAAGTTGACTGTAGTATAGACTGCTGAAACGCCTGGTCGACTTCCGCTAAGTATCCAGCCAAACTCTGAAGATATTAAGACTAGAGACGGAGATATTCGTATAGGCGACGTGTCGTGAACAATTTGCCAGTATTGGTCGGTTCCTATAAGAAGATCAATAGGAACGTCCGTGTGTTCATGCATGGGATCCGCCAGTGATAGATTACATGCGTGTTGCATAATTGTGGCATCTCGTGGTACAGAAGGATGGCTGACAAAGGAGTGCGAACTCTCAAAGGCGTTGATACTAACGTGCTTGTTATTCCACATACTTCTTAGATTCAGGCGGACGCATCGGTGTGTTTCAGATATGGTAGCTGTGGACTCAAAAGTGTCGACCTTTAAGACACGAGTGTCAACCACTTGTAAATTCAGATTGGCAATCAAGGATCTGTTAACGAAGGTGGATTGACTGCCAGCGTCCAGAATACAACGTATAAGTTTTTCCTCGCCTTTGAGTCCTGTAATATAAACACAAGCTGTCTGTAGGTGCGTGAAACTGGTGCATCCTGTGTTTACATTACCCACTGAACTAGCATTCGTTGGCGCTACACAAGATTTAGATTCTTTGCGCTCAGAAATAGATCTATGATGGTTGCCTTTACGAAAAGAGCAGAGCGCCACTCCTTTCTTCGCGCAATTTTTGACAGTGTGTCCTTGCTTGAGGCAAAGGAAACAGCGGTTACATGTCTTCAGTACCTTTAGGCGCTCCTGTACCTCTAATACGGTTTGGCAGTCCTGAGCTCAATGACCTCGCTGAGCGCAGAACACGCAATACGGCTCTGGCTTCCGCTTATTGTTGCGTTTAGAGCGAGTTTGCTTAGACTGTATGTCAAGAGCCGAAGCTGATGGTAGCACGTTTGAAACTGATTGTACTTCTCCGCGGATCTTCTGAGAAATAAGCGCTCCGTCTATTTCTTCCGATAAAAACTCCATTAACATTAAAACGTCTCCTTCAGAGAAGTTGTGTCTTTTTACGCGTATTATCCAGCGGCGACATATTTCTTCTGGGCAGGCACGCAATATCTTCGGAACTAACACTCTGCCATAGGCATTGACGTCTTCTCCCAATGATTTTAATGCCTGTATTCTTCTGTTACATTCTATGAATGTTAAGTTGAGATTCTCTGTAGAAGCGAACTGGATAGGCTAATCGCATCTAAATAATCTGCGCCTGCACGATTCTGTTACGATGTCCGTACCGTTCCCGTAAAATTCTCTTTGTATCCTCGTAAGTGGAAGCTGTTACGGCGATACCGTCGACGAGCATTTTCGGTTCACCTTCGAGATAGCCTCGCAGGAAGACGTGCTTATTAACAGTGGACAATGAGGGGGAGCTATCCAATGAACTTTCAAATTGTTCCCAAAATCTAGGCCAACTTTCCACGTCTCCTGAGAAGGGCTCTAATTTAATGGACGTTAATTTGACTGTCGTAGTAACTGCATTGTCCGGTAGGGTCGCGCAACTAGCGCTTAAAGTTGTCATTGATTCAGAGAGTTTTCTTTCAATGCCGACGGCCGCGATTAAAATGGCGCGCTTCGCTTTGTCAATACAGTCTTCACATGCAATTACGTCATTATTGTAATCCTCATCTGACAGAAGGTCGTGTATTTCGTCGTCCAACTGCATAACGATTGATAATGTTTCCTCCAGACGAGCCTTATAGTGTTTAAATTCGGAGAGCGGTGTCTCAGCCGAGAATTCTCCGATTGCTGTGACGAATCGAGTAATATTCGATTTCTGATGTGTTCGCTTTCTTTTCAAAATCTGTAACTTCTCTGTCGACATATTAGGAGAACTGTCGTAACTTAATCTTCTGACAAAACACTAGTTGTCGTGCACAAATACATATTATGGCAGCAATGAGTAAACAAAGTGACAAAAGCGGCAAGCAAACAACCAAAGATAATAACAGTTGCGAGCTACTCCCGGTTTTCAATAATTGAAAATCAACAGTCAATACTTCGCAGCAGTGTTATCAGCAGTAATTCAAGAAGCTGCAGTTTTACGTGAAAGGCAGATCAAGGCGAATTATTTAGTAAGCGTGGAAGTCTATTTCCGCGAGCGTGATTGCTGCAGCGTAATGTTGCTTACCATCCCTCAATACAAAAGCTTCGCTGCTCCTCCTTATTAGCAAAGGCGGAAGTGTAGTATGCAGAAATCCTCCCACTTGCGGCTCCGACGTTTTCTTCGCTCCTTTGCCGGGTTTCGGCACCAAAAAAATGTGCGGGAATAGCTCCAAGTAAATAAGTACACGCACTGCTCTTGGTTACACTTCAACAACAACAGTCTTTTATTTTCCACCAAAGAGAAAAAATACAATGAATCATACAAAAATATCATCTAATAATTAATGCGCTGCGACAGAGGGTGTCACGAAATTGTAAGTCATTTCAGCCACGTGTGCGGATACTTTTGATCACATAGTGTATATATCCATATCCATTCCAGCTACAGCCGCATCTGGGTTGCGATTAGTCCTCTGCATCTGTCATTGTCTTCCCACGACTTTTCTTCCTCCGCTTTTTGCTAGCACACACCTCTTCTTTCCACACATGTTCTCATTTCCATTTTCCACAATGTCCTTGGGAGCTATCTAGGTCTTTTTCCATCCATTGTTAGTTCCTCCGTAATTTTGTGTAGTGTCTTCCCACACATCCTCTATGATGCATGTATCATCTTAATCTCT
Source organism: Locusta migratoria (assembly GCA_026315105.1). Lineage (NCBI taxonomy): Eukaryota > Metazoa > Arthropoda > Insecta > Orthoptera > Acrididae > Locusta > Locusta migratoria. Next base: position 280,879,348 of record CM048748.1, on the reverse strand, counting down.
TCTTTTTCGATTTCCTGTTTAAGATCCTTCCTTATATTGACATTCCTTACACTGACCATTCTTGTTTTTCCTTTCACTTCTCTGATAAATTTCATTTCCCCAGATTGTAGTCTGCTCCGATATTTTTCTGTTATTACCTATGTTTCTCCTCCAAATGTGGCTATAGGAAAGGAATATCTCTTTCACATAAGGTGTCTCGCCTATTGTGGAACTTTCTTTTTCCACAACAGATATTTTATTGTTTGAAAAAAATTGCCTCCCTTCTGTAACTTCCTCTCAATTTCATTCTTTATCCTTCCATCGATAGATATTTTACTCTGTAAATAAGTGATACTGTTTATCACTTTGAGGAGTTCACCATTTAGAGTAATATTCCCAATTATCGCTTTGTCTCTACCAGACACCATTACTTCCCCTCTATTTTTATTTTTAATCCATACCTATTCATGATTTCGTGCCATGCATCAAGTTATAACTGCATATCTTCCTCTTTATCACCGAATATTACTACATCACCTGCAGAAATCACCGTTCTGTGTTTTTCTTTTGCGATACCTTTGAATGACATATTAACTTCCTACTTAACAGCACTGAACAGTGAAGGAGATAGAACACTTCCTTGTTTAATATCTTGTGCTGTTTTGAAGTATTCAGAGTTACCCAGTGGTGTCATCTGTAAAGTTTTTTTTTTATTAAATTGTGTCCATCCTGTATACATATTTTCTTCATTTCTTCCCAGAGTCTTACGCTGTTAACTGAGTCATATGTCTATGACAACCATTACCATGGATAGATTATTTGACAGATAAATAGGGTGAATCATGCTTCTTCTTTTCTAAACCCATGCTGTTCCTCTCTCAGCTCCTATTCAGTCTTTTTATTTATTCGATTTATTACAATTCTATCAAAACTCGTGGTTGTATGACTGATAAGTTTTATTCCTCTGTTGATTTTACAATGTATTTTATCTCCTTTTTTGAAGATTGGAAAATGTTTCGTCTTCTCCAACCATCATGTATTTTATTATTCCTCCACACACTCTGTACAACATTCCGTTCCCGATGATTCCGCTGCTCTTATCATGTCTACTCACCAGCTATTTCCACTTCTTCTGATGTAATTTGTCGTAAATCTATTTCCCAACTATTCTCAATTTCTCCATTGTTTGTAATTACCCAACCAACCTATTCATCAGAATTTAACAGCTATCTAAAGTGTTCTTTCAACAGATCTCTTACACTCCCCAGTTCTTCAGTCACAGTACCATCATCTTTTTCCGTTTTTACTGGTATTTCAGAAGCGTTCCTTTTAATCTTCATAATTTTACACATTCATGTTGTTCTTCAAGTCTTCTTCTACTTGTGTGTGTGTGTGTGTGTGTGTGTGTGTGTGTGTGTGTGTGTGTGTGTGTGTGTGTGTGTGTACTCTTCCCATGCCTTTTTCTTTGCTGTTTTGCTCTTTCTTTGCACTTTTCTTTTCCTATTTCGTGATGGGTATCTGGAAGGAAGTATAAGGGGCCTCCGAAGAGCGTCAATCTAAAATCAATATGCCAATGGTGGAAAATGGTGGCAATAAAAATTTACATCTACATACCTGTTCATACAGAAAAGTGTGAAAATTACAGAATTGACTTAATATGTCGTGGTTGCAAAATAGAGCACGAAAACTTGGTAAAATCCGACATTGCGGAAGATTAACTAGGATTTAGGAAATATTTAGGAACAGGTGATGCAGTCTCACATTACGATTTATCTTAGTTTAACGAAAGTCATACCTACGTTATTTGCTCCTGTAGATTTGGAGACAGCTTCTGACTATTCTGAAGGTATCAGGGGTAAAATATTGTGCATGGAACGTAAAATACAAAAAGAGGACAGCAGTCATAAGATTGAACAGTATTAAAGGTACACAGTAGTTTCGAAGGGAGTGATGGTTTTACTATTTCGCTACTATAATTGGATCTGCACATTGAGCAAGCTGTGAAGGAAAGCAAGGACAAATTTGGAGAAGGAATTTCCAACTTTTTGCTAGTGACAGTGTAATTCTCTTAGGGACAGAACTGTAAGAGAACCTGATTTAATGGACAGTGACTTGAAAGAAGCGTATAAGATGAACATTAACAAGGGGAAAACAAGGGTAATGGAACTACGTGTAAGAAAATCAGGTGATACTGATGAATGATATTAGGTTACGAGACACTCAATGTAGTAGAAGAGTTGTATTATTCTCGTAACAAAATAACTTTTGATATCCAAAGTGAATAAGATATAAAATGCACAGTGTGTATGTAAATAAAAGTATTCTTGAAGACGAAACATTAGTTGAAATCAAAATTTACACACCACACACACACACTTGCGTCAAGGAGAACACCATCTTCTGGCATGAACATCCACCCAGTCCTTAACATGATGTCTTAGACCACGTGCGGCTTTCTTCAATTGAAATATTACATCAAATGTTAAGACATTATTTCTAAAATCATTTGTCTGGAGTGTAGCATTGCGTGGGAGTGAAACAACGATAAGAAGATCAGGCAAAAAGGTAGTAGAAGCTTTTGAAATTGTCGCTACAGACGATTGCTGAAGATTAAATGGACTGATTGCGTAAAGAATGAGGAGGTGGGAAATAGTATAAGGAAGAAAATAATTTTATAGTATCTCTTGATTAAAAGAAGGGATAAATTTACTGGTAACGTTCTGAGACAACTAGCAAACGTCAATTTGGAAGGATATGTGTGTGATAAAAGCTGCAGAGGCAGACCGAGAGATGAGTAGAAATTCTAGATTATGTAGGCTACCGTTCTTATTCTGAGGTTAAGAGACTTTCACATGATACGGTAACTTGCATAGTTCATCAAACCAGTCTTTGGACTGAACACCACAACAACAACATCTAAATACTTACTCCACAATGCAAATACCGTTAGTGGCGCAGGATACTTTGAACAACATGATAATGACGTCACTACATGGCATTGACATTTCCAGACTTTGGTTACCTGAAATATGTAATGTACTAACCTCCCCCCCCCCCCCAATCCTCACGCCTCAAGCCCTCCACGAACATGAGGTGTGTATCGGTAATTTCTTCATACTGTCGAATGGAGGTTTCTCTGTCATCCCTTATGAATACGACGAAATTTTATAGAAACTCTAAACGCCCTTTAAACCATACCATGAAGCAACGGCACGTTTCTTTAAAATATGAGGGAAATTGGAGCGAGGGTTTCTGACAGTAATGTCAATTATTTATTTATGCTTAACACGTTCCATGGGCAGTGACTAAGACACTACATGCGTAACAGATAATAGTAGCATAATAGTAATAGATAAGATTATACGTATAGAAATGCACACGACTGTGTAAACCAGAAGTTACTTACTTATTTCACTTTTGCTGTTGTTCCTGCATCAACGTCATTAGTAAAAGCGGAAGTATGTTACTTAGCCCCGGGCTGTTTAGACCTTTTCGTAAAATAGCAGCACAAAACACGGCCAAAACTGGGACTTAAATTTGTTCACATACGACTTTTCCTGTTTTATCAGATTTATTCCAGTTTGCGAATTTACTGCACCCAAGGATTACGCCCTAAAAGTCTGTAGATAAATTTTACGCGGTAGTTCAGTCAAAAGATGGTCCAGATTCCGCTGCCACAAATCAGAAGGCGACACGGTGGGCAGCTACGCCGTAAGTGTCGGCACACTCTAGGACTCGGCGGTGTACCGCCAAGTACTGTGCAGCCGTAGTGTGCAGTGCTACAGGGCTCACGGGAGTGTTGTGCGGCAAGAGGGCGGAAGTTTTTAACGGCTCGGCGATTCGTCGACTTTACTGGCGACCCACTTGGAAGACTGCCCGCAGGAGATGGAATCTGCGCAGATGAATTCTTGGGAGAAAGAGAGAGGGGGCAGGCGTGGCTTACACGTGTAATGCGGCTCCCACGTCTACTGTTAACTCACGTAAACAGTCCTGCGTATTTTCTGCGAATTCGTTTGCACAAACAGGTAACCAAATGGACCAGTAACCGGAGTGCTGCTCAGCTTTAGGTTTTTCAATCTACATCTAAATCTAAAGAGATACTCTCCAAAATCACATTTAAGTGCTTGGAAGAGGGTTCATTAACCACAAGTAAAAGTCGCCGATTGGAATTTCTCAAATAGATCTAACCGCAACGAATAACGTCGTTCTTTTAGTGATTCCCACCTCAAATCGTGCAACATTTTCGTGACGCTTTTCCCCCTGCATCGTGATGAAACAAAACGAGCTGCCCTTCTCTGAATCTTCTCCTTGTCTTCCGTCTGTCCCACCTGGTGAGGGTCCCACACCGAGCAACAGTGCTCCAGCAGAGGACGCACAAGTGTCATGTAGGCAGTCTCTTTGGTGGAGCTAGTGCACCTTCGAAGCGTTCTGCCAATGAAACGTAACCTTTGGTTCGCCTTCCCCACAATATTTTCTATGTGATATTTCCAGTCTAAGTTGTTCGTAATTGTAACTCCTAGGTAGTTTGTAGAATTTACGACCTTAAGGTTTGATTGATCTATCGTGTAATTGAAGTTCAGAGGATTTCTTTTAGTGGTCATGTGCATTACTTCACACTTTTCTTTATTTTGTGTTAATTGCCATTTTTCGCACCATGTAGAAATTTTTTCTAAATCGCTTTGAAGTTGCTTTTGATCCTCTGTTGACTTCACTAAGCGATAAACGACAGCATCATCCGCAAACAGTCGAAGGGAACTATTCAGATTGACTCCTAAATCGTTTGTAAACACAAGGAAGAGTAGGGGACCTATAACGCTTCCCTGGGGAACGCCAGATATCACTTCTGTTTTTCTCGATGACTTACTGTCAGTTACTACCAACAGTGTCCTTTCTGATAGCAAATCGTGAATCCGATCGCACAATTGGGGCGATATTCCATAAGCACGCAATTTCATTAGGAGCCGCTTGTGAGGTACAGTGTCAAAAGCCTTCCGGAAATCCAGAAATATGGAAACGATTTGAGATCCTTTGTCGATGGCGCTTATCACTTCATCAGGGCAAGCTGTGTTTCGCAAGAAAGATACTTTCTGAATCCGTGTTGACTATTGGTTAATAGGTCATCCTCTTCGAGATAGTTCGTAATATTCGAACAAAGTATATGTCCCAAAATCTTACTGCAAATCGACGTCAATCAGATTGGCCTGTAATTTTCGGGATCACTCCTATTGCCTTTCTTGAATATTGGAGTGGCTTGGCCGACTTTTCCATCTTTCGAGATGGTTCTTTCGCTGATTGATCGGTTGTATATGATAACTAAGTATGGGGCTATTGCATCAGCATACTCCGAGAAGAATCTGGACCGGAAGATTTGTTTTTGTTTAGTGGCTTATGTTGTTTACTACTCCAGGAACATCTACTTCTAAATTTCGCGTGCTGGCAGTTGTTCTTGGTTTGAATTCGGGAGTGTTCACTACGTCTTCTTTGCTGGCTGAATTTCGGAAAGCTGTGTTTAGCAATTCTGCTTTACCGGTACTGTTATCGGTAGTATTATCATTGCTATCCCGTAATGAAGGTATTGATTGTGTTTTGCCGCTAGGGTACTTCACATATGACCTGAATTTCTTTGGACTTCTGCAAGATTACGAAACAGGATTTCGTTGTGGAAACTACTGTAAGCTCCTCGCATTGAAGTCCGCGATAGGTTGCGAGTTTCTGTAAAAGATTACTAATCCTGGGAATTTTGTTTTAAATTTTGAATGCGTTTTACTTTGTTTTTGCAACAGTGATATGACCAGTTTGTGTACCACGGAGGATCAGCCCCTCTTTCATTAATTTATTTGGTATAAATCTCTCGATTGCTACTGATATTATGTTTCTGTAAGTAAGCCACAGCTGATCTACATTCGCTTTTTTAGTTTTGAAAGACTGGAGACAATCACTCAGGAATGCGTGAAGCGAATTTTTATCTCCTCTTACGAATAGATATGTTGTTCGTTGATTATTGGGGTATTTTAGAATTTCGATATTCATTCTCGCTACTATAACTCTATGTTTGCTAATTCCGGTATCTGTTTTGATATATATTTAAGGCTCTTGTCAGAACATGTAACCACAATCGAGAAATTCAAAATGAAGAAACTGAATTTGGTAATATTGTGTAAGTTACTCCCGTATAAAAGAAATGATTCTTTTCGGCTCTTTTATAAAAGTAGGTAACCTGATCAACATGAAAATTCCATTGTGTAAATACAGGATATAAATTCTAATGAAATAGTTTTTTAAATTATTAATTGATTTTAAGAAGTATTTAGTACAGTATGTACCTACCACGTGCAGTCCGAGCCGGACGCACTGTTCGAGGAACAAACTACTGTAATTGTGAACACAAAACGAATTTAAATACAGCAAGGGCGTCACTAGTCTAATGAGCGTTTAGTGGAAAGTGAGGGGGATAGGAGCGACCTGTGAGTCGTGAGTAGTAATCGTTAAATTGTTTTCATATATATTGTCTTTCATAACGCCCTCACTGTGCAGTAATGTGTTACGAAAATTAATTAACTTCATTTTTCTGTGACTGCAAAATTCTTAAATAGATAAGGCGAATGTAACTCGTTACATTTTTCTGTCTAAGACCCAGTAAATGTGATATGTCACCGAAGAATGATTTTTGTACTGCAGACGAGGAAACTTCATCTCACGGAAGTAAAATAAATGCACAGCTGTAGATATCTGGTATCCATGCATCGTCAGCTAAACTCTGGCTTAGTAGAAAGACTCGAGTACCGGCCAACTCCTTTTACCCCACGCCCAATCAAGCAAAAGTTTCATGTTTCTGAAGTCTCATTTTTCAATTATAACCGAGCGGGGCTAGCTTAGAAGTATCACGCTGGCTAGCTTCGCATTCTGGGGATCCGAAGTTCGGTTTGTCGACCATCAGGATATGGGTTTGCTGTGGTTGATATAAACAAAGAGGCACATAAAAAAATATAAAAAAAGTGCTGAGAGGGGGGCGGGGGCGCGAACGACCATTCGCTTTCTCTCCCTAAGATCCGCCCATGAAAGACGGTGATATAATTCATTTTACTAGGATGCTGTCGCAGGATATGGTCTCTCTATCTATTACACACTACCTTTCTAACTGCTTGCATATTGAAAAATTGAGTGTTTTAATTACTGACCAAATGTAAAAATTTAATTTTTCTTCCTGTTGGGAATCGTAAACTTGCGTAAAGGTTTTACGGTGAGGCAAGTTTTGTGATGAGAAACTATGTGTTTGAAGCATGCAAATATGCCAGTTTTCCTGATACATTTCTCGAAATTATAGTCAACGTCATGTACGAAGGCGGTTCAGTTTTCAACCGTTCTGCGTAGCCACCTCCATTACCGCACCGGCAGCTAATAATAATTCTCTAGGTGTGTGGCTGGTCCCGAGTTACGCAAGGCTCAACCGTCGGAGCTCGACCGTAGCTCCTCCCTTCCATGCTTCCCCTAGCGCGGAAGCTCCTTCTTACATGACGCCGACTATAAAAACACTCAAGTACTTTTGCAATTCAATAAGATTTTCTGCTGTGTAAATCTCGTTCGATTTCTTTGCGTAAAGCGATATACAGGGTGTCCAGAAAAGGGCTCCCTGATTTTAAAATTAAATATCTCGAAAACAAAGATCGATATAGGAATGTAGTAAACGGTACGTTTATTGTAAAAAGCTGTAAGAAGTTTATACAGCAGTTTGAAATAATAGTTACAAAAGCTGCTAACAGATGACGCTGTACGCTATACAGCTCCTATAAGCATACATAAGTGAAATAATCGTATGAAAACACTCTTTTCAAACAATCACATCACAGTGTTTTCAAAATGTTCACCATTGGCACTACAGAGGTGGCGCAAACGAAGAATGAAATTCGTCACCACGTGTCTCAACCGAAATGGATTCACATGCCACAGAGATCGCCGATTCAAGCTCGTCCAGCTTGGTGGGATGCTTCGGGTAAACCATGTCTTTCACTGTGCCCCACAAAAAAAGTCACAGGGAGTCAAATCCGGCGAATATTTAGGCCAAACCATGCCTGCACCAGTAAATTTGGGATATTCCAAAGCAATGACTCGATTCCCGAAGTATTCCTCAAGAAAGCGAAACACTTGTTCGGTCCGATGTGGTTGGGCTCCATCTTGCATAAACCATTCAGTACCTGCTCGAGCCTCTAACGCTCACTGTGTGGCTACAAATTGTTCCAAAATTGCAAGGTAACGTGCACCAGTTACCGTTTCTCGAATGAAAAAAGGGCCAATAATACCTCTGCTGCATACTGCAGCCCACACAGTAACTTTAGGAGAATAAAGGGGTTTCGCATCACACCAATGTGGCTTTTCGGAACCCAAAAACTGCCAGTTCTGCTTATTCACGTATGAATTCTGGTGGAAGTGTGTTTCGTCTGTAAACCAGATGCAGCCAACATCAATTCCTTCACTATCAATCATTGTGAGCATCTGATTAGCAAAGGCAACCCTCTGTTGCACAGCTCTTACGGGTATGCCATGGAGCGTTTGAATTTTGAATGGAAACATGTGTAGGCTCTTTCTCAGTATTTTCCTCGTGCTGGAAAGCTTCAAACCAGTCTCAGATGCAATTCTACGGACGGATGACATTATATTTCGCTGAATAATTCCAGAAACTGTGGAGATATTTTCAGGTGTAACTGCGGTTTGCTTGCGACCAACATGCCCCACTAGATCATCAGTTACGCTGCCTCTTCGTTGAAATTTTGTGAAGAGCGTACGAATGGCTTTCGCATCGGGTCCTTTTAGAACATTAAATCGTGCTTGAAAACTTCGCCTTGTTGCCGTAGGGCTCGCTTCTAACCTGTGGTACTGTGGCATCAGAAAAACGCGTTGTTCAATGGAGTACATGGTTTTAATCTCTTCCTTCGGTACGCTAACCTCCTTTCACGTTTCAATAGTGGAACTGATAGCTCTGGGCTTCGGATCACTATTTATTCTAGGCATTACGTATGGCGATTACAGCGCCATCTGTTAGCAGCTTTTGCAACTATTATTTCAAACTGCTAACTTACAAACTACTTATGAACTACTTACGAACTAGGATGGCGCAAATATCCATGCCCGAGGGGGGATTCGAACCCCGACCGTAGTGGCCGTGCAGACCGTGACTGAAGCGCCTCAGTCCCCTCGGCCACCGCGACCGGCAAAAACTGCTGTATAAACGTCTTACAGCTTTCACAATAAACATACCGTTCACTGCATTCCTAAAATGTTCAAATGTTTGTTAAGCTTATGGGACTTAACTACGGGGTCATCAGTTCCTGAACTTACAAACTACTTACGAACTACCTTATACTAAGGACGGCACAAATATCCGTGCCCGAGGGGGGATCCGAACCCCCGACCGTAGTGGCCGTGCAGACCGTGACTGGAGCGCCTCAGTCCCCGCGGCCACCGCGGCCGGCTGCATTCCTCTATCTATCTTTGTTTTCGAGTCATTTAATTTTGAAATCAGGGAGTCCCTTTTTGGACACCCTGTATCTTATATTGCCAAAAGTCTTCTTTTCTATATCCTTTAATGTTACCTATTGAGTTTGTATTGCAAAAGTACCTGATGTAACCGCCTGAATTTAAGCTTGAAACATGTAAAAAAATAAAAAAAATAATAATGAAATCTTGAGAAAAATTTAATTACAATTACAAACGTTTACGGACTTCTATCTAAAAAAGTAATGAAAGGAAAATACTTTTCACTTACTGAATTTTATCTGTTCATACGGTCGTATTTCAGCATCTGCCAAGGCATATTTAATTAATTATTTCTTCGTTACCAAGTGCATTCTCAGCACTCTGTGCACTCAACATTTAAATATCACCTGCAAAAATTATTTCATTTTACAGAGCATAAGTACATATGATAAGGAAACAACTTGAAAGCGTCAAAAACTTTTTTCTGTATACGTTGCCGTGCAGTGATATTTCAGCATCTGTACTCCTCCTTTACATATTTTCGATTTTACCTACATACATATACCAACAAAATTGTATCATGGTGCAGCTAATAGTTTAGAAGAAACTATGCCAAGGACGATGAAACGCGTGAAAGTCCAGCTTTTTCTTACAATTCAGTGGATATTAATCTACACTCATCCAGTTTTTGATAATGAGATCAATTAGTGACTTCGAACAAGGTTCAAAAACAATTGGGAATGGCTACGGGTCGTATCATGTTACTCATGCAGATAAAACTAGGCACAGTGACCTGGAGGAACAGCAACCGTCATTTGTGGTTGGGGCACCCCTGACCAAAGGGACCTCTAATGATGAGCCCTTGAAATGGCGCTGTACGTTTTTCATTTCGCAAATAAATGTGTTTTTGCGTTATGTCACTACTATATCGCCTAGGCGACATGTTTTGTCCATTACATTCCAAACCTGCTTGTCAGAAACAACTGAGACACGGTGTGGTCGCTAGAGGAACGGGCCGGGGCACGGACGTCACCCGTCCGACATTCCGTAAGGACACGTCCCGAATATGTGAGTCCCGGTGAGAGGTGTGGTGGACGACGAGCACGTAAGCGATGCTGCAGTAAATGGACTGTGACCCCTGATTGTTTAATATGTGTTCCAATGTTGCCCTAGACCCTTCTGTTAATTTTCCCAGTGGGAAGGTGGGCTGGGGAGGATGAGAATGGTGCGACCCATCTCTCCGTGTTCTACGGTCTTCCGTAATTCAATCTCCATGACATGATGCGCGGACGAAACAGTTTGTCATGAAGAAATAGCAATCTTCCGGATGGATTCATCAGAACCACTGCCCGCCCTCTTTCAACCTTCGTGATTTGGCGATACTATTCGCGCATACTTCTGCAGATGCATTTTGCACATCAACTAAAGTCGCAACAGTCCATCAGTTTAGAGTGACAACGAGAGTGACAGGTTCGTTTTACCGGTAGGCCGTGTTGTGCCGCGATATCCAAGTTCATCTTGATCCCCTTAGGTCGAAAACACTAAAACTGTCTTTTCAAAAAATATTCAAATGTCTGTAAATATATGGGACTTAACTACGCTGGTCATCAGTCCCTAGGCTTACAAACTACTTTAACTTAAGCAAAGGACAATAAATGAACCCATGCCCGAGGGAGGACTCGAACCACCAACGGCTAGCAGCGTAGTGATCCGCAACTAGGAGCCCTGGAACGCTCGGCCACTCCACCGCAGCAACTCATATTTCCTTCACGTTTTTTCCTCCCGAAATATGTGTATATACGATGGAACGTACGAGGCGCGTCCAGAAAGTAAGTTCCGTTTGGTAATAAAATGAAATTTTACACAGATACAGATGAAATTTTTATTGAAAAATATTCTACAACTCTTAAACTACTTTTCCACATAACTGCCGAAATTTTGCAGGCATTTGTCGTAGCGTGGCACCAGGTTTTGTATACCTTCTTCATAGAAATCTGCTGCCTGTGTCTTCAACCAGTTGGAAACAGTGAAATTTGGGGGAACTCCATAGCGAGAGCACTAATTGTAAACCTACGGTTTTCCTGGATCCTGTCATCAATCGCGTGAACCAATTCTTCTGTAACCAAAGGTGGACGCCCACTTCGTTCTTCATCGTGCACATCACTACGCCAGCCATTGAAATGTCGCAGCCATCTTCTCACCATCGAATCACTCATCGCATTTGATCCGTAAACATCGCAAATTTGCCGATAATTTTAACTTGGTTTTACTTTCCTCGCATTCAGAAACCAAATCACCGACCTGATTTCACAGGCGGCGGGATTTTCAATCAACGCCGACATTTCAAACAAGCACAACAAAGCGTACGTAACTGACAGCGATCTCCCAATGGCGCACATTCTTCTCCTTGATACACATCGTCTACAGCGCATTTGCGGAACTGCAATCGCAGCGCAGCAGCGGAGATAAATTGAAACGGAACTTACTTTCTGGACGCGCCTCGTTTGTGGACGTTTAGATATCCTATCAATTTCCCTGCTGATGAAATTAAGCACAGTAGTTGTAAATTTGGCACACAACACGTACAGGATGCTGACCGGTAGATTTAGGAACGTTCCGCCATCAGGATTTAATGTTACGTTTGCTGCAGCCAGGATGGTCTAGCGGCAGCACCTGGCGCCTGTAACTTCGACGCTATATATCCTCGTTGTAGTTGCCACCCTCAATGTGTTCAACGAAGCATGCTTCACATCAAGTCTAAGTTTGTCGTAACATTTATGGTATACTCTATACCAGAGTCTCTGAAACTGTGCTCCGCGGAGCACTTGGTGCTCCGCGAAAGAACTCCAGGTGCTCCACAAAAAGGTAAGGATTTTTAATTTTTTTAATAAATAAATGGGACACAAATTTCGATCTAGATTTTTTTCATTTTTTACATATTTTTGCTCCCTTCAGCAGCTTGCGACTTACCGCCTGTTGTGATGTACATGGGTGGTCTGTTACGTCTTTACTTCTACATACAGAAGTAAGGTGACTCTCCCGTGGTAAAAGTTTAATGCGCCTCTTTGAACTGAGAAATAAAGTGAGAGTCTTCTTGACTGAAAATGACTCTGCTTTGGGGAGAAGTTGTGTGACAATCGTTGGCTAATGAAGTCGACGTATTTAGCCGATATTTTTACAAAACTTAGTAATTTATGTGTGTCCATCCATGAAAAAAAAGTGACTATGTTTGATGCTAATCTTAATTTAAAAAGAAGCTATAGTTTTGGGCAAAAATCTCTCAAAACTGGAAGCCTGGATAGTTTTACAATGACAAAAGTTTTCAGAGATGAACTCGAATCAGACACTCCTGAGGATATCGTGAGTTCGAAGTTCACCTGTTATATCTGCTTGATTCCTTGAACTCAAATTTTCCAGACAGGTTGCAAGAAAATATGAAAGAAAATGTTTGGGCTGTGAATCTAAATTCTTTGTCAAAAAAGCCAGCCTCTTTGTCGTCGCAGCAGTATGAATGCTTGCTTTACATCATATTCCGAGATAACCCCAAAGTTTCAAACCAAGCAATCAGCCCCGGAATTTTGGTGTGCGCTAAAGTACGAGTTAAAATCATATCAGTTAAAACTGAAGTTATTCTTCTGCCTTTCTCAACCACATATTTATGCGAATCGGTGTTTTCTGCATACGTTTCAATGTAGAGAAAGATGTTGTTGTTGTTATGGTCTTCAGTCCGGAGACTGGTTTGATGCAGCTCTCCACCCTACTCTATCCTGAGCAAGCCTTTTCATCTCCTCATAAGAACGGCAACCTATATCCACTTGAATCTGCTTACTATACGCGTCTCTTGGCCTCCCTCTGCGATTTTTACCCCACACACTTCCCTCCAATGCTAAATTTATGATTCCTCGATGTCTAAGAATGTGTCCTACCAAGCGATCCCTTCTTTTAGTTAGGGTATGCCAAAAATTCCTTTTCTCACTAATTCTGTTCAGTACCTCTTCATTAGTTATGCGATCTACCCACCTAATCTTCAGCAGTCTTCTGTAGCACCACATTTCAAAAGCCTCTATTCTCTTCCTGTCCGCACTGTTTATCGTCCATGTCTCACTCCCATACAAGGCAACACTCCACACAAATGCCTTCAGAAAAGACTTCCTTACACTTAAATTAATATTCGATGTTAGCAAATTTCTCTTTTTCAAAAATGCTTTTCTTCCCATTGCCATTCTGCATTTTATATCCTCTGTACTGCGACCATCGCATGTTATTTTACTACCTAAGTAACAAAACTCATCTACCACCTTCATTGTTTCGTTACCTAATCTAATTCCTTCAGCATCGCCTGATTTTCTAAGACCGCATTCCATTATTTTTGTTTTGCTCTTGTTAATGTTCATTTTGTACGCTCTCTTCAACACACTGTCCATTCCATTCAACTGCTCTTCCAGGTCGTTCGCTGTCTCTGACAGAATTACAATGTCATCAGCAAAACGCAATGTTTTTATTTCTTCCCCCTGAACTTTAATCCCTATTCCAAAATTTTCCTTGCTTTCCTTCATCGCCTGCTCAATGTACAAATTGAATAATATCGGAGAAAGGCTACAACCCTGTCTTACTCCCTTCCCAACTGATGCTTCCCTTTCATGCCCTTCGAGTCTAATAACTGCGGTCTGGCTTTTGTACAAGTTGTAGATAACTCTCCTTTCCCTGTATTGTACCCCTCCTGACTTCAGAATTTGAAAGAGTGTAGTCCAGTCAACATTGTCAAACGCTTTCTCCAAATCTACAAAGGCTAAAAATGTAGATTTGCCTTTCCTTAATCTATCTTCTAAGATAAGACGTAAAGTGAGTATTGCCTCCCGGGTTCCTACGTTCCTCCTGAATCCAAACTGATCTTCCCCTAGGTCAGCTTCTACCAGCTTTTCCATTCTCCTGTAGATAATTCGTGTTAAAATTTTGCAACCATGACTTATCAAACTGATGGTTCTGTAATTTTCACACCTGTCTGCACCTGATTTCTTTGGAATGGGGATTATTACATTTTTCTTAAAGTCTGAGGGCATTTCACCGGTCTCATACATCCTACACACCAGTTCAAATAGTCTTGTCATGACTGGCTCTCCCAGAGACTTTAGTAGCTCTGAGGGTATATCATCTACTCCTGGGGCCTTGTTCCGGCCTAGGTCTTTCAAGGCTCTGTCAAATTCATCTCTGAGTATAGTATCTCCTATTTCATCTTGATCTACTTCCTCTTCCCTTCCTACAACATCGTCTCTAAGTTCATTTCCTTTGTAGAGCTGCTCTATGTACTCTTTCCACCTTTCAGCTTTCCCTTCTTTGCTGAGAACTGGTTTCCCATCTGAGTCCTTGATATTCGTAGAATTGCTTTTCTTGTCCCCAAATGTCTCTTTGATTTTCCTGTAGGCGGTATCTACTTTTCCCCTTCTTATACATTCTTCTACAGATTTGCATTTGGCTTCTAGCCACTTCTGCTTAGCCATTTTGCACTTCCTATCAATCTCATTTCTTAGTCGTCTGTACTCCATTTTGCCTGTTTCATTTACTGCATTTTTATATTTTCTCCTTTCATCAATTAAATTTAGTATCTCCTGTGTTATCCAAGGATTTTTGGCAGGTCTTGCCTTTCTACCTATTTTGTCCTCTGCTGCCTTCACTATTTCATCTCTCAATGCTACCCATTCCTCTTCTACTGCTTTATTTCCCCCTGTTTCTGTCAATTGTTGCCTAAATCTCCCTCTGAAATTCACCAGAACTTCACGTTCCTTCAATTTATCCAGGTCCCATCTCCTTATTTTCCTACTTTTCTGCAGTTTTTTCAGTTTCAGCCTACAGTTCATGACTAACAAGTTATGGTCAGAGTCTATATCTGCCCCTGGGTATGTCTTGCAGTTTATAACCTGATTCCGGAATCTATATTTTACCATTATAAAATATATCTGATACCTTCCAGTGTCTCCTGGTCTCTTCCAAGTATACAACCTTCTTTTGTGATTCTTAAACCACGTGTTTGTTATGATTAAATTATGTTCCGTGCAAAATTCTACCAGGCGACTTCCTCTTTCATTCCTTCTGCCCAGTCCATATTCACCTACTATTTTTCCTTCTCTTCCCTTTCCTACTACCGAATTCCAGTCTCCCATCACAATTAAGTTTTCCTCTCCCTTAACGGTCTGAATAATTTCCTTTAGCTCCTCATATATTTCTTCTATATCCTCATCATCGGCAGAGCTAGTTGGCATATAAACCTGTACTACTGTTGTCGGTGTTGGCTTCGTATCTATCTTGACAATGATAATGCGATCACTGTGCTGCTCATAGTAGTTTACCCGCATTCCTATTCTCTTATTCATTATCAGTCCTACTCCTGTGATACCCCCAACTGATTTTGTATTTATAATCCTATACTCACCTGACCAGAAATCCTGTTCATCCTGCCACCGAACTTCACTAATCCCCACTATATCCAACTTCAACCTATCCATTTCCCTTTTTAAATTTTCTATTTTTCCTACTCGATTAAGGGATCTAACATTCCACGCTCCGACCCGTAGAATGCCAGTATTGTCTTTCCTGATGATCACATCCTCCTGAGTAGTCCCCGCCCGGAGATCCGAATGGGGGACTATTTTACCTCCGGAATATTTTACCCGAGAGGATGCCATCATCATATTTTCATACAGTAGAGCTGCATGTCCTCGGGAAAAGTAACGGCTGTAGTTTCCCCTTGCTTTCAGCCGTTCGCAGTAACCGTGAGGCAAAGCCACATTAGCTGATGTTACAAGGCCAGCTCAGTCAATCATCCAGACTGTTGCCCCTGTAACTACTGAAAAGGCTGCTGCCCCTCTTCAGGAACCACACGTTTGTCTGGCCTCTCCACAGATACCCCTCCGTTGTGGTTGCACCTACGGTACGGCTATCTGCATCGTTGAGGCACGCAAGCCACCCCACCTCGGCAATGTCTGTGGTTCATGGGGGTGGAGAGAAAGATATTCGGTTGCAACTGTCCAATATTCGACCTGATATAGTCTCATTGTGCACATTAAAACAGTCTCATCCTTCCCATCCACATCATCGGTTTTTTCCGCTAAACCAAGGAGAGCTTGTAATTATGTCTTTAATACCTATTTATTTATGAGTGTAAAATTGTGGATCTTCAATACTTCTTCTGTTGAATTTATTCTCAAATAATTCTTTACTGTTTTGTATGTGCGTAAAGTTCTATGTTATGTGAAATTGCGTATAAAATGAACATTTACAGCAATTAATCTGAATGTCTTGTGTGCTTCAATTGTGAAATCACCTTGATTTCACAGAATTTACCAAATGCAAAATATATCTGCACGGTAAAATTTAATGCTCTGCCTTTACGTCAACTTCTTAAAGGTGTTCCGCGACTCAAAAAGTTTGCGAACCCCTGCTCTATACGTTGTTAAGCCAAAACCCAGTAAATAATTTGCAGTACATTACATGGGTATTTTATCTCTTTCCTACTGCACTTACTCAAAACGTCTTTGGGAACACACTTACAGAAATATTCACTCATTAGCATTATCACATAATCGTATACAAAGAGTGCCTCATTATTTAGGGGAACAATAGGCTGGAGCGTGCCTGCACTGCCCCTCGCCCCCAACATACACACATATACAGACGCACATAGATAAAAATATATGAACAAACTTTTTGGCACATACTGGCAACAAGATGTTTAAGAAGAACCTAATTGAGAAGATACAGAATATTTCGACAGATGTATCGACGCTTTGGGTTCACCTCATGAGATCACTGCTAATATATCGGCACGAATGCGTCGTTACGAAAGGTCTGAGAGCGAATGCCCACCTGACATTTAACGAGACGCAGTGCACTTTACACTTATTGTATTGACGTAGCACCTGGCTCAGGATATTCCGCCATTTCCTGGTGACACGAAGGATCAACCCTTAGGTTTCTTTGAGCAAGCCTCCCACACAGAGACAAAAGCATTCTGTGCTGCACCCGTGGTGCAAGACTTTCAGCAAACATGAAATATTACCTAAAGGCACCCAGTGGGGGCAGCGAGAAATCGGCATTACGGTTCTAGGCGAAATGCCAGGGACTGCGCTGTCCCTTGTGTCGTAGGTTCGAGTCCTCCATCGGGAATGGGTGTGTGTTTTTCTTACATTACTTTTAGTTAGTTTAGGTAGTATGAAAGCCTACATTAGTTTGGTACATTTACAAATATTTGAAAATCTTAATATGAGCATTCACTGGCGAACTTTTATTGTCCTAAGATTCTCTTAGCAACTTTCATGAAGGTTTGTAAGAATAACCAGGGTTGGCTATTTTAGATCCAAAATTCAGACAAAAAAGGAAGAGAAAAAACGTATTGAAATAAAGTATAAAGGGGATAAACAGGGTTTGTTTGCTCAACTGATCGAGGATTTCTCTTTCCTTAGTCCAGTTTACTGAATTACAAACAAGTACATCAAATCATGACGCATCCAAAGAAGGTTAAATCGGGGTCTTATGTTTCAAGACAATAAGCGTCCGTACACTTTTAAAGCACGTAAGTTTCTTTCAAGATATAGACTGTATTTTTAGATGCTAAGAATTCTGCCGACATCCATAGAAATCATTGAGCAAACCTTGTATTCACTCAGAATGTTAGCTCTACAGATGTGACGACTTCCTCAACGTCCTGATTCTTATTAAGAGTAGACTCAGTTTGTCTTTGGCAAAGCCATCCATCTGCACCTATCGCAAGTAAAAATTTCCCATTGTTTTTCCTTTTCCAGCTGCAGCCGCGGACTTTTAACTATGGATACAATGTAGTTCTCTCCGCAAATTGTGTATTTTCTCTGGTAGCAGAAGTTGCTGTGTATAGAAAACTACACCGGCCTCTGCTAGATCCAAATAAAGCACAAACGCTCAAATTTTGTTAGTTCTCTCAAAAAATAGCAACTGAACCCAAGATACCCAACGAGTAATGTAGTGACAGAGAAATTTGGAATGACCAGTGGCCAGTGGTTTACCTGCAATTTCAAGCACAGCAACTTTTATTACTAGTGAAAAATATAATTTTCAGAAACAACTCAGTCTACTTCTTCATGTCAGAGATGAATAATCCCTGTTGTTCGCCATACTGTATCTTTATTTTCAGCTTTAAAAACAATTTCACAATGTCATCTACATTTCGTACGCAGTGATAACCTAAAGTCAACCAAACGTAAAGTAGCCAGCGACTATATTTATCACTTCCAATGCTTCAAATGTTATCCGATAGGTTGAGAATTTTTAAGCAGTAAAATTTGTTTAACCAACTGTTGATTACAACCACATAGACGTTTAATTAATGGTGTCCCATATAAACCTAACATTTCAGGAAATCCCCCATAAAAACCGGTACCCAACATGAATATTGTCGCAATAAGCCATTCCACCTCATGTAAATTACGATACCTGAAGATGCACCTTTAACCTCTTCGGTCCCCACGTCCAGCAGACTGGACGCTACTTCTCTATTTTTGTTTTAAAAAAATTTCAGTTTTTTCTCTACTGTAACCACATGTCCAGTATGCTGGGCAGTTTAGCTGCCTCCAGAATTTCTTTTGTTGGTGATATTTAGTTTCTGCTGTTGGCTACACTGAGAGGTTCTGCTCATTGCGTCATGGCCGCCGCTTCTGGCAATACCTCTGCGATGTCTTCCAGAAGGAAACGTAAGTAGAATTTCATACTCAGTTTTCTGTTATTATTTATCATTGTTGTTGTAAATATATCAGAAAATTATATTACAATCTGTTTAGTAACCTAAAACCGTTAGTTCTTGTTATTTCAAAGAGTAATGAAGTCGAGCCGGATGGACAGAAGGTTGCAGCTTTGCTATTACTGTAGTTGATCACTGACTAGTATGTCTGATGCCTGTGCTTGTCATTACTTAGTGATGTGTGTGAAATGAACTGCGTATTGGAAACTGCAGTAATTCTTTCCTAATTATTGTTTTGTAAGTAAATTTAAAGGTTCCCACCTATTTCAGGCGTGAATGAACGACTGACAGATGCTGAAATCGAAAGAGAACTGCTAAAAGTAATAGAAGAGGGCAGTGATTTGAGTGACATAGGGGATTTTTCAGATGAGGAAGACCTTGATACTACAACAAATCCGTATTTGTATGTTCCTGAAGCCGAAAATGACAGTTCATCAGGCATGGTAAACCTTCCATTGTTAATATCACTTACAACAATAGTTTCCTTTTGAGATACCTACTCGGAAAATACTGAAGATTAGAAAACTTAAAAAACTTCAATTATTTGTCTGAAAACCGTTTTATACGTACTATTTCTTCTTTCAGTACTTCAACAATGCGAAAAGGGGCTGCTGGTAAATCAAAAGTAGAACCTAGACAAATGATTTGAAAAACAGGACCTATTATCGATCACAGAGTCAATATTACCGAGAAGGAGTGGTCAGTGGATGACAGGGAACTATGGACACCGCTAAGATATTTTGTAAACCGGTTGTAACCTAATAAATGCATACAAGACAGCTAAGGCGTATTACGATAATTCATGGAAAGCAATCCTGGCTTATTGGTCTGTATTAGTTTCTAGAATTGCTTAACAGAGTGTATTAGTTAATGCTTGTGAGCGCATTTTTGAGTGGCAACGCGGTGGGTTGGGGTCAGCGGCTGCAGAACCGGCAGTGGCTGTGAACCGCGTGCCGGCCACGAGCTCACCAAGTTCCGCGTACGCGTGCGAACCACGTGGTGGGCTGCGAGTGGCACTCTCGCGCTTCCACCATGCGGATGCAGGGCTCTAGTCGTTGGTTCACCTTCCCTACAATTTTTATGTGTGTTGTTTCGAATTTAAGTGGTTCGTAATCGTTACTCCTAGACTTTTAGTAGAATTGATAGCCTGTAGGTCTGACTGATTCATGATAAGAAGAACTTCAATTGGTTGCTAGTCAGTGGCAGACTAAGGCTGTTGGAATCCCGGGGAGGTGGCGAAATGAAATGAGCCCCCCCCCCCCCTCATCACCCCGTCCACTTGGAAATACATGTATTACTACAAAAAAGAATTGTGAGAGAGATACAGTAGATGAGCTTGTATCCCGTGGGAAAGCTCCGCCCCTATTGCAAGTTGAGATCTGATTGGCTCCCGCCTATACTAGTTGTCCGCCAAAAATTTAAGCTTCTTTTATTAATATTTAACTTTCCTATGTCAATTAAAAATTATTTGTATACTTTCTGTAATGCTTTTGTGCTAAGCTATATTTCGGTTAAAAATGTTCAAATGTTTGTTAAGCTTATGGGACTTAACTACGGGGTCATCAGTCCCTAAACTTACAAACTACTTATGCACTACTTACGAACTAGGACGGCACAAATATCCATGCCCGAGGGGGGATTCGAACCCCCGACCGTAGCGGCCGTGCAGACCGTGACTGAAGCGTCTCAGTCCCCGCGGCCACCGCAGCCGGCTATTTCGGTTAATTCAAAGATTTAATTATTTGTATATTTTGTGATAAGTTGAACAATGTTAGTCTAGAAGTTTCACTTGGCGCCAAAACGGTGGCTTGTGGCGCGCAGCGAGAGGCGGCGGCAGTCAGTCGAGCGCCGACCGCGCTACCTTGCACATTCATATTAGTTCAGTGCGGGCCAGGGATAGTTTATACGTTATGCAACGTTTATATTTTTAACATTACTTAGTCTGTATATTTGTGCTTGGATATACCCTGGCATGTCTTCAATAAAAACAAGCACTGGCATCCTACAAAAGCTAAAGTTATTCGTAGTGCAGTACTTACTAGCCACATCTCAACACTTCATTAAGCATCACTTCAGGTACAACGGATGCGTGACTTGTGTGCTTCACCTGTGCAATGGGACATCAACAACGACAGAAGACACAAGGTTAGTAAAGAGTGATTTTAGATATGCAGTGAAGTTGCATATCGACACGGCACCGCGCGTGCAGTGCTGCCATGTTTACAAACCAGGGCACTGGCACGAAGTGCGTTGGTAACATCGCCGAGGGAAGGCATGAAAGAGGGGAGGTGTTTTAGGAACTTTGTCAACTATGCACTGACCGACCCTCCCTGTCTTTTTAAAAAGATGCCCCGCCGTACTATAGAAATAGAACGAGGAAAAAAATGCTTATATGCCTCCGTACGAGCCCTAATTTCTCTTATCTGATCACCGCGCGAAATGTAAGTAGATGGCAGCAAAATCGTACTACACTGAGCTTCAAATTCCGGCCCTCTAAATTTCCTCAACAGATATTCACGAAAAGAACGTCGTCTTTCCTCCAGCGATCCCCGATTGAGTTGCCGAAGCATTTCCGTGACACTCGCGCATTGGTCGAACCTACTAGTGACAAACTTAGCTGCTCGCCTCTGAACGGCTCCTATGTCTTCCTTTAAACTGATCTGCTTCTGGTCCCAAACACTTGAGAAATACTCAAGACGTGGCCGTACAAGCGTTTTATACGCGGTCTCCTTTACAGATGAAGTACATCTTCCCAAAATTCTCCCAACAAACTGAAGTCGGCTGTCCGCCTTACAACTGTCCTTACATGATCGTTCCATTTCATATCGCTCTGCATTGCTACTACTAGAGATTTTAACGACGCGACAGCATCAAGAAGCTCACTACTAATGCTGTATTCGAACATTATGGGATTGTTTTTCCTACTCGTGGGCATCCCCTTACATTTTCCTACATTCAGAGATAGCTGTCATTCTTCGCACCAACTAGTACCTGTATGTACTAGTTAAAGACGACACTCTCCCATACAATACAGCATCATCAGCAAACAGCCGCAAATTACAACTTACTCTGTCCATCAGATCATTTATATAGATAGAAAATAATAGCGCTCCTACTACACTCCCCTGGGGCACGCCTGACGATACACTCGTCTCTGATGAAACTCGCCGTCCAGAACAACGTACTGCGTTCTATTACTCACTCCCCCAGAGTCCGCCACTGTTGTTACTGTTTAAGAAACAGTGTCACCCACTGAGCTGACCAGTGAAAGATTCCTCGTTGATTTCCTCCTTAATTAATTAATACCCAGTGTGAGCCTGAATTTGTTGTACCAATTTTTCTAATCGGCCGTGTAGTAGGTCGAAGTAAAGAAAGTAAAATAAAAGAAGAGCGAGGAGGAAAGCCATGGAACACGTAGCCTGGGCTCAAAAGCCGTATGGCAACCCACAGCTGGGCGACTTCTTGCGTCTGCTAGTTGTACTGGCGTGGTGGTGTGGGGATTGGATCGCCGGCCTCTTAAGGGGGTGGGGGAAGGGTTGGTGGAGGCTGGTGATGGGGGGAGGGGCGGGGAGGCAGCGGGGATGTCGCAGCCATCAGCGGCAGCTCGCGCGGGGATGAATTAAGTCCGCTTCTTGCGAGCCGGCGTCTGCCCGGGACCGGCGGCAGGCACTGGGGGGAGAGGGGAGGGGAGGGAAGCACGCGCTCGCCGGCGATGAGTCGACTTAATTTGAATGTCGATATCGGCAGCAGCGGAGGCGGCGAAAGCAGCGGGGCTGGAGGCGGCGAAAGCAGCGGGGCTGGAGGCGGGGCTGGGGCGGTGCCGGCGCTCGGGGACGTCTGTGCTGGGGGGGGGGGGGGGGGTAGTCGGCAGGCAGTGCGGCCAAAGATTCAATCAGGCCGCGGAGGCAGTCTTCTGCGGCCGCCTGCGCTTTATTTACATCTGTAGGCTACAGGCCGTCTATACTGCGCAACGCCAATTCGTCCCATCTCGAGACAAAACAAGGCGCATCCCCCTCCCAACAAAGAGAAATGTTCTTAGTGTCTCACCAAAGGGTGGAGCACTAGCAATAGCGAAAAACATAGTAAGCTAATAAAAAAGCCGCCATGCAGGGTATTTATTTGCTTCAATCCATCTCCTCCATTCTCTTCTGTCCACATCTGTACATTCCCTCTCTATGTGCCCATCTGCTTTACCACCCCTCTCTCTATTTTCATGATCCCTCTCTGTTTGTCTCCTACTTTTGTCCATGTCCTCTAGGCTCTCTCTCTCTTTTCATCCCCCCTCCCCTTTTCTTGATCCATTTCCTCCCCCACCTGACCATTTTCTTTCCCTCTATGCATAACTAAATTTTAATATCTGCCAATTGCATGGTATCATGTATCTTTGACAATACTATTGCGAGTGGAGTGGAAAAACCTTCTGCGTCGCAAGGTACACTATATGAGCAAAAGTATCTGAGTACCTGGTTGAAAATCATTTAAAAATTCCATCGGAATTCAATATGGTGTTCGCTGATTGATCATATGCCTGTGAGAGTCGAAGCTGTCATCAAGTCTAAGGGTTGGCCAACAGCATATTGAACATTTCAGATGGAGGGCGCCACAAACTTGTATATCATTTTCAGCCAGATGTATGCCCACTGCATCGGAGGTGTTTGTGGTTACTCAACAGCGGAAACCAACTGCATGGCTTCTGTACGGTTAACCCCCGCTACAGTGATGCTGCTTCGCGCAAAGAATGAAGATACTCGTATTTCAGAAGTATCTGATGTTGCTAGGTGTTAATGTTACCGAAATATCACTATAATTAATTCTAGTTACATAATACTGAGACGAATTGTTTACAGAAAAGTCGGAAAACCGGTAGAAGTCAATTTCAAGAACTAGTGCGACTGTATGAAACTATTTTAAAGAAATTCTGACATTATATAATTGAAGGCAAAGCCACAGTCACTTTATATGTGACACTTCACATTCCTAGTTTATACAGACTTTGCTGTCAGTTTCAAATAAACTTCTACAGTGAAATTAGAGACATTTATTGATTTATAAGCATTGCTGATAGTGGTTAATACCATAATTATGTCTAAATACTTTTCATGAGTAAGTAATTATGTTCATCATTAGTTAAACATGGGACACATAAATCCCTATAGTCAGCCATCGAATTCCATATGGCTTTTGTTTATGCAATCTGATAAATTGTTACAGTACATTACATCTCCCATGGTTAACTAATAACTAAAACAATTTCATTATAATTTAATAACATCTTATCAGGATTTATATAGGATGCGATCTTAATATGATAATTATGAATCATTTATGAAATCTTTATCTGCCGTAGATCGCTTATATAAAGTGATTTTACATTGACGACTAGTTTCCACTCGTTAAAGAGTCATCAAATCTTCATTGTCCAGCTCATATGAAAAATATGTCTTACCATGCCTGGATAATTAAGATTTGATAATGACTCTTTAACGAGTAGAAACTAGGTCATAAACGTAAAGTCAATGAATATAGGAGATTATGATAAATAAGGATCTCATAAGAGGTTCATAAATGAAAAACAACCTCCTTACGTATGTAAAAGTTTGTAAACTTAATTTTGGTGCTACTCACTATCAGCACAGCATGTGTATATATTCATTGTAAATTCGCGAAATTTTGCATTTCATTGTAAGAAAATGTGCCACTTGCAGCATAGCCTATGAATTATAATGTCAATTACCATATACAATGTGACTGTGGCTTCGCGTTCAACTATGAGAGTTGGAACTAAAATAGTGGTAACACCTCTGTGGAGACACTATGCAATGGAATCTACTATTGTCACTGATACCAAGTGTTGTTGACATACCTTCCTTACGATCGAGCAAATGAACTCTGCCATCCCACGTCACCGGCGTGCGCATAATCGAGGTAAGCACAATTCACTTGTCTAACGCAGCAGTGTCACTATGTTTTCGAAACAGGAACAATTTAATATGATCCTTTTCAGCGACAAGTTGTACACAGGTATTTCTCACCATTCCTTTTCGCTGAAGGATATGTAGATACTATGTCCACGATGAATTATTGTAGCTGAAACTACTTCCATATTCTTATCACTAACATTACTCTTGCATTTTTTTTTAATTAAGGAGAGGAAGGAAGAGCGATTGTCTAGGAAAAGAACGACATTAGCTGCACTAGGGTTTTGAGATTACTTAGTGACGACAAGTGTAAATGAAACGAAATTTTACACAATGTGTGTGATTTAGTCCAGCTCAAAAGGATAACTTTTATTTTGATCACAAAGCAAAATATTACTTTTACTCCAAGGTAAATAATTTTTTGTACTTTTGGTATGTACCCATTAATAGAGGTTGTTCTTGAACTTTGGGCTAGCTGCAAAGTTCCTGGTTGAAGAGCGAAGGGTCACGGGTTCGAAACTCGCTAAGAACACGGAATTTTTTACTTTGTATTTTAACCTAGCCTTCAACTCTGAAAATGTTAGTAGTAGTCGCCAGAAACAAGTTAACTGTAGATCACATTTTCCCCGTTGGATAACAATGGTAGGTTATCATAGACCTTGCGATATGCACTCCTCAGCTTGCCGGTCGGTTTGAGTGGTATGCACTTTCTGACACGTACTCGAGTGACCATTTCCCTTGTATCATCCACTTCCTGCATCATTCCCCATCTCCTCGTCCCACCAGTTGGAACATTTCTAAAGCCGAGTGGGGGTTTTATTCTTCCATGGCTGTTTTTCACGATCAGAATTTTCCCAGCTGTGACAGTCAGGTCGACTACCTCACAGAGGTTATTCTCACCGCTGCCGAACGTTCCATACCTCGTACCTCCTCTTCTCCACGTCGTGTTTCGGTCCCTTGGTGGACTGCAGCCTGCCGCGACGCGCTTAGAGCCCGGCGACGTGCTTTACGCACCTTCCGCCGCCACCCAACTTTGGAGAATTGCATAAATTATAGACGAATGAGAGCGCAATGTCGTCGTATCATAAACGACAGCAAAAAAGCTTGCTGGACTGCTTTTACTAGTTCTTTTAACCGTTTTACTCCCTCCACGGTTGTTTGGGGTGGCCTACGCCGTTTATCCGGCATCAAGGTCCACTCCCTGATTCCTGGCCTGACCGTGGAGAACGCAGTCCTCGTGGACCCCGCTGATGTATCCAACGCATTGGGCGTTTCTTTGCGTAGGTTTCGAGCTCTGCTCATTACCACCCTGCCTTTCTCCCTCGCAAACAGGTAGAGGAGGCACGGCCGCCTTCTTTCCACTCTTTTAATCGTGAAAATTATAATGTCGCCTTCACCATGCAGGAGCTAGACCGTGCTCTCGCCCTGTCCCGATCTACTGCTCCCGGTCCCGATTCCATCCATATTGAGATGCTGAAGAACCTCTCTCCTGCGGGCAAGTGTTTTCTTCTTAGTACCTACAATCGCATATGGACTGACGGTCATGTTCCTACTAGTTGGCGTGAAGCCATTGTTTTCCCCATCCCCAAACCAGGGAAGGACATCTTCCTTCCAGTTATCGCCCCATGTCTCTGACGAGCTGCGTCTGTAAGGTGATGGAACGCATGGTTGGTCTGGCTCCTCGAATCTTGCCGCCTCCTAACAAATGTCCAATGCGGTTTTCGTCGACACCGCTCTGCTGCTGATCACCTCGTTACCTTGTCGACCTTCATTATGAATAACTTTCTAAAGAAGCGTCAAACAGTAGCAGTGTTCTTCGACTTAGAGAAGGCATACGATACCTCTTGGAGAGCGGGCATTCTCCGCACATTGCACACATGGGGCCTTCGGGGCCGCCTCCCTCTTTTCATTCAAGCGTTTTTGGCGGATCGCAAGTTCCGGGTACGGGTGGGCTCTGTTATGTCAGATACCTTTCGCCAGGAGAATGGGGTACCACAGGGCTCCGTCTTGAGTGTGGCTCTCTTTGACATTGCAATCAATCCGATCGTAGATTGCCTTTCAGCCGACGTTTCCGGATTCCTTTTTGTACACGATTTTGCAATTTATTGCAGCGCCCAGCGGGCGTGTCTCTTGGAGCGTTGTCTTCAACGCTGTCTTGACCGTCTGTATTCCTGGAGCATCGCAAACGGCTTCCGATTCTCCACTAAGAAAACGGTGTGTATAAACTTCTGGAGATACAAGGAATTTCTTCCACCTTTTCTACGTCTCGGCCCTGTTGCTCTCCCTTTCGTGGAGACAACGAAATTCTTGGGACTCATGTTGGATCGTGGTCCACACACGTGTCCTCCCTGGCTGCCCGTTATGCCCGATCCCTAAATGTTCTTCGTGTCCTTCCTTGTGGGTCCCTGGCCACGTGGGTGTGCCCGGGAATGAGACCGCCGACATAGCAGCCAAGGCCGCAGCTCTTTTGCCTCGCATGGCTACCTTTTGCGTCCCATCGGACGATGTTCAACTGGCTCTTCGCCGGAGTATCGTGTCGTCATGGCACAGTGCGTGGTTTTCAATGTACACCAATAAATTGCGAACTTTCAAACCGATCCTGACCGCTCGGAGGACCTCCTCACGCCCCTCTCGGCGGGAGGAGGTCATCCTGGCCCGGTTGCGGATCGGTCACTGCCGTTTCAGCCACCGTCATTTGCTAACCGCCGATCCTGCACCGCTGTGCTCCTGCGGTGAATTGCTGACGGTGCGACACGTTTTATTGTCTTGCGTTAACTTTAATCATCTCCGTGTAGCCCTTCACTTTCCGTCCACTCTGGAGGAAATTTTAGCTGGTGACACACGAGCAGCTGCTCGAGTTTTGCGTTTTATCAACTTGGCCAACTTATCGAAGTATATTTAACCCTTTTAATTGTCTTTTATCTTTCGTTTTTAGCCTCTTCTTGATGTTCTGACAGTCACCAATTTTTTATTTATTTATTTATTTATTTATTTATTTATTTATTTATTTATTTATTTATTTATTTATTTATTTATTTTTTATTTTATTTTATTTTTTTTTTTTTTTGAGATCTAGCGAATCTATGTTCTTGTCTGGGCGCTAATGACCGTAGAAGTTGTGCGCCCTAAAACCACAAAACACAATGGTAGGTTATGGAAATGTTAGGTGCCAAAGAGCCATCCAATCAAATGACTTGCACGTCACTGAGCCACAGTAATTTGTTATTATATTCCATTTAGGACGTTTCCTTGAGAGTACATTTTTTCACATTACACATTTTTTTTTTTTTTTTCAAATTTACCTAAGGTAAAACCACGATTTTAAAATTTTGTTTGCATTTAATTTTATTCTAATCTTACTGTGTACTATCCAAATATAAAATAGTAATTGCTGTGGTTTTGTCTCGCTGAAACACAGAAATGGCGGCAACGAATTGATTAGTTTTTGTTTTCTTTTGTTGGCTTTCATACAGGGGTGACACAGGGAAAAAAAAAGCCTGAATTTCAACCTTACCAATTACTTCAATTCTATTCAGTTACTTTTACTGTCGATACAAGCTCTATAATACTACTGAGTTCTAAGAAATATTAATTTAAAACTTATTGGAATCTTTCGATAAAAGACACATAAACGTATGTTTTCAGTGACTTTTATTCAAGAGTGGAGAATTTGGAATAACCTCGAATTTCACTGCATTGAAAAATACCTTTTTACCAGGAACGCTGCCTATATGTATTAATTTACGTTACTCCCCTTTAATGCCTCATTAGACTGCTGCATACTTTGATCAACAGGAACACTTCACTCCCTCAGTTACCATCGCAGTCAGTTTGTCAAGCACGTAATGCACGTGACAAACTCTCAGCATCAATCCAGAACCGTGTCCACCATAAAGGAAGCGAGAGTAATAACATTTATCGCTCTTGCGAACTCCAATTAAAATTCAGAGTTAATTGATACCAAATCTCAGAGTGGTTTATTAATTAATTAACAAAGTTATTTACTCAATTAATGTTATTAAACAAATTTTCCCATGTTCTCTGACAGTGCCGAGATGTTTTCTACATAGAAGATGGTCGATTGGAAGTTGCAGGATAATTTTGGCCGTCCCTTTTTTAATTTAGATAACGTACGAGATAGCGTAAACTAACGTGATTCAATGACCATGGGAATTCGCAACGTGATTTAATGACCATGGGAATTCGCGTCAGTTCAGATCACCTATCATGACAGCGGGAGTTCAGTAACCGCAGGCGGCCAGAAGAGCATGTCACTCCTGCCAACCTCGTTGGGATGGCTGCAGGGGTCTTTCAGTAGCTACTTCAGAGAAGTGCAGTATAGTTCCCCTACCAGGTCTTCCAGAAACAAGGCAGAAAGCTGTGCAGCCCCATTTCGTTTCATTTACTAGATCAGAGTTTTCAACCTAGAATATGCGACCCCCTTCCAAGTAAAAAATATTCTGGTGAAACCCCCCCCCCTCCCCATCCGCACAAGCTGTGACAAAACTATGTTATCTCAAATTAAATAGTAACATTTTATTGTATACCACGTATGTAGTGGTTAATCCATAGCCACAAAAAGTGAACCTTACATCCATATAACGTAACTAGTTATGATGATCTTTGCCATCATTATAAAACGTAAGAGTATTGCAAAAAATTGAGCATAAACTGAAAATATCACACTAATAAATTATGATAAAATGTAGTTTTTCCAGTAACTGGAAATAAATAGTAAAGTTTCATCAAGAATACACACAGCAGGACGTGAGAGAGCGGAAGAAGAAGTCGGGTGCATGTAAGGAAGAGAGTGTGCCAGGTTCAAATGTGGCGCCGGCGGTACACGTCTCATGACGTCATAAGGTAACGCACGAGGCCTACGAGAAATACAGGCCCTGGCGCGCACGTTATGCGACGTAAGCGTAGCAGTCTTGAGCTTGCTGGTTGGCCGGCCGCTGTGAGGCGGTGGGCCGTGCCCCAGCGGCCGGCCAACTAGGTAGATGGCCGGCCGGCTCAGGACTGCTATGCTTACGTCAAATGACGTGCGCGCCAGCGCCTATATTTCCCATGGGCCTCGGTACCGCAGCATGGCCTACGAGAAAGACAGTCCCCAGCGTAGTCGTCAATCCACGTGAGCAAAGTAGTACCCGAGGCCTACGAGAAAGACCGCTCGCGGCGCGCACATCATATGACGTGATCAAGTCAGGCCTGAGCCGGCGCGATCGCTGGCCAATTGGCCGGCCACTGGGGCACAGCCCACTGCCTCATAGCGGCCAGCCACTGAGCTAGCGATCGCTCCGTCTCGGAACTACCTTCCTTACGTGGCATGACGTCTGTATTTACCGTTGGCCGCGGTACCGCAGCACGCTGCCCGCCTTGGCGTTCCGCGCATGGACTGCCCTCCAGAAGGTATTTACAAGGGGGTACCTAATAGAAGCAGAACAAATTTATTCTTGCGTAGTACGTTGGTTTACCAAGGTTTTTTTCCGGCAGAGGCGCACACAGCGAATTATGGAATCCGTAAGCCGTGTACTGTCGGTGGAAAGAGGTCGGAACGCGTTGCAGTGGAGTTTATAGTGATAACTATCTTAGGTGCTCGATGTTTTCGGAGTCGCTGATTGTCGTGAACATAGAGAGAGATGGTTGAATTCTGGAAAAGATTGACCAGAAACGCTTGAAGTGTTAAAAAACGGAGTCCAAAAGCGATTCTGTGGAGGAAACTTAGGGGTTTTATTGATTTTTCCTTTTTCACAGATGAAAAAAAAGGGCAAATGTCGAAAATGTATGAAACAACAACTGTCGTTATCGGTAGGGAGTCGTACAAACTACTTAAACTAAATTAAACTAAGGGCATCTCACACACCCTTGGATGAGGGAGGAATCGAAAATCCGACGGGGAGCAAATGCACGCTCCTTAGCATGACGCCTTAGAGCCCTCAGCCACTTCACCACCATTCATAGATGACACAATGTTTTTGGCGATAAATATCACCCTGCCAGTTCTTCCACTGCCCGAGAATGAAATGAAAGATATTTGACGACATTCGTCACATCAAACGGAACGTGACGAGGTTTTTTAACACATGTATTGTAGAGCTCAGCAGTGCATCGTTATTGGATGTGACTATTTAGAAATAAACTGTAGTTCGTAGTTCATTTACATTAATTTTATAGGATTATTCACCGAATTTTATTGTCACAGCGTGCATCTTTGGGTTGTATATCATATATCAAAGAATGGAAGTTGTTTAAAAATTAATAACATTTAATGAATTGAGAATTTGTAATCCTACAGAAAATTAAATTGCTCTTAACCGTAAATATCCGGAACGCTTTGAAAGTTTGACACAACGTTATCCTGGAATGTGCACTTGGTTTAAATGCAGAATTTCGTAATTTATCTCATATGTATTTATGTGCGAGGGTTGGAACTTAAAAATTGGCAAAATTGATGTGGAGACACTATGCAATGGAATCTACTATTGTCGCTGGTAGCACACGTTGTTGATATATCAACGCCGGCCACGGGGGCCGAGGGGACTGAGGCGCTCCAGTCACGGTCTGCAGGGCCACTAGGGTCGGGGGTTCGAATCCCACCTCGGGCATGGATATCTGTGCCGTCCTAGTTCGTAAGTAGTTTATAGGTAGTTTGTAAGTTTAGGGACTGATGACACCGTAGTTGAGTCCCATAAGCTATACAAACACTTGAACATTTTTTTGATATATCAACCTTACCTACCAGCAAATGGATTCGCCCCTCCGATGTCACCGGCGTGCACATAATCGAGAGAAACATACTCAATAGTGAGTGAGCTGTCTAACGTAACGGTGTCACTATGTTTTTGAAACAGAACAACGGATTGAAAAACCATAGGTCGGACAGCAGGACAGTGTCATTAAGGTCTAAAAGAAGCGTCAGAGCACGGTGATTCTCGAGTACGACAGTGATGGTGTTATCCTAAAGCATTACGGTCCACCACGGCAGACCGTCAATGCACAGTATTACTATTCGTTTGTTTGTTTGGAGCATCACCTGCGACCAGCTTTGCAAACGATGCGGCAACATTTTCTGCGCAATTCATCCAACATTTTTCACGAAAATGCATACAGCACAAGCTGTGGGTGTGGGAACCACTGTACAATTCGCATACTCTGCGGACATGTCTCTGTGACTTTGATTTCCAAGATGAAGGAACCACATCGTGGCATTCGCTTCAGAACTGTTTCAGAGATTTGGGAGGCAGCAGACCGCTCCACTTGCAGCTTCAACAGAACAGGCTCTGCTAATAGTATAATGGTATACTACGCCTTCCACATAGCTAGTAATTGGTTATACACAACGCTGCTGGCTACAAGTAGTTGCCACTATTTAAATTCCAACCGTCACACATTATTTTAAAATTTTTTAAATTCTCTTTTAAATCACAATTTTTTGTCAATATTTCAATTCAATTATTTATTAACATCCGAAGATTCTCGATTTTGCACTAACAAACATTTACAATTATTATTTTTGACGACGTCACAATGCATTAAATAAATCGCAATTTGCGATCAGTTATGGCTTCACTGTACTGAGATTAGATAGAATACCAAAATGCGGCGAATGAAAATTTGTGCCCGGCCGGGATCTCCTGCTTACTAGGCAGATGCGTTGACCACTCCGCCACCGAGGACACAGTGACCAGCCCGACTGCAGAGGACTCTTCCCTGCACGTCTCCCGCCACACACAAATCTCCATTCGCCACGCTGTCTCTTTTCCTATTACCACAGCCCATTTGTTCTGTAATGCTCGCAGCCACAATACTGTATTCCCGCATCAGAGAGAACAGACCATGTGGTATCGAGACATAATTAATTGTCGTCAGAAGCCCAGCCTCGGCTTGTATATAATTATTATATATTTTTGACGACGTACAGCGTTCAATGAATGAATTAAATCGCAATTTGCTATCAGTTATGGCGTCAGTTATGGCGTCACACTCTCTGGCGGAGTGGGCAACGCGTCTGCCTAGTAAGCAGGAGATCCCGGGTTCTAATCCCGGCCGCGCACAATTTTTCATTCACCGCACTTTGGTATTCCATCTAAACCTAATACAGTGAATCCATAACTGATCGCAAATTGCGATTTATTTCATTTACAATTTTATTATACAAATTATCAAAGGTGGCGAAATTTGTTGGTACGCTTACGATTTGTAACATGCGGATACTGAAGCTGTTGGAAGACATCAACTTCGCCTCCCCCTAAAGTAGTTGTCAGATGAAACATTACAAGAATTGAGATTTGTTTGTTTCAAATCAAATGTTCAAATGTTTGAAAAGCTTATGGGACTTAACTACGGGGTCATCAGTCCCTAAACTTACAAACTACTTATGAACTACTTACGAACTAGGACGGCACAAATATCCATGCCCGAGGGGGGATTCGAACCCCCGACCGTAGTGATGGGACAACCGACTGTTTTTAACAACCGATTGGTCAATCGGTTGTTTTTTCATTCAGTCAGTTTTTTCATTCGAATGAAACAACCGATTGAAAATAGTCTCTGTGGCCGTATGAATGTTTTCACTCACTGGCGGGGTTTGAGTGGTTTCAGTCGACGCGAAACAATCGAATGAAACCAGTCTCTGCCGGTTGCAGCCGTTATATGAATGTTTTCACTCATTCGGTGGGTTTGAGTGGTTTCAGTCGATGCGCGACCACCGAATGAAACAAGTCTCTGCCCTTTATATGAATGTTCTCGGCATTGAGTGGTTTCACTTGATGCGATACAACCGGCTGGAAAAAGTCTCTGCGGTTTCTGCAGTTATATGGATGTTTTTTTTTTTTAATTCACCGACTTTGTGTGACTTTATTTGCATACTCCTTCAGTCTTTTCGGGTATAAATGAACTGTGATTCAGCATGAAACTTTCTTAGAGACAAATCTTATAAATATAGCACTGTGTCCATGTGTGTGTTTCTATTGCATAAAAATCTACAGTTTTGTTCCAATCTTGATGAAATTTTGCTCACTTGACCTTCAAAGCAAGAGGAAAGTCACTATCTACATCAAATTTCATTCGGTGCATGGCGGAGGGTACTTTACTTACTGACTTCGACAAAAACCACAATTTGGCTTCGATCTTGATGAAATTTTGCACACTTGACCTTTAAAACAAGACGAAGATAATTGTGTATAATATTTTTTTAGGTTTATGGAGGAGGGTACTTTACCTACTAACTTCGACAAATTCCGTTTGTATTCGAATTTTAATGATATATTTCGCTCTTCACCTTCAAAGAAAGAGAATGGTCACTATCTACATCAGTTCGATGCATGACAGAAGGTATTCCAGACTTTGACGCCAATATAGTTTTATTCCGATCTTGATGAAATTTTGCACACTTGACTTTCAAAACAAGTGGCAGTTCACTGTTCATCTAAGATTTTGTATGGTACGTGGCGGAGGGATGGAATAAACCTCCACACCGTTTCACCGATAACCACAGAAATATCTGTCACAAGAGTTCAAATGTTTGTAAATATATCGGACCAAACTGCGTGGTCAGCAGTCCGTAGCTTACAAACTACTTAAACTAAGGTAAACTAACCTAAGGACAACACACAGACACACACATCAATGCTCCAGGAAGGACTCGAACCTCCGACGGCGAGCAACCGCGCGCTCCGCAGCGAGGTGCCTTAGACCGCTCGGCTACTGCACCGCGGCGTGACAAGAGTGAATAATTATGAAACTTGATATGAATGTTTTCATATACTGTTGACGAATTCAGGCACGCTGAAGAAAAATTACAACACTGACAAATGTTGTATGTCTTCTCGTACTCCTTCAAATTAGATGGAATTAACAGAAATATTTTTATACAAAATACTTTAATGAAGGTTTTTTTACCATACGTAATGTTTTAGTGATCTTCGAATTTGGATCCAGCAACTCTGTCCTGCTAAAACCTTATATATGTATGAACGAGAAGCCGCAAACCGTACGTTTCTACCTGTTCCCACTTCGGAGATACAGTATGCGAGATTAAACTTGTAGTGATCATTTTGGAACACCCTGTAGTTTCCACGCTTCTTTATTGAGACACTAAAAATCCGACAACAATCGGCGATGGCACGCCCCGCGACGCCGCCAGACACTGTTGTGTGGAGTTTGGCGCGCGCCTGCTGGCGCTGTCAGCAGTGAAAACGCCAGCGAGGCAGCACCCCTTCTCGTGTTCCCGCTCCCCGCGGTACTTCATGGTCATCGGCCACTTTCTTCTACAGATTGTGGGTGTCTCCGAAAGTAATCTGATCGGGCCAGATGATCGGCGTTTCTGAAGTCTGGTGTGGGCAATTAAAGTGATCGCAGGCCTGCTCCAGCGATATGACGAAACTTACTGCCTGTTTTCACTTGAAAAGAAAGTATGAGTAATTCAGTCAATGTACAAAACTGCAAAAGTTTCGCACGTTTTCATTCAGTTGTTCCCACAGACTACTTTCATTCGAAAAAAATAAACGAATATTAATCCAGTATACTAATACTACGACCGACTGACTATTTCATTCGGTTGCTCCCACTGACTGGTTTCACTCAAAAGAACGAATGAAGAGGCCAACGTACTGTGTTAAATTTTTCATTCGGTTGGTCCCATCGACTGATTTAACTCAAAAGGAAAAGAATGAGCGGTCCAACCGACTGTGTCGATTTTTTTATTCGGTTGCTCCAACCGACTGATTTCACTCAAAAGAAGGAATGAGTAGGCCAACCGACTGCGTCGATTTTTTCATTCGGTTGATCCCACCGACTGGTTTCACTCAAAAGAACGAATGAATAGTCCAACCGACTGAATCGGTTGTTTCATTCGGTTGGTCCCACCGACTGGTTTCACTCAGAAGAATGAATGAATAATTCAACCGATACGAGAAACTGCAACCGAATGATCGATTTTTTCCCAACAATCGAATGAATCGATTGTTTTCATTCGATTGTTCCCATCACTACCCGACCGTAGTGGCCGTGCAGACCGTGACTGGAGCGCCTCAGTCCCCTCGGCCACCGCGGCCGGCATTTGTTTGTTTGTATAGCTTATGGGACTTAACTATGGGTTCATCAGTCCCTAAACGTACAAACTACTTATGAACTAATACTAAGGAAGGCACAAATATCCATGCCCGAGGGAGATTCGAACCCCCGACCGCAGTGGCCGCGCAGACCGTGACTGGAGCGCCTCAGTCCCCTCGGCCACCGCGGCCGGCATTTGTTTGTTTGTATAGCTTATGGAACTTAACTATGGGTTCATCAGTCCCTAAACGTACAAACTACTTATGAACTAATACTAAGGAAGGCACAAATATCCATGCCCGAGGGGGATTCGAACCCCCGACCGCAGTGGCCGTGCAGACCGTGACTGGAGCGCCTCAGTCCCCTCGGCCATCGCGGCCGGCTAAGAATTGTGAGATGCTTTTTAGAGGCGAGATGAGTCGTTCATTCAGAGTTTGTTCCGGAGGGTGAGACAGTTAACCATGCTTTCCACTCGGGAGAACTAAAAACACTGTGCATTTGCGGCGGAAGCGGCACCACCCTTAACAGCCGCGTGACTCGCCTCTCGTTCTTTTCGGCGATTTCTATGCTGCGCTCCTGACATTTCGCGAGCAAAACGAGCACTTAAATCTTTCTGCGCGAGCTGCGATTTCTCATACGAGGCGCGTCCAGAAAGTAAGTTCCGTTTGGTAATAAAATGAAATTGTACACAGATACAGAAGAAATTTTTATTGCACAAAATTCTACAACTGCCGAAATTTTGCAGGCATTTGTCATAGCGTGGCACCAGGTTTTGTATACTTTCTTCATAGAAATCTGCCGGCTGCGTCTTCAAACAGTTAGTTTCTTTCAACTCGTCGTTATTGGTGAATTGATGACCGCCAGGGAAAGACTTGAGATGTAAGAACAGATGAAACTCGCTAGGAGCGAGGTCAGGGCTGTACGGAGGATGATCAAACACGTCCCAGCCAAATCCCTGTAGGAGGTTTTTCGTCACATTTGCAGTGTGTGGTCGTGCATTGTCGTGAAGCAAAGCAACACCTTTTGACAGTAGTCCCCGGCGCTTATTCTGAATTGCACGGCGCAATTTCCGAAGTGTCTCGCAATAAGCATCTGCTTTGTTTGACCACGCGGTAAGAAGTCAATGAATCAGTCCCAGAACATTGTGCACATCATTTTCCGACGTGTCATGATTTGCTTCTGCTCCACCTTTGGTGGGGAATGAAGTTTGCCTCCATTCCATTGATTGCCGCTTACTCTCAGGGCTGTCGTAAGAAACCCACGTTTCATCTCCTGTGACTATCCGTCTCAGAAATTCTTCGCCGCTTTCAGACGGGTCAAAGCTCAAGTGCACTAACCATCCGTTGTGTTTTGTGTTGCTCAGAGAGAATCTTTGGTACCCAACGTGAGCAAAGTTTACGGAATTTCAGTTGTTTGGTAACAATGTCATGCATCAGTGATCGTCAAATTTGGGGGAAGTCCATAGCGAGAGCACTAATTGTAAACCTACGGTTTTCCTAGATCTTGTCATCAATCGCTTGAACCAGTTCTTCTGTACCCAAAGGTGGACGCCCACTTCGTTCTTCATCGTGCACATCACTATGCCCGCCATTGAACTGTCGGACCCATCTTCTCACCATCGAATCACTCATCTCATTTGGTCCGTAAACATCGCAAATTTGCCGATAAATTTCACTTGGTTTCACTTTCCTTGCATTCAGAAACCGAATCACCGACCTGATTTCACAGGCTGCGGGATTTTCAAGCAACGCCGACATTTCAAACAAGTACAACTGACAGCGATCTCCAAATGGCGCACGTTCTTCCCCTTGATCCACATCATCTACAGCGAATGTGCGGAACTGCAATCGCAGCGCTGCAGCGGAGATGAACTGAAACGGAACTTACTTTCTGGACGCGCCTCGTATTTAATTACGGTGGTCATTTCTTCGCGTGTAGGTGGGGGGTGACAAAATATTTTCGCTAGAGTAAGTTGTTGTAGCCTGGCAAAGCCGGCGCTATGTGACGGCGCGCTGCCGCCTATTTGGACAGCAAACAGCGGCCGGCTGCAGGGCAGCGCGGCGGCAGCTTTCGGACACCCAATTTAGGCGTCGCCGCGGCCGGGCCCTTTGTGATGCTAATGACACGCACAGCCGGCACACTAACGAGCAGGCACCCTCGCCACGCGGTCGCTTTTTTCCCGTCATTACTATCGTTTAACGATTCGCGGAAAGGAGCCCATTACAAGCGATACACGGCTCTCGCGTTATTTTGAATTATGTCAGCTGCGGCGGCAGCTACGTACCAGCTGGGAGAGGTAGGGCGTTAGATCACGTTACTCAAAGCTGCGCAGTGGTCAAGACACCCAACTCTTATTTTTGTAGAGGTAAGCTCGATTTATTACTGACGACCGGTGTCGGATTTATACGAGGGGTGTTCACATGAAAAGCTACGAAACGGCACCGCGAGGATAACTGAAGTTTTCATTCAAAAGTAATCACAGTGACCTGAGCACAACCATCCCACTGCTTAAAAACAAGCCGAAGTACGGTAGTGAAAAAAGGACGACAAATAGTTCATACAACAAGAGGATAGAAGTTAAAAAAAAATAGTTCAAATGTTTGTAAATCTATCGGACTCAACTTCATGGTCACTAGTCTGTAGCTTACAAACTACTTGAACTAAGGTCAACTAACCTAAGGACAACGTGCCCGGGGGGGGGGGGGGGGACTCGCACCCCCGGCGGTGAACGGCCGCGTGCACCGCAGCACAGACAAATATATACAGACGAGAAACCTCCGTAAGGGCCCAGTCCCACGCTCAGGGGTATGGGGCGGGGGGGGGGGGGTGGCTGAAGCAGTTCTGTAAGATGTCCCATGATGGCCCTGCGGCACAGACAAATATATACAGACGGGAAACCTCCATAAGGGCCCGGTCCTACGCTCAGGGGTGTGGGGAGGGAGGGTTTCCAGCAGTTCCGTAAGATGTCCCATGATGGCGCTGCAGTCAGAAGCAGCTCCTTAAACTGGCTAGAGCAGGCGGCAGGTAGCGGCTGTCCCCACCACCACCTCCCCTCAAACGCCAGCAAGCTGGCCTCGTGACAGGCGGCACGAGCTCTCCCCTCAGCCTCCCCTCCACGACACCCTCTGACGTACGAGAGGCACCCTAAGCCAGTGAACTGCCTGACACCTGCTTGCATCTTACGGAACTACGAGGGGAGCGTAGGACAGTGGTTTAGGGGGGGGGGGGCTGCGTCTCTGTATATGTTACTCTATGCCTGCGGTAAGAAGCAGCCCTTTAAACTGGCCAGAGCAGGCGGCAGATAGCGGCTGTACCCACCACCACCTCCCCTCAAACGCCAGCAAGCCGGACACAGCAGTGGCCTCGTGGCAGGCGGCACGACCTCTCCCCTCAGCCTCCCCTCCACGCTACCCTCCGACGTGCGAGAGGCACCCACAGAAGTGCCTCTAGTGTGGTCTACCGGTACTAAGCCAGGGAACCGCCTGACACCTGCTAGCATCTTACGGAACTACGAGTGGAGCGTAGGACAGTGGTTTAGGGGGGACCTGCTTCTCTGGACCTCAGCTCGGCGCTCCAATACGCACGGCTAATCCACCGCAGCGAAGATAGAAGTTTCTCAAATCTGTATCTATGTAACCGAAAATCGACCAATTGTGTTTACAATCGTCACTGGGGGTAAAATTATACGTTTCATGTAGGCGGCCTCGCGTCATTATGTTTGCAACATCAACAATACGATAGAAAATCTTTGCCCATTTGTTCGAACCACATAGAATGACTCCATTAGTGTATCGTACAGACCATGAAAGTAAACAAATAATGCTGTTGCTGCTTTATGGTTGACAGGTTCTTGTATGCTCCCTCGTCCGCTCAGTAAAAATAATTGCCCTAGTAAAGCGAAGATTCCATGAGAAAACATCAGCGTTGTCAAGGGATTGGGTAAAATGAAGACTCACAGGATTCTCACTATTGAGCATATGATGCCAACATTATCATAGGAGGCCGCTGGGATATTTGATCAAATTTAACCGGCACTGGGAGCTATGGAACGGTATCAGGAAAATGCCTGACACAATAAGAAGAAATAAAAACGGAAGTATACACTTCTAATGCCATTTACGAATTATATAACTTTCATTAGCATAATATTTGAAATGGAACTACAATTTCGGTGTTCCTATATTTATACAACGCCAAGAATAATGTTATTTCGATACTGCGATATTCAGAATTCCAGAGCTGACAACATGTCGACTTCGTAGTTCCACTCGTGCACCACTACATGCCTCTCCCGGCGCATAATCCTTTATATCGGCATTCATATGGAAACATCCATTTCCTTTAACCACTCTTAATCAATGCGAAAATGAAGCATTTAAACGGCACAAGAAAGTGAGTTAGGAGCACTCCATGTTTCAATATTCACTTATTTTAACACTGCAGATGCGCTGCATTACAGCATATTTGGTCGAGCCAAATAGCCAATCAGTGAGCTGATTGTTGGAGAACGTAGAACTTGATCCAAGCTGTAGATAGGGAAATTTCTAATTCCTTTCACCGCTTTTCATGGCTAAATGCCCACATAGTATTTATATTCGTGAAATCTACGACAAACAATCTTTCGAATTATGTAACTTTCATTGGCCTTCTTATATGAATAAATTAGTAATCTGTACCATAATTTTCGTGTTAGCGTATTTATATAATGATACTCCTCAAGACATATTGAAGTGAGTGGCAGACCGCTTTCATGGGGTTTCTCTGCAGTTTCAGTTTCGATCTGATTTCTCTTATTTTATTATGATGCTCGTGTCTCCCTAAATACGTGGCTGCTAACAAAATGTATTCGGATTCAGAAGAGATAATTAGTGAAAGAAATTTCGCAAATAAATCTCGTCGCAACGAATGATGCCTTTCGTTTAGCGATTTCCACCCCATCTCGTGCATCATTTCCGTGACACTCTCTCCTCTACAAAACGAGCTGCCCTTCTCTGAACTTTCTCTAAATCCTCCGTTAGACCCACGTGGTGCTGCAGACGAATGCTGGAGACTACATTGATAGATCGCTTCAGTATTTTTCAATGTGTGAGTCGCGACCCCACGAAGGATTGCTCCAGGGGTCGTCCTCATAGGAGGAAGCACTTGCACCATACAATAACTAGGCGTTCTGTAATACAAAAATCAATGCCTAAATAATATATATATATATATATATATATATATATATATATATATATATACCGTTAAAATATTATGGAGTTCCTTGCATAAATCACAGATTGTTTTATAATACACTTTCCTAAGGATGGATAAGTGTAAAGCTGAAAACTGTTTTGAGGAGACAATCGAGAGGTAACAGCTTGATATGGTAGGTAATTCTAAAATAAAAATACGGATAAAAAAGATCTCTGTGTGTACAAATTGTCTATGCAGAGGGCTGTCCCTCTGCATAGACAATTTCTTAATGAGCACAGTACTCTTCTGTGTCTTGTCTGAAATACGAAACAGCCGTTAAGCAAAATATATTTTTTTGTCGGGAAGCATGTAAAAATAAGAGAATCTGTTTCATTCCGAAAAAATATATAAAAAAACTTTGTACAACAATTTAATAGAAAGCTGAAGCAAAGGAAAAAAACGTAAATTATCTAAATTCAAGATAACGGTTTTGTTACGTTTCGTGAGGCGTTGGGCGGGGGGGGGGGGGGGGGAATGGGGTGTCGTTAGAATATTTTTACTCGGAACGGCGTCGCATATTCGAAAACGTCGAAAAACACTGGCCAAACTAATGAGGAGGTACTGATCAGAATTGGGAAGAAAAGAAATTATGGCATATCACGAGTAAAAAAATGGATCGATTTGTAGGATATTTTGGACATTATACATTTGGAGGCAAGTTGTGGAGTAAAAATAGCATAGGACGACCCAGATATCAGGTTCAAATGGATGTGGATTGCCATTTGTATGAGAAGATGAAGAGGCTTGCTCATGACAGTTTAGGGTCGAGAGCTGGATCAATCCAAGTCACCGAACTGAAGACAGCAGCAACAACAACAAAAGTGGGTACTACCAGTCGTCACATGATTCCAACTGCCTGGCTATCTCGGTATTACGCCGTTATGCTCGATTACAGGTAATCGATTGTTATTTTGTTGGCATTGTGATCCATATTTTATCACCTTTAAAGACTCTTCTATTCAAATTTCAATGCAAAAGAATAATTCATAAATTTAAAAAACGATTATCGACTTGCGGAGCACACGGTTGGTCGGCGTTGTAGGTTCTGGTCCTCCCTCTGCAAGGCTATTTCTTTGTCCTTAGCGAATGTTACTATAAATCAGTTGAAGTAGTTAGTAAGCCTAGGGACTGATGACCTATGTAGTTATTGCGTTAGATTTACAAACATTTTTGGATATAAGCTTTGCGCTGACAAAATGAAAATCAGTTACTATTCATGAAGAACGAAGACGCCATCCAGAGACAGCCAAACATTCGGCATAGCGTGAAGATAAATGCGAGAGCCCCTTGAACCCAGTGGCATAAAGAACGGTCTACAGCGTCTCGCTGCGGAGCGCGCAGTTGCTCGCCGTGGAGGTTCGAGTCCTCCCTGGGGCACGGGTGTGTGTGTTGTCCTTAGGTTAGTTTACCTAGGTTTAAGTAGTTTGTAAGCTACGGACTGATGACCACGCAGTTTGGTCCTATAGATTTACAAATATTTGAACATTTGGCCTGTCAGACCCAAATTATTACTGCTGTAAACGCCCGGTCGTTGTAGTTTACATTCTACAATAACGCTGTTGTGTGTTTTGCTTCTATAAGACTTACTGTTTGACTTAAAAACAAAAATATGCCACAATCACATCGTTAATAATAAATCCACTTTCTGTTCAATTTTGATAGGTATTTAAAGGTTTGTTGAATAATTCAATTTGCTGTCTATGGCATCCAGCATGCTTGGAGTAAAATCTTATTTGTATAGTAGCGGTACTTTTCGCAATTGCCGTATGTTAGTTAAATGCCCACATCCATATTCTCTGTTCTCGTTTTCATGCTCAATCCTTATGACGTCATATGTCCTCAATAATACGCCCCACAGTAGTACAATTTTTCACGTACGTAGAATGGAATATCAGGGAACTGTCGGAAAATGTTATGCGAAATGTGAAGACGTAATGAATTGGCTCATTTTTATTGTCACCATTTTTATGCACCTCAACGTTTATGACGTCATATCTCCTCAATTATATGTCATGAGTGGTTGCACGTGCACATCAATGTTTCGCTGGCAGTAAGGAATATGTGGAACAAGTTTGCATGAAATCGGTCGAGTATTTTACGAGGCGAAGAGAAACGCCTCCTTCCTCAAACCCACGCGCACACACATACCTAACTGTTACCAATTTTACTAGTAAATATTGAGTTTGGGATTTGCATGCGGGTTACGTCACCATAAATTGGTTCTTCCGTAATATCACTTACCAAGTTTCAACGAGTTTTGATTCTCAGTTAACAGAGCAAGCTACTTTTCTGTTCCTTACTACTCCGTAGGACTACTACCCGTTGATTATTAAGTGACAACGAGGTAAACATTAGAATAATATCCTATTAGAGGTTTGCAGACGATATGGTCCTTATTATAGATGAAAAAGAATAACAGTGGATGTCAGTGAGAATAAGGAAAACATTATTGAAAACTGTACTGGGAAGAAATGAAATAGGTAATTATAATGCTGTGCAAGGCTTCAGGCGACTCGAAAGCAGCACCGCAATTAAAACCGCACTAGAAATGGCGAAACTGGCATTTTATAGAAAAATGAGAATTTCCAGCGGCAATGTGGACAAAGATCTGAGGAAAACAATAATAAAAGAGTTCCTATCGAGTGTTCTTCTGTATGGTACTGGAACATGGATGCTGAGGGAGGAAGACAGGGCATGGCTGAAAGCTTTTGCGATGTGC
Organism: Locusta migratoria; assembly: GCA_026315105.1. NCBI lineage: Eukaryota > Metazoa > Arthropoda > Insecta > Orthoptera > Acrididae > Locusta > Locusta migratoria. Next base: position 280,835,211 of record CM048748.1, on the reverse strand, counting down.
AAGCCTCTCGAAGGATTTATTTCACACAATATGGCCTCGAACTCTGATGGCAATCTCGGAGATACAGCGTAATTAGAGGGTACTTCAAACTAACACAGGGTGCGCCAGGTTCTTGAACGGTTATCGGTACATGCTAGAAAATCGAGTGCAACATACATTTTTGTTTGATAATCGGTTTTAACAATGGTTACAACTGAGATATTGAAGCAAGTACGTTTTTCAATGGAACTGGATATTTTTTATAACTGCATTCTATAGCTTTTGAGAAAACGGTTTCGGAGATAAGACATTTTTGAATGTTGACGTTAAAGCCAGTCATAAGAAATTTCGAGAAATTTCCTAAAATTTGAAGGCAAGGTGGCTGGAATCGGCGTTAGCAGGCAAACACCGCTAGGCGGAGCTGTCATGCCTCGCAGCGTCAGAATGTCAGCACATTTGACTTCGACTTGTCTGTACTGCAGGCCACTCATTGCCATTTCGTGCAGACATGTACACGAACGAGAAGATATTGGATATATTAATTTCACATGATGAATCTAAGATAAATGCCGTGCTAACATTTCAGCGCTATAGGGCTATCTACACAGATTGCCATTACCGACACGACAGGTAATTGCTGAATCATGAAGACGCTGGTGCGGAGAGCTTGCATGAACGTTAGAACGAGAACAAGAAAGAAGACTGCAACACAGAGAACAGGAAGAAGCTGTCCTGGTTGCGACGATAATCAATCCACACGGTGGTACGAGACATAATACCGAGGCATGTGGAATAACCCAGACGACTAAAATTCCAACTGTCAGTACATCAGGTACTCAGGGATCGTGATTTCGAACGTCGTATTAAATTTTGTCGATTTGCCCTACAGCAGCTGAGATACAACACTACGTTTTTCCAACGTGTACACTTCATCGATGAAACAACGTTTGCCAACCGCGGTAATGTAAATTTGCGTAACATACACTACTGAAGTCTCTGGGAGAACCAGCCATGACAAGATTGTTTCACATTGTGTGTAAGATGTATGAGACAGGTGAAGTACCCTCAGACTTTAAGAAAAATGTTATAATCCCCATTCCAAAGAAAGCAGGTGCAGACAGGTGTGAAAACTACAGAACCATCAGTTTAATAAGTCATGGTTGCAAAATATTAACACGAATTATATACAGAAAGATGGAAAAGCTGGTAGAAGCCGACCTCGGGGAAGATCAGTTTAGGTTCAGGAGAAATGTAGGAACACGGGAGGCAATACTCACTTTACGGCTTATCCTAGAAGATAGATTAAGAAAAGGCAAACCTACATTTCTAGCTTTTGTAGATTTGGAGAAGGCTTTTGACAATGTTGATTGGAATAAACTCTTTCAAGTTCTGAAGCAAGCAGGAGTAAAATATAGGGAAAGGAGAGTTATTTACAACTTGTACAAAAGCCAGACCGCAGGTATTAGACTCGAAGGGCATGAAAGGGAAGCATCAGTTGGGAAGGGAGTAAGACAGGGTTGTAGCCTTTCTCCAATGTTGTTCAATTTGTATATTGAGCAAGCTATAAAGGAAAGCAAGGAGAAATTTGGTGAAGGAATTAAAGTTCAGGGTGAAGAATTAAAAACATTGCGTTTTGCCGACGACATAGTAATTCTGTCAGATACAGCAAAGGACCTGGAAGAGCAATTGAACGGAATGGACAGTGTGCTGAAAGGTGCATATAAGATGAACATTAACAAGAGTAAAACTAGGGTAATGGAGTGCAGTGTAAGAAAATCAGGTGATGCTGAAGGAATTAGATTAGGTAACGAAACAATAAAGGAGGTAGATGAGTTTTGTTACTTGGGCAGTAAAATAACAAATGATGGTCGCAGTACAGATGATATAAAATGCAGAATGGCAATGAGTAGAAAGGCGTTTTTGAAAAAGAGAAATTTGTTAACATCGAATATTGATTTAAGCCTAAGGAAGTCCTTTCTGAAGGCATTTGTATGGAGTGTTGCCTTGTATGGGAGTGAAACATGGACGATAAGCAGTGTAGACAGAAAGAGGATAGAGGCTTTTGAAATGTGGTGCTACAGAAGAATGCTGAAGATTAGGTGGGTGGATCGCGTAACTAATGAGGAGGTACTGAACCGAATTGGGGAGAAAAGAAATTTCTGGAATACCTTGACTAAAAGAAGGGATAGATTGGTAGGACACATCTTAGACACCAAGGAATTGTGTATTTAGCGTTGGAGGGAAGTGTGTGGGGTAAAAATCGCAGAGGGAGACCAAGAGACGCGTATAGTAAGCAGATTCAAGTGGATGTGGGTTGTCGTTCTTATGAGGAGATGAAAAGGCTTGCTCAGGATAGAGTAGGGTGGAGAGCTGCATCATACCAGTCTCTGGACTGAAGACCACAGCAACAACAACACTACTGGGCAGCTGAATGTACATTAATTTGCACACTTCCTTACGGACATTCTGCCAGTTCTTCCACTGGATATTCCAAACTGTACGTGACTGCAACAAGACGGATGTCCGTCTCACTCGTCCCGTGTTCCAACTCAAATACCGGAGAAAACGTTTCCTGGACTAAGGAAAGGACGAAATAAGTTTGTAAAATGGCTTGCGAATTCTCCCTATTCTACATTAACCCCCACCCCCTTCTTGATTTCTTTCTTTCTATGGGGGGCACTCAGAGATGCAGTGTATGACGAAGTCCTACCTACGCCGGATGATCTGCGAAGTCGAAATGCCGGTGAATGCTGCAAAATATCACACACTGTAATTACACCATACATCGTTATTTCGAACGGCAACTATAGATGTGGGATTCTCTCCCTGTCCAAAATGTTGAACTCGCGTTGGAAAACAAGCTGCAGCTGTGTTTCTATAAGACAAACCTAATATTATATGCTTTGGGTGGTTATCAAAGCACTCTTAGTAAACAGTTTATTATAGTTACGTGTGAACGAAATTGCACCGCAATCTCAAAATCGATACCGTGATTGCTTTTAGCTGGTAACACTGTCATTTCACACTTACGTTCAGCATGAAACGGCATTTCGTTAAATGAATACTTACTTTGCGGTGTACAGGTGGTCACCAAATTATTTTAAACAAAACTTTTAGTTCTATGAATGTGTCCAGTGTGATATAATTTACAGCAGTGTAGGTTGAGACAGTTGTCCGACGGCTTGTATTGTACCTCTTAGTGGCACACAGGATACGATATGTCAATTATTCCTTCTATCATTTAGATATTTCATACAGTAGTAGCTTTCTCAGCGTATAAGACCTCTTTTTTCTCTATATTTTTTCTTTCGAAGCATGAACAGGTGATCTCTCTGTATCAGCTCACGTACATCGGGAAAATAACCAAATGCGAAGTAATTATCATAAGCCCTTTGTGAACCTGCATCAACTGTAGGTCTTACGCTGGTTCAAGGGGAAAGAAGGCGTTACTATAGTCGCACAGGCCTACTGCATGGTATATAATAACACAGGCTGTTTCAGAACGCCTGCTTGGTGTTGTTTGCACTGCTGACGCCCATTACGATCTCCATGCCCTCAAATTCTAGCGAATTTTTCGAATGTTTTACGACAATGCTATATAGCTGCAATGGTCTTCTCAAGAGCTACGGATTGCAGTTATAAAAAGTTTGCGGTTCCATTAAAAAGGTAGTTTCTTCAATATTTCCGTTGATACCGGTGCTAAAACCGTTCACCAAAGAAAAGTATATGTACCAATTGACGCTCTAGTAAGTGCCTGAAACAGCGGTTCGGTATTGTAATCGTTCACGAAATAAAAGGTGCGATACGTTTTATATGACTCGCCCTGTATATGACAGCTGCGACTTCGGGATGTAAGTTTATCATATAAAGTTCAATATATTGTCTACAAATGTAAAGTCCAATTTGGAGTTCAACAATATAATAAGAGTAGTTTAAAAATCACCCCGAAGTCGTGTGTCGAAGTACAAATGGAACTGTATGTTTTGGGCTTTGGGTCTCGTCAGAAAAGATATCACTCACAAAAGCACACTTCACAGACACACAACCGTCATCTCCGGTCGCCGCACACTGTTTAAATACTATAAAATATAAATATACTATCCGACTAACCACATATACACTTTTTTGCATTTCAGAAATTATGACGGGCGTGGAAGGGGTGACGGAGGATTTCGAAAGCTACCAAAATTTTTAAGGATGTGATTGCATCGTTGTAAGGTGCAGTAGCACAAAGAAATTCAAAATGTCAGACTGTGCGCACATAAGCAAACATTCTCCATGATCGTTCATAGGTTGTGAGAAATTGATTTTACTGAATTAGCTGATGCAGATCGTGCTAAACTCAGAATTTATGAGAGATTTCAGGAACGACTGAAGAAAATGTAAACCCTACTGGTATATGTGTACGATGTTATTAATCACATGAAAAACTTTTTGCAAGATCTCCACTGTAGAGAGTGTTGTCACGAACTGGTTTCTTTTCTATTTTCTATGGATTTAATTCTTGAAATTGTTCGTTCCATAAAAGTTAATTTATTATATTTTTCTATTGGTTTAACAGCTTTATAATCTTCTCGTTTGTTTTATTATTCAGTATTCGGTGATAATAACACTTATCCAATTTTTTCATATATATATATATATATATATATATATATATATATATATATATATATATATATATATATATATATATATATTATTTTTAAATTTTGAAATCATTTTTTTGGAACAGCGATCTTAATTTTTTTAATAAATGAAATAAGACAGTCTAGAACGCAAATTGTTGCGTTTATTACTGGCAACTGGTTTCGGTTGTTGGTGCCAAAGGTCGGAAGATGGTTCTGTAGAATCGAAACTGGTTGCCAGTAATGAACGCAACAATTTGCTATCTAGACTGTCTTATTTTAATTATTAAATTATTTTATTTCCTTAGGTGTAATTTGTTTAATATTTACTGCTGTTCTTGTTGGTAGATTTTTATCCTCATTCTTCCAACAATGAAGCAACAAGATAAAAGAAGAAAAACCAAGTACAATGTTGTAGAAAAATCTCTTCATCATTCAAATTTAAACGTGGTGATTATTAAATTTATGTTCTCTGAATCTTTCCCTGCTCCTCACTAATTCTTTACGCTTTGCTGTGTGACTACACTAGTGCCATTGCCGCCAACCAACTTTACTCGCGTTTCCTTTCTTCTCAACATTCAGCTTACAAAATGTTTGCCTCTCCACGAAGGGCGACTTTCTTTTAATTCCCCGACCTGGCTCTTTTGTCCTCTATCGCGACGAATTCAAAACTTTCTCTCTCAGAGCCGGAAACAATTTAAGAGCTTAGCAGTCCATAATAGCCCTTCTCACTTACTGTCTGCAAACTGGCAACTCGGCTCCGCGGTAGCCCTCGCCTCAGTTGTTATAACTCCACTCAGTGACTACTTCTAATACTGCTAAGGTTCCGATACAGTTCAACAGTTAAACATTACCTTCAGTTCTTGACTAATTTTCTTATAATATGTTCTTACCTAGAAGATAGATTAAGAAAAGGCAAACCTACATTTCTAGCTTTTGTAGATTTGGAGAAGGCTTTTGACAATGTTGATTGGAATAAACTCTTTCAAATTCTGAAGCAAGCGGGAGTAAAATATTGGGAGCGTAAGGTTATTTACAACTTGTACAAAAACCAGACAGCGGTTGTCAGAGTCGAAGGGCATGGAAGGGATGCAGTGGTTGGAAAGGGAGTAAGACAGGGTTGTAGCTTTTCTCCAATGTTATTCAATTTGTACATTGAGCAAGCTATAAACGAAAGCAAGGAGAAATTTGGTGAAGGAATTAAAGTTCAGGGGGGAGAATTGAAAACATTACGTTTTGCCGACAACATAGTAATTCTGTCAGATACAGCAAAGGACCTGGAATAGCAGTTAAACGAAATAGACAGAGTGCTGAAAGGTGCATATAAGATGAAGATTAACAAGAGCAAAACCAGGGTAATGGAGTGCAGTGTAGGAAAATCAGATGATGCTGAAGGAATTAGATTGGGTAACGACGCAATAAAGGAGGTAGATGAGTTTTGTTACTTGGGCAGTAAAATTACAAACGATGGTCGCAGTACAGAGGATATAAAATGCAGAATGGCAATGGGTAGAAAAGTGTTCTTGAAAAAGAGAAATTTGTTAACATCGAATATTGATTTAAGCCTAAGGAAGTCCTTTCTGAAGGCAATTGTATTGAGTGTTGCCTTGTATGGGAGTGAGACATGGACGATAAACAGTGTGGACAGGAAGAGGATTGAGGCCCTTGAAATATGGTGCTACAGAAGAATGCTTAAGATTAGGTGGGTGGATCGCGTAACTAATGAGGTAGTACTGAACAGAATTGGGGAGAAAAGAAATTTGTGGCATACCTTGACTAAAAGAAGGGATAGATTGGTAGGACACATTCTTAGACATCAAGGAATTGTGAAATTAACGTTGGAGGGACGTGTGTTGGGTAAAAATCGGAAAGGGAGACCAAGAGATGGATACAGTAAGCAGAATCAGACAGATGTAGGTTGTCGTTCTTATGTGGAGATGAAGAGGCTTGCTCAGGATAGGGTCTTGTGGAGAGCTGCATCAAACCAGTCTCCGGACTGAAGACAACAACAACATCAACATGTTCTTACCAAGGATGTTTTTCCAGACGTCACGAATAACAGCACTATGAACGATATCATAAAAAATAGTTCAACTTTCATTGTTTCAACCCAGTTTTATATGAAACGCCTAGCATTTTTTTACGAACAGTAAGTTATAATTCTGCTTGATAATAGTCCTTGTGCTCAAATGTTGAAATGTTTGTAAATCTATGGGACCAAAGTTAAAAGTCGACCACAGTACGTAACAAGAGCCTTTTTTTATCACTAAAATTAGTAAATAAGGTCCGTGTGAACTACCGGTTACTCCCTGCTATAAAGCCTTGTTACCTGGCCCAAACTGAGAACTGAATCGTTTCAAATTACTTCAATAACAAGAAGTTAACACTACAGTGGACAATATACATAGCAGTTCACACGTTATTACACACAGACATTAATAAGCAAGTCACCACAATTAAAGTTATCTTAGAAAGATGGCTAAGAAAACATTTATGGCACAACGGAATTTACACTTAAGAAAATTTGCATCTGAGCTTGTTCTCAGCACTTGTGAAGAACAATCTTACATCTTATGAAATAGGCTGTATGTGTGTATTTATGTATGTATGTTCCACATCTACTCCAAAACTACTGGACCGATTTCGACCAAACTTGGTACACATGTTCCTTAATACCAGTCAACAATCGCTATCACGGTCAGAATCACCTACGACACATACGTAATGAGATATGACGTCATAAACAATGAGATGCTCGAAAACCTGCTGCATCAAACGACAATGCTGGACATTTGCTCCTAAACCACTGAACCGATTTCAACCAAATTTGGTACACATATTTCGTACATGATACAACTGCTGTAGGACCACAAACCATGTACGGCACATGATTCAGGAGATATAACGTCATGAACAATAGGAATCGCAAAAAAGTGCTCCATAATAGGGCGAGATTTTATAATTACACTTTATGAGAATGACACTACTTCTCGACTTGCAATCAACTTTAAGCATAATTTCAAATCTTTATTCAACTTTTTCTCGCAGACAACATCAAAATAATGAAAGGAAAAAAGTTTCTCGCTTACCACTTAACCGCTGTTCTGGAGCAAAACTATGGCATTCGGTATAACGTAACAATTTATAATTTCTACACTGCCAATTGTACTCGCAGGACATTTGAAAGACAGAATACACACTTAAAGCTGAATGGACCTTCGAAATTGTATCACAGTACGCCACGTAGTTCATGAGATATGAGGACATAAAGAGTAACGTTCATGGAAAACCGCACCATCAAGCATCAGGATTTAATCTATTACTTCTTTACTACTAACCTTATTCGCAACAGATTTTACCGACATACAGCACTTATACAAATCAATATATTACTGCAAAAATTTTAGAATTGTACAACATATCTATACTAATAATAAATCTGTAAATATAGGCCTATCGCTGTTCGCTTCAATCTTCAAAACTATTCGACGAATTTTCATGCGGTTTTCACAGGAAATATGAGCAAAGATTGGTTCAAGATCTAGGCATGATTTCATCAAAATAGAATCACGAAGTGTTTTGATAGGCCGTCATGTCTGTCTGTTCATCTATTAGAAACCACTTCTCCAAAACTACTTCAGGAATTCGCATGGGGTTTTCACGGCTAACTTCAGGGTACCTTGGGCAACATATAGACTTCCTTTCATAAAAATCGGATCAGGGAAAGAACAACATCAAAATTTAAGTTTTTCATCGACAACCGTCATGTCTATTACTGTCTTTCATCTCCAAAACTAATGAACAATTTTCAGAGTTTTTTCACAGGAAAAGTGAGGGTATCTTGCGGTTACAGAAACGCTTCATTTTACAAAATGGATCAGAAAAAGTAAAAAATCACAGTTTAAACATTTCTCTGAAAGCAATCGCATGTGTCTATTTGTGGAAAGTAACCTCCAAAAGAACTAAATGAACATTCATGGGGGTATCACAGATAAAATATAGAATATCCTGGGGCAACGTATAGGCTTCATTTCATCAAAATCAGATCGGGAAAGTAAAAGATATCGTAATTTGAAATTCTATTTGTATTTCATGCTTGGAAACAAAGGCGTAATGCAGCAAAGAACTAATAGATAGTGCTGCGGGTGTTTGTGTGAAGGTAATCTGTAGCAATCGGTTTATTACCCTTTGAAAATACTACTTACTCTTTGACTTTTCAAATTTATGTTATTTCTGAATATCCTTTTCTTAGTTGCTATGTTCTATGAAATATGACTCAACGCAATGAATATAAAACTGATAAAATCCTCGCCGTGTATAATCCATATATTTACATACGGATATCACAGTCTAACAACTGCTACGGAAGTTTCAGTCTCACGCTTAGAGCGACAATAGCGCATCTAACGGAAAGAGAGCCAACTGTAAGAATAATAATTGTTTTCACTGATATTTCTACTTCATTAAGAAAATACTTTATTATTTTCTACTTCATTAAGAAAATACTTTATTATTTTATTATATTTCAGCATTCCATGCCTCAGCCCACTGTCCAGAGATGTGAATGATCATGAAATAAATGTTTTAAATGGTGAATATAATTGATGTATGATGTTAGCTACATCATATTCATGAAGATATGTCTACCTCTAAAACGTTTCGCAAACGTATTAAAAACAACTAATGACACATTTTCATGGCATTCACAGGAAATTAGATCTAAGATTAGGGCAACATATAGTCATGATTTCATCCAAATCAGACCACGGAAAAGAGATCATCGCAATCTTAAGTGTTTTCAGTAACTGTCTGTTCGTCTATTAGAAACACCTAATATCCTAAACTACTTCACGGATTTACATGGAGCAACTTCGTTTCATAAAAGTGGAATCACGGGAATTGTTTTAGATGTTGGTTATGCTTGAAGTAGGGATTGCGTAGTTCAGCAAACAAGCAATAGAGGCGCTGTAATGCACCAAAGAACTAATAAACATCGCTGCTGCATAATAAGTATGGGGAAGTACAACAAGTAAGTGAACGTCTGTGACAGAATTAAGCAGTCTTATGTCTACGAATACCAACAAACATTGAACACAGTGTTTCTGACAAACATTGAACATAGTGTTACTGATTTCGCTTTGTGTATTAAGTACTTAACGACAGTTCTTTAGTTATTTTGGCACATTTCACTTTTTGCATCAAAAACTTTCTGAAGATACATCGCTTCGGACAATGACTACCATCTCCAAAAACAAGATCAGAACCAACCTTACCTCACCAGACGACCAGCCCAGAATGATCAGACCGAGCAGCCACCAGATGCGGGAAGCCACCAGAAGCTGGAAAATCCATGAAACAGTGGTGGTGGGGACAGAGAGCGAGTACACTCGCACTGGAGAAGGCTCGCCGTCTAGACTGTAACCAAAGGGTGTAGAAACCTCTTTGGTACCCTCAGCAGCTATCGACTCTGAGCCAGAGAGAATGATGCAAAGTGAGCTATCGCTCCCTACAGTCAAACAGCCATAGATTCTCGTACACAAAAGTACAACTACTGCACATTCTCACAGGAAAAGCGGCGTAGCGGAAAATCTATACTTAAGCCACATTAATTAATATAATAGAAAATTAGTAACAAAATAAGAAAAACCTAGCAATATTAACTAATATCTTAACACAAGAAATATAAATGCTGTTCCTCAAGCCTTGAAAAGAGTGGGGTTTAAGTTTTAACAAAATGATAATCTAGTAACACTAAATAAATTATAACATTACAGAAATATACAAAAAACTATATAGAAGATGACAGACGGTCGTCTTTCAAAGTGCAGTGTTCATCGGTCCTTAACATATGCTAAGGGCAACACACACATTGTTGTCCACATGAGGACTGGAACCTTTGACAGAGTGGTGGAGACTCGATACTTCTTGTACTCTGGGCATGAGCAACATTACAGTATATACAAAATATGTGTTGATTTCACTTGCGGATATACACAAACTATTACGAAAAGCATCTCAGCCGTCTTCACTAGGTTTTTAACTTTGTAATTTATATCCAATAGACGCGCCTTTCTTTCTTTTTTTTTTTTTTTTTTTTTTTTTTTTGCCAAACGACAACCTCATACGTCGGAGGCATGAGGAATAGCATTTCATTTCATGTTTTTAAATGTTAGTTTCGGTAATACTTTGCAAATATTGCTGGCATTTTATTATGCTAATAATTTATCATTGTGTCCATGAATGTGGCAATATCAACGGTTTCTCCGTGATGCCAATGTCCCTGCGAGAGTGTGTACTTGCTTTATTCTGTATGTATTTGTATGAGCATCTTCTAGCATGGCAGTCTGAGTGTATGTATGAGAATTTTCGTCGTCGGCTGCTGGCTGCTCAGAACTAGTGTTTCTCTGGCTTTGAATTGATAGGTAGTCTTTGCCAACCTCTGGTTTTGATGCTACCAAAGAGGATCCTACACCCTTTGGTTACAAGTTGGGTTGGCAATGCCTGGTAACGAGCCTCGGTAGGACGTGAGAGACTAGGCTCTCCCCACCACTGCGGTTTTCTTGGGTTTTTACCGATTTCCGATGCTGACAGGCGACTTCCTGGTGGTCTCCTCACTCTGTGGCAGCACTTCGACCTGGTAAGACGTTCTGATTTTCTTTCCTCCCTTGAGATGGTGGCGATTCGTTGTCTGCTTTGTTGAAGTTGGACTTTAGAACTTGGGTTCAGTTTTTGGAATAAGTTTCTCCGATCATGTACGGAAGTGTATTCAATTTCATTTCGGTGATTTTGCATAGGTAAACGTGGTGAATATGTAATATGTTTGATAACGACTGAGAATCGGTAACGTTTGTGAAACCAGCTGGTGTTGTACGAACTTAGTTTCATTTCTTTCTACTTTCTGGGATGCGACTAATGTACGGAAATATATTTATTCTGTGTAGTGCATGTGAAATATTCCTTTCCATTTTCTCCTTCCATGAGTGATATGTACTCCATGTGGTGTACTCTTAGAACAAAGCCTTTACCTACCCCTGTGTCTTGCTCTCAGGCAAGAGATTATGCCTTTATCTTTCTGATTTCCCTTAGTACATCGTGATCTCCTGTCCGCCTATTTTCAATTGTTGTTTCGTTTATAAACTTGTACTTTGCATTCAGACTCCGTCAGTAAATTCTTTTCTAGCCTTGTACGACCTCCTTTATTAGCTTGCTTATGAAATACTACGTATTTATAGGAGCTGCATGCCACATTTCTTCGTTGATTTACTCAGACCTTGAACTTATTCCATTTTTCTGATTTTTGAAGACTGGACTCGGTCCATTCGTGTAAACCTTTCCAATCTCGTCTAACTGTATTTCTTTAGCTTCCTTATGATATCCTACGCATTTCTAAAGGTTGCATGCCGTAGCTATTTTCCTTCATTTTTCTGAAATTGAAGTTTTGTATTTTTTACTAGTTTTTCGGATCCACGTGCTTCCGAACTTCGACGTTTATAGCTAATCACTAGAGTTCTCACCACTGCTCACAACCAGTGCCTTTCTATTGTGTATTCTTGGTTCGGAAACTAAGATTCCGTTGATTTTTGTTGAAATGAATACGATCTTTACGCACTTCACCTTCAGTGGACTGCGAATATGTAATGTTGTAGACACGTGCCGTGTGTCTCAGTAAGTCTACATGCTCACGGTTAATCTCGCTATTATCGTGTACAATCTCAAGTAAAGAAAGACAGACCAGAGCCACCTACGAAGTTTATTTTCCTTGTGTTGTGTGGTACATCCTGGTTCGCTGAATTTCGCCTACGATAGCGGCGCCTGCTCCTACTTCGTATCTGCATTTATGGCGCAACGGAATTGAAATATGATAATTTGCATCTGAACTTGTTCCCAGCACTGGTGAAAAACAACATTAAATAAAAAGGGGAGGGTATTCTTAAACTAATATTCATAAGTAGAATAAAATTTCACTGACAATAAATTATTTATTCAGTTCAGACATGCGTAATGGGGGAACTAGTTTTGTTAAACAATAAAAACTTCAATCCAACGAATGGCGTCATTATGTCGCCCCGAAAATTTAAAGTGCGTCAAAACCCCAGTATGGTAATTCTCTGGTACGACTGTGATGGTGCTATCCTCACGCATTACGTTCCTCCACGGCAAACAGTCGATGCACAGTATTACTGTTCGTTCTTGGAGCATCATCTGCGGCCAGCTTTGCGAAAGAATCGGCAACAACTTTTGCGCAAGCCACCCATCATGTTGCACGATAATGCGTGGGTGCACACAGCGCAAGCTGTGACTGTTCTGTTCTGTCGATGGGACTGGGAAGTACTGTACCATCCACCATAATCCCCGAACTTAAGTCCTTGTGATTTTGATTTGATTCCGAAGATGAAGGAACGATTTCATGGGGTTGCTTCACAACCGTACTAGCGATTCGCACCATCAACAGAACAGGCTCTGCTAACGGTTTGCTACGCTTTTCACAACGCTGGGAACGGGTTTCACATGATACTGGTGATTACTTAGGACAGTAATAGGTGCAACGCTTTTGTATCGGTTGGGAACAAATAAAAAAATGTTCAAATGTGCGTTAAGCTTACGGTACTTACTGCGTGGTCATCAGTCCCTAAACTTATAAAATACCTATAAACTACCTTATACTAAAGACAACACAAACATCCATGCCCGAGGGAGGATTCGAACCCCTGACGGGGTACAGCCTCTGTGAATAAATAGTTGCCACTGTTTAAGGCAATTTTTTGTTTCTCGTTCAGGATAGCTACTGCGTCTTGTCAGACGCACAGGTGTGTCCATTTCCCATATAGTACTGTAATAAGCAGCGTACAAAGCCAGTTTTGTATCCAACGTCACAACAAGAAATGTTCAAATGTTTGTAGAGCTTATAGGACTTAACTACAGGGTCATTAGTCCCTAAACTTACAAACTACTTATGAACTAGCTATTACTAAGGACGGTACAAATATCCATGCCCGAGGGGGGATTCGAACCCCTGACCGTAGTGAAATGTTCAAATGTTTGTATAGTCTCTGGGACTACAGGGTCATCAGTCCCTAAACTTACAAACTACTTATGAACTACTTACGAACTAGGACGGCACAAATATCCATGCCCGAGGGGGGATTCGAACCCCCGACCGTAGTGGCCGTACAGACCGTGACTGGAGCGCCTTAGTCCCCTCGGCCACCGCCGCCGGCACCTTAGTGACCGTGAGGACTGTAACTGACGCGCCACAGAACGCTCGGCCACCGTGGCTGGCTCACAAGAACAGACCACCAATCCAATCATGCTCCAGGAGACCTTAATGCATGTTCCTTCTCAAATTTTACCATTGTCGTAGGTTTTCGACGTTGCCTATCTTTCACAGCTATTGCCGATAAACGATAAACACTGCAGTGCACTTTATCTTCGCACTTTTTGTTTGTGTTAGGCAACATCAAAGCCCAACTGAATATTGTTTACTGTACCACGTACTCTAGGGCTTGCCGGCCGAGGGGACTGAGCCGCACCAGTCACGGTCTGCACGGCCACTACGGTCGGGGGTTCAAATCCCCCCTCGGGCATGGATATTTGTGCTGTCCTTAGTATTAGTTAGTTCATAAGTAGTTTGTAAGTTTAGGGACTGATGACCCCGTAATTAAGTCCCATAAGCTATACAAACATTTGAACTCCAGGGCTTGAAATATTAAGGAGGGAGTCGGTAGCTTACCTCAGAAAACCTGCTATTCATAACGGTCACGGTTTTGAGGTGGAAACATCACAGTAGAGCATCACAATGGATTGTGGCACTTCCATCAGATGGGGTTGCAAGCCGGATGTTCATGTTTACAAGTCTCGAAGTTAATTGTTCTCTTTTTGTTGCAGTATTATTGTGAAAATATTATTGCCAAGAATAATCGCACTTTGCGTATAAAAAGTCGCATTTCGACGGTACATTCCCCGTGAGACTAAGTGAGTGGACCTAACAGTAGTGACTGCTACTGTATACTAGGGTTGTTGCATAAGTACTGGTCCCCACAAAGAAAACACAAAGATTTTGTAAATAATGATTTATATCTCAACATAAAGTTCTTTCAGTTCTATACACTTTTCCCAGCGATGTTCAATAAGTTCAGTATTCTTATGTAATAACAACTGTCTAACTCCTCAGAATAGCCATTAACTACCGAAATCAAGTCTTCATGTTTCGAAAATCTTCGACTACCAAACCATTTTTTCAAGTTTTGGAACAGAAAATTTAACGAAGGGGCTAAATCAGGTGATTAGGTTGCATGAGGTAGCAATTCAAACTTTAATTTATGAATTTTGGCCCTTGCAACAACGGACTTGTGAGCTGAAGAAATAAAGCTCTCTTCTTGGCCAAATGGGACAGTTTTTGTTTGATTTCTTTGCCGAAACGATACAATAAGTTCGCATTAGAACCGCCATCTTGTTTTTTCCTTTTTCAAGGTAATCATTGAAAATTACCCCACGCGCATCGCAAAAAATCGGCGCCATAACCTTGTCTGCAGATAATATGGTCTTTGATGTCTTTGGAGTCGGTTCTCCAATTTGTTTCTATTGTTTTCATTGTTCTTTTGTCTCGAGATTGAAGTGGTGGACCAATGTTTCATCCATAGTTATGAAACGGCGCAAAATATCAGCTTTATTGCTGCTCAACTAAGTTAAACACTCAACTGAAACGTCTTCACAATACTGTTTTTGCCCAATTGTGAGCAGAAACCTTACAGACAGTATCATGACGTTCAAATTTTCAGATAGTATGCGATACCGCACTTTTCGAAATGCCTAATACGTCAGTCTGCGATCATCCAGTACCTGTTTATGGATTTACTTCACCATTTCTGGAATCGCCACCTGGTCGACCCCTGCGAAGCTCGCCTTTGCAGTACATACGAAAACGTAGGAACTCAGCTACCCAATATTTTACTCCAATAAAATAAAAAACCGTTTATATTGTTAAAATTATATTTATCTATTACGGCGGCGTTTCGGCATATGCAGTCATCAGTTTAAAAAAAATCTCTGATATTGCAAAATAAAGTTTAGTGTCAATAATAAAATCTCTACTTAGTAGGAAGGAACCTTATGGTTTAACGTTCCGTCGACAGCTTGGTCATTAGAGACGGAGCTAACGCTCGGAGTTTTGGGTAAGGATTGGGAAGGAAATCGGCCGTGTCCTTTGAAAGGAACCATCCCGTCATTTGCCTGGAGGGATTTACGGAAATCACAGAAAACCTAAATCTGGATGGCCGGAGGTGGATTTGAACCACCGTCCTCCCGAATGTGAGTCCAGTGCGTTACCACTGCGCCACCTCGCTCGGTTACTTAGTAGGGGCGGAGTTGACGCCCCTACTACGTATTTTCATTATTGACGATGAACTTTTTTTCAGATGTCGAAACGCCGTAATAAATAAATATAATTTTAGCGATCGAAACTGTTTTTCATTTTTATTCACTAAAATGGAGATTGCAGAGTCGTAAAGGAAATTGATTTCTTTTATACAATATTGTACTGTGGTAAACGGAGCCGACTTTCGCAAAGTAGTATATAACTGAACTTTAATATTGTATCACAAAAAGTCGACTAGTCTTCTCCATTTTCCAGATCAGTGACAACGTGCGTTATAGATGTCTGCCAAAGAAATACCAAAGGAAGTGGCGTCTTCAGACGTGAAACATATGCTTCACAGATCGTATTCTTTGTAATGCAGACTGCCACCCCTCGGCCCGGCCGGGTACCGGTCCCTATTATTTGCGAGTGAGGGGCGGGTCGCGGCCAGTGGCGACGTCCCCGTGTCCCGGCCGTCCACCCCTCGGCCCTCTGCCGCTGGCCAGTTAGGGTGATTTATGACGCGGCTGCGGCGTCATTAGCAGCGCGGCCCGCCCCCGCCTCCGCCTGCGCCTGCGTTTACGACCTCCGGTCCATCGCCCACGCGGCCGCCCTCGCCCCTACCTGCCAGCTCGGAAAAGCATCTCCACCTACCGGCTGCCACCCACGCGTGCCTCCGTGTCTCTCCAGCAATTACTGTGCCTTACGTCTCACAGCAGAGGGGACATCTTTAGAAACTAAATAACAAGTGTGATTACATGCTGAAATAGTGCTGCTCAACCACTGTTGTCAATCTGAGACTTTAACTTTTCCCGGCGTAATGAATGTTCAACAACTTACGGGTATGCTGCCGGGTATTAAATACGAGGTATTAAATACCGAGGTATTAAATACGCTTGCACATTGCTACCTTAAGTGCAGTTGTGCCTTGAGAATGGCAGGGTTTCCTCCTGCCGAAATATCGGCGGTTGTCGACGACGTCACCCGGCAGCATACCCGTAAGTTGTTTGAACTGTTGTCAAATTTGTAGAAGGTGACTGCAGTCGACTGCATCAGTCTGGATAGGATGTTCAACATGGCGAATGGGAGCTTACACACGGATTTTCCAAACACAAACTTGGAAAAAAACACACTACTCTGTGCAGGATGACACTATTGTATCAGTTATTTCCTTCAGTTGGCTCGAGCCTCCAGTGTTATAACACGAAAAAAATAAATAAATGAAACAACACAGATCACCTATTCACAGCCTCTGTTTGCTTGGGGCTCCATGAAGTGCGGCTGTAGACCCTATTTTATTATACAAACTGGCTGCGTCGTGTCTAGGGGCCAGCCACACCTGCTGAAATGTCCCCAAAATGTTTGGCTTTAAATAAATGCAAGCAGGAATAACAAATATTCTTAAAGGACACATTCACTTTTAACTAAATTTATGTTTATTCCACCTAATATCCTTCAGTGAATATTTGTTACACGTGACTTCAGAACACTGTCGAGTTCTTAAGCCCCCCCCCCCCCCCCCCCCCCGCACACACACACATATACAAAATGGAAACTTGACTGAATAGTTTCCAAGTCGCACAGTCGCTAAATAAAAATTAAAGTCTAGCAACAATCCTCAAAAATTAAGTTCCACTGTCACAGAATATAGTTATAGTGCACGAAGCACCACTGGAGACTTTACCTAAGACCTACAGACGCAGAATAAAATCGAAGTTCTCGAAGCACGACAGAACAAAGTTCCACACGAAGACACTTCGCTAAAATTTTTAAAAGTCCTCAAGCGACTCCACAGTCACCCAGTACAACGACACATCTTCTCTGTCAAACCAACGCTAACAGACTGCCCCTAATAAGCCAAGATGGCCGCTTTAAGTACCCTCGCTGGCTTACTCTGAAGACAAATCAGTATTTATTTTCACAAAATTACGTCTTTTACATAAAATACAAATGAAATAAATACAAGTAATGATAGTATTTGACGGAAATGTTTCGCTGGAACAAAATATGGCATTAAAAACATTGTACATATCGTAGATTTTGCATTATCAAAAAATTAAACTTTTCTATATTTTCTTTTTCAGTATTTAAACTGAGATTATTCACTCTACTATTGATCCTGTGGTTTCATTGACTATTTACTTAAGCCTAATTTACCGTACTGCCGTTAATACCTCAGTTATTACTATTTATAAAAAAGACAGCTTCTATACGTGGAAATCATCTTACCGACCTCTAATTCAAACTTACTGAATTTGCGCAAAAAACTATATACACATCTTAATAGTACTCACTTAGATCTATCATTTCATTTAAGCCATTTACCAGATATATCGTTTACAAAATTGTTATTTTATAATTACTTTTCATTTACTATATAACTCAAAACCTATTCAAGTGACAGGAGGTGCGTTTATATCAGCGCATTGGACTAGTCTTTATCTTTAAAATGAGCCTACGTGCTCCTTTGTATCATATATGGATCAATGGTTATTAATGTATAGTGGTTTATTGCATATTTGTCAAAGGCCAAACAGAGTTTCTCACACTGTCCGCCATACACTGCATAACGGCCTGGATTTTTCAGTCACGTGTCTATACACAAAGCAAGTGACCAGACGCTCGTTTGACTGATGAGAGGTGCCGCTATCTATTGACTAACTCCTGAACTACAACGACTCAGTAGCTGTCAAAACACGATTCCCGCGCATGTGCGCGATTTACCACAGAATTGCAGACTTCAAATGCCCTTACACGATTATATACTATAGATTAAAATGTTCCGGAGGCCCTCAAATTAAAATAAGAAAGATAGATATCATATTCAGGTACCAATTACCTCCATTGTTTCATGTTCAATTAATGTTTGTAGAAACGAAATCGTATAAAACGATTGCCTAATGCAGATGTGGACCCAAGTTCGAATCCCGGGTGTGGCAAAGATTGAAATTCACAGCCTCTCCCTGGACAGAGATTTATTGTTTGATATTTAAATCATCTATGCCTGAGCTACAAGGAAGGATCGTTCCCATTAACGTTCATTTCTAGGGTGTTATTCCGCTATTGGAGAGCCTCGTCAAAGTTGATATGTTTGTATATAGAAGTTTGTGTTGTGCAGGTAGCCGTGCTTCTAGACTATGCAATCAAACGTTCAAATGTTTGTAAATCTATGGGACTTAACTGCTTGGTTATTAATCTTTAGCTTACAAACTACTTAAAATATGTTAAACTAACCTAAGGACAACACATACATCCATGTCCTATCGGGCACTCGAACCCCAGACGGCGAACGGCCGTATGCACCGCAGCAAGATGTCTCAGTGCACACGACTATTCCGCCGCGCCAGTCCATCAGTCGCCATTTCCATTGGATCGTGACGGATTAATGGTTATAGCACTTGCCTATTAAGCAGAAGTACCGCACCCTTCAATTATATACGAACATAAAAATATATAAGTCGGTACTGAATATATACACATGCTGGAGAATTGCAACAACTGAGTTACTATATGAATTACATTAAAAGGAAGGACCAAAATATAAATCTCCTGGTACATTTGCTAGATAATGCCCAAAAGTGTGTACTCAAAATTAACACCTTTGGCTGAAGGAACGTTTCATAAAAAAATGTTCAAATGTTTGTAGAGTTTATGGAAATTAACTACAGGGCCATCAGTCCCTAAACTTACAAACTACTTATGGACTAGCGAATACTAAGGACAGCACTAATATCCATGCCCGAGGGGGGATTCAAACCCCCAACCGTAGTGGCGGTGCAGACTGTGACTGGCGCGCTGTAGAGCGCTCGGCCTCCATGGCCGGCAACGTTTAACAGTTTATGGAACATTGTTCCCATGGAAAACAACAGCGATCTAAATTCTTTGAATTATTACAATAATTGCAGCAGTGTACATCGCAATATAATATTTATTTTATTTTATTATGATGACCAGTTTCAATCAGCAATGATCATCAGATCATGCCCTTGGTGAGGAGCTGCACTATCGCTTGTGGTGCAGAGTTGTTCCACAATAGTGATGGGCCATCTCTTTGCCAAGGACATGACTTGACGATGATCAGCCACGCGCGAGTACCCGAGCGGTCTGGAGCGCCACATTACGGAACGCGCGGCCTCCCGCGTCAGGAGTTCGAATCTTCTCTCGGACATGTGTGTGTCGTCTTTAGGTTAGTTTAACTTAGTTTATCTAGTCTGTAACACGAGGGACTGATGACCAACGTAGTTTGGTCCCATAGGATTACAAACATTTGAACATTTGATGACGATCATTTCTGATCGAAACCAAAAATGTTTGTTAAACTTAAGGGACTTAACTGCGGGGACGTCAGTCCATAAACTTACAAACTGATTGCCAACTACCTCATACTAAAGACGGCATAAACACCCATGCCCCAGGAGGGATTCAAACCCCCGACGTGAAGCGGCGTTGCGCATCTTAGCATAGCGTCTTAATGCGCATGGCCACTCCGCCGCGGCTGATCGAAACCGATCATAATAATAAAATGAAAATTATATTGCAATCTAGACTGCTGCTATTATTATAATATTAGAAAAATGGTTGTTGTAATTGCCCTTCACTTATGAGTACATTATTTCACTCAGGTTATTCCTTTGGTATCTAGTGCCATTACCAGTCATTACCTGATACGTATAGTTATTTTGGCACGGGTTGAGGCAAGTTAAATGTCTGACAAATGGCTTTTCGGCCCTATATGGGTTTTCAGACTGAACTGTTCGGTTTGCAAACACAAAGGCGCCAGCCCCCTCTCCTTGAACTGTGCCGTACCAGAAAAAAGGGCCGAAGGTTTATTTTCGTGAAAAGAATTGCAATCAGCTGCCTTTTTGGAAGATTTTTATTTACTCCAGAACTAGTTTTCGAGCCATTGCAGGCTCATCATCAGTGGATAACTTTACAGGAACATTCCCGCTAAGTGTAGGTTATGCTGTCATGTTGGTTTGTGTTCTTATTGGAGGTGTAACCAAGATGTGCATTGAGCACTTACGTTTTATAACACATGAGAACATTTTTGCTACAATTAGCGTTACACATAACAAAATGTTATGAAATGACAGATGCTATTGTTAGAGTCCGTGGCAGTCATCTCTAATAGGGAATTTTCCTGTTTGTGTCGAACCAGCAAATGTTCAAATGTTGGTAATTCTATCGCCCCAAACTGTGTGGTCATCGGTCCGTAGCTTACAAACTACTTAAACCTAGGTAAACTAACCTAAGGACAACACACACACCCATGCCCCAGGGAGGACTCGAACCTTTACGGCGAGCAACCGCGCGCTCCGCAGCGAGACGCTTTCGACCGCTCGGCTACCCCACCGCGGCTGTCGAACCAGCAAGGGTGGCAGTCAGTCGTCAGATAAGAGTGTTCTGTGCGCCAGTTTGGCCGTAGCTTTTTGTAGGAGGCTGGTTATTAAGGATTGGGGGCGTATACAAAAACCATTCGTTTTCATTAGCCCGGGAAAAAATTGCTTGGATAAAGTATGGGTTCTCGGCTGCCGAGGTTACAGGAAGTACGGCGTTCAATCCTGGCTGATCAAGTGCATTATAATGAACTCCGAAGCATGGCTTGGGTAGCTAGATATTTATAACCAGTGAAATAAGCAAAATCGGTCTTAGACTTTGCTATTTTTTGTAGCAAATCGATTTCAGTTACTTAGAAACCATCTTCTGATGCTGAAGTATCCCGGTTTGCTCCTAAGTGAAGTACAAATTGACATTTAAGACCAGCTCTGAAAAGTATTACTATGTAACTGAAATCGATAAGTAAGAGCAAGATTTTACGACGTAACATGCTCATTTCATATTATACATTTATTTGATGGTCACTACCGTTGCAAAGAATGGAATCTAATCTAAATGTTCAAAAAACATGTTCAAATGTTTGTAAATCTATCGGACCAAACTGCGTGGTCATCAGTCCGTATCTTACAAACTACTTAATCTAAGGTAAACTAACTTAAGGACAATACACAGACACCCATGCCCTAGGGAGGACTCGAAACTCCGACGGCGACCAACCGCGCGCTCCGCAGCGAGGCGCCTTAGACCGCTTGGCTACTCCACCGCGGCCCAATCTAAAATCTTGGAAATATTACATACAAGGTGTCAAATGATAAATCGAAGTGAGTACTATTAAGATGTGTATTTAGTTTTTTTGCGCAAATTCAGTAAATTTGAATCAGAGGCCAGTAGCATGGTTTCCAGGTATAAAAGTTGCATTTTTAATAATAAACAATAATAACTGTAGTATTAGTGACAGTACGGTAAATTAGGCTTAAATAAATATTTAATGAAACCACAGAATCAATAGTACAGTGAATAATCTCAGTTTAAATTCTGAAAAAGCAAATATAGAAAAGTTTAATGTTTTGATAATGCAAAAACTACGATGAGTACAATGTTTTTGAACCCATATTCTGTTTCAGCGAAACATTTTCGTCAAATACTATCATCACGTGTATTTATCTCATTTGTATTTTACGTAAAAGACGTAATTTTTGGGAAATAAATACTGTTTTGACTTCAGAGTAAGTCAGTGAGGGTACCTAAGGCGGACATTTTGCCTTGTTAGGGACAGTCTGTTAGCGTTGGTTTGACAGACGTGTCTTTATGCCGGGTGACTGTGGAGTCGTTTGAGGACTTTTCAGCGAATTGTGCTAGTATGGAAAATAGAAATGTTTGTTCTGTGGTGCTTCAAGAACTTCGATTTTATTCTGCGTCTGTGGGACTTAGATAAAGTCTTCAGTGGTGCTTCGTGCACTATTCTGTGACAGTGGAAGTTAGTTTTTCAGGATTGTTGCTAGACTTTATATTTTATATAGCGACTGTGCGAGTTAGGAACTATTTAGTGAAGTTTCTATTGTGTGTGTGTGTGTGTGTGTGTGTGTGTGTGTGTGTGTGCGTGTGGCAGCCTTAAGGAACTCGGCATTGTTCTCAAGTCACGTGTAACAAGTATTCACTGATGGACATCAGGTGGAATAAAAATAAATTAAGGTGACTGGAGGGCAGCCAATGGGGCGACAATTTTAGCCACTTGCTGCTAGCTAGTGTGCTCCGGTTCGAGGAAAACTATGAAAAAAATGTTCATTCTGCAGGCGCTCCCGCGTAGAAAGACTTGTATTGGGGCTCCTCGCTTAAGGAAGACCTGTTTTTCTGTAGCAAAGTATATTGTAGAGCTTCTCTTACTACTTGGTAGAGCCTTCTGCTCGGATATCTCGATCGTTGCGGCTGCGCTAGGCCACTCTTATTCGGAACAGATCCAATGGACTGAGATTTGCTTTTCATAGTACAAACCGTAGTCAGTTGAGACAGACTTGTAGATTTGGCACGATAAACGGTATTGCTTGACACTGCAATCCACCGGGATACTCAGAGTGCTAGTAAGAAGTAATAGCGTACTGAAAAGCAAAACGCCAGTCCGCGCATACTAGTATTTCGTGGTTATATGGATCCTTACAGGCGACGCATCTAACTAAACAATTCAGACACTTCCGCTGCCTGGTACAACCGCAGTTGACGAGAGGCGTTATTGTGTTGCTACTTTTGCAATAGTGCTCTAGTAGGTGCGTAATCGTCCAGTTTTCATTTACAATAGTTACACACCAGGGAAATGCTTTTGTTCGAAGGTGTGACCATCATTTGATGTGTTAGTAAAGTTTGCACTTCTCCTTACCCTGAGATTTTCTGACAAATTTATTTATGCTTTTTAATGATTATTCATATATTAGTGCTGTTAATGAGATATTTGTTGCATTGAGTCTTGTGGAGGATTATTTACTTTTGCCAGTTCAATACATTATTCTAAACTCGTGTTTCCTTTTTACAATTTAGCAACTCTATCACATTTTAATGAATCTTTTACTGGGGAGAAAATGCCGTAACAGACACATATCACCGTAAAGAGGTTCTTCTTTCAGTGGAAATTAGATCCCGAATAGCAATATTAATGACCATTATGTCCTGTCGGTGAATGGAGGATTACGGAGGCCCAATTACATATCTGTACTATCTCGAACTGAGTCTCAGAAACAATTATAATCGAACACTTCCATCATGGCAATGTAGAAAGCAGTACGGCTGTTTTAGAAGGCAGAGATGTACAAAAGGGGTTCATTGTAGTCTTGGTAATGATCGAAGTCAAAACCTATTGTGAGGACGAATTATGACGTATGTTGCAGACAAACTGAATAATTTCGTTACTACGTGGCAGACAGTAATTGATGCACGAAAGTACCTTCCATCGATACAAGAAAATGGAAGTGGTAGTATTACAAAGTATGCTCTTAACAACGCTGTTTAGTAAAAGAAGTGAAATTGTTGCTAGGACGTCATTTTGACGAGATATGCCACCGAGAAAACAACCAAAATGATAGTGGAAGGACGCATTTATGTTCCGCAGTTATTAAGAATACTACCAGTTGTAAAAGTGGACCTGCCGCGACAGCGACTCCTCTGCTGCTATGGTGAGTTTTATCATATAAAGCGTTCCATTAATTTCCATACCACACCCCTTTAGTCCCTAATTATTCTAGCTCAAATAACCCTTACGCACTTTGTACGTTTACCTCTTTGCAGGCGTCCAATCACACAAATTATTAAGATACCTCCTAAACAGCAATAGATAGTTCTGTGGCTCCATCTCCGCCCAAGTAAGTCTGATTTTCAAATATACTCACCTTAGCCACATTAGATTCGCTGCGCGCCAGGTACACGGACGGTAACAAAATATTTGTCTTTTTCCAGTCTGACGATGCGCTAACAGCGCGAAACGCGTAATTGGAAAATAAAATACTGCAACAGAGACTGAGCATTTTTTAATCTTCGTCTGATATTTCGGCTGCAAACCTTACAGCCATCTTCAAGGCGAGTCCAAGACTGCATGCTCAGTCTAATCCTCAGTAGTTTTGCATAACGTAATTTACCGTATAAATAGGCACGCGCAGACGCTGAGAACTCAGTCTTGGACTCGCCTCGAAGATGGCTGTAACGTTTGCAGCCGAAATACCGGACGAAGAACTGTCGCTGTCCCGTGTGCACTCCCGAAAGATGATGGAATAACTGCTCAAATGTTTGTAAACCTTTTGGGGCAAACTGCTATGGTCATGTTCATAAACTTACAAATTGCTTAAACTTACACTACGGACAATAAACGTACTCATGTCCATGGCTTTGCAGGTTCTACACCGCACCATTAGGTCTCATCAGCTAATCAGTAGTCTAGGATCAACTAACATGGTCACGAGCTAATGAAGAGAGCTGAAAGCAATGCCGGGCTATCAACAAAGGTTCTCGAGTCGTCATCTGTTGCCACAGCCCTTTAACGGCAGATTGCACTGCGCTATCCTGAAATTAGTTCGTCGAACGATCACATTAATTTATGCAGTTACTAGCTGCTCCCCGCGGTGTTACCCGCGGTTCAAAGTGCCAAGAATGGGCATAAATAACTACCTGACTGCGTCATTGTTAGCACGGAATATATAATTGTCTTGGAACGGATGGAGAGCCAAAAATCTATTGCAATACGGCCCTGTAAACGACGTTTCGAGATTTCTTGTTCTCCGAGTATACGTAGATATTTCTAGCTCTCGATACACGGGAGCAGCCTACGTGGAGCTGTCCGTGCGAGAAACATGGGGTGGCCAGATGAATACCTGCCGCTTTTAATGTTTGTCCTTGACTCTTGTTTATGGTAATCAAGAAGGCCACTTCCAATGGGAACTGTAACCATTTAAACTGGAATGGCAAGTTTGTTGGGATGATGGGAATTCGTGGTATTAATACAGTCTCTCCCTTGGCTCCGCCGGTGATGATGGTGGCCTGCACGATATGTCTTCTCAGGTCCGTGATGCGTAACCTGGTGCCACTGCATAATCGTGATGCTTCCAAGTTACGCATCAATAAAACAGGCACACCCACCTTCAGCTCCAACTTGTGGGATGGCACCCCTGACAGTAAGTAACTACAATAACAACAATACAGTAATCGAAAACAAATGCAAAGTAAAGGAACAAAATAAATAGCAAACCTAACGGAGAAATGTAACGAAATAAACAACAAACCTAACGGAGAAAAGTAAAGAGAAAGAAAAGACATCTAACGGAGAAACGAACTGTTGAGATCCTACAAATGCAAAGCGAACCAACAAAAGAACTAAATGCAAACGTTCGAATGCTATAAATAATCGAAATCACCAAAGAAACTATTATTCATTGAAATCCAAAGAGAATACAATTTTAAAGAATTACGATAACATCTATAACGTTTCATAAATGAAAATGAATGCGGCATAAACGCCAACATTCAGATTTCTTGTGTATGTAATTATATATCAGTTACGCCGTTTTGGCAGTATCCAAGAATCTTTTTGTATATTCGAAAGTAAAAAAGATAACAATAACAAAGAAAAAAATTTCACTATAGCAGGACCCGAACCATTGCCCAAAATAACGAAATTCTATTCTATTCTACCCTCGCGGCTAAACATGATATACACTACAATGTTCTTCTGATGTCGTATTAGAAGCTTCTTACAACCGTTACGTATTTCTATGGATTTATTTCAAATAAATAACTTGTAATAAACATTTTGAAAAGTAGCCTATGTCCTAATCCAAGAAATAAGAAATCTCTATATGAAATTTCATCTAAATCAGTGCTGTAGTTTTAGCGTGATGCGGTAACAAAAATGCAAACTTTCGCATTTATAATATGTATAGAATTTCGCGCGCTGTTGTTTGTCTGTCAGTAAAGACAATTCTACGCAAAACCGACTGCTCTCGGTCATTGATTGCACGCTGCTGGCCTCTGCGTCGCCTGTGGTGGGAGGAAATGCCTGAAATTTGCTATCTTTGGCATACAAATGACGCTGTGGATCTCGGAATACTGAATTCCCTAACGATTTCCGATATGGAATGTCAGATGCGTGTAACTTAAACTACCATTAGGTGCTAAAGTCTGTTTAGTATCCATCGTGCGTTCATAATCAGGTAGAAACTTTTCACATGAATCACCTAGGTATAAATTTTAGTGCTATCAGTGCTTTTGCTTCTTATATCTCGTGTACGCTATACTGTCTCCATCGGTATTTGTTCGCAATGGTATGACAAGTTCCTCGTTGAGAACAATGAGTTTCAACAGGGGGTCTTGTTCGGGGGATCGCCGTCACACGTCGAAGTACTTGAACCATAAAATAACTAGGCGTTCAGTAATACCAAAACACACGCCTAAATGAAATTTTTTTATGTTGTAATTACAGATTTCCTCGTGTAACATGGATTATGAATTACATAGAACATGAACTGTTTTATAATACTGTGAGTTAATGATGAATAATCGAAAACCCTGAAAACTGTTTTCAGAAACCAGTCAATAGGTAAAACATCATTATACAATAAGTAATTCTGAAAAATTCGATAAAAAATAATTTGGAAATTGTTTATAAAGTGGGACCTTTCTTAATGAACGTAATTCGCGTCTGAGACTTGCCTGAAATTCCAAACACTATTTATTCAAAATATATTTTCACTCCGAAATCTGATAAAAATAGGATAATGTGCTCCCTTCCGAAAATTAGATGAAAAGAACTTCGTCCAGGAATTTAAAAAGAAATCTGTAGCAAAGAAAGAAGATTAAATATGTTTCCTTTGAGATAATATAGTTTTATTACAGTTCGAGAGGAGGTGGACGCCAGAATATTTTTATTTGGGAGTAGGTCGCCAAAATATATTTACATAGAAGGGGTCGCATATTAGAAAAGGTTGAAAAACACTGTTTAGAATATTGACTTCAAAAATGTTCAGATGTTTGTAGAACTTATGGGACTTGACTACGGGGTCATCAGTACCTAAGCTTACAAACTACTCATGAACTAGCTAAGACTAAGGTCGGCACAAATATCCATGCGCGAGGGGGGATCCGAACCCCTAACCGTAGTGGCCGTGCAGACCGTGACTGGAGCGCCTCAGTCACCTCGGCCACCGCGGCTGGCAATATTGACTTCCCCAGCTGCTTAGCTGAACTGTCAAACTCTTACGACATTTATAATTTGAAGTTCCTCTTTAATAAGAATATGATGGAAAACTGTGGAACCAGCTGCCTTAGTCACCTAATTCACCAAAAATTGTGCTTTGCGAAAATATTTGCACTCTTTTAACAATAATCATGTTAAATCGTATTACTTCGTACTGAACTTTTCATAGACATCTCTCATTGCCAAATCTCTCTGTCTGAACTGTCTCCTTCTTTTCTCACTATCACTCATGTCATTCTCACAACTGTAACTTAGCCTCGGTGGAATGGCCGAGTGCTCTAAGCCGCCTTGCTGCGGAGCTCGCGGTTCCTCCTCGACCACGGTTCGAATCCTTCCTCATCAAGGGTGTCTGTGTGTTACCCATAGATCAGTTTAAGTAGTTTGTAAGCCTGATAACCTCAGTACTTAAGTCCCACAGATTTACAAACATTTGAATCACTGTCTACATTCCTTTCTCTCCATCTCCCTACGCAAAAATGAACAAAAATCTATTCAAAATTTATGGATCAATGTTAGAATTTCCCTGATTTATACCACTTTCAGTAAATGTCAAAGTAACGAAACGGAAAGTAAATTCTTTTCTCCTAAATGTAACCAACGTGTCAAACTAAAGCATGAATTATTAATCGTTAGCCTTGTTGGTCTGTTTTCTTGAGATAAGAGCCATAAGTTCTAACGCGACGTGTATCACTCAGAGGTAAAATGAAGTTTCGTGTGCTATTATCGCTAGCACCGCATACTTGGGTTGTTAACAGCACGAATCTGCACCAATTGCGTGAGAGCTTTTCTAAGAGCTTACTCTCATCAACGTCATAATGTAACTCACGTAAAAATACCGCCACTGTTTGTCGTGAGCTACTTGTCAGATAATTCTAAACATAGGTTTCAAATTGTACGACATATAACGATTAATGCAGTTTATAAAATAACTTCGAAGCAAACAAGTTTATTCGTGTCTCGTTGATTATAGGTTTAAAGGATAATGTGTATAACTTACTTGCCGGCATTTACTACTGAGCCAGCTATCTCAGCACGGAATCTGAACTCAACTCAGCTTTGTTATATTTAAAGCTCTCAAATTACACCTTTACGTCAGTTGTTTCTCGTCGGGAAGTATTTTTGTTACAATAGCTGCTGCTGCAAAACAAGTCGCAATCTCACGCAGAAGTCAAACGCACTACTGAATATGTAAGGAATAATTTTAATGTTTTTCTTTACAGGTTACAATAATTTAATGTTGTAAATTGACTGGCAAAACGAACTGAACGAACTAACCTAGCAGGAGCTAAATGGAACACGATACTGCGTCGAGTCACCGTTTTGTCGAAAGAGCTGCTCGTTGAATACCTGCAGCGAAATAAATTTTCAGTCGTAGTGACATAAGCTGTTCTTTAAAAACACGTTCAAATGTTTGTAAAGCTATGTGACCTAACTGCAGTGCTCATCGGTCCCTTAACTTACAAACTACTGAAACTAACTTGTGATTAGAACAACACTGACACACATTCATGCCCCATGAAGGACTCGAACCTCTGACGATGAACGGCCGCACACTACGCAGCAAAGTGCCATGGAGCGCACGGCTATTCCCGCGAGATGCTGTTGGTTCCTAGATTTGCTGTTCTACTAGCTGTATATTCCAGGCTTTAGAAAATACTTTAGCCGAGGTGTCAACCTCGCCACCGCACCACAGTTCTCTTCTCTGCCATCTGTGCCAGTTGTTATGTGCGCGCTCTGTTCACTGTGTTCTGCCTCATTAGATCCGAGGTTTACGTATTTATTTCGTTGAATGTTTGGGTCCGCTGTATTGAAAAGTCTCCACCCACCTACTTCATCCAATTTCTGTATTAAATAAATGAAGTTGACATCTCTATTTATATAAAAG
Source organism: Locusta migratoria (assembly GCA_026315105.1). Taxonomy (NCBI): domain Eukaryota; kingdom Metazoa; phylum Arthropoda; class Insecta; order Orthoptera; family Acrididae; genus Locusta; species Locusta migratoria. The sequence continues at coordinate 280,805,302 of CM048748.1, read as the reverse complement.
CCAAAGGACATTCATACACTCACTCACTCACTGACTAAACACGAAATCTAGAAACCTACTTCACCTATGAAGCTGAAATTTGGCAGGAATATATAGGTAGTAGACGTCTGCTAAGAAACGATTTTACGATAGCATCGATATTTCAGGAGATATGACGTCATAAACAATAAAAACGTGATACTGTGTTTTTATCAGGCCACTATTTGAGGAGGAGAGCACTTAGCGATTAGCAACGAACTTTAAAAATAATTTCAAACCTTTGGGAAACTTCTTCTTGCTGACAACCCCGGCAAAATGATGAAAGCATAAAAGTTTGTCGTTTATTACTTTTCCGGCATTCATGCAGTAAAATTACGGCATTTAGCATGACGCTACAATTTATTACTCGTACACTATTAATTGTATTCGTGAGAAATCTTACAGACAGTATACACACATACTACTGAATGTACGTTCAAAATTTTGTCATATTGCGACACAAAGTTCATGTGATATGGAGTGATAAACAATTAGGATAATCAAAAACCGCCTCATCAGGCATAACGATTTGATTTATTGCGTCTTTCCTACTATCTCTATTCGTGACGTATTTTGCAGACATTTTAAATATACACCACTGGATGTACCTTCGAAATAATATCGTATTACGATATATAGGTCAGATGCCATGACGTCAAAGACAATGAAATGCACGAAAATTCGCCCTAATGAGCATGCGATTGTAATTTACTACGTCTTTACTACCAACTCCATTAACAACACATTTCGCAGTCAGTATCTTAATATTCCACTCAATAAATCTGATAAATAAATTGTTTGTAGGTTACATAATTCAGGAGGTATTGTATATACAAAGCAAAAGGTTCGTCACGCACTCACTCATTCACTGACTAAACACGAAATCTCGAAAAATAATGTACCTAAGAAACTAAAATTTAGCCGGTATATTGTTTATAGGTGGAAGACGTCAGGTAAGAAAGTATTTTGCGATAGGATAGACTTAAGATGCGTGGGGGAGGACACTTTCACTACATACTGACGAAATCTACATTTTCATTCCGATCTTCACGAAATTTTGCAAGCCTGACCTTCAATACAAGAAAAAGGTCAGCGTATACCTAAAGTTTTATACGGTGCATTGGGGAGGGTATCTTGCAACATAAAAATGTATGATGAATACCTTGGTCGTGCCAAAACTTGAGAACAGCTCGACCGATTTCAGAAATCTTTTTGGGTTGTTTTCGTTATTCTCAGAACAAGGGTTGTATGAATTAAAGCTGGAAAATTTGAGACCAACGAAGTGCATTTTTCAATGCGACCCTGTTTTTATTGCATACAAATCCGTAGTTTTTTTCGATATTGATGAAATGTTTCATATCTGAGCATAATAGGAATGTCAATGTCTATATAAAATTTCGGTCGTTGCAGGATGGAAAGTACTTAACTTACGTAGTTTTGCTTCGATATTGATTAATTTTTGCACACATGACCTTTAAACTATGAGGAAGGTCACTGGATACGTAAATGTTGGTATATGGTACGTGACAGAGGGTAACCGAGTAAAAACCTTTGCCAAGAGAGGGAAAGGTGGAAACGAACAGAGAGGTGGGAGAGAAAAAGATGGATGCAGAGACAGGAGGAAAGGGGAGGTGGACTACGAGAGTGTGAAATAACCGCCGGGTCTACAGGTAAGTTATGTTTCAAACTGACTAAGTCCTAAACCCAAAAACGTTATGATACGCACAGGCCCTTCTTTAAAAACCGTTGCGAAGCACGGGCATATAAGCTAGCTGATGTATATAAGGGGCAATGAGATACAATACTGCGGTTAAAATGCAAGATATTATTGATATCCCTTTCATTTCGGGTCAAAAGACCAGCTATGCAGCATATATAACAGTCACTGTCCTGTTAAAAAAAAGTTGTCTAAAAATGGGAATAACCTTCTGTTATACATTTACTTTCGACTCGTCAGAATATTTTGATTCTGACCGACCACTGCATTCGCTTAGATGTCGCGAATGACGATAATTTGGGTGTTACACGATTTAGTTGCGATAAAGGTATTTCAAAATGTTGGGTTGGCTACAGATCTGGATGGTAGGGACGAATTGCCGTGAAGCAGTTGTGACTATTAAGCAGTGCTCTTGAGGCCAGTGTTGCCAAGTAAGTGGTTTTCCCACTAAATCTGGTGGTTTGAGGTACCTGTCTAGTGGGCAAACTTTGTATCTATTGGCTAGTGGGAATTATGGTGGATTATAAACATATTTCGGAGGTTTTATGGAAAAAGTTTTTTTTAAAAACACTTGATGAAGGCTGAATTCAGTAACAGCACTATTTAATTTTGCAACGTCTCGTAGCTCCTGAATTTATATCACTTAAACATTTATAATATACGTTATTCTGACTTTGTTTCCAATTTTTGTGTGTCAATATTGTTATGCGCATTTTTTTAATCGTTTCAGAAATATACATTATAATTTACAAGATATAAAACAGAACAACAAAATACAGAAAGAAATATTCCAAAAATAGTACAAATAAGTTTGCATCTGTAAGAATACTTCATATTATGTAGAAACTTTTACGGGGCAATTTTAGATAAGTCAACCACTTTTCCTCTTGAAAATATGAGACACCTGACAGTAGCCCAATCTCCAACGATAATGTTCTATCTTTCGTTGTTGTAATTAATGCAAATGCTCCGTGATCCTGAATACCAACTATTAAGATTCAAGATAACAGTTTAATAAAGTATGTTTACTCTGGCAATATTATACGTTTTTAAATGCATGTTTGATACAAACAACGTAACAGAAACTGTTAGAAAGTATGAAAAAGAAATAAAATTTCAACTTGCAACTACTCATTTTTGTTAAAGAAAAAAAAAAAAAATATCTGTTCCAGCTTCAGAAACAAGGGATAAATTTTTGGTTATTCATCATACTCAGTATTTCAAATAATTGGAATAAAGTGGTTTTGTTAAACACACGAATAAAATCTAGTGCTTTCTGGTGGTTTTTAACAGCCTTTTTAGTGGGAAATCCTATTTCACTGTTCGCAACACTGTCTGAGACAACACAGAATGCTTTTTTGACAGACAAGTGATTCCGAAGTAACCAATTGATACATCTTGGGTTTGTGACAGACTTTTAGAGTTGCATAAGTAAATTATAACATATTTCCCTTTTTATGGGGGGGGGGGGGGTTGACGAGGCATTTGCACCCTACGTGCTCAGTTATTTGGTGGATAGTAAACAGTGTTTACTTTCTAAAGTTTCACCTAGTACCTTGTAATTTATTCCCTGATTCCTCAACGCATATCCTGTCATCCCCGTTCTTTCAGATTCCATTGTTTACCACGTCATGGCCATTTATTCCTTGTCTATATGTACAAACTCCTAATTCGTCATCAGTTCAGCTAATTTTCAATATCCGCCTGTGGAATTACACCTCAAATTATTCGATTCTTTTCTGTTGCGTGTTTCTCTCTATCTATTTTCACTTACACAGAAAACTGTGCTCCAAAGGTAGATCTTAGAAATATCCTTCTCACATTAACGTAATTTCGGTGACACCAGTATCCTCCCATTGACCTGTGGTAATGTATCTTAGCTTCATCTGCTTTCTAGCCGCAAATTTCGATAATGAGTTTCTCGATGCATCCATTTCAATTACTTCTCATTATTCTTGTCTTTTTTCTATTTACTCTCAGAGAAGAATCTGTACTTAGTAAACCAACCCATTCTACTGAACATAATCACTCATAAGTTCTGTTATGACTAGTTATATTAATTAATACAAAGAGCTACAGTTCCACGAAACGAATGTTTGCAGTTCGAGGAGTTTGTTCGTTGTTGCCTATGTTTGACAGGAGAATTACGTATTTTAGCGGGAACTGTTTAACCGGATATGATCATAGACAAAAAATTGTTAATAAACTGTAAATCAAAGAAAATTTAGAGACGCATTCAGTTAATAACCTCAATAAATTACTTGGCCTGCTGTTAACCCGTGTCACGTAAGATTGTTGTTGTTGTTGTTTATAGGGGACCAAACTACGAGGTCATCAGTCCCCTGTTCCAGGCAGTGATGAAACATGTGAGAGAACGAAAACACAGAGAACAAGGATTTGAGAATTCCTTGAATGTAAAATAAAGACAACCACTATACTTATACACAGAGGAGTGCACAAAAGGGATAAAAATACAATTTCACAGCAGAATGCTATGGCCGGCTGATCACTAAGATAATAACGGATGAGCGAGCCATGCTGTACACACTAAAAAACCAACTCAACCGAAAAGGTAGAGGCTATCAAGTAACTTAAAAAACAGTGTAAAAATGAGGGTCTGCCAATCACTCAGAAGCGCCTTCCATTAAATGGAAGGGTAGGAACCAGATGCGCGAATAAAATTTAAAACAGTAGTAGCCAAGGAGGCATTGTCACCTAAAACTGATGGCAGCGAATCTGGTAGGCTAAAAGACTGCCGCAAAGCGGCTAAAAACGGACAATGCAACAGTATGTGGACCACAGTTAGCTGGGCGCCACAACGGCAAACTGGTGGGCCCTCTCGACGCAATAGGTGGCCGTGTGTTAACCACGTATGACCAATGCGTAGTCGGCAGAGTACAACGGACTCCCTACGAGAGCCTCGCAGGGAGGACCTCCACATTGCCGTAGTAGGCTTAACAGCACGGAGCTTATTCGGTGCGTTCGATTCAGCCCACTCTGTATTCCAAAGGCTTAAAACCTTCCGATTGAGCACCGCCCGGAGATCCCTCTCCTGGAGACCGATTTCCAGGATAGTTGAGGTAGTGGCCTCCTTCGCCAGTTGGTCAACACGTTCATTTTCTTTTATTCCAATGTGTCCCGGAGTCCAAAGGAAGACCACAGTGCGACCAGATGTACATAGTCTGTATACAGCTTCCTGAATGGACCGTACCAATGGATGTTTTGGGAAACAATGGTTAAGGGCTTGCAGACCACTCAGGGAGTCAGTACAGATAACCACAGACTCCCCGGGGCAGGCTCTGAGGTGTTCAAGGGCCCGCCAAATGGCGACAAGTTCCGCCGTAAACACACTACTCCCACAGGGCAATGAATGTTGTTCTACATGCCGGCCTTGGGTATAGGCATACCCAACATGTCCATCGACTAGGGAGCCATCGGTGTATATAAATTCAGCGCCATGGTAGGAATGTAGAAGGGCCTGGAACTGTTGACGCAGAGTTGTTGGTGCAACAGAGGCTTTGGAGTCTCGGGACAAGTCCAACCGAAGCTGGAGGCGAGGAATGACCCAAGGAGGAGTACTGGGACGGTACTGGAAGGTGAGAGGAATAGGTAGGGACTCTAGAGAAGAAAGAAGGGAACGAACACGAACCGCAATCGGGAGACCCGACCGTGGACGTCGTCGCGGGGAAGGGAGTGCGTCAGCTGGGAAGAGGAGCCTGCGATTTGGGTGGTGAGGTACGGCATGAATATGGGCAACATAAGAAGCCATTAGCTGTTGCCTTCTGAATCGCAGGGGGGGAACCCCAGCCTCAGCAAGAAGGCTTGTCACAGGACTGGTACGGAAGGGCCCCGTTGCTAAACGGATGCCACTGTGGAGTACTGGGTCCAAGGCCTGCAATGCAGATGGGGCTGCTGAACCATACACAACGCTCCCGTAATCTAAGCGCGATTGAATCAGCGCCCTGTAGAGCTGCAAAAGACTTGTACGAGCGGCTCCCCAACTAGTGTGGCTGAGGCAGCGTAGAATATTGAGGTACCGCATGCACTTCTGCTTAAGCTGGCGAAGATGGGGCACCCAAGTGAGCCGGCTGTCGAAGAGCATGCCAAGAAATCGGTGAGTCTCTTCGACACGAAGAATTTCATCATATAAATATAACTCTGGGTCCAAATGGACAGTGCGATGACGGCAGAAGTGCATAACCCGGGTTTTAGATGGAGAAAACTGGAATCCATGGGTTGAGGCCCACGACTGCGCCTTTCGAATGGCTCCCTGTAGACGCCTTTCAGCTACCCCAATGCTAGCTGAGCTGAAGTATAAGCAGAAGTCATCGGCGAACAAGGAGGAAGAAACCGATGACCCCACTGCCTCAGCAAGTCCATTGATGGCAATTAAAAATAGGGGTACACTAAGGACGGAGCCCTGTGGGACACCGTTCTCCTGGACGTGAGAGGAGCTGAGGGAAGTACCAACCCGTACCCGAAAAGATCGGGAAGAAAGAAAGTTTTGAATAAAAAGTGGGAGCGGACCTCTCAAGCCCCAAGCGTGCAGTGTAGCCAGAATGTGGTGGCGCCAGGTGGTGTCGTACGCCTTTCTGAGGTCGAAAAAGACGGCAACAAGATGCTCACACCTGCTAAATGCCGTACGAACGGCAGACTCCAGGGCCACTAAGTTGTCAATGGTGGAGCGGCCTTGCCGGAAACCCCCTTGACGTGGGGACAACAGACCCCGATGTTCAAGTATCCACATAAGCCGTCGGCTCACCATACGTTCAAATAGCTTGCACATAACGTTGGTGAGGCTGATTGGGCGGTAACTATCAGCCACCTGTGGGTCAGCACCAGGTTTGATCACCGGAATAATGATGCTTTCTCGCCATTGTGACGGGAAAGCCCCCTCCACCCATAAACGGTTAAACAGGGCGAGAAGCTGGTGCTGAAACTCCACGGAAAGGTGCCGGATGAACTGGCTGTGGATGCTGTCCGGTCCTGGAGAGGTATCGGGGCATGCGGCAAGGGCAGTTTCGAATTCTCATGCACTGAAAGCGGAGTTGTACGATTCGGCTCGACGCGTGTGAAAGGACAGCCGTCTCTGTTCAACACGCTCCTTCAGAGCACGGAAGTCCGCACCGTATTCGCATGTTGCAGAGGCGCGAGCATAAACTCGGCCATGTGTTCTGCGATGGAGGTCGGGTCGGTGCATAGGGTACCCTGGATGCGTAGGCTAGGAATCGCTGCCGGTGGACGGTACCCAAATAGGCGCCTAACCTGGGACCACATCCGAGATGCTGAGGTGCGACGGCCGATGCTGGCGACATACGTCTCCCAACAATCCCATTACCCTGCCGGATGAGCTGTCGAGCCCGGGCCCGGAGCCGCTTAAAAGCTATAAGGTTTTCTACAGTGGGGTGTCGACGATGCCGCTGGAGTGCCCGACGACGATCCCGAATGGCCTCAGCGATTTCCGGCGTCCACCAGGGCACAGACTTACGCCGTGGGGAGCCAGACGTGGTAGGAATGGTAGCCTCAGCAGCGGAAACTATCGAACTGGTGACCTGGTGAATCGCAATGTCCAAGTCGGCTGGCAGTGGAATGGGAACTGTAGCAGCTGAGGTGAAGTGGTTCCAATCAGCTCGACTGAGAGACCATCGAGATGGGCAGCCCGCAGGGGAAAAATCAAGGAGCGTCAAGAGAACAGGAAAATGGTCGCTGTTGCAAAGGTCATCATGGACCCCCCACTGGAAGTGCGGGAGCAGGCTCGGGGAACAAACAGAGAGATCAATCGTGGAATACGTGCCTCGAGCCACGCAAAAATGCGTGGGTGCACCAGTGTTTAGCAGGCAGACGTCTTGCTGTGATAAGAGCGTCTCTATGTCCCTACCATGGCCTGTTGTCTGCGCTCCACCCCACAAGGGATGGTGAGCATTGAAGTCTCCCAGAATCAGAAATGGTGGGGGAAGTTGTGCCACCAGGGTAGCAAGGTCAGTAAACGAAATCGTCTCATCTGGAGGAAGGTAAAGCGAACAGACCGTCAGTTCCTGCATAGCCCGGATTCGAACAGCCACCGCCTCAAGAGTCGTGTGTAGAGGCACAGCGGCACTGGGGACAGCGGCAAGGACGTAGATACAGACACCTCCAGAGACCCTGTCATATACAAGACGATTTTTGTAATAGCCCCGATACCCACGAAGGGCTGGGGTCCTATTAGCAGGAAACCAGGTTTCCTGCAGCGCTACACAAAAAGCTGGGAAGCGGCACAACAAGTGCTGTAACTCTGGCAGATGGCGGAAAAAGCCTCCTGGTCGCTGGGGCATGCGGAATTTGGCGGCGCAGTAGGGGTCGCAGTATCTTCTGCCGTCGCCGATTTCTGAGGCAGAGCCTCAACGTCCATGGCTTCCGCAGACTCGGCAATTGCCAAGTCTTTGGGGGACGCGAGAATCTCTATCTCGTCCTCAGAAGAAGAGGTGGAGGGGGGTGGTGGCAAGGTTGCCACCAGGGTATCCTTCTCCTTAGGTGGTTTCTTGTCTTTCTTCTTCGTTTCGCGCTTCTCTTTAGGTTTCTCATGCTGGGAGGGCACTGCCAGCTCAGTCCCCAGGACTGAGGAGCGGCGTGCAGCCCTGCGACCAGCTGGCAGTACTTTCTGCCATCCACTGGCATCCGCTGATTCAGCGGGAGAAACCTTAGAGGGAAGGGATCCAAGCGACCCCTTCCTAGCGCGAGGAGCCAGAGCAGGCTGTTGTGACTCTGGCTCACATGTGGGGACTGATGTCCCCATTGGTTGGGGGATTTTTGCTTCCAAGGCAGGGGCTTTGGAAGCAACAGTGTGAGATGTGCCCCCTACCACCAAGGGGGCAGATGGTGACGGTTGGGCTTGAGGGCCCACTGTGACAGACGGAACTGGCGGTAAACTAGTCTGTGGAAAAAGTTTTGTGGCTGCTGCATAGGATGTTTTGATGCTGACCGGGTGGAGTTTCTCATATTTCTTCTTGGCCTCGGAATAAGACAGCCTATCCATGGTTTTGTATTGCATGATCTTCCTTTCTTTGTGCAGTACAGAGCAGGTAGGCTGTCCACAGTTAACACAAATGGGAGGTGGTGTGCAAGGGAGGTCCGGGTGCGATGGACGACCACAGTCCCGACAGATGGAGTTGGCGGTACACCTGGAGGACATGTGCCCAAACCTCCAGCATTTAAAACAGCGCATAGGGGGAGGAACGTAGGGCTTTACGTCACACTGGTATATCATCACCTTGACCTTCTCAGGCAATGAGTCGCCCTCGAAGGCCAAGATGAATGCACCAGTGGCGACCCTGTTGTCCTTCGGACCCCTATGGACTCGCCTTACCAAGTGGACACCTCGCCGTTCCAAGTTCTTGCGGAGTTCGTCATCTGACTGCAAAAGGAGATCCCTATGAAAAATCAAACCCTGTACCATGTTCAGGCTTTTGTGTGGGGTGATAGTAACGGGAACATCACCCAGCTTGTCACAGGCGAGCAAAGCCCGTGACTGTGCTGGGGATGACGTCGTTATTAAAACTGACCCCGATCGCATCTTCGACATGCCGTCTACTTCTCCAAACTTATCTTCCAAGTTCTCGACGAAAAAGAGAGGCTTTGTGTTCACGAAAGATTCACCATCAGTCATGGAACATACTAAATACCTTGGAGCATATTGTTGTCCTAGGCTACGAGACCTGCGTTCCTCCCATGGCGTGGCCAAGGAAGGGAACGACTGGGGGTCATAAGTCTCAGCATTGAATTCTACTTTTCCTTTCTTATAGACGGTGGATAAACGCCCACCAGCGTTACTCTGGGTTCTTTTCATCGTGGTCCCACGAGCAGCTAGGGAAATGAAGGTCCACCCAGGCATAGCCCCGCTTGCCTGGGTAAGCCTTGTACAACTGAGGTGCGGCAGGTTCCTCAGAGGTTGCTCGCTAATGACTGTTCATCCTCAACAGCCATGCATCTCCTCGGCACGTAGCACACCTTGAGATTGAGGGTTTTTTTAGAGAGGTTTGTACCGTCCTCGCGACCCGGGCTCTGAAACGTACAACGTTCCACCGTCGCGCCGAACGATGGTCGTTGAAGCACGCACAGAGCTTACGGTGTAGCGGACTATTGGCGCAACACAGCCCACAGCTCAGGACCCCGGGTTCGCCAAGCCCGTACTCAGCAAATTAATGCTGAGCCCCTGAGGGGGTCACGTAAGAAACAACATCATGGCTCTCTGCCCTTTCAGCAGGCGAGAATAGATTAATAACCCCTGACATTTGTCTGAGATAAATACGAGACAGGCAACAGAGTACAGATCCCAGTTGGTTTCTATAACTCTGAAGGTAGGTGTTTATTTTACCGAGGAGTAATTTTCAACAAATAGTGTTATGTTTATCTTCACACAGGCTAAGAGTACAGCAAATTAATATTACACCGATGCGACTGTAAAAAATTATTGTTTGAGAACACACGACCGGTTTCGGAAAATGAATTTGCATCATCTGGTGTTTATTTCATTCAAGTCATAACCACATATTATACGGAGTTTGAACTAGCTGATCCCAATGGGAAGCGTTATGTTGTCAGGTAAATGAATGAATTGTGTTCCACTCGTCAAAATTTGCTCCTTTTCCTATATAATTGACAGTAATTAAATCAATTAAAATATTCTGTCCTGTCCGTGAAGCAACGAATCCTTATTAAACGTGTTCATCACTTAAAACACTGAAGTGTATTCAAAATGAGAAAACAAATCTGTAGTTTTTTGATTACTTTTTTCATTCCATAGAGAAATATTACTAGCTGCTCGTTCAGAATAAGTATTCTGTTGTCTCGAGATAAATGTTCCAAAGGGACTCTAACACAGTAATGAAGCGAACTATTCCCAGCAAACAAACTTTTTGTCTGCAAGTAGTAATGATAATTGATACTGAATTTCTTCATTGAGTTTCTCGGGTTGTCAGCTCAGTCATCATTTCAAGTTCTATCATTACTTCGACGTATTTCCGTCTCGTCGACATGGGAAGATAACCAATAGGGACCCCCTCGCAATGGTAACTTTAGCAGAGTTCATCATTTATTTGCCAGCGGTGTTAAGAAGTAAGTTCCCCGCATTTATATTTGGCAATAGTCTGACAACGGTAGTTTTGCACACATATAGCAGAGAAATGCTTATATGCACAACTGAAACTTCTCAATTTTTGTTTGATGGGCACATTTTATTGCCCTTTTTCTGTTTGGTATTCCTTCCATCCTTCTTTAATTTCCTTCTTTCTTTAGGTGCATAGATTTACTTAATTTCTGATATAACGTATAGTATTGTCGCCTGTAAACGTCACTGATCCGTCATATCAGTAGTCTATATTTGCATTTCCTGTCGGCTGTTGACTATCATTAAATTAACAGAATTAAATTTATATGTGGGAAGCAATTAATCTGTTTTACATCTATTCCCTTAAACATAATTTTAAACAGGGGGTGTGATGTCTTGACAGCTATGTCCATTATAACTATTTATATCAAATATTTATGGTGTGGCTAATTAACTAGACATACTTCGTGGACCATTTCCATTGTAGTCAGCCAAGTACTATCGACCTAACAACGGAGGTCGTAAACCCCAAAGTTCCCTTATGAGGACATTATAGTCTACGAGAGGAGCGTTAGAGTACTGGAACATAGAGTTTATAGAAACAAACGATTCCTGATAAATATCTACATGCAATGTGTATTCAACTAACATACCGACCCGTGACACTGTAGCCACGACTTTATACAAACAAATATTGACATAGGGAATATTAAGGTTGTGTTCAAGCGGAATGACAATAATCAGACAAAACGTGCATATGAGTTTATCCCATCACAGCGAGAAAGAAAAGTTATGTAGGTCCCTTGATTTTCCATGGGTAGCATGTATTCTAAGATAAGACTAATTTTAAAAATACAGTAAATGGTTCACACACCTTCCATAATTAGAGCTCTTAAGCGAGAAAAAGGAAAAAAGAAATCTGATTAACAAAATTTCTTATGGGAAAAAAAGCAGGCTAGAAGATTTTGTTGTTTTCTTAGATGCCTATTTGAGTTAACAAATCGTTTGGTCCATTTAATGATCTGTTGCATTTGTACAAACCGACAGAAAAATAAAGAAATATATTACACAAGGAAATAATATGTCGAAATGGATGTTATTACGCAGATGCTACATGGGGGATAGTAGTTATCTTAATGGCAGCCACCAATAGAGAGCACAGTATGACAGCTGCCACACAGCTATTCTGTTTGTAACAGAGAATGTTTACAGCCATAAGGCCTAGTGTGGCATCAACATGTGAAGCACACAGGCGTCATTTTATATATAGAGACACCTGTGCTTTCTAGAGGCAACTGAACAAATAAAATTGTGGCCTTCTATGTTGCGGGTTGGTCCTTCCGGAGAACTGGTACAGAAGTTGGGCGTGATGCTTAAGTTGCGCATAGTAAGTTGGTTCCAATGTTGACGTGAACACTCTCACACGCATAAACGAGTTTCTGGACGTCCACACGGCAAAGACGTCCACCAGGATCGTCGTATTTTAAGGTATGTAGTGGCAGCTGCTATTACAACAGAGATAAGAGGGTTTGTGAACCCAAAACTTGATATCCCTTGTCGACAGCACTCATCACTCCATGTGAGTAAAGAGCTAGCTGCGTTCCACAAGAATGATACTTTATGAATCCTTATTGACTATAAATCCTGCAAGATGACTATTTGCGCGTAAGACTTAGACCAGACTTCCGCTATCGCTTAGAAGGCACTCGCCCAGGGCTCAGTGGTCCTATCCCAGGCCTTTCGGTCTGCTACAACTTGCCTTCACCTTGTAGCAGCCGTTCTCCTGCGTGGTATCGCGAACTACCAGCGATTGGAATGTTGCCGTTTTCAGTGGCAGACTACGTTCTTGATAGTCGCGCACTGACTTAGAGTAGGAATGTCTCTGTCTTCGTAAATACACCTTTACTAACACCATGTGTAACGTTAATTGGCCTTTTTAGTTCAATTTTAGTTTTATGCCCGGTTCGCTATCCAAAATTCAATCCTAATGACTTGATTCCCAACTCTAAGCGGAGAAAGCCGTACACGAGAAATTATTTGTTCATTCTAGTATTTGACCGATTTCACTGCCTTGGAGTAGTACATTATCTCTGTTCGTGCAACGGTCAATTGTCTGATACACGCGAAATATCTGACGGTGTATTTCTAGCTAGAACACAACCTTCCGTCCCTGTTAGTTAAAGTACTAAGAGTATTTCTTTGGTAGTCATCTCTAGTATTAACGTCAGAGTTTATGATCGTTTTAGATCCTATCATCAACACTAAACAGTTTTTAAATCAAAGATAATATCTTTCTATGAATCAGTTTAGGAGCACAAATACTAATAAAAAAAGTCACTTTAAATGAAATCAGATATATCGACACCTTTAATAATGATTATGGTGAGTCCTGTCATTGATGATATCTAGTCCCTTCTCTATATTCACACTCATTTATGTTCGTCACAGTCAGTTCCCTACGTTTTTCACACTGCGAACGGTCACTGAATTATGGTTTGTAGTTATATAGACTTAACTGATTAATTGTCCCCAATAGCAAGCTCAGTATTTCAGCAGTAAAGTCCGTTTTGAGTTCAAATCCAAATCATTTGAATTGCGTTTTAAACGGTGCGAAGTTAACTTCTTTACCGTCGTAACTATCAAAGATATTCTTTATGTAATTAAAGATCGTATAACCTGTACTTGTAATCACGATCTATCACAAATTTAGTTTCGCGAACTATTGCAATACGTACGATCTCAAACGATGATTAGAACCAAGAAACCTTATCAATCAATTTAGTCCGTTATTTAGTCTATTTTAACAACAGATTTACAGCTGTAACCTCCATGACTAAAGGTCCGCGTTACTTTGCATCTAGCACTACTCTTTTAAGTTACAAAAATTTTGGTAAATTGATCTCCCTTTCTGAAATATCCCCTTTTCGAACAATAAAAAAATACAAATTAATTCCCTTTTATAATTTTAATGAATTAAAAGTCCAATTTCAACCTTTGGTATTTTTGAAGGCAACGGTGACCAGTGCTCAGTATATACATAGTGTTAGTTGTAAGATCCGATCTTTTGACACTCATGCAACAGAAACGCGACGTATTATTCTAACAAAATAGTGCTCACCCATACCCTACAAGTGAAACAATATCTGCTCTACAACACCTGCAGCAATTTCCGCGGTCGCCATGGTCTGCGGACTTTCCTGTAATCGAGTATGTTTAGGATAGGACGTGACGACAACTGACATGTGTGACTCGTCCACCCACAACTCTCCCAGATCTACGAGAACAGATAGATATATGAATGACGTATCCAAAGCGTTTCACGTCTTCTATGGTAGAAGGGATACCAGCATTGGCTCCTACATTCCTGAGAGTGGAGAACACTGCTTGTACTAATATGGTTGTTTCAGTTCGGCTTGAGCTATTTATCCGAAAATGTAATCATTTCAAGTAAGTCATATGCACAGTTAAAAAAAGAAAAAAAGAAACAAAATAACACCTGAGTGAACTGGAAAAACCTAAGAGGGTGTAAAAACTCTTGCTTTGCGGTGGAATTATATAACGAAACAAATTTAAATTATGATGGAGTTCTGAATGTTGCTCCTAGATAAATGATTGGATAGAGGGATCAGCTCTTAAATGAATTTAAAGTTCAATTGAAGGAGAGGAACTGAATTAAAATTTATGCTGCAGCTGTGATTTTAACCCAGGACCTCCTGCTTACTGGACAATCGCTATAACCGCCTTCTTTGTAATCAAATTTATTGGTTTCCGTATACGACCTTTACAGTTTGGGGAAACTTTAATTACAATCGAACTCATCCTCCATCAATTCTGAAAATAACTGTTACTGCACTCGGTATCTTCATCTGAAGCAGCCAATTTAGTTTACACTCCTTCTTCTTGCATCGATAATGCATGTACACACTTGATATTCTTCGTATAGTTATATGAACTTATTAGGCTCGCTTTCAATAAATTTCATTAGGGGACCGCATAGCCATCGTGTAAAACCAACCAACGTTTCGGTCACTATTGCAAGTCGCCTTCTTCAGGGTATTTGTCTGACTGAGACGACCCTAAGAATCTTAATTGAAAGTGACAATGGCCGCGGAAGCCCACCGCTACCACAATACCACAAAAATATGTGATTTATATACACTTCTTCAAAGAAAAATGCTCTTCATTGGTATATTGTATTTAGTTTTCTATATTTGGATTTATCATCTGAATTGCAAAAAGTATACATAGTGCAATGAGCCAATTACAGCTATTATGTTTTGAGTAAGGATATATATTATATTCTGGCTATAGAACAATTTTTATTGTAACATAATTGTCAGAGATTCTACTGATGATGCTAGTTTCTACCTTGTCTGCTTCCAAATCAAAATCTTTTCTTTACATAATGGAACATGTTCTAAAGTTTCCAATATGTGACATGAATCACAAAAAGGCGTGAGTGAGTCTTGAATTTATTCTGTATAACTTGTCCCCATTGGGAACTTTCTCATTAACTATATCATACCAGAGAGAGAGACAGAGAGAGAGAGAGAGAGAGAGAGAGAACATTTGATGCTATCACTCGGTTCTTAATAGTACACCAAATTTGTTTCCAATTTTTATCTTTATACTTCATCTCGATATGGTTTTTGGAGTGAACTTTCATAAGGGCACAGTATGCTAGTAATACGTTTTTTAAAATATTGTCATGTATGTAAGTAATGTCTGCATATTATTTTGGAATACAATCCAATTCTGGATTTATTCCTCTAACATTCATAGTTTCACACCGATCATTAGGATCTAATGCATCAAATAGGTTTTGTGAAATTCTGGCCTGATTACTGTTTAATAATTTGGCAGTATGATTAACATACATTGCCATACGTTTGTCTGTCTTTGACACCTAATCCTCCATTACATCTAGACAATGTGGCAGCTTCAAAAGAAACTTTGAGAACATTACCCCTCCTAATATAAAAGCACACGACCATAACATTTTTTTCTCAATAACAGTTAGTGTTGGTAGCACTGCAGCAATGTGGTATATCTTACTGTTTATAAAACAATAAATACTACTGTCTAAAGTCTGTATAATGATCTCATATTACGATCTTTGGAAACACATCTTATAACATTACGTTTATGAATTCAATTTAATTGGCACATTTCCCTTGGGTTCGACGTAAACGTGATAACAGATGGTGAATTTCATCAATGTTTTGAAACCAGGAGATTTCCACGTTTCCTGCATTTGCTCCAAATGCAATATTTTGGATTTATTTGGATTAAGTCTACCGCCGCAAGCATCTTCATAACACATTATTAGTCTTCGAACTTCATCAATCTACGTTTTACTATTGATGATAATTCCAGCATTATCAGCATAAGCATGACACACTGTTTGCGTACTGAAGATATTCAATCCTTACAGTGTTGTGTGGAGTTTAAAAGGCAGTAGTTCAAATGCAATAGCATATAAGGTCGTAGACAGTGGACATCCTCACCTGACTGGTCGTTTTATAGGTACCAGAGTTGTTACTTGTCCATGGATTTTGTTTCCAGATTGAGAGTCACCTACACAGTAATGTTATCTATTAAATGTGTGAAATGAACACTATAGCCCCATTTTTATTGTACTTAGTTAACAATTGTAATTTACTCTGCCAAATGCCTTATTAAAATCTAGAAAGGTGATAGTTATTTGACTTTTGAAGATCCAAGTAAAATAAACAATATCTATAATATCATTAAAAATCATCATTTATAGTCCTGATAATGCACAGGCCTGATTTGCTCCAATTACACCACTATCTAATGGGTACAATGATCACACAGACTTTTAAAGTACGTCTCCCACCACAACATGTACCTCAATTCTGACTTATGTTCTCATTAATATCATTTAAAATTCAGTGCGTCTCCTTCAGTTTGATATCTTTCATGGATAACAAGAAAAAATAAGTCTCTGGACATAGATTGATTATTTGACTTTAAAGTGTTGGTCAACATAAAACACAATTCAAGCTGTACATTAATAAAAAGAGAAACTATACAGAAAAAAAACTACAATTGAAAAGATTTCGCTCATTATTACAAAGGCGTGATAGGGTCCATTGTAAGTAACTGATAAGGGAGTCACTTGCATTCAACCTCCTCGACGTGTGGAGTGTTCCGTCCATAATCGATGCTCACGTGAAGTAGTGCTGGTGGACACCTCTGATAGCAGGTGGCCTGACGATCGTTCGCGCTGGTTCGATCGCCCTTTGGAGTCACGGCTTTCGTACGAGTTCAGATTTTAGACGAATGTCTCGTATTATGTCCGTGCCCATCCGGCACTGTTTTCATGGTCATCTTGAATCTCCGGTATTCCGACTGCCGTCTATACAAAATTGTCATCTGTCCTGCCCTCTATCGGGGGCCAGCTATCGCAAACTGGATTACAAACAATGCTGAGCTCGTATAACCTGTCACGATTCATGAGATTCTCTGTGACTGCCATCTAGATGGATTCCTTTATGACACTGTCCAGAAACTTGGGGTCTGCGTCACAGTTTGTGTCATGATGACCAGGGCCGCTGAGAGACAGCACCGGGCCCGGAGCAAGAAGATATGTCGGGCCCTAACTCCAAATATAGCAGTCAGTATTTTTAAGAAGGTTTTACGTTGTTTTTAACCCTTTATTTCCGTTTATAAGTGGAAGAAGCAATCTACAGAAGAATGGAAAAGCTAGTAGAAGCTGACCTCGGGAAAGATCAGTTTGGATTGAAGAGGAACGTAGGAACCCGGGAGGTAATACTCACTTTACGTCTTATCTTAGAAGATAGATTAAGGAAAGGCAAATCTACATTTTTAGCTTTTGACGTTGACAAATTTGACTGGTATACACTCTTTGAAACTCTGAAGTCAGCAGGGGTAAATACAGGGAAAGTAGAATTATTTACAACTTGTACAAATCCAGACCGCAGTTATTAGATTCGAAGGGCATGAAAGAGAAGCATCAGTTGGGAAGGGAGTAAGACAGGGTTGTAGCCTTTCTCCGATGTTATTCAATTTGTACATCGAGCAGGCGGTGAAGAAAAGCAAGGAAAAATTTGGAATAGGGATTAAAGTTCAGGAGGAAGAAATAAAAACATTGCGTTTTGCTGATGACATTGTAATTCTGTCAGAGACAACAAAGGACCTGGAAGAGCAGTTGAATGGAATGGATAGTGTGTTGAAGAGAGCGTATAAAATGAACATTAACAAGCGCAAAACAAAAATAATGGAATGCGGTCTTAGAAAATCAAGCGATGCTGAAGGAATTAGATTAGGTAACGAAACAATGATGGTGGTAGATGAGTTTTGTTACTTCGGTAGTAAAATAACATGCCTTGGTCGCAGTACAGAGGATATAAAATGCAGAATGGCATTGGGAAAGAAAGCATTTTTGAAAAAGAGAAATTTGCTAACATCGAATATTAATTTAAGTGTAAGGAGGTCTTTTCTGAAGGCATTTGTGTGGAGTGTTGCCTTGTACGGGAGTGAAACATGGACGATAAGCAGTGCAGACAGGAAGAGAATAGAGGCTTTTGAAATGTGGTGCTACAGACGAATGCTGAAGGTTAGGTGGGTAGATCGCATAACTAATGAAGAGGTACTGAATTGGTGAGAAAAGGAATTTTTGGAATACCCTGACTAAAAGAAGGGATCGCTTGGTAGGACACATTCTTAGACATCGAAGAATCGTAAATTTAGCATTGGAGGGAAGTGTGTGGGGTAAAAATCACAGAGGGAGACCAAGAGACGCGTATAGTAAGCAGATTCAAGAGGATGTGGGTTGCCGTTCTTATGAGGAGATGAAAAGGCTTGATCAGGATAGAGTAGGGTGGAGAGCTGCATCAAACCAGTCTACGGACTGAAGACCAGAACAAGAATGTTCGAGAGCCAGTGCCGACTGAAGCAGATTCTACACGAACGGTTCCAGTACGTGTGAAGTTTGTTGCCGTTAACTGGACGTTGAGTGTACTTGGACGGCGACTCTCGTTTATCGTGCTCGTTTATGACATACAGCTAAACACATAGAGAAGTTTCAATCTAAAAATACTTTGTTTTGTTAGGTGTTGTAATTAACTTTTAGATGTGATAAAGTTCATAAAACTTTCAGTGCCCACGAAAATAAGTGTTGTGTAACATACAACCGTCAAGCAGATAGGCATCTTTATAGGCACATCCAAGAGATAAAATAAAACGCAGAAAGTACGGTAATTTCCATTCAGCTTTGGAGCTAACACACTTCATTGCCAGACTGTGTTTGTGATAGACGTTTTTGAGAGCTCGTTATTGCCTCCCCTCCCCCCCCCCCATCCTCACAGGTAGAAAAATTATCTGTCAGATAAGCCAGATGAATGTCTGCTACTAATATTGGTGTTAATAACAAATTTCTCTGTGTGAGCTTCCACAGTGTTATCCTGGTCCCACAATGATTTTTGCGTTTTCTGAACGCGCTGCGCATATTTCTGCCGCTCATCCAGCGTTAATTCAGTGGCTGCTTCCACGAGAAGCACCTTTACTTCATCCAGTTTGAACGGCTTTGCTGCAACATAATTGAAGGGCTTGGTGCAAGCAGGAGGTAGCTCCACATTTTCCATTTTGTGGCAAATTATAGAAAACGTTTTAAAAATTCAGTTTCTTTGCTTTAGGGTATTGGATATCTAATAATACTGACCAGAATACACAAATAAGCATGCACTCAGACACGTGCAATGGAGTTTTAAATGTTGGAGCTCCCTTCTTTTTGCTCCAAAGTAAATGAAAAAGTCATTGTGGGACCCTTTTTTCCATAATTAACAATATTTCAGTTGGGAAACATTTATTAATAAAGAATGAACAGCATTATTGACCTATAACATGTCGAGTTTTTCTTCAGCCTTAAATACTCCCCCTCAGTCTCCTCAGGATTGTTTGAAGCATTACTTCGAAACTGGTAGTAAAACCACATTTCGTTATGCCCCAAATACTTTCTGGTCAGTTCTTTGACTACTTTAAACTATTGATCTTTAAGGGGCAAGAGACAATAATAAGCTTCATGAAGATGTCCGTCTTTATGAGACTCGCAGGTCCTTGGTTGCAAATTTGCGTATTACTGAAGGCACTCATTCCTATAGTCGCACTACACTCAATAATCCTTTTCCTGATGTATGGCTGTTCATAGACCAGCGAGGCATTTTTTTTTCACTCATGGTCTTGTATGCTTTCCGTCGACGTTCCGCAAATTTCTTCTGTTCATTTCCCATTGCTCCTTGTGTGATCCTGTTTTTCAGTTCAGTGGTCCAACAATTGCGTCTCTGCTTGTTGGATCTTCTTCTGAATCAATAGACGTCTCATATTGACCTGGTTCGTAGTTTTATAGAGACTCACAATTAAACAGCCCTTCCTCTTCTCATTAACTCATATTGACAGAAATCTTGAAATCAAAAGACGATGGCAGCACAAAACCGATAGTACACCTGTGAGGGCACAGAGAACGCAAAATGTTCACATCGGTCTGCTGAAC
Source organism: Locusta migratoria (assembly GCA_026315105.1). NCBI lineage: Eukaryota > Metazoa > Arthropoda > Insecta > Orthoptera > Acrididae > Locusta > Locusta migratoria. Next base: position 280,784,950 of record CM048748.1, on the reverse strand, counting down.
AGCACGTAACATGACCTCCTTCCTACTACACTTGGGAGGAAGAACGGGGCTGCTCCCGGAGCTGCCTCCTTTTTCACGCAAATTCGGGGTACAGGCAGCTCCTAATCTTGACGATTTCTCTCGAACTAGCGGGTGGAACTGCCTCCTACTTTCACCAAACGAAGCAGATTTTTTTTTCTGTGTGTGATAGGATAATCAACTCAATACAGGCAACAAATTAAGCTGCCTACTTCTTGCACCAAACCCATCAATAATCAGTGCCCAGACAAGTTCAATGACCTTCAGTTCAGAGTGATATATGATTGCTGTTTTCTTTATAATATATATACTGAACTTGCCGTAGCATCCTCTAACATACGCATCATAAGCTGATTTATTTACGAAAGCAGTTCCCACTTCAACATATTTTCCAATTGATTTTTTTCCTTGCGAGATCAGTCTTTCTCTATTTCAAAGTGAGATTAGCTTTATCTCCGCGAAGAACACGATATACGGATGAGCTGCTAACCGCAAAATAGCAGTCTCCCTTTAGCAACACCACCGATAAATAGTCACATGACGCTAGAAACGTGAAGCATTATAGCGATAATACGGTATCAGTCACTTTGCAGCGTTCATGCAGTTGGACGGCCCGTTAAATGCACACGTTGTTTTATTCGAAAGTTGTTTATTACAACGGCCAATCTAAAACTGAACTGCGATGTGGAACTTTATTTTTGTGGGGGTATCAAACCAAATTGCTTACTTCTCAACACAGACATTTGTCATCTACAAATAAGTGATAAATGCTCCCATCTGTGAAGATATTCTAAAACTCAATAAGTTAAAAAATTATTTTAGAACAGATGTGTGATATTCGCCAGTTCAGAAGCCTGGGCCCTCGCAAAGCCCGGGTCCCACCTCAAGGCCTGGGCCCCAGGGATTTTGTACCCCTATCCCCCCTGTCCTCCCCTCTCCACAGCCCTGATGATGACTTGGGTCTATGTAAGCCATCTATTCAGTGTTGGGTGTCATATATCGGTAAATACACCAGGGCTAAGAGCTCCAAAGGTATCCCAGCAGTCTCTTAAGCTTCTACACAACTTTCGATATGAAACTTCCTAGTAGATTAAAATTGTGTGCCGGAACCGGGACTCGAACCTGGGAGCTTTGCCTTTCGCGGGCAAGCGCACTACCGACTGTGCTATCTCGACACGACTCACGATGCGGCCTCACAACTTCACTTCTGCCAGTACCTCGCCTCCTACTTTCCAAACTTCAAAGAAGCTCTCCTGCGAACCAAGCACGACTAGCACTCGTGGAAGAAAGGATATGGTGTAGACATGACTTAGCCACAGCCTAAGGGATGTTTCCAGAATGAAACTTTCATTCTGCAGCGGTGTGTGCCTTTCGATATATTAGAAGAAGTAGGAATCGAGAAAACAGCCTTGAGACAGCAGAGATAACAACAAAAATTTCTATACTGGATGGGAACAGCAGTCGGAACACCAGTCACCCAAGGCAAACACAGAAAGAGAGCTGTAAGGATTAGGACCGTATACGAGTCAGAGAGCTGCGGAACTCGATGACCACGCCCCTAGAGGGCGGTCGAATCGGGCGCGGACGACCGACGGAACACCAGTGACCGGAGAGGACCACAAGCACTATGCCACGTGGGTGCGGATTGTGAACGGAGCACTCGGCAGGGCACATACCTCAATTGACGACACAGATCCCAAAGGAATACTGCGGCCGTCGCGGATGACCGCCGAAACGCCATCAGCTGAATAGGAGCACTGGAACCACGCACAGATCGCGCCGAATACGAATGTAAATACACGGAGCGATGTGGACCTCCAACGACCACCATGAGAGGACATGGAAGCAGGGCGCGGCCGGCTGTCGGAACACCAGCGAGCAGACAGAATCGCCGAAACTATGATCGGCAGGAGGGGATCGCGGAGGGAACGGCGTGGCGCAAAACTCAACTGATGACAACGTCCCCAGAGGATGACTGAGCTGGACGCGGACGGCAGGCGAAACACCACTATCTGATGGAAGGGACCATTGGAACTACGCCTGGTGGGCGCAAGCTGGTTATAAAGCGCCCAGCACTCACTGAGCGAACGTACTCGATCCACCAAAAGACCATTCTCTGGTAGCACCTGAAAATGACAGAAAGTTACGCCGTCGAAATATCGTGCCAAAACGCTGCGAACGTACAGCAGAAGTCCTGATATTCACCATGTTAGCATATCGTCGGGCAAGCCTGAATAGTTACAAGCTGAAGAATGTCCAACCGTAAGATAGGCCTAATCTGCTTCATTTTGATTTCATGGAAGATAGGGGATAAAAATATGGAAGAACAATAAAACGGTTAGCACTAGTGCACTGGCGCAGTATTTGACTGTCTGCACGTGACGTCACCTCACGTAGAAATGGCTACATGTCACTGTCGGCCGCAGCATTTCTAAGAGACACTAGTGAAGGAGAAGGCCATAGCACACTGGCGTGAGGTCACGCTGACTAACGAGGCGTTATTGCCGCTGAATGACTCTTATGTTGTGCGACGTGTTACTTCGAAAATCACTACAAAAGGGTAAAAATACCACAAACTCTTTGTGACAATTACTATGTTCTCATAGTTTTAATCAGAACTATCGCAGGTCCCCAACTACACTGAAATTACAAAATATTTGGAATAGAAAGTTTAACTGTATACGACAAGGATGGATATAAATGTCACTGGTACTTCTTGGAATCGCAGTAATTCAGTTAAGCCTCTAACGGTTCTGCTCAATTACTCAGAAGTCGCATCATATTTTGAAACAAACACAACATTCATAACAATTCAGAATACGAATTTTATTGCTTTTCGCGTCCCTCGCAGCAATTTAATTTATCCTCTTGGGTTCCTCCCTAACCGAACACTCGGAAATTGACTCATATTTGAACAACTAACTGCTAGCGACAACAACGAATATAAACGACATTCCTTTGTTTATCCATCTTGATTTGATGCATGTTGGGACGACGGCGTACTATTATTGTTATAAATAGAAAACCTTCAGCCGTTACATTGGATTTTATTGACAAGTTTCGAGAATACACTATTCTCTTCTTCAGACCCTGTATCAGACAATAACAACAGCTAACAATAATGTAGATGTATGGTAAAAGATATTAATTTGCAAACATGAGATCTGTTGAGTGTAATGAAATAACTTTGAAATATTAACATTGTTCAAAGTTTCTGGGTAAAAATATATAACAGAGGCATTACTTACATGGTGAATATTAAAGTAACCATCTCAATAACTCGTTATTATAATTAATTGAGAGGCTATATCTATGACACCATTTCTGATAACTGAAGAAAATGCTTACTGTATGGTGAAAAACATTTACAAAATTCTCCAATAACAAGTATACTTCCAGAAAAGGTCGATATGGTATTTATGCATAGCTATTGTGATCAAAATGCCCAACGGGCTGAGCTATGTATGTTGATCGTTATCCTGGAAGACATCATTCAAGTGTCCGGACCTTTCGTTGGATAGTTACATTATTTAAAGAGACAGGAAATGTTCACCCACAAGTGAAACGTCAAACACGACCTGCAACAAATGATGATGCCCAACTAAGTGTTTTAGCTGCAGTTGCAATTAATTCGGACATCAGTAACAGACAAATTTAGCGAGAATCGGGAATCTCAAAAACGTGGATGTTGTGAATTCTACAGCAACATAAATTTTACCCGTGAAGCGGTCTTAAATGGAATATTAGTGACTGGTGGATTGGTCGTAGAAGCATCATACGATGGCCCGCACCTTCACCGGATCTTACATCCCCGGATTTCTTTCTGTGGGGAAAATTGAAGGATATTTGTTATCTTGATTCACCGACAGCGTCTGAAATCACGCGTCAGTGCATTGTCAAGCATGTAAGAACATTACTAAAGGCGAACTATTTGCTACTGAGAGGAATTTCGTTGCGCTTATTGCGAAATGCAGTGTAGTTGAAGTAACAGTACGCGTTTTCATAATTTATGATAATTTAACAGAAGTAACTGTATCACATTGGAACATCCGAAATAAAGTTCAAACGTACCTACATTCTGTGTTTTAAAAAACCTACCTGTTACCCATATTTGTATAAATTTGTGAGCAATATGTTTGTGACTATTACAGTGCCATCTGTCAAAAAGCGAAAAAAGTGCTACAAATAAAACATTCATATTTATTTACGTACTAGACGAATATGTAATAAAAATAGGGGTACCTATTTAAAAAATGTAGTTGATATCCGTTTGACGTATGGCAGCGACATCTAGCGGGCCAACCATAGCGCCATCTGTTTTCCTCCTTCAAACTAGAAAAGTTTTGTTCTTTGTAGTTTTTTCGTTTGATGGTTATCTCGTGAGCCTGGTCACTATCAATGGACCACCCTGTATACTAATTATATGGTGAATATAAAGTAAGTAATTAACTCTAATATGTATAAATACAGTTGTAAAATATCTGACAGATTTGCACAGTAATGTAATATATAAGTAACAAACTTCAAGGTTAAGGCTAATGTAGGATTGTTATAGCACAAGGTACCTTGACTGTAGTATTATCAATGTATAGTTAAGTATTATACCATACCGAGTTTCCAGTAAAATTATAGTCACCTGTAATGATCCTACAGGTACTAGGATTACTGTTAAGCAGGCGACTAGGAAGCCAAGTGTATTAAAACCTATTGTAACGAAACTAACTTCCATGCCAAGAAAAAAAATATATGTGAAAATTTGTGGGGTGGGAAAGGGGAGTGGGGGAAGGCGGGAAGATGGATTGTGTACCTTCACAAATATAGTTCCGAATATGACTAGTGGAATAAGGGCTCGACAGCAATATTATTATAGGGATTATTATACTGTTGTGGGTGGGTGAGTGTGGGGAATAATTTGAATGATTTATAAATGATTTTTACCATACAATTAGCAGTTAGTTCAGTTACCTGAAATGCTATGATAGGTACAACCACAGTGTCTATTGTACTGACGAGTGTAGGTAATTACTTATTTTATATTCACCATGTAATTAGTATATAGTTGTTATTGGATCAATTAATAAAATAAGTTTTTCACTATGTCATAATTTCATCTGAAATGCTATCATAGATACAGCTTCTCAATCAATTGTAATGACGATTATTTGAGATCGTTACTTTCATATTCACCATGCAATTAATTCCTGTATTATATATTTTTACCCAGACACTTTGACCAATATTAATATTTAAAAGTTATTTCATTACAATCAACAGATGTAATGTTTGTAATTTAATATTTTACACCGTACATCTACGTTTGGAATAATTGTTGTTAACTGTTGTTATTGTCTGATACAGGACCTGTAGAAGAGAATAGTGTATTCTTGAAACTAGTGAATAAAATCCAAAAGTAAAGGCTGAAGGCATTTCGTTTATAACAATAAACGACATTGGTACTCGTATCGGTTGCAGCCAGCTGAACACATGTGGAACTTGGCTGAAGATTAAAGCAAGGAAGGTCGAGCACGAGAGGGATATTCGACTAGAACAGCATTCGAAATCGGATGTAGCGGAACACCAAGAAGAGTGTGGCAAACAGATAGGTCTTCGAGAAGTCCGCTTACTGGCGGAACAACTCCTCACCTTGATTAGGAAGATATGTACAGTGAAGGCGTCTGGTCTGCCCGCAGCAGCAGAGCTACGCGACGAAACCGCATGGAATGCAGTCCACAGCGGCGAACTCAGAGACAACAGCGGCCGCGTGAGCATAGAACGACACATCATGCAGTAGCCAGAGCCAGGCAACAGTGCTACATCACAGCTGCCACCCACCCCTCATCAACAGTTTCAGCCAATAACGGAGTACAATATACTCATGATTTTCTCTCCCACCAATGACAGGATATAAACTCCATTAAAGAAAGGGCTAGTACCATGTCTCATCTAATCATATTGCGACAACAGTTACTGCCGCCAGTATTTAAGTTCCTCAGCTCTTCATCATTCAGTACCCGCTCGGTTAACCGTGTGATGTAACGCACCGCTTTCCGAGACGGGGAGGAGTACCGGCCCCGGTTCGAATCCGCCTGGCGGATTAACGAAGGGGGTCGGAGTGCCAGCCAGCCTGGGTATGGTTTTTAGGCGGTTTTCCACATCCCCTAGTTGAATACCGGGCTGGTCCCCAAGTCCCACCACAGTTACACGATTCGAAAACATTTCATAACATACATATATAACATATATAACGCTATACACAGACATTTGGGGTACACAATTCCTCCCGGGAGGGGGAGGGGGCAGGGGGTGGTGGCAGAAAGCGCATCCAGTTACCCCGTCAATACTACCATGCCAAATCTGCAATAACAAAACCGGCCTTGCATGTGTGAGAAAAAGGCTGAAGAGAAAGAGAACTCTCCACCATTCAGTATAAAGCGCATCCATAAGAAGGACACTTGCAGTAGTGACGCAATAGTAACGCTTGTATTAGTGACGTTGGCGGATTTCAATGTACGAACGATCCGTTTCAACGCAAAGAATAAGAATTTTATTGGAAGTGCGGGAGCCTTCGGTTACGTTGTATAACTATCGGATGATCAAAAAGTCAGAATAAAATTGAAAACTTAATAAATCACGGAATAATGTACATAGAGAGGTAAAAATTTACACACATGCTTGGAATCACATGGAGTTTTATTAGAACCACATCTACCGTTATCTGGTCATTTTTCTTCGAGAAACTACGTGATTCTGGTTTTGTAACTGCTACCGTTACGGGTGAGAGGTACGCCGATATGTTACAGAATCGCATCATCCCCATACCCTGATAAACACCTGCTGGAACGTACGATTTTTATGCAGGATGGCACTCCATCCCGTATGATCGTGTGCTCTGCCGCCACTTTCGTCATGCTTGCCCTCCCAAGTACCCAGACGTCAGTCCGTGCGATTATTGGCTTTGGGGCTACCTGAAGCCGCAAGTGTATCGTGATCGACCGACATCTCTAGGAATGCTGACAGACAACATCCGACGCCAATGCCTCACCATAACTCTGGACATGCTTTACAGTTACTGTTTACAACAGCCGGCCGCGGTGGCCGAGGTGACTGAGGCGCTCCAGTCACGGTCAGCACGGCCACTACGGTCGGGGGTTCGAATCCCCCCTCGGGCATGGATATTTGTTCCGTCCTAGTTTGTAAGTAGTTCGTAAGTAGTTTGTAAGTTTAGGGACTGATGACCCCGCAGTTCAGTCCCATAAGCTTTACAAACATTTGAACATTTTTTTTGTTTACAACATTATTCCTCGACTATAGCTATTGTTGAGGAATGATGGTGAACATATTGACCATTTCCTGTAAAGAACATCATCTTCGCTTTGTCTTAATTTGTTATGCTAATTATTGCTTTTCTGATCAAATGAAGCGCCATCTGTCGGAAATTTTTGAACTTTTAATTCTTTTTTTCTTCTAGTAAAACCCCATGTCATTCCAAGCTTGTGAGTTAATTTTTACCTCTTTATCTACATAATTCCGTGATTTATTAAATTTTCAAATTTATACTGACTTTTTCATCACTATGTAGATCTCTTGGAATGCAGCGTAACCTCAGTTTCGGAAGATAAGACTTACTCTGAAAATAGTGCTAAATTCTATGGTAAACAATCAGTAATAAATGCAAAATTAAAAGAAAAAAAATGGCATACTGCTAAATACAACCGTATGTCACTCTTTCTTTCATATATTAAAGGGCTTTAAGAATCAGACCGTTGTGAGCTGGTAGAAAGATAGCCGATAATATATCTAATACGTGATATTCTCGCTGCTTTGTCTGTCATCAACTCATTATTGACATCCGTATCTGACTGACACGTGATGGAACAAGGTGAAGTGTATGTGAGAAATATTCTGCGAACTTTTCCCTTGCAATAGTTTGCGAGTACACATAGAAACTCGAAACTTGTCGAAGACAAGAATACAGCAAGGAGTATCACGGGAAATTTACTGCTTATTTGGGAGTGGAATGCATATTCCCTGACATATACTCGAAAAATAGGCCGCGACGTCGTGATTGAGTGGCCACTCGCTGGCGCCTAGCAGACTGCGCTGTAGCGGCTAGCCTGTCAGCTGCAGGATCGCGGCCTCTTCTGAGTGACGTCATGCGAGAGTGTTAAGCCCTACCCAGCCGGCTGGCGTGTAGCCGCCTTCCCGGAAAACCCGGCGCAGGTGCTCGCTGGCTCCAGAGACTGTGTTCTTGGCGCTCCCCCACTCCAGCACCTCTGATTTATTCCTACTTTGGCGCAAACCTCTCTGTCAAAATCCCATTTCCCTCGATGAATAAATCATCCAGAGACGCCCGCTGCACTCTTCCTGCACATAATAACATTGAATTACTCAGTGCGAATAACTCGTGAACGCGCCTTCTGTATTACCATACATAGTGTTGGGGTGCTATGGAACATAATAGTAGCTCAAGTGGGGCAACCGGTATAAAGAGGTTAGACCAAAAGCACATCTACATCTACATCTGCATACATACTCCGCAATCCACCGTAAGGTGCATGGCGGAGGGTACACTGTACTACTACTAGGCATTTCCTTTCCTATTCCACTCCCAAACAGAACGAGGGAATAAAAGAATGCCTATATGCCTCCGTAGGAACCCTAATTTCTCTTATCTTGTCTTCGTGATCACTACGCAAAATGTAAGTAGGCGGTAACAAGATCGTACTACAGTCAGCTTCAAATTCCGGCCCTTTAAATTTCCTCAACAGAAATTCACGAAACGAACGTTGTCTTTCCTCCAGCGATCCCCAATTGAGTTGCCGGAGCATTTCCGTGACACTCGCGCATTTGTCAAACCTACCAGTAACAAACCTAGCTGCTCGCCTCTCAACTGCTTCTATGTCTTAAACTGATCTGCTGCGGGTCCCTAACACTTGAGCAATACAAGCGTTTTATACGCGGTCTCCTTTACAGATGAAGCCCATCTTCCCAAAATTCTCCCAATAAACCGAAGTCGGCTTTTCGCCTTACTCACAACTGTCCTTACATGTTCGTTCCAGTTCATATCGCTCTGCAGTGTTACGCCTAGATATTTGAACAACTCGACGGCATCAAGAATCTCACTACTAATGATATATTCGAACATTATGGTATTGTTTTTTCTACTCATGCGCATCACCTTATATTTTTCTACATTGAGATCCAGCTGCCATTCTTTGCACCAACTAGAAATTTTGTCTATGTCATTCTGTATGCTATTACAGTCAGTTAAAGATGACACCTTCCCATACACCACAGCATCATCAGCAAACAGACGCATATTACAACTTACTCTGTCCATCAGATCATTTATATAGATAGAAAATAATAGCGGTTCTATCACACTCCCCTGGGGTACGTCTGACGTTACACTGGTCTCTGACGAACACTCGCCGTCGAGAACAACGTACTGCGTTCTATTACTTAGGAAGTCTTCCAGCCAGTCACAAATGTGTGAACCTATTCCATAAGCTCGTATCTTCGTTAGCAGTCTGCAGTGTGGCACCGCGTCGAACGCCTTTTTGAAGTCGAGAAAAACACAATCCGCCTGTTGCCCTTCATCCATGGTTTGCAAGATGTCATGTCAGAAAAGGGCAAGCTGAGTTTCACATGAACGATGTTTCCTAAACCCGTGCTGATTCAAAGAAAGAAGCTTTTCCGTCTCAAGGAAATTTACTATATTCGAACTGAGAATATGCTCCAAAATTCTACAGGAAACTCATGTCAAGATATTGACCTGTAATTATGTGGGTCAGTTCTCTTTCATTTCTTATAAACGGGAGTCACCTGCGCTTTTTCCAATCACTAGGAACTTTGCGCTGAATTAAAGATTCGCGATAAATGCGAGCTAAGTATGGGACCAATGCCGCAGAATACTCTTTGTAAAACCGTAAAACCACAAAATAAATTAAGCTCATCATTTCGCTCAACATAAGTTTTAGAAATTTTTAAATACTCTTAATTCTTTCGTAAAATACAAAACAATTTCTATCCCTAACAATCTTTTTTTTTTTTTTTTTTTTTTTTTTTTTTTTTTTTTTTTTTTTAAATTTTGGACAGAAATGTTGGTTGACTATCTACATTCAGTGGTTGCGAAGGGAATGAAACGGGTTTGTAGCTTTTCCCAGTGTTATTCAATATTGGTACTTTGAGCAAGCCGTGAACTAAAGCAAGGTGATATTTGCAGAAGGAAACGAAGTTCACTGAGAATACTTGTAAACTTTGCTATTTGCAGATGACATTGTAATTCTGTGAGAGACAGCGAAAGATCTGGAACAGCAATTTAGCGGAATGGACATTGGCTTGAAAGGTAGATATAAGAGCTTTGGAATGTCGACGATCTCTTAATCAGGCAAATCATAAAGGTGTTAGATTAGTTTTCTATACAATAAAAGTAATAGGTGACTTTTGCGTAGCAAAATTATACTCTAGCGAAAACTCCAGTTATTGTATCTTCAAATTGTGATTATTTCAAAGGGCAGTTATGAGACGAAAGGACTGAAATCATAGAGCTCATAAAGTGTGAAACAATTAAATTCTTATACATTATATAACTTGTTTGTTGAATATGAGTTATTACTATGGAATGATCTGGAATAAATTTTTGTGATTACATCATCGATGAGTTTATTTTTTTAAATCCTCTATTTTACAATCTACTTGTCGTTTCTTCCTTGGTACATCTTTTACAGTATTAGCATGATCAGTAGTAACTTTCAGATAAAGTTCTCCTGACATATAATGTTTCTACTGGAGTATTAAACATTTTTACAGGAAATCCTATTTCAATTGCTGTAGTCATTTCTAAAAACATTTATAAATATAACTATTTTAATCTGCTGGTGCATTATTGGCAACTGGATTATTACGCAATGTAAATGAATGCTTTAGCTTAACACTGGTTGGTATATTTAAACAACATACAATATTATATTTCTCGATACTTTGATCATAATGTTCATATTGTAAATGAGGCGACAATTATTTTGCACTCTGCTGTCCAACCACTTTTAATACTGTATTACTAGCATACAAAATCATCCAGGATAACCATGTGTTCACAAATAATTCGGTGTTCCATTGCAAACAAATTCATGAGCACGTATTCTGCTTTTTATAACCCCAATAGCAGGTTCATATTCATAATTAAATGTCATATTTTGATCAACAGCTTTTGAAGCAATAACTGCTTCATACAGTTAATGTAAATGATGTTCTGCCTATCCATAATCTGTATCACATAGATTTCTATTAGCTTCAGATTTTCAATGTGGAATTATAAAAGAATAAAAAAAGCCATTTCGTGGAACTTTCAAACAAGTAGGATAATCATTCAGAGGACTTGAACCCCACCACATATCCTTTATATAACTTTCTGCTCCAGACCAGTTATACACGTAGGTTTCTTTGCTTCATTTGAAACTTTAACTGGTTCCTGACAAATTGCAACAGTCGCAACTGGTTTGTAAATTAACATTAGCACATGCATAATACTTCCACGTGCACGTAACGCATCTGTTGCTTGAAAGCTTGCCTCTAAACCAACAGGAGTTAAATCTAATATATATAAAAAAGAATCACTGTACGACAAATAGTTCAGGAGAACGGTAAGAACTGCTTACTACATATTTCAGGAGATATGACGTCATAAACAATTATATGGTTGAAACCTTGTGTCATCAAGCGACATACGAATAAGGACACTTCATTCATCCTAAAATCTTCCTGACATTTTGGACAAAACAAGATTATGGTCACTGTCACATAATATCAATGACCTCGTTAACACTGTACAGTCAGTCGGAAAATTCTAAGATTCTATCCTTCAAATGTTGCTCGATAAATTCATCCAACATTTACTTATTGTAAATGGCATGTGCTCCTATAAGGTTTGCTATAAACTTGTGGGTTTTTGCCTATAGGAATTCTATGTTACAGGAAGCAGTCCCTCTGAGGTAAATAGATCCTGACACTCATTCCACCTCATCCCGGTCATTTCCTTCTAAATGCAAAAATCTTTTGATGCAATGCAGTCTTGTAGGTGGATGGCTCTTCATTATTACCATCATCAAACCGATCAACATCTTCTTCCTCAAAAGTACTTACAGTAGGTAACAACATACCCGTTCTAACTTCCTTATCTTCCACCCCACAATTATCAGTTAATAGCGGTATCTTCCTCCCTCCATTTGTTACTTTTATGCACTATACTTCTCCACACGAAACAGTGTGCCATATCCAAATCCTCATTGGATTACAATGGTACCACCAAGCTTGGTGTATCAGCAGGCAAGGGGGTATCAACGTCTAGCAATAGCAATAGCAATAGCAATAGCCCTGTACCTAACTGTACGCTATTTTGTGACTCCAGCTTTATAGACATCGCTTGCAGTTTAATTGGTTTCATCTTCAGGATCAGAAAACTTGCAATGGTGCACCTTCGCAGCAATGTCACCTAATGAGAAAATTACCCCACCAAGGTCCACCGTTTGCTAACTAAGGTTGAATATAGGACGATATTTATTCAGGAAATCTATCCCCGGAATTGCGCCATACCCATCGCTTAAATGTCTCACAACCTCAATTTATCCACACACACACAAACACACACACACACACACACACACACACACACACATACACACACACAAAAAAAATACTACTGAGGTGCATCCTACTAAATGCACATCCCCCACCTACCCTGTATCTACCAAAAACCTAAACGCCTTACCACTTATGATTCCTAATTATCAGAAGTCCGCCTTTCATGCGTCATCATCGCATGAAAACTTAACGGCAGCTCGGATCGGCGGTTCCTGAACCCCATTTCCGTTTAACATTCCTCTGTTCGTGAAAGCTTTCCTGGCCCTTCATTCCCTAGCTGTGTGCCCTATCGTATGGCAAACACCACATATATCTGTCTAAAACTCTTCACAATATGTCCCTGACAGACATACCTAAAACACCATACTCCTGTGGAGAAAACATTGCGTCGCTCCCCAATCCTTGTCGCTGCATCGATTTCTTCAAAAGCTGTAGCAATAAAACGGCTTCAGCCAATGACTTCGGAAATTCGCCCCTGAGCCGACGGAAGTTTCTGGTGGTAATCCGCACAAAAAAGGCATCTAAGGCTCTATTCTCTAACGACCAGGACACATTCCCGATACAGAACTTAACTATTGTTATATACCTAGCCGCATAACAAAACATTCCGATTATTATTTCGTATTCCTAACCCCTAATAACATTGACTGATTTTCCCTCCTATACTTCCTACCGAGTCAATTTTTCTGACACCAAATTGTAACGGCAACTTTGGGGGGTAGGAGAGGGGACTCATGGTGAGAAAGGAACTGGAACTGTTACTAAAAATACCATAAAAATGTTCAAATGTTTGTATAGCTTGTGGGCCTTAACTAAGGAGTCATCAGTCTCTAAACTTACAAACTACTTACGAACTAGCTAACACTATGGACGGCACAAATATCCATGCCCAAGGGGGTATTCGAACCCCTGACCGTAGTGACCTTGCAGACCGTGACTGGAGCGCCGAATAATATCATCATCATCATCATCATCATTAGAGACTGATTATGCCTTTCAGCGATCAGTCTGGAGCATAGTACCTCTAATAAAATTCCTCCGTGATCCCCTATTCAATTCAAACATTGATGCCTCGTCTGATGTTACGCCTTTAACTTCAAAATCATTCTGTACCGAATCTAAGTACTTTCTTCTTGGTCTACCTCGACTCCTCTTACCCTCTGTCTCTTAGGTAACCTTGCTTCGCTCATGCGTGTAACATGACCCCACCACCTCAGTCTGTTCGCTCTAACTGCTTCATCTATGGAGTTCATTTCCAGTTTTTCTTTGATTTCCACATTATGGACACCCTCCTGCCATTGTTCACATCTATTAGTACCTGCAATCATTCTTGTTACTTTCATATCTGTAACCTCTACTTTATGAATAAGGTAACCTGTATCCACCCAACTTCCACTCCCATACAACAAAGTTGGTCGAAAGATATAGCTGTGCACTGCTGACTTAGTCTTGGTGCTTACTTCCTTCTTGAAGAAGAGAGTAGCTCTTTGCTGAGCATTCACTGCATTAGCTTTGCTGCACCTCGATTCCAGTTCTTTCGCTATGTTGCCATCCTGTGAAAAAATACATCCCAGGTACTTGAAACTGTGTACCTGTTCTAACTTTGTTCCTCCTATTTGGCACTCAATCTGTTTGAATCTCTTTCCCACAGACATTACTTTCGTTTTGGAGATGTTGATCTTCATATCATAATCCTTGCACCTCTGATCGAGCACTGAAATATTAGTTTGCAACCTTTCAATCCAATCGGTCATTACAACTAAGTCATCCGCATATACGAGACTGCTTGTTTTCACCTATTCGAATCCCGCCCTGCCACTGTTTTCAACACAAGATCTATGAATAGTATGAACAACAGTGGTGACAGGTTACAGCTTTGTCTTACCCCTGAAACTACTCTGAATCATGAGCTTAATTTGCCACCTACTCTAACTGCTTCCTGACAGTCTACGTAAAACCCTTTAATCGCCTGCAGAAGTTTGCCTCCTATACCACAATCTTGAAGAACTGACAGTGGCTTCCTTCTAGAAACACGGTCATAAGCCTTTTCTAGATCTATGAAACATAGTTAATATATATATATATATATATATATATATATATATATATATATATATACATGTGGCGTCTGTTCCTAGAGAACAGACGTCACTTCTGATCCAGCAGTTGTTATTATTTAATATTCGTAGAATATACGACATCAACTGCGATTGGGCAAAGCTGAAAATGTGTACCCAGCCGGGATTCGAACCCGGGTCTCCTGCTTTCTAGGCAGTTGCGCTGACCCCTACACCACAGGGGACACAGTGATCACCGCACCTGCAAGGACTACCTAAGCACGCCTCTCGTCAGATACAAATTCCCAGCTTCGCCCTGCCCACAGTACTCAAACTCGTAGTTATGAACTAATTCCCGTAAGAGTAAGGGTTTCAAACTTTTGCCCACCCCTCCCCACTAAAGATAGGATCATTTCCCGTGACCGGCATATTATATATATATATATATATATATATATATATATATATATATATATATACATGTGGCGTCTGTTCCGAGAGAACAGACGTCACTTCTGATCCAGCAGTTGTTATTATTTAATATTCGTAGAATATATGACATCAACTGCGATTGGGCAAAGCTGAAAATGTGTACCCAGCCGGGTACAGCAGGTGCGGTGATCACTGTGTCCCCAGTCATTCGAGTGACAGCTGCGGTGCTGGACGGACGTGTGGCGGCTGCTCGGCGTCCGGACGTAAACAACGGCTGTGTCGCTGCGAGTAAGGTTCGTTTTGAACTGCTCTCTTCATTAGTAACTATGGTTTCGAGCTGTAGTAAGACAGAATGAGTACGATAAATGTTCTGAGGAAAGATACGATAAAATTTACTTTCGATAGAAATTTTATTAGACCAAAGGCTTTTGAAATTAGGCGGTGGTTCATGGAGAAATTTCAGATGACCGGTAACGAAGTAGAGGGTGTGCACTTATCATTTGTGACAAATTCTGTATATTTGAAGATGATAAACCTAGAATTATGTTGTTCAATTGTTGATAAATGTGGCGGTGTCGCTAAATTTAATCATTCCGATGGTTCAGTTAGCGAAGTTTTAGTGTCACATGCCGGACTAGGAATTCGCACTGTTCGTGTTTTTGAGCTGCCTTTTGAGGTCCCGGCTGAATAAATAAACAAAGTTCTGAGGCCATATGGTAGAATTATATCTAATATAGCTGAGAAATGGTCCGAGGAGTATATGTTTCCCGTACTTAACGGAGTTCGACAAATCAAGATTGAATTACAGAGGCATATCCCTTCATATATAAATGTATGCGGCTACCGTGGCATTGTCATATATGACGGTCAGCCTAAGACTTGCGCCTTGTGTAACTCCACCGACCACGTGAGGAGCGAGTGCAGCAAGAGGGGGCCGGCGCAGCTGCCGCGCGCGGAGTCCTGTGAAGTTGGCACCCCTTTTTTGGAAAATGTAAATTTTTTTCAGAGTTCTAGACAGATATGCAATAGTTCTGGAGTTCTCTGTACAAAATTTAAATAGTTCTGCACAAATTCGCGAAAAAATTACAAAAAATTATAACAAATTTTAGTTTTTCCAAATAATTATTTGCCTACAAGCGTAAACATAGTTCTGATCACAACTCTAAATAGCTCTCAAAGAGTTCTGCAGAAAATCCTAATGATATTTTTTTGCCCAGATAATAGTTCATGAGCTAATTGCGTAAATATGGAGAAAAACTACACAAAATTGCGCCAGAGTCGTGTGAAGTTGGCACCACTTTTTTCAAAAATTTAAATTTTTTTCAGTGTTCTAGACAGATATGCAATAGTTCTAGAGTTCTCTGTACGAAATTTAAATAGTTCTGCAGAATTTCGTGAAATATCGCAATTCTGAATAGTGGGAGAGCTGTGAAGTTAGCACCCCTTTTTTCAAAAATGTAAATTTTTTTCAGAGTTCTAGGCAGATATGCAATAGTTCTGGAGTTCTCTGTACAAAATTTAAATAGTTCTGTAGAATTTCGCCGAAAAATAGTAAAAATTACCACAAACTTGGTTTTCTTTTTAGTTTTTTAAAAATAATTATTTGCCTATTAGCGCAAACATAGTTCAGGAACGTGACAAGAAAAAAGGAAATTCTGCAACAAGCAATGCTTCCGTGCGCTCTCAAGAACTTAACAGACAACTGCCTTCGGACAGTATGCAGCCCCTATCACCAAACGAAGATGATTCACTGCTTAGAGAGACGGAGCACTTCACAGGCAGAAGTGGACTGGTCTGAAGGCAACGAAGATGGCAAGGATGTCGACATGGTAGACGACCTGCCGCAGAATGAAGACGAAGACTTTTACTAAGCTTGTTGCAATTGCTAAAGATGATACTGACAATGAACCGATCCATATGTACCTGTTATTCATTATTCGTATTATTCTCATTATTAGAGTGGAGATAATGTCACGATTTTATAATTTGAAGACAAATGATAGAAAAAATACCAAAGATAGAATTATATTATCCCGTCAATAATTTTGACATTCGAATTAGCCACATCTCCTAATGGAGCAAACGTATAACGTCACTGCTCTAAACATAAATAAAATTCAAAGTGATGTTAGGTAGCTGCTCTTAAAGAATTTCTGTACCAATCAGACACTGATATCGCTTTATTGCAAGAAGTGCAAATACCGAACATCTATGTGGCTGGCTTTAGAGAAATTTTAAACGTAGCTCATGAACGCCGTTGTGGGACGGCTATCCTAGTCAGGGAGGGAATTGAAGTAAAAGATGTCAGTTTTTTAGACTCAGGAAGGGGAATTCGGTGTAAACTTCATAACACCACTTTTATCAACGTTTATGCACCATCTGGGAATAATGCTAGGGCGGACAGAGCTAAGTTATTTAAGAGTGATATTTTAACATTACTTAGACAATCCTGCAACAGTTTTACTAGGGGGCGACTGGAACAGTGTTTTACACGAAAAGGACCAGAGACCAAATTGTAATAAATCCAGGGAACTCGAGGCTCTTGTTACTCACCTGCGCTGGAAAGATGCATGGGAAATTAAATATCCCACCCTACTCAGATATACTTATATCACAAGTAGGTCACAAAGTAGAATTGATGGGATCTATGTTTCTTCGAACCTGGAAAATAAAGAGTCAGCAATTGAAGTCATACCGACCGCCTTCTCTGACCACCTCGCCGTAAGATGTAGTGTTCAGGTCATATTGGGGTCGGCCGGTTTGGAAACTGAATATCAACATGTTGTCAGATACAGCCCTTGCTGACACAATCAACGAGGCCTTGCAGACTGCTTTACGACGTCGCCACAAGTACAGATCGAATATTGAGTGGTGGACCATGGAAGCAAAGAAGAAACTTAGAGCCACGTTGATAGCATACGTTAAGGAGAGAGCGAGATGGTTGAGACACACAGTAGAATTCTATTACTCTTGTCTCCGGGATCTTTACGAACAACCAATGAATCAAGAAAACATAAGGGAAATTAACAGGATAAAGGCTCAACTTATAAAAATTAAGAAGTCACAACTAGTCGGTCTAAAAATCAAATCACATACTCAGACTGTTGTGGAAGAAGAAGCTGCCTCGCTCTATCACCTTATACGCCATGCAAATTTTCGACGCAAAGGTTTTATAGAGAGTCTTCGGGCCGAGGATAACAGTGTCCTAACCAATCAAAAAGACATTCTACATGCGGCCTTCAGTTATTTTACTAACCTCTATGGTAACAGACCCATAGAGGAAAAATTAATAACGGAGTTTTTATCATATTCTGGATTACAGGACAACATCACAGATGAAGATAACCGTGATATACAAAGAGCAATAACAGAAGAGGAAGTTTTAGATATTTTAAAGTCCTCGCCCCTTAAAAAATCACCAGGCCCAGACGGATTGCCCATTGAATTTTATGCTACTTACTGGAACATAATAGGAAGTACATTCACTGAAATTGTCAATGAAACACTTCATGGGGTGGCGGTCCCCATAGACTTTAAACAGAGTATTACTGTGCTCCTTCCGAAAGGTAGGAATACGGAAACGAAAGATATACTTAAATTGCGACCAATTACACTGATGAATTCCGATTATAAAATCGTAGCGAGGGTCATCAAAGAGAGGTTACGTTCTGCTCTCGAAAAACTTATTGGCAGCAATCAGACGTCTTTTCCAGGGCGCAATATCTTAAAGACCGTCAGTGAATACAGGGACATTGTTTCGATTTTTGCCAACACGGTAGAACACGGAGGACTTGCTTTTATCGATTTTGCAAAAGCCTTTGACAAAGTGAATCACGGATACCTTTTTTCAACCTTGACATACATGGGACTAAACGACTGCAATGTCAGAATTTTAAGGAATATGTTACAAGGTATAAAAACAAAGATTACTATAAATGGGCATTATACCAAGGACATATCAATTGACAGTGGCGTCCCTCAAGGAAGTCCCCTTTCGATGATCCTGTACGTAGCAGCACTGGGACCACTATTAAGAAGGTTGACGGATGCGCTCGAAGGTATTTCACTATCAGGCGTGAAATATGTAACCAACGCTTATGCTGATGACGTTGGTGTGATCGTCAGGAGCCAGACCGACTTAGAGAACTTAACGGACATCGTACAGCTATATTGCAACGCATCGGGAGCACAAATAAACGGTACCAAGAGTGCATTTCTCAATCTAAATAGTATCACGAACCCCCAGATTAATTGGGTGCAGCGCGTAGAACAGCACACTGCCCTGGGGTTTACTCTTTGCAGCTGCCCTCTGCGAATGATAGCGTCCAACTGGAAGAAGATTTTAGATAGGATTCGGGGCACAGTCATACTAAATCATATGAGGGAGCTGAACATCAAGCAAAAAGTTAGACTCATCAACTGCGTTGTCCTTTCGAAAGCTATATATGTAGGGCAAATTTTACCCTTGCCAAAGGAAATAGCAAAAGCTATTATGTTGACAGTTTGCCAATATCTTTGGCATGGAGCGATTTTTAGGGTTTCAGTATGGACAGCAACGTTAAAACCAGAAGAGGGAGGACTAGGCCTTACTGATCTTCAGAATAAATCGACAGTTTTATTTGTTAAGAGATCCTTACAGCTAATTGAAAGCCAGCCTCAAGGTATTACAGCACAGTTATTCAATCTTTTTAAACCTGACAGTCTGCAGCCACCAATTAATATAAATGTAATTAATTACAAATTGAAACATATACGTAGTTATTACTTGGAGCTCAGTTATATGAGTTGCATTTTATTGGACAAGAACAAAAGGAACTATCAATATATGATGCACAGACTAAGATCAGAGGACCATAAAAATAAGATGGAGGCCAGGTTTCCAAACAGAAATTGGAAAATTATTTGGAAAAATACAAGTAACAAAGTACTCTCCTCAGACACACAAGTGGCTTGGTATAGAGTAATTAACAACATAGTAAGTACGAATGAAAAATTATATGCCATTGGCCTCAGTGACACAAACCAATGTTTAAAATGTCACAGAACGGACACTTTAGACCATCGGTTCCTTTGTATGGGGAATACTGAAATATGGAAGGAACTTATTAAACAGATATCCTTCCTAAAGAGGAGTGATGGTAGAGAAATAAATTTGGATTACATCTTTTTTCCAGAAGAAATGTTTTTTCCTCGACAAAAGAACAACACCATTCACTGGATTATTGGCAATTTTTGTTACTACGTAATCGCTAACAAAGGTAGTGACAATGTACAGTATTACAAAGAATATATACTTCACGAGTATTACAAGATTTGCCAAAAAAAAAAAAAGGATACTAACAGCAATTTTGGGAATATGTTAAAAATTCTGTTTGAAAAACAGGGAGTAGGATAATTATGTATTAAAAGAAGAATGACTCGCAGTCGCATGCTGAAGTAGGGGACTGCTGTTGAGGGTGAAGTACGGTGGGGACTTCGTGGGCCCCGTGGCCGCTACGGTAGCCGTGAAGGCCTCAACAGAACCCTGAAAAGGCATGTAATGCGTGACGAGGAGGGATGTACAATAATAGAATTGTGTTCGCAGGAGTTAAATCAATGATTCAGATTTCATATTGTCACAAAAAGGATTTTTTTCTCTAATTTTTGTCATTAACGTTAATGTTAATCCCAGGAAAAGGGACTTTTCTTTTACATTTTGTAGTCATCAGCTAGTATTCGTCCTCAGAAAGAAGACGTTTATTTCTACGTATTTGATTTTATACGCATATACCGTTCAAGAAGAACAACAACACAGCAGGACCATTCATTTTATACTCCACAGTGGCCACAACCCACATAGAAGGTACCAATCAATAACAATGGCGGAGAAGCCAGGCCGAGAAGGCCACTTTTGGCGAGTGCAAGGACGGGTTGAAGGGGAGGAAGGAGACCCGCAAAAAAAAAAAAAAAAAAAAAAAAAAAAAAAAAAAAAAAAAAAAAAAGTGGTGTAGGGGTCAGCGCAACTGCCTAAAAAGCAGGAGACCCGAGTTCGAATCCCGGCTGGGTACACATTTTCAGCTTTGCCCAATCGCAGTTGATGTCACATATTCTACGAATATTAAATAGATAAAATTCCCTGTTCCACTCATACTACTTTTCCATTACCTGCAGTAAGCTAAATATCTGGTCCTGACAGCCTCTAATAATATTTGATAATAGTTGGAAGGCATGACCAGGGCGGCCATAAGGCTTGGAGGATCATGAGTGAAACAGCGTTTACCTAAGACACCATTTATTGATATCCACTGTACATGTTTTCAACCTGGCTTCCGCGGCCATCAGAGGACTTGACTGTGTAAGTGTTGGCACTGACGCGGTGGGACAGATTGTGGGCGTCAGCAGGCGTCCCTTACGGCGGCTCACTGCTGCCTGCGAGCTATTCCGCTAGCAGACCGCCGCTGGCCAGGAGTGTGTTGCCCCGCTTTCCATGACGGTGGTGGCGTATTCGCGTCCCGGAGAACCGTAGCGCGTGTGGACTGCCTCCCGTCTACCCCTCGCATTGTCACCCAGGATGGTGCGCTGGCCGGGACTCAAACTGGCGCCCTCTGCTTCGGTGTCTTCAGCAGCTCTGCCCGTATAGGTCACCAGTGCAGTCTGCTGGAGGTGGGTAGCGGGCTGCTACCCCTTGCTGCTGGTGCCGCCAGTTGCGGGGACCTCGTGGCTGACGACAGCTAAGTGGCGGTCGCTGGGCGTGGTCCCGGGCCGGCCAGCTCTCTTCCAACGTAGCTGGGTGCCGTGTCCGGTCTAGGGATGGGAGTGTGAGGCGCGGCGACTCGAGCGCACTGAGTATTTCTCGAGCTGCCGGCGCTCGAGCGACTCTCGAGAAGTTCGCGAGAAGCGGCGCTGCAGCGAGCGCTGCTGTCCGGCGGTTAGGCCCGGCGCACACTTGACGCAGCAGAGGCAGAGGAGAGGCAGAGGCGAGGCCTCCGTCCGTCTGTAACGCATGCTTTCCAATGGGGCAGCGCACACTTAACGCAGCCGAGGCGGAGGGCAGGCGTTTCCTCGGTCACGCCTCTGTCCGGTTGTCCGAGGCGCACAGTTTTCCTGCGCCTCTGTTCCATCTCTGTCGCAAAGTGAAATTTCAAGTCATCCCATATGCTTCGAAAAAAATTGTTTTATGTAGACGAATATAAGCTTCATCCTTCTCTGTATTTAGTTTCTTTGTAACACTTTTACTTTCTGCGTAAAAAAATTAAAAATACTATTTTCCTATTTGTGCGTGTTTTGCGCTAACGCAGCTTCCACAATCGATTTTGCAGAAACTACTCGCTAGAAAAAAATTATTTTTCTGTATCATATAGGCAAAAGCCACCGCATGACGTTGGGGAGGTTCTTTTAACGTTATTGTACATATTTATTGTTATAATAAAAAATAAAGTACAACGCCGCGCATATTTTGAAGAGTTTGCAGTGAAAAAAGTAGTCGCTGGCTAGTTTGCATTTGGTGCGTTTTACACCATACATTACTGCGAACGAAATGTAGCTAACATATCGAAATTGTTTTTAACGGTGGAGGGAGAGCTATATCTCTTTCGATTCTCGAGAAAATACGTGAGATACAGTTTGACGCGACGCGGTCAGCAGCTACGCGCCACACGAGCGGCTGTTGCCGCCTGCTGTGCCGAGTGCGGCGCTGCCTCTCCTTGGTATACTGCCGATACAGACACAAGCTGGAAACGAACAACTTACTGAAATAGAAAGCCACCGAGATTTATAAACCGAAGATGCTGATTGTGTATTTTTACGGTCTATAGTCTCTGCTTTCAGCAAACTTTGTGGCAAGCATGAAAGCACTATATGAGCTAAAATTTCGGCGAAACCAGAAACCAGAAGGGACGTGCAACGATTTTTTTTTTTTACTGTCAGGGACTTTCTTCAATTTCTTGAAACACAATGTCTACCCCTTCGTGGAGCTTCAGCTCACTGCTAAACCATAGATGATGCTAGAAACGTCTCTCGTCAGTATTTCTCAACCTGAATCCTATACTACGTTCAGAAATTCAACATTTGCAAAAGTATTAGCATTAGCTTCACTAATTACTAACAAATATAATGGCTGCTGATGGTATTTATCATTAGAAATGATGACAGAGACAAAATAGGAATGCAATGTAATAAAATACTGCATGTCATGCACAGCTGCCGTCATAGAAGGAAAAAAGCAAACGTCAGTATCTTAGTACTCAGGAGCATGGAAGAGCTACGAATAAAGGCCTAAGTAATGAAACACTTTGCGTGCAAATGCATTTAAACATGGAAACTATAATTTGAAAAATTTTTCATTTAGTTATATCTTTCAATCTAAGACATATGAAAAGCATACCAGGTATCACTGAGAAGAAAAGTGTTTCTGATCGTATATACTGCGCCACAATCATGATTAAATATGTCAGTTGTATAAAGGTACTTTCAATTATTTGCTGTGACACTTGTTTCACTGAATTATAAAAGAAATGAAAGAAAAATAAATCTGACCTAAAACATATCCCTAATTTTTCTTTAGCGGGTACGACGTGTCACACACTATTTTATTTCTCTTGTAAGTCCTTCTTACTCAGCATGAACTGTCGTCTGTTTAGTCGGAATAGCTCAAGAGCTTAAAATGACCTTCCATGGACCAGAGTTCAGCATGTATTCGTCACTTTTGCCTGTTGCTCAACAGACCTTTCACTGCTCTTGTACTCTATCAGAATACACACACACACACAAATTAACTGAGTTTTGAAGGAATTCAGGAATTAAATCTGATTGCATCGAGAGGTTTGCAGTGGACATGCAGGACGTGCTGTTGCAAGCTGCGCTGCCCTCCTCTGCCTGCGCTGCGTCAAGTGTGCGCTGACCAGCAGAGGCCCTGCGCCTCGCCTCTGCCTCTGCTCTGCCTCTGCTGCGTAAAGTGTGCGCCGGGCCTTAACTGGGGCAGCGCGCCTCGCCACGACACGCTGTTAATTGCAACGCTCGCAGCTCCCTGAGATTATTATTTAAATGTGGGCACTGGACACTCGAAAACCACAGATCTGGCAGTACTTTACGGAGGATGCCGACGTCTGTTCCAAAGCTCCGTAGTGTAGCAGAAAATACAACAGGCATGGTAAGACATTTAAAATTACTCAATATAATTTATCTAGCAACCAAACAGATACATTCAGGGATACAAAAGTGTATTCTTATATTAATTCAAGCCAGACCATATACCCAGATATTGTACATGTTTTCCATTCAAAGAGCATTGGACTTGCTAGATAACAGAATGCAGCATGTCATTCTCAATGGAGAGAAGTCCTTCGAAGTAAGAGTGATGTCAGAGGTGCCACAGGGGTCCGTTGTTGTTCACGATGTATATAAATGACCTTGCGGATAACATCGTAAGTTCACTGAGGCTTTTTGAGGATGTTGCTGTAGTATTTAGAGAGGTCGTAACAATGGACAATTGCATTGAAATGCAGGAGGATCTGCAACGAATTGATGCATTGTGCAGGGAATGTCAATTGAATCTCAATGTAGACAAGTGTAATGTGCCTGCGAACACATAGAAAGAAAGATCCTGTATCGTTTAGCTACACTATAGCAGGTCAGCAACTGGGAGCAGATAATTCCATAAATTATCTGGGAGTAGGAATTAGGAGAGATTTAAAATGTAACGACCATATAAAATCAATCGTCGGTAAAGCACATGCCACACTTAGATTCATTGGAAATGCAGTCCGAAAACAATGGTAGTAGGTTACAGTACTCTTAATCGCCCACAGCTTGAATACTGCTCACCAGTGTGGGATCCGTACCAGGTGGGGTTGATAGAGGAAGCAGAGAAGATGCAACGGAGAGCAGCGCGCTTCGTTACAGGATCATTTAGCAATCCTGAAAGCGTTACGGAGATGATCGATAAACTCCAGTGGAAGACTCTGCAGGAGAGACGCTCTGTAGCTCGGTGCGGGCTTTTGTCGAAGTTTCGAGAACATACCTTTACCGAGGAGTCTAGCAGTATATTCCTTGCTCCTACTTATATCTCGTGAAGAGATCATGGCGATAAAATCAGAGAGATTAGACCCCACACAGAGGCATACCGACAATCTTTCTTTCCGCGAACAATACGTGACTGGAATAGGAGGGAGAACCGACAGTGGTACTCAAGGTACCCTCCGCCACACACCATCGCGTGGCTTGCGGAATATGAATGGAGATGTAGATCGAAAGGAAATTCGGTAAAAAGGTTGGATAGTGTCTCAAACAATCCGCCCGTATCGGTAAACTGTAATTTTTTTGTTTCCAATATCATGCAACATGCATCAATATTAACACTGTCCGAAATTTTGAACGTAATGAGGACATAACAACCACATGACAGTATCGTAGTTGTTTAATTGCGGTAGATGTGTTGAGAGAGAACATGTTGAAATAACGACGGAAGCTTAGGTACATAACATTGGCTAATACTCTTAGCTCTGCGGAAAAAATGTTTCAAACGTTTGTATAGCTTATGGGACTTAACTACGGGGTCATCAGTCACTAAACTTACAAACTACTTATAAACTAACTAATACTAAGGACGGCACAAATATCCATGCCCGAGAGGGGATTCGAACCCCCGACCGTAGTAGCCGTGCAGACCGTGACTGGAGCTCCTCAGTCCCCTCGGCAACCGCGGCCGGCTAAGCTCTGCGGAATTTTTCTCTACAATTAGTAAATGCGTGTAAGCATTTTATGGGTGTAACATGTTGCAGCATTTTTCTCTCATATAAGTATAAATACATGCGTGTAAGATACGTGTCAAATTATTTTTGTCATCTGCGAGACATTCTGCTACTGTTAATGATGATTCACTTTCGTCCTTGCACGTACGGAAGACAACGATTACGACTGCTCTGTCGCATTCCTTCCATGTAATTTCACTCAGCAAATGTTCAAATGTTTGTAAATCTATCGGACCAAAATGCGTGGTCATCAGTCCGTAGCTTACAAACCTAGATAAGCAAACCTAAGGACAAACACACACACACCCATGCCCCAGGGAGGACTCGAACCTCCACGGCGAGCAACCGCGCGCTCCGCAGCGAGACGCTTTAGACCGCTCGGCTACTCCACCGCGGCTTTTCACTCAGCCTCCAGAGAGCGCAGCACTGTCAACAACTTCTCGGGAGAACTCGAGAATTTGTCTTAGCGTCGCGCGTTTCTCGAGAGCGCTCATAGCCCATCCGTAGCAGCCGATTAATTTCCGTCGACCCCGGCGTTGCTGGACCCCGACAGTCTTCACTGATCGCCAACAAACAACTTCACTGCTCTCTGGTGAGCTCTGCCAATCCTCGCTTCTTGGCCGATATTTACTCCGCCGGCTACCCCCCTTCAGATGATTGTCTCCTAGAACGATAACCTCTGTAACTCACGTATAGCATGTCGTAGCGTACAGCATACGCCGGCCATGTATTGCTCGTGCTCCACTGCTTCCTTCTGCATCTGATGCTACATGCAACACTCGCATTTGGTCACATTCTCCTGCCTCTGTCCGAAACTGGTCACCGGTTTGCCCGTTCATCTGATTTCCAATCGCCACTATTTTCCCACTCTACAGTATTAACAACGGAGGAAGCTAGATGAAGGCTTGAACGTCCCATTGGAGAATAGAGAAGGGGTTAAATTGGAGACAAGTGATAGTTCCAACAAACCAGATGGAGTGGCTATACACTGCAGAGGCTGAAGGGTGATGCACTTGTTTGGAGACCTGCATTACGCCAGTGTCAGCACTGAATACCACAACAACATGTACAATGAGCCTGCGAACACGTAACAGGGGGCTAGAAATTCCGCGTTGAAACGGGCAGCCATCCCATCCAGCAGAGTGCCCTCGTCGCTGCAGCCGGTAGACGCGCCGGTGAGGGCGCTAATGAGCTGCAGTAGTGCCAACTGCAGCTGCCTGGCCTGGGCGATTGTGCGCGGCATCCGCGAGCCGCGCTCAATGTTTAACGAAGCGGCGCGTCGCGCGCGGCCGTTGTGGCTGGCGGCGGACGGCTAATTGGCGGAGCTACGCCTCACGGCCGAGGCACGCCTCGCAGTGGACACAACTCTACCACTCTCACCCACTTGACGACCATCCGGGGCCACACGCACCTGCGACCTCGCTCAATTGCGGCCGTGATGGCTACTTTTACAAACTGTGGCTTAATCATTTATTTCCGTGTCCGCTCGCTCAGCATTTCCAAAAACTAGCAGCTGCGATAGCTTTGTCATTTCCTTCGTGAACATCTTGTGCTGTACCTGTGTTGTCCAGGAGGGGGCATACAAGTAGGTGGCTTGCATCTTCATCAGCCCCACAGTCACAAGAGGTGTATGCATTCGCTGGAATGATTCCCCATTATACAGGTTGCTCTTGCATCGGGGTACGCCCACTATAAGGCGGTTGATGGACAGGGTATTGTAGGTTTGCGCCAGGAGCTATTTCTTCTTTCAGCCATGCGTCTGCGGGCAGTGAGCTCTTCCATGTTGCGAGACGATTTGCCTCTGGTGCTCCCTCTAGTGGTGCAGTCCTAGCAAGAAAACTCTTGCGGGATTTAAGGCGGTGTCTTGCTACCTCAATTGCGGCCGTGATGGCTACTTTTACAAACTGTGGCTTAATTATTTATTTCCGTGTCCGCTCGCTCAGCATTTCCAAAAACTAGAAGCTGCGATAGCTTTGTCATTTCCTTCGTGAACATCTTGTGCTGTACCTGTGTTGTCCAGGAGGGGGCATACAAGTAGGTGGCTCGCATCTTCATCAGTTCCGCAGTCGCAAGAGGTGTCTGCATTCGCTGGAATGATTCCCCATTTCTTCAGGTTGCTCTTGCATCGGGGTACGCCCTCTTCTAGTTGGTTGAGGGACCTCCACACCGGGTATTGTAGGTTTGCTCCATGAGCTATTTCTTCTTTCGGCGATGCGTCTGCGGGCAGTGAACTCTTCCATGTTGCGAGACGATTTGCCTCTTGTGCTCCCTCTAGTGGCGCAGTCTACATCTACATAGATACTCTGCAATTCACATTTAAGTGCCCGGCAGAGGGTTCATTAACCACTTTCATAACTTTTCTCTACCGTTCCATTCTCTAATAGCGCACGGGAAGAAAGAACAGCTAAATCGTTCCGTTTTCGATCTGATTTCTCTTATTTTATTGGGATGGTCATGTCTCCCTAAGTAGGTGGGTGCTAGCAAAATATTTTCACATTCACAACTAAAAGTCGGTGATTGAAACTTCGCAAACAGATCACGCCGCAATGTATAACGTCTTTCTTTTAATGATTTCCACCCCAATTCTTGCAACATTTCCGTGACGCTTTATCCCCCCGTAACGTGATAAAACAAAACGAGCTGCCCTTCTCTGAACCTTCTCAATGTCTTCCATCAGTCCCACCTGGTGAGGGTCCCACAGGGGGCAACAGTACTCCAGGAGAGGACGCACAAGTGTGATGTAGGCAGTCTCTTTGGTGGAGCTGGTGCATCTTCGAAGCGTTCTGCCGATGAAACGTAGCCTTTGGTTCGCCTTCCTCACAATATTTTCTATGTGTTCTCTCCAGTCAAAGCTGTTCGTAATTGTAACTCCTAGGTATTTGGTAGAATCTACGACCTTAAGGTTTGACTGATTTATCGCGTAATTAAAGTTCAGCAGATTTCTTTTGGTGCTCACGTGTATTACTTCACACTTTTCTTTATTTTCGCACCATGCAGAAATTTTGTATAAATCGCTTTGCAGTTGCTTTTGATCCTCAAAAGAAAACTCTTGCGGGATTTAAGGCGGTGTCTTGCTGCCTGGTGACCATACAGAGGATGTCTCTGGTCAGTCTCCTGCTTTGTTCTTTCATAGTCTGCAGCAATGGCCCTGCGGATATGGGTGGGGCTATTGCCACAATTGGATACAATTTCTGCACTGGTGTGGGCTTCAAGCATCCTGAAATGATCCTTGCTGTATCATTGACGGCAATATCAACTTACTTAGCGTGCGCTGAAGCGTCCCACACAGGAGCAGCATATTCAGCGGCTGATATACAAAGCGCAAATGCAGACGTCCTTAGGAGGTGCGGGTTGGCTTCCCAGCTGCTGCCAACCAGCTTCTTAAGTATCCCATTAAGAGCACTGACTTTTTGTTCCACGTTCAGACATTGCTGCCTGTACGTTAGAGCCCAGTCCAAAGTGACACATAGACAGACTGGTGTTGGGCAATGTTTCAATTGTTCTCCTCGCCATGTGATGTCCAGTTCGTCCTCCGCTTCTCTGTTTCGTAAGCGGAAGGTGTTCACTTGAGTTTTACTGGGATTGGGCTTCAAGTGGTTGGCATCATAATACTTTGAGAGTTCGTCCATTGCTAGAGACAGTTTCTTCTCCTTTAAAGTTGGTCCCTGAACAGCTACTGCTATGTCATCGGCATAGATGAATAGTCGGGTATTTGCTGGTATTGGCTGATCATTTGTGTAGATGTTGTACAGTGCTGGGGCAATCACACTGCCTTGGGGGAGATCATTCTTCTGCGTTCGCCATCTGCTTCCTTTACCCTGTAACGAAACTTGCAATCTTCTGTTCTGGAGGAAGGTGCTAATAACGGAAGTTAGTTGGTAGTCGCTAGTAAGAGGTAGTCCCTAGTAAGTGGCTTAGTGGAATAATAACTTGTATCTGCTGCTAGTAGTTTAAATTTTTATCATATTTCAAAGGGTTTCAAGTGACTATCTTGAGGAGACTTTAAATTCAGAACTAGTTACTTGCAGCTAAACTGTCTGAAAGAAACTGTGCCGTATAAAAAGTCGCGTCTCGTTAAAATCCACGCCACCCACTCGACAGGCACCCCGCTGGAACAGCTTGGAGGGGCTGCAGTGGTGCACCGCGACGTCTGACAGTCTGGATATGCAGCTGACAGCAAGCTGGCCTGGAGACTAGCAAGTGGAAGCGGCATGTTTGATTTAGCGGTACGCCATGCTAGTTGGCATAGGGAGCCGCAACCACGAAGAGCACGCTGCCCGGAGACTACCCACAGGACAAAGCAGGGCGTCGTTGACACTGAGCTATCTTAGGGCAACAACGCACTGGCTGCCTCCCGCGTCGGTTGGCGGGTAAATGGCTGAAAATTTCTGTGGACCCTTAGGCCGTCCCAACACGGGTTGGTTCCCATTCGTCATGGACGTGACTCGTGTCTCGTCCGTCACGCGCGTTTTGGGCGAACCTCGCGATGCCGACGACGGTCATCCACACATGGGTCGATTGGCACTCGTCGCGTTCAAGATTTTCCTTCACTCAGCTGACGATATCCAACACCGAGCTACAAAATGGGATTGTTTCTGTCCTCCAATAATTATCCTGCAATAGACTGTTCTAATGATGAGGGGGGACGCTGTGATGTTTTAATGGTAGCGACGCAAAAAAAAACAAAAAGAAAAACAAAAAAAAAACAAAAAAAAACAAAAAAAAAACGAAGAGTGTTATGGGAGCATCCGTGTCTAGAGCGGAATATTCATCATCGGTTGTTCGTTGGTGCTAGAGAACTGCAAGAGACTGATACAAAATTTTTAGCATTTTACAGAAAATAAATAAAGTGGCTTGAGAAAATGGGATATGCCCGAAACTAATTGCCAATAAAAAAAGTGCACTGCAGATCGCAAGAGACGAGCATCGCTCGCGACGACTTCCAGACGATTACGAGACGCGTGGAAATCGCCCCGTTGGCGGCCTTCCATTTACTTACGAGGGCAGTCGAGCACGAGTCGCTGCCGCGACGAGTGCGAATCCAACCGTGTGCGGACGGCCTTATGGAGGACAAAGCATTGGTCGCTTCTTCGTCGCGCTGGTGTGCTGGTGTCGCTGTTGGCCGCGGAAAACTCGACAACCGCATGGCAACAAGTGATTTGGATGCCGACATAGTTAAAATCGTGAGAGAGTTTCCCCACATGCCAAAGCAATCCACTCCTACCCATAGGTATTTTCAGTGGCCCTCTAAGGCATCTCCCTGGTCCTATCTGTATATGGAAGTTTCATTCCTCGTTTCCATATGGCTGCTCGTTTTCAGTGAAGGCAGTGGGCTCCCATTTGTATTTCAAATGAAATCCGCTGCTTCGAGGTCGACGATTCGTGACATAGAAATTATGGTGGCAGAGAGCAGGTGTATTGCGAAATGAAACGTACACGCAGCACTGACTGCCTGTCGGGCAGAGTGCTCTGCTATTTATACTCAGACAGAATGTACCATAAATTAGAGGAATAGTTAACATAAGAAAGAAGTAGAAATTTTAAGTGAACATAAGAAACATGTAGAAAATTCTGCAAAAGTTAATTACAAAGAAATAAATTTTTGCCTGTGAGCGGGATTGAACCGGCGACCTTCTGCACCGCAATCGGTGAAGGAA
The DNA here is from genome assembly GCA_026315105.1 of Locusta migratoria. Lineage (NCBI taxonomy): Eukaryota > Metazoa > Arthropoda > Insecta > Orthoptera > Acrididae > Locusta > Locusta migratoria. The sequence continues at coordinate 280,753,417 of CM048748.1, read as the reverse complement.
AGAAAGGAAAAAAAATTAAAAAGCTGCAATGTCATGTATCTTGTTCTTGTCATGGGTCCTCTGTATGGAAGTTCTGGAGAATCCTTCCCTTCTGTACTATTATCGACGACAGACGTTCCTGTCGGGGCTTCATCAGTCTCATTACCGTCCTCAGAGTCCTTGAACAACAAGGCGATTTCGCCTATCTGCTCTTCAGGATCGTAGTAAACCTTCATGCGCAGGACGTGAACAATGTATCTTCGTTTTTGTCGTTTAGACGGCGGCTCATAATCCTTAACTTCGTATGTGACGTCTGACAGGCGGCGTATGACACGATACGGACCAAAGTATCGCTTCAATAACTTTTCTGACAGTCCAACTTCCCATACAGGGGTAAAAATCCATACCTGATCTTCTGGCTGTACAAAACAGGTCGTTGTTTGTCGTTATACCGCTGACGGTCCTTTTCCTGGGCGTCCAGTGTCAGCATGCGAGCCAGCTGGCTTGCTTCTTCGGCCCTGGTTATGAGCTGTTTCACATAGTCATCCTGTCGACCGGTTGGAACGGGAACAGCGTATCCACTGTCGTTTCAGCTTCACGGGCATGGAGCAGGAAAAACGGCGTGAAGCCTGTGGTGTCTTGCGGCATTGTAAGCATATGTCACGGCTGGCAGAATTGTATCCCAATCCTTCTGCTCAACATCGACGTATATCGACAGCATATCTGCTAACGTCTTGTTAAAACGTTCTGTAAGACCATTTGTCTGAGGATGGTATGCAGTTGTCATTCTATGTACAATGTCACACCGTGGCATTACCTCTGATTGTAGTTATGACTGGAATAGTTTTTCACGATCAGATATCATAACACGTTATTCTTCAAAATAATCTCTGGGGCTTCTGCAGTCAGCACAGGTTTGGTGATAGCGTAGCTTGTGAGGTAGTCAGTGCAGACTATTATCCATCGGTTACCGGTTGTCGACTTCGGGAATCTCCCTAGAAGATCGATCCCTACTTGGTGGAATGGAGCTGCTGCAGGTGGAATCGGTACGAGATGCCCTGGAGGTAATTGTGTCACATGCTAATACATTAGCTTCCTATCTTTTTTATGTATAGTCCTGTGGACGGCTTCTCTGAGGAAATGAAAACGGTTGCTGTTTGAGTTATTTAATGCATAACTCTTGCCGAAGGGGTAGAGACGATGGCACGGCGTGTGTCGCTCCACGTGGCCATAGCTGACATGAAATCTAAACTTCTGGTCGGTTTTTAACTTTTGATTGAAGAACTTTCTTCCTCCTACCAGTTAGAGGTAATTTGTAGCTTCTGAAGAATTTTTTTTTTTTTTCAATGACAGATAGTGTTGTGCAGTTTCTAAATGTACCTACAATCTTGGAAAGGAAGTGAAGACAAATTCTTGATGTCTGTTTTAACTACCGAAGCAAAATCTGTGTGTTTCGTATTATAAAACTGCACAAATATTTTCTGTTGCTTGTTCTGGTGTGGCATGTATTGTGAGCCCAATTAGGAAAGTCCAGGTTGGAATTAGTAATATAGTGAGGACAGTTAACAACTCAGCGCAAAGACGTGGCGACGAGCTGCGACAGGCACATACAAAAGACACACACATACAACACATTCAGCTATCGGCCATGGCCTTCTTCAGAAAATATAACACTCACGCAATCAATATATATAACGGTGGCCGAGTGTTGTACGACAATCGTTACTTCCGTTAGCTGACCTATATTTAATTCTGTTCTAATGGGTATAATGCAATCGTTCACTGTTGGCGACTGTACAAGAATTATGAATGTGAAAAGTGTGTACCACATGCCATAGTTTAGACAGTAATTTGAACGGTATGGCGCCAACCACGGGTACGAAAGAAACTCCTGAAACTTATTTTAACATAGTATTAACTGGCAACTATATTTTGCGATTTACCAAATTCTCAACGCCGTAGGCACTTGTTTGCGCGGACTTTTACATACTTTAGGTGGCCGCATTTCTCGCAATGCGGCCTCATCGCTCATGGATGTGTGTGGTTTGGTGTTTCTCAGCCAACTGTATGGAAGCGAGTGCAATGCAAACCCCGCCAATTCCTTATACTTACTGGGGTATCTAGTTTGTTTTAGCGGATCCTAGCGAGACGGGAATCTGTGAGAAGGGATTTTGTTTTGAGATCGATCTTCTTTTATTCCTGAAGAGCTATTTTGTGGCCATCGTTGCTAACCTGCTTCTAGATCTCCGGCCCCTGTCCACCCATTTATGAGTTCCTGGAGATTGTGGAACGCCATGCCCTTCGCCTCGCCTACCGTATCCTCCCCAACTCTCATCTCTCACGTAGTTTCTCTATGACCTCACACCTAGTGTGGCTGTTTCATTGATCCCCCTCACCCTATTGTCCATCCTCTCTTCACCAATCCTGGTCCGTTGGTGCGTCATTACTACTGTATCCCCCCGTTCTTCACATGTCCACTTACCTTACCCGTTCCTGAGGCAATTTCCGCACCCTCCCATTCCCTGATGATGCCGTCCGTGCAGACAGCTACCATTCGTACTAGCTTTGATTTCCTCCCCCCACTCCCCTCCTTCCTCCTTTCCACTCTTCCCAGTCCCTCCGGTTTACCCCCCTCCCGCCTATTACAGCTTTCTGGGATGTCCAACCCCACACGTCCTTCCCTTTCTCCCCCTGGCCCTTTGACACCTCCTACCCCCTCCCCACCCATCACGGGTTCGTCGGAACTGGGAAACTTCTACCTGTTGGTGATAAACGGAATACTCGAACTGGGCAACTGTCCCCATAGTGTCCCCTGAGTGGCACGCACGAACTGGGCAATTTTTAGCTGCTCCAGCTGGACTGACAGGCACGCACAAATTGGGCAACTCCTGCCTGCTTCTGGCAGACAGACTGCACAATCTCGCAAAATTTTTTCAAATCTAAACTTACCAACCGCTGCCCCTATTTGTAGAGTTCCTAAGGAATAATTCCAATATTGAGTTAAGGAACAAGATATAAATATAAATTATATTTAAAAGTAAAGGTTTTATTACAAGTTCAGTATACAAAAATATTTGCAGAAAACAAATCATTTAGTTTGGCTCAAATTCTGCTCACGACTGCTTTGTACGAAACGCACTTTACAAAGTCTAATTTGCAAATTTCACCATTCCTACGCAATTCTAATTTTGTTACAGGAAAGTGTGCCTCATCCTCGTTTTGAGTCCGTTTGGATGGTAATATTACTTTTTGCTGAGTTGATTCTTATATCAGTTTGTTCATGCTTCAGACATTTCACAAACTGAAAGATGTTTGGGTGAGGAGATTCACATGAAGCATTGAATCAGGAATGAAAGCTTTCTTAAGCGTTTGTCGTCCTCCATAAGGCAGCGCAGTCTGCAGCCCAAACGTTGGGAGGAAAGACTGAACACTAGCGGTATATAAGAGCTACCAGAGTAACTGTGTATCATGAGTAACTGAAGAAAGTGTTTCTCTGCGTACTACAAAGAACCATTCATCAATGCAGTTTCCTGCTTACACAAATACTGTAGATTTGAGTCGGTTGCGGAATCATGATGTCCATTTTCTATGTCATTATTATGGACGAAGTCTTGGCCTCTTGTAGTTGTCACCTCCATTTGTGACAAAGCAATCTGCATTTCCTTCACAGATTACGGCAGTTTTGGCATACTCTTTAGACGAGTGCGAATAATATTGTTACGAAAAAAACCTTACGTCCGTCCATTTTAATGTGTTCCCGTTTCTTGCGTTGGCATCAACTGCATTGCGTATAAGCTTTGGCGGTCTTTCAACCAAAGCGTCGCCTTTTGTTTTTAGAGAATTAGATATTTTCCTGTTTAACAAGTCTCCTGCGACAGGTGCGTGGTCATGAGTGCCTTCCAAACGCGAAAATATCTGTTCGCTGCCTACTGTAAAGAACGTAACAGCACACCGAGAATATTTACCGGCAGCATCGCCATCCACGTTCTTCCGTTGCTACAACTCTTCTGTCACAGATCAAATGCGTATTATGACTATCACTAATAACGGATTGTAAATCGTGACCTTCTGTCGTATTATTCGCTTCCCTGACGAAACTGAAGTACAAAACGAAATATTACGTGATTCTACACAGATGTCAGCGATCTGTCGTCATTCGCCGGCCGCGGTGGCCGAGGAGACTGAGGCGCTTCAGTCACGGTCTGCAAGGCCACTACGGTCGGGGGTTCGAATCCCCCCTCGGGCATGGATATTTGTGCCTTCTTTAGTATAAGGTAGTTCATAAGTAGTTTGTAAGTTTAGGGACTGATGACCCCGTAGTTAAGTCCCATAAGCTTAACAAACATTTGAACATTTTTTGTTGTTGTCATTCACAGGACTGACGGGTTCAGTGAGGGCCAGGAATGTCTTGGGTCGGACCGTCCTGCTACCTGAAAGCGGAATTTGCCCAATTGGAGTGTGGGATTAACTGTCCTCTCCAGAGTACCCTTCTAATGGCCACTAAAAGATGCCCAGTTCGGGTCTGTAACCCATCATTCCTCTTGCGCTACTTCCCCCCCCCCCCCGCCGGCCGCGGTGGCCGAGGGGACTGAGGCGCTTCAGTCATGGTCTGCTCGGCCACTACGGTCGGGGGTTCGAATCCCCCCTCGGGCATGGATATTTGTGCCGTCCTAGTTCGTAAGTAAGTCATGAGTAGTTTGTAAGTTTAGGGACTGATGACCCCGTAGTTAAGTCCCATAAGCTTTACAAACATTTGAACATTTACTTCCCTCCCCCCTCCTCCCCTCAATCCCCTTTACTTTCTTCCCCTTGCTCTTTTCCCATCCTCATTTATTATACTCATTAAAATTATGCGTGTGAATCTTCTGTGTTCGGTCGGAGTGGAACTCATCAGTTATTTCAACAAAACTACGAACTGCCATCCCGAAGCGACGCCTGTGTATTTTAAATTGAGTATACAAGAGTGCTACAGTGTTGTGTTCTCACCGCTTTTCGTTGCCTTTGCATTTATAAGAACTTCAATTTTCGCTCCATTTTACGCAGCAAGTTTTCTTGCCTTTTTGCTGTGTTTATGTTTTGTATTCTCGTCTTTGCCCACCTTTATGTGTGTCTTCATTCATTATATGTAATACTGTAGACTGAAGAGCGCCTCAAGCGCTGCCAGCCCGCCTCACCTGGGGAATGAAATGAATACCAAGAAAAAGGAAAGAAAAAAAAACTCTGCTTACGAGGCGGTAATGGTACCTTGAAGTATGGAGAGCAGCACCTATTTTAACGTATTTCTCCACCACCTGTTTTCTTTTGTTTAAAAAGAGAAAGACAAAGTGGTCTGTATTACACTGTAGGCTTGGCATCTGGGGTCGCCATATTTATACTGTTATTGTTATTTTGTTCAAGTAAGCCTATAATCGAAGAAAAAGTCATTGTTCATTGTTCAACTTGTAGCATCTCTCTCACTTGCGGGAACATTTCTACAACAACAGACAGCGCATAAATGATTCTAAATATGCCCCCGACAAGCAGTTCACAATTTCAATGCGGATGCATAAATACACTCGATCCCCATCGAGAATCCAGTATAGGCTGCGGGCAAGAGAAACTAATAGTCGGGGGACACTACCATCGTAGTGTGCTATAAGATGACCATTTGGGCAGGAAGGAAACCGTGCCTAGGTAGCCTGATTAGTTAAGCCGACTGCTGGCCCGATACAGGAAATTCGGGTTCGATGCCTCGTCCAACATAAATTTTCAATTTTTCAAAATAAAATGCTTAGATTTCAAATTAATAATTTATTTAATGAGAAGCAGTTTCGGTGTACTGTGTCATCATCGTCTCGTCATATATATTTGACAAGCTGGTTATGTTATTTTAAGAAATGGATATAAAATACGAGTAAGTGCAGCATAGCACTTATTCACCATATAAAACATGATATGTTGAGTACCTTGATAGCTGTCATGCTTTAACTTGTGTATTTTATATGGTAACAAAGTGCTGTGATACACTTATTGTTTTATATCCATTTTTTTTAAATAATATGTCCCACTTTTAAAATATATGACCTGATCATGGTGAAACAGTTCATCGAAATCGGTTGTCATTAAATAAAATATTAATTCGCGATCTTGGCATTTCATTTTGAAGAATATAAATCAGATCGCCTCTTAAACCGGTAATGCCAGGTAATGATAAATTTTCAACTCTGCCATTGAATTTGTTTCAATGCCCTCGAAGGGTCAAAATATTTCTATATTCCGAACTGATAAGAGGGTTTGTGGGCTCCGAAGTGTCAACGTGGATGCTAATCAAATACTAATAGTGTTATTACGAGCGGACACTCATCTAGTCGCCTTCCCTTCACGTAACACCATCGAGATGCACAGATCGCCTGATGACGTAATGGCATCACTTTTGTCGGCTGTGGCCTTTATCAAGATCCGCCAGCACGCAAGTAAATGCTGTTTGCTCATACTACGTATATACTGAAGCGTCTCAACATGTGCCGTATCATCGTAATCCTACTTTGCTCACTAGCTGTTCATTGAACACAACCGCTGACTTTTGGTGCAGTTCAGGTTGCAGCAGTAACATAATGTCACATTTGCAACTTCATAGTGCAGGCGACAGGCCTGCTGCAAGAATTTTAAATTGAATAACTTCTGTTTGTCTTTTATACATGATTCCAAAGTAATTATACAACTTTATTTTATGATATATGAACCTTATATCAGTATGGTAACTTCTATTTGATCGTTCTTGCTTGAGAGAATGAGCGACTTTCTCTGTCTGCTGTTGTGGTCTTCAGTCCGCAGACTAGTTTGATGCATCTCTCCACGCCACCGTGTCCTGTGCTAGTCTCTTCGTCTGAGAATACGAAAGCCAATCTACATATTTTTGAAACTGCTTACCGTATTCGTCCCTCTACGATTTTTATCCCACACACTTCCTTCTAATGCTAAGTTGACAATTCCTTGATGTCTCAGAATTTGTCCTACCAATCTATCCCTTGTCTTAGTCAGGATATGCCAGAAACTCCTTTTCTCCCAGATTCGGTTAAGCACCTCCTCATTAGTTACGTGATTTACCCATCTAATTTTCATCATTCGTCTGTAGCACCACATTTCGAAAACTTCTATCATCTTTTTGTCTGAACTCCTTATCGTCCACGTTTCACTCCCATACAATGCCACAGTCCATACAAATGTTTTCAGAAATGACTTCTTAACATTTAAATTAATATTGGATGTTAAAAAGTTTCGCTTCTTTAGAAACGCTTTTCTCCCCCTCGCCATTTGCATTTTATATCATCTCTACTTCGGCCGCCAGAAGTTATTTTGCTACCCAAATAACAAAACTGATTTACTACTTTTATTGTCACATTACCTAATTTAACTTTTTCATCATCGCCTGATTCTCTGCCGTTACATTTACTCTTGTCAATGTTCATCTTATATCTTCCTTTCAAGACACTGTCCATTTCATTCAGTTGCTTCTCCAGATCCTTTGCAGTCTCTGACAAAATTACTATGTCATCGGCAAACCGCAAGGTCTTTTTTTTTTTTTTTTTTTTTTTTTTTTTTTTTTTTTTTTTTTTTTTTTTTTTTTTTTTTCTCCCTGAAATTGAATTCCCTCTCCAAATTTCTCCTTGCATTCCTTCACTGCTTGCACAATCTGCAGACTGAACAACATCTGGGAAAGGCTACAAACCTGTCTTACTCCCTTCCCAACCTCTGCGTCCCTTTCTTGCCCTTCGACTCTAATAACTGCTGCCTGGTTTTTGTAAAGGTTGAATATAACTGTTCGCTCCCTATGTTTTACCCTGCTACCTTCAGAATTTGAAAGAGTGTATTCTAGTCGACATTGTCAAAAGCTGTCTCTAAATCTACAAACGCTAAAAACTTAGGTTTGCCTTTACGTAGCCTATCTCCTAAGATAAGTCGTAATGTGAGTATTGCCTCTCGTGTTCCTACATTTCTCCTAAATCCAAACTGATTTTCCCCGAGGTTGAATTCCGCGAGTTTCTCAATTCATCTGTAAATAATTCGTGTTGGTATTTTGCAACCGTGACATATTAAACTGATAGTTCTGTAATTTTCACACTTGTCTGCACTTACTTTGTTTGGAATTGGTATTACAATATGCTTCTTGGTGTCGGATGGTATTGTCCTGTATCTGTCTGCTACGTATTTATAAATGGCTGGTAGAGTAGTGCGTCTATCTGCTGTGCCTTCAGTTTGATCAACGTAGGTTACCTTAAGCAAGTCAAAGAGGTTTCTAACCCAGAATTTTGTTAGTCACAGGTCGTTGAGTTGTTGTTAGAATGAAACTGTCAGTCCACTTCCGTTGGCTATGCGTGATTCACTGACTGAGACGGCACTCGGTTGCTGACCAATAATAACTTTACATCGTCCTGCAACCATAATCTGGTTTACACAGTTGGAAATTGTGTACTACTTCAGACCAAGTAAAAAGTTCCTTAATCATTTTATTTCCAGCTCTAGCTCTTAAATCATGACCCATGATTTATCTAGGGCAGGAAACCGCGTGGCTTTGCTATTTTTCTGCGTTTAGCTTCGAGCGTTCTTTGTTCCCTCGGTACTTGTGATGTGGGCGACTAACCCTTAACGAGACGGTTAGAGCATTCGGTTCAGACTGGATATGATTACGTTTTTGTGTTTTTGCGCTTATGTTCGTGACAACTTTTTAAAGTTACTAGTATTGCTTGTGGTTGAAATTCGACCAGTTGTGTTTGCAAAGTCATGAAAATGAAGAATGAAAAAATGTAATTGGAATTTATTGAGCTCAATTTGTACTTGCGATGTTTCCAATACTAACTTCGCTATTAGAAAATCCTTTATGGGTTACAATTTTTCAGTAAAACTATGTCATGGAAAATCAAAGGAGACACTTGAAACGTATTATTTAAACCAATTGCTCTTTAAAAACATTAATTGCAATTATTGTAATGAACCTGAATATATTAATACTGCGTTCATAAACTGAAATCTTTAATTATATTTAAAAACTATTTTTAAAAGTTAAGAATTGAACATTAGGAAGAAAAAATATTGGTGCAGTGGGAATCGAACCCGGGCTATTAAGATTAAAACTCCAAGTGCTAACTGAACTAATTTTACCTGTACCAATATGCCACCTATTACGGGTTATAATACAGTAGCAAAACGTATAGAGATCTTGGAGTTTCATCCTAAAATTTCTTTTTCTTTTTTACCACTCCTAATGGCCACGTAGACATATAATTTTTATATTCGCATCGTCTACGACAAACCACCTTCCGAATTATCTACGTTTCATTGGCCTTCTTGTATGAATAATATTAAAAATCTGTATCCTCAGTTTGATGTTAGAGTATTCATATAATAATTTGAGATTTTCTTTGTAAATCTATCCTTGTGTTTTATCTAACGTCCCCAGGAGTTCAAGATTCGACATCTGAGCCATCAGCTCGATAACTTCTCATTTCGTGCAGCAGTATTTAGTTCTTACGCGTAGATATTTTCTTATGGTTTTACTGATCCTCTTTAGTTAAGAATTTCGCGGTAATTTTGGATCTGTGTGGGTCCCCGTGACCCACTAGCTCAGCCGCAAAACATATGGCTGATGATATTCTGAAGAAGCGTCTTGCATGAAACTCGTCGAAACTTAAGACACTGGATCAATAACCAACCCCTTTTTATTCATGTGGAAAATTGTTGAATTGTTTGTACACCCAAGGGAACCACTGATAAGGTCATCGGTCCCTTGACTTCCCAACTAATTAAGCTAAAAATGTATTACGCTAAAAATTTCATACATCCAAGAGCGAAGGAGGAGTCGAAACTCCAATGGGAGCAGCCGCGCAGTCCGTGACATGGAGCCTTAGACCGCGTAGCCTTCAGCTCGGCGCTTTTCATACAGTGAGAAAAAGATTGGTTCTATAGTAAACTTATAAATATGTACGTCATTTTCCCTGGAGAGAGATTTTGTAGGAGGCAAGTCACCGTATGTGGCATGCAGAGGGTGCCGTGAAGTAAAGCGAAAGTAGGTTGATATACGTAAATTTTCATAGCAGAAAGTACTGAGAAAGGTGGACGAACAAAGGGGCAAAGACGGTCTGAGGCATTGGACAGAGTGGATGGTGCACATGGACGAGAAGAAGAGATGAGAGGAAGAAAGAGAAGAGATGAAGAAAGGGGAGCAGGGAACAGTTAAATACTCGGACAACGCCAGATCTTCGGCTAATGCATAATAATTTTAATCTCAGGAAATTAAGGTGATTCCGTCAGAGGCACCAATCAAGATACTTTGCCGAGGGTGACAGACTGAGACGATGCTATAGGGGCTGCAGAAATCAAAGCGATTAAAACAAAAATGTCTTCCACTCGATGCACGTTCATATTCAAATTCACATGTTTGTAAATCTACCGAGGTTATCAGTCCCTAGGCTTACAAACTACTTAAACTAACCTAAGGACAAAAGACACACACACACACACACACACACACACACACACACACACACACACAAACACACACACACACACACATACACAAACACACAAGCCCGTGGGAGGACTCGAACCTCCGAAGGAGAGCAACTGCACGCCCCGCAGCAAGGCACCTTAGAGTGGTCGTCCATTCCACTGCGGCAATGGACGATCACTTTACACTACTTTACGTAAAAAAATTCTCATGTTACACGGCACCAGTAGCCAATATACTATGAATGCGGTGTTTCATTTACAAACCAAAATAACTTTCTGAGTGGTTCTTACGTTTCCACCTAATATAATCGAATAATTACCGAATCAAGATAGATATTACAGGCGTGAGGTGACCATTAGCTAAAGACAAATAATGTCTTCGATTACGTCATAACAGTTGACGTGCGTTCAGTAAATCCGTTAAATTTACATTTTCGCCTTAGACCGGTCATCAAATACATTTTATACGTGAATTTACACGGTAATTTTTAACCAAGGGTTGAAGATAATGGCTAGTGATTTCCGAAAATATTTTTGAACTCGTCGGGACAAAAAATACGGTAAAAATTTCTACTATTGCCCATCAACAGCAATTATAGGAGTTCCTATCAAAGAAACACTTACTTCTGTTACCCAAATTTATATATTATTGCACAATGCATAAATATTTGTGAAAACTACGAAATTGTATTAGCAGATACATGAAAATTTACGCTTATAATTTGAACACTGACTTCTGGAAGGAATGGAAAGTTCCTGTACGGCGATTTGAAGAAAATCAATAAGTAACTGAACTGTATCTTACCTGAAACGTAAACTCAATTATATTAGAAACTATCAAGATAACGTTTTAAACAGGCTCCGCAACTGTTGTACGATAACGTGCTGCACGTTATAAAGTATTGAAAGCTTTTCCAGGAAATTGTTTATTCTTGCTTTATCCAGTTCGCAGCACCAAATTAAAGTGTAAATGAGTTCAGTAAATAAGCTGTAATCAGAATGGGGAAAAATTCCGAGAGCATTTACTTTTTGGCACAATGAACTGCAATTATTCATTCGTAGAAATAGCCAAATCTCTCTGTTAATAGCGATTGGATGAAAATAATTCGAAATAAAATCTCCATTAATCCGCTACTCGAAATACTCATTGAATACCACAAACAATAAACAGTTTATAATCTGATGAGCGCCACGATTCGTGCGTAAATATTTAGTTATTCAAATATAACGGGGCAAATAAATATTTTTGTCAACGCTTAAAAACTTATTGCTATCATTAAGCAATGGACAAAGCTCTGTTCGCTTTTAACGTAAAACGATATTTGAAAACATTTAGAGCTACATCTGCCTAGATGTAGCGTATGGTGGAGGGTACGTTGTTTGCCACATTTTTGTTTACCTTCACTTTTCACTTTCGTGAATGGAAAAAAGGACTTATCTGTCTAAAACAGTTACTTTACAATTTTACATTTCTACCGAGAATGTTGGTGCGTGCGTTAAGATACTGAAAAAGAATTCTGGATGATGACGGGATGATGACGATTCGTATGTCTGCTCTATCATCTTCCTTATATCTCATTTTTCTAATTCGGTTCAACAAAAAAAGGGAGACGGTCGATTTCCTTCCCATCCTTTCTTAAACTAAGCTTGTGTTCAAATGTTTGTAATTCTATCGAACCAAACTGCGTGGTCATCAGTCCGTAGCTTACAAACTACTTAAACCTAGGTAAACTAACCTAAGGACAAACACACACAACCATGCCCCATTCTGACGAGAGAGCGTTTATATATTGTTCCCAGGACCTAAGAGAAGTTGAGGAGTACGTTTTCGTAGTCATCGACGGAGTCACTACATAAATTTGTAAAAAATAAAATGAAACGTATCGGAATTCTATGCACAAGACAAGTCTAAGCATAAGGAAATGCAATCAACAACGTTGCCGGGTAATTGGCTACATATTTTTCATTTTTCCAAGAGTTTCTCAACAAAAGAGACAGAGTGAACCATGGAAAACCATTCAGTTTAGACAAGGAAGAGCGTGGATTACGAATAACTTTTTTAATTCTTTTTACAGCCTGTTGAAAAGGCCTGCAATACAGTTAAGGAGGTGTGTTCTAACTTCCCATTCTATTTGTGTCTAATTTTAACTGAGTGAAAGCTGATAACTGAAGAGAATAATCAAATATTATTAACAACAAAAACATTAAAGGAAATATGTATTAAGGAGCCAATATGAGAATTCTCAGGCTACTGAACATTTGCGCGACATGAGTTTCACGAACCTACGCCTATGCTGCTCGAAATACTCGCTTCTGCGACATAAGTTCCCAGTTTGCAATATGAAGTGTTCTCTGACGTTATACCACAAGCGAATGAAAATAAGGAATGTGAACTATGATTTACTGCAGGTACTGTTCAGCACAGTGGATTACACCAGAAAAAGTGGTCTATATACACTACTGGCCATTAAAATTGCTACACTAAGAACAAAATGCAGATGATAAACGGGTGTTCATTGGACAAATTATACTAGCTGCAATCCCGGCGTTGCCCGGGTATTCATATATTTATTCCTGCCCTTTTTCGGGTGTTTATTCACTTGTATAAGGGCTATATGTCTGTAAAATCTCTTGGGAATGCAATTAGTAGTAAAGAAGTAATAGATTAAAACTTTGTGGTCATGACAGAGCGGCCGAGAGCATTGAGGCGCTGCTACGATGCGCGAGACCATTCCCCGTCGGGTGGTTAGAATCCCCCCTCGGGTATGGATGTTTGTGTCGTCTATAGTATAAAGTAGCTCATAATTAGTTTGTAAGTTTAGGGACTCATTACCCCGCAGTTAAGTCCCTTAAGCGTAACAAACATTTGAACATTTTTGAAAACTTGGTGCGTGATGGGGCGGTTTTTCTATGAACGTTACTGTTTATGTGCTCATATCTCATGATCTACGTGTCGGAATGTGATAAAATTTAGAAGTTACATTTAACTATACATATGTATACTGTCTGTAAAATGTCCTGTCGCTACAATTTGTAGTGTTCAAATTATAAATTGTAACGTCATATCGAGAGCTGTAGTTTTACTCCATAAAAAGCGGAAAATTAGTAAGCGAGAAACTTTTTTCCTTTCATCATTTTACTATGGTTGCCAGTGAGAAAAAGTTTGATAAAGGTTTGAAATTATGTTTAAAGTTTGCTGCAAGTCGATAAGTACTGTCATTCTCATACAGTGTATTTCGAAAGTCTCGCCGCATTATATGGCATTTTTTATGATTTCTATTGGTTATGACGTAATATGTTTTGAACCATGTGCCGTAAGTGATTCTTATCCATGCAGCAATTGTTACCTCACGGTAAGGAATGTGTGTACCAAATTTGGTTGAAATCGGTCCAATGGTTTAGGAGAAAATAAGCAGCATTGTCGCAAAATGCAGCAGTTTTTCGCGAATCTTATTGTTTATGACGTTATATCTCGTGAACAATATATCGTGAGTGATTCTTACACTTACGGCGGCCGTCCTCATGGATTGAAGCTTACGTGTACAAAATTTCATAAAGATTGGAACAAAACTGTAGATTTGTATGCAACACGTACAAACATACGGACACTCTGCTTTATATATTAGACTAGAACTGACATGTCATTACATTTTCACGCAATTTGGGTGCATGAATCCTGAGAAATCAGTAACCAGAACAACCACCTCTGGGAGTAATAACTGCCTTGATACACCTGTGCATTGAGTCAAACAGAGCTTCGATGTGTACAGGTACAGATGCCCATTCTGCTTCAACACGATACCACAGTTCATCACGAGCCACCATTGACCGAACGCTTTCAGTTGGTGAGAGATCTAGAGAATGTGCTGGCCAGGGCAGCAGCGAACATTTTTCATACCCAGAAAGGCTCGTACAGGACCTGCAACATGCGGTCCTGCTGAAATGTAGGGTTTCGCAGGGATCGAATGAAGGGTATGCCACGGGTCGTAACACATCTGAAATGTATCGGCTACTGTTCAAACTGCCGTCGATGCGAACAAGAGGTGATCTAGACGTGTAGCCAATGGCACCCCATACCATCACGCTGGGATACGCTAGTATGGCGATGACGGATACAAGCTTTCAATGTGCGTTCACCGCGATGTCGCCAAAGACGGATGCGACCCTCATGATGCTGTAAACTGAATCTGGACACATCCGAAAACAATAACGTCTTGCCATTTGTGCACCCATGTTCGTTGTTACGTATATCTTCGCAGGCGCTAATGTCTATGATACAGGCTCAAGGGTAATCGCAGCCATGGTCTCCGAGCAGATAGTCCATGCTGCTGCAAACGTCGTCGAAATTTTCGTGCAGGTTGTTGTTGTCTTGGAAACGTCCCCATCTGTTGATTCAGGGATATAGACGTGGCTGCACGATCCGTTACCGCCATGCCTGTCATCTCGACTGCTAGTGATATGACGCCGTTGGGATCCAGCCCGGCGTTCCGTATTGTCCTCCTGATCTCACTGATTCCATGTTCTGCTAACAGTCAGTGGATCGCGACCAACCCGAGCAGCAATGTCGCGATACGATGAACGGCAATCGCGATAGGGTACAATCCTTATCAAAGTCGGAAACGTGGCCAGGACTGTAGTTGCAACAGTAATACGAGGTATGTCCACAAAGTAAGATCCGTTTGGTTCTATAAAACAAACGTGTACAGATACAGAAAAATATTTAGTGTACAAAAATATAGAACTATTAAACTACTTTTCTACATAGCTTCCGAAATTTTGTAGGCATTTGTCAGAGCGTGCAGAAGTCTTTGTATGCCTTCTTCGTAGAAGGTTGCCGCCTGTGTATTCATCAATGTGGTAACATGTTCTTTCAGCTCGTCATCATCGCTGAAGTGTTGACCACCATGGACAGGTTTTAGGTGTAAGAAGAAAGTCGCTAGGAGCGAAACTGTACTGAGGATGATCAAGACGTCCCAGTGAAATTCCCGTAAGAGTTGTTTGGTCACATTCGCCTTATGAGATCGGGCGGCAACGTGAAGGGAAGAAGAAGACTTCTTTCATCTCTTCTTACATCTAAAATCTGTCCTTGATGGTCAACACTTCAACGACGATGAGCTGAAAGAACATGTTTGCCACATGGTTGAATACACAGGCGGCAACCTTCTGTGAAGAAGGTACACAAAAACTTGTCCCACACTATGACAAGTTCCTACGAAATTTAGGAAGTTATGTAGAAAAGTAGTTGAACAGTTTGCAGACTATTATACAATAAATATTTTTTTCTGTATCTGTTTACGTTTGGTTTATATAACCAAACGGAACTTACTTTGTGGACATATCTCGTAGCCGCGGTGGAGTAGCCATTCGGTCTAAAGCGCCTCGCTGCGGAGCGCTCGGTTGCTCGCCGTGGAGGTTCGAGTCCTCCCTGGGGCATGGGTCTGTGTGTTGTCCTTAGGTTAGTTTACCTAGGTTTAAGTAGTTTATAAGCTACGGACTGATGACCACGCCGGCCGCGGTGGCCGAGGGGACTGTCACGGTCTGCACGGCCACTACGGTCGGGGGTTCGAATTCCCTCTCGGGCATTGATATTTTTGCCGTCCTTAGTATTAGTTAGTTCATAAGTAGTTTGTAAGTTTAGGGACTGATGACCCCGTAGTTAAGTCCCATAAGCTATACAAACATTTGAAACATTTGAAACTGATGACCACGCACTTTGATCCGACAGAATTACAAACATCTGAACATCTGACATACCTCGTATGTGAAATGAAATGAATGAAAGGCTTAACAAGTTTACTTCTCTCATTTTCTACTAACCCTAGACTGTACACAGAGTCAGTAACCTCTCTTTCCCATTCAAAAACAGGACGCGGTGACCATAATTTCTAATCATGTACATGCTTGTGTCGTTTAGTAAGTAATGATGCATTTCATTTCACGGGAATTGCTCTTTTTTCCCTCTTGTTTTTCACTAGCAGCGCGGCCGACAATGTCCACGTGCAAAACAAAGCGTGAAACACCGCGCGCGGTGGGGCAGCGTGCGCTGCTCACTTATTTAGCGGGCGTAAAGCCGGCAGGTCCCGCGGTGGCCGACAGTCGTAAACAGGACACAGCGCCGCCGTCGCTGTCGCAGCCGCCGCGGCCCATATATCAACCGCTGGCCGCTGGCCGGCCACTGCGCGACAATCCGATTTCTTGCGAGCGCCGCTGGCCGCTGCACGTGATGTACGGCCGCGGCACGCTATTGGCTGTCACTGGGGCCGACCCCCCCCCCCTCCCACTCGCCCACAGCCTGCGCCCCCGATCGGCAGAGAGCCACTTATTGCCACCCATCTGCCCTTTATGATAAACTGTCGCGCTCGACACACCGCGGAGTGCCCTATCTGCGAGGCACCGGCGCGCCATAATTTATATATTCATGACACTCGTCAAACATTTTATTTCATTCACATATCGGCTGTGCCACGAATTCCGTCTTCTATTGCGGCTGTTTCTTGCTTCAAAAATGGTTTCTCTTCCCTTGAGAGGTAGGACTGTTAACCGATGATGTCTTCCTATGAAATACTAAAAATAGTGGACAATTATTTTTAAAATGAGAAAGCTTACATTTTTGATATTGGTTCTGTGTGCGAAGAAGAGTGGGAGAGAGAGGGAATCATAAAGTCTTGTTGTGGTCTCCATACTACCCTGTCCTGTGCAAGCGTCTTCATTGGAGAATACGAACGGCAACCTACATCCTTTTCAATCTGCTTACCGTATTCGCCACACGGTCTCCCTCTATGACTTTTACCACCACACTTCCCTCTAACGCTGAGTTGACGATTCCTTGAACTCTTCCACGAACCTATCCCTTCTCTTAGTCGGTATATGCCAGAAATTTCTTTTCTTTCACATTCGGTTGACGGGTTCCTCATTATGAAAATTAAAATTGCGTGCCGGAACCGGGACTCGAACCTGGGACCTTTACCTCTCGCGGGCAAGCGCTCTACCGACTGAGCTACCCCGACATAAACGATTTAGCGAAAAATCTAAGTAGCTCTCTTCGGTTGTTTGCAGATGACGCCGTCATTTGACGTCTAGTAAAATCATCTGAAGATCAAAAGCAACTGCAGAACGATCTGAATAAGATATCAGTATGGTGTAAAAATTACCAATTGACTCTACATAATGAGAAGTGTGAAGTCGTCCACATGAGTACGAAAAGAAATCCGTTAAACTTTGTTTACAAGATAAATCAGTCAAAAGTAAAGGCCGTAAACTCCACAAAATACCTAGGAATTACTATTACTTCAGACTTGAACTGGAAAGAACACGTAGATAATGTAGTGGGAAAGGGGGGCCAAGAACTGCGTTTTATTGGCAGAACTCTTAAAACATGCAACAGAACTACAAATGACACTGCATACACTACACTTGTCCGACCATTTTTGGAGTATTGCAGCCCAGTGTCGGATCCTTATCAGGTGGGTTTGACGGAGGACATCGAAAGAGTCCAAAGAAGGGCAGCTCGTTTCGTATTGTCACGATACAGGGGAGACAGCGTTACGGAAATGATACAGGATCTGGGATGGGAATCATTACAACAACGGCGCTTATCGCTGCGGCGTGAGCTACTTGCGAAAATCCAATCGCCAACATTCTCCTCCGAACGCAAAAATATATTGTTGACTCCCACTTACATAGGTAGAAATGATCATCAGAATAAAATACGAGAAATCAGAGCTCGAACAGAGAGATTCAGGTGTTCATTCTTCCCACGCGCTATTCGAGAATGGAATGGGAGATAAATAGTATAATTGTGGTTCGATGAACCCTCTGCCAGGCACATAAATGTGATTTGCAGAGTAATCCATGTACATGTAGATACGTCTCACGATGCCGCCTCACAGCTTTACTTCCGCCAGTACCTCGCTTCCTACCTTCCAAACTTCACAGAAGCTCTCCTGCGAAACTTGCAAGACTAGCACTCCTGGAAGAAAGGATATGGTGCACTCATAACTTAGCCACAGCCTAAAGGATGTTTCCAGAATGAAACTTCCAGTCTGCAGCGGAGTGTGCGCTGATATGAAACTTCCTGGCAGATTAAAATTGCGTGCCGGAACCGGTACTCGAACCTGGACCTTTGCCTTTCGTGGGCAAGCGCTCTACCGACTGAGTTTCGCAGGAGAGCTTCTGTGAAGTTTGGGAAGTAGGAGGCGAGGTACTGGCGGAAGTAAAGTTGTGAGGCGGTATCGTGAGTCGTGTTGGGATAGCTCAGTCGGTAGAGCACTTGCCCGCGAAAGGCAAAGGTCCAGGTTCGAGTCCCGGTTCCGGCACGCAATTTTAATCTGCCAGGAAGATTCATATCAGCGCACACTCCGCTGCAGAGTGAAAGTTTCATTCTGGAAACTTCCTCATTAGTTACGTGATCTACCCATTTCATCTACATCAATCTTCTGTGGCACCACATTTCAAAAGTATCTATCATCTTTTTGTCTAAACTCCTTATCGTCCACATTTCACTCCCATACTGTGCTACAGTCCAGACAATACTTTCAGATAGTACTGCCTAACATTTAAACAAATATATTCATATCAAGAAATCTCTTTTCTTCAGAAACGCTTTTCTTCCCATAGCCATTCTGCATTTTATGTCTCCTTTACTTCGGCCATTAGAAGTTATCTTGTTACCCAAATAACAAAACTCATCAACTACTTTTACTGACTCGTTACCTAATCTAATTCCTTCAGCAACACCTAATTGTCTGACACTACATTCCATTAACCTGGTTTTACTCATGTTAATGTCCATCGTATACCTCCTTTTCAAGACACTATCCACTCCATTTATCAAATCTGAATTCAAGTATTTAATCACTAAACTATTATAAAATCATCAAAGGTGTTCGTCAAAGAGAAAGCACTACGACAATGTAAATTAGCATCTCTAAAGAACTTTACAAAATTTTCAAATTGCTGTCTATCAAGCTTGAAAATTCACACTTTACTTAGTAATCATCCTCACTATTAACTATTGTAAATAGTTTTTATGATGGGTCATACCAACATCAATGTATTAATGATAATTAATCAATATACCTGATATCCTTCATATAATTTAAAATGTTCTATGTGGCATAACAAATTGCCCTCCAGATAAGTATAATATGATAAGAGACACAAACCATTGGTACTTATTACAGTTTACTATAAATTATCATATTGCCATGTATCTATATCTTTTGTCAGTTATAGGTGTAGTAAACTATATGAAACTATTCAAAGTGATGAGTAACTGTCTACGTTATTGGTAAGGAGGGACTGCGTGTCTAGGTTCTATAGTATGTGAAGTCTAGTTTAAATGTCTACTCACTATAGAGTCACAGTTGAAGATTAAGACTGACTGCAAGCATAGGTTACATGAAACATGAAACCTATCATCAATTATTGGTACATTATTTAGTTTACTATAATCCCATTATAAACAGATATAACATATTTTATTTCCAGCCTGTTACTAAGTTTATTTACATTACCCGCAATGAATGATGGATACACGTCTAGGTTGGCTGTTTCAAGTGACAAAACTCAATGTCTTGGTGAGAACTATCATTGAAATCTAATGGTAACTTAATAAAATGTATCTGCTTCTAGTTGCCCATGTCTAGGTAAAAAATAAGTTTATTATATTTCACATTCAAACCAAATTGCTATATAAAGTAATATATATTTCACAATCACATACTCTTTTAGAGCTTGTACTCAACATCTAGGTTCATACCAGCTTACTACATTATTGTACCTAAATGTCTGGCAACAACAAATGAAATGTTCATCAAATAAAAAAGCTTGAACATGGAATAACAAATTTACAGTCCAGCAAACCTAATTAGTAACTGATGTCGTGCCCGTTCGGGATTGGTCATGCCAAATCTCTATGTAACCAATATTATGTTAGTTGGCCAACATACATGAAGCTATATACATATTTTATTTTTATAAAATGTTGTGTAGCGAAAGCTCTAGAAGGCTGATTCCATGGGATTGAACGTTGCACTGCTGCTCTTATGCGCCAAAGAAGAACTAAGAATATGCCGCGCCTCCAATTAATTTGTTAATACTTTTTATTTAACAATATTTTTGTTGGATACAGACATTAGTACCAGGGTAGACGTAAGTAGGTGCTGATCATTTCACAGTCTTTAAAAGTGTTCAAATAGATAAATAAATGAAGTACAACACTTTTAAGGAACACTTCTGAAGATGTGCGAAGTCAGTCGGCGTTATGACATAGTCCGAACCGGTCTCGTAGGAACCATGCCCTCATAATCAGCCTTAGAACTATAATTGTTAACTTCAAAGTCAGTGAATATTCTTGTATTATGGAGTGGCTAGTAATAAAGCTCCATAATGGTCATTAAGGATTCTTTTCAGATGAAACACCTACTCGTAACAATATTTCAGCTCTTTTAATAGCGTTTCCAGCATTACTTCAGTGTGCTATCTAGCTACGCCGTGACTACATCGTTAAGAGCACTTCCTACAGAACAGGTAGGATGAACGCCTACACAGCTCAGCTCACAACTCTGGGTGAGTTTAATTTGCAGATGCCAGATAGTGTAGGCCGGTAAATCCGCACGCCCTGTATACCATCAGACTCCTACCTACGCCTACACTTTCAAGATAGTTTTAGTCACTAGGAGGGGATTCTTACAACGCGGTCACGTGATTGGATGTCACTTCTGTCAGAATTCTGTACGAGAGATTTTCATACTCCTAAACATGCTTGGCTCCACTGTTTCTGATGTGATTGTTAATGGGAAAAGTGGACACCACGAAAGCGTACAGGCCGACCTCGAGTAATAGGCAGGCATTTATCAACACCATCACAAAGCAAATCCAAACTGCATCAAAGTCCACTCCAAATACTATAACAGTGAATTACTATGACAGGCGGGAGGTGAGACAACTTGGA
This sequence comes from Locusta migratoria, assembly GCA_026315105.1. Taxonomy (NCBI): domain Eukaryota; kingdom Metazoa; phylum Arthropoda; class Insecta; order Orthoptera; family Acrididae; genus Locusta; species Locusta migratoria. The sequence goes on along the minus strand of CM048748.1, from coordinate 280,731,999 downwards.
TTTCATGGTCGAGCAGCTTTCCATAAAGTATATATCAAGCAGGTCAATGCCAAACGACGCTTAGCTTGGTACAAGTAGCATAAACATTGGACGACTGAAAATTGGAAAAGATGTTGTGTGGAGTGATGAATGGCGGTACACTATGTGTCGATCCGATGTCAGGGTGTGGCTATGTCGAATGCCCAGTGATCGTCATTTGTCATCGAGTGTCATGTCAATAGTAAAACCAGGAGGTGGTGGTTTTATGGTAAAGTCGTCTTTTTCATTGAGGAGGCTTGCACCCCTTGTTTTGCGCGAGACTATCACACCACAAGCCAACATTGATGTTTTGAGCACCTTTTTGCTTTTCACAGTTGATGAGCAATTCAGGGATGGCGATTGCATCTTTCAACATGATCGAGCACCTGTTCATTATTCGAGGCCTGTGTAGATATGATTATACGTGAATAACATCCCTGCAATGGACGGGCGCGCACAAAGTCCTGATTTGAAACCTCTTGGATGTTTTGGAACACCGACTTCGTTCTAGCCTCACTGACCTACTACGATACGTCTCCTCAGTGAACCACTCCGTGAAGAATGGACTGTAATTCGTCAAGAAACCTTCCAGCACCTAATTGAACGTATGACTGCCAAAATGGAAGCCGTCATCAAGGCTAAGGATGGATCAACACCATCCTGAATTCCAGCAATATCGATTGAGGGCGCCACGAACTTGTAACAGGTTTCCGTATACTTTTGATTACATAATATATGTTCCTTATAGTCTCCAAGACGGTTGGAACAATTTTGATTAAACCTTCAAGAAATCTTCAGATGGAAGTGAATGGCAGAGTGTGATGATGTGTAATTTGGTAGCAATCGGATCGAGATATTAAAAGCCAACCGCCAGTCTTCTGTAGCTACAGTGCTGCCGCTCGGAACACTAGTGTCGCTTCTGTGTCTCTTCTTGAGGACAGTGCCTTTACTGTTGACACCATCCTGAATTCCAGCAATATCGATTGAGGGCGCCACGAACTTGTAACAGGTTTCCGTATACTTTTGATTACATAATATATGTTCCTTATAGTCTCCAAGACGGTTGGAACAATTTTGATTAAACCTTCAAGAAATCTTCAGATGGAAGTGAATGGCAGAGTGTGATGATGTGTAATTTGGTAGCAATCGGATCGAGATATTAAAAGCCAACCGCCAGTCTTCTGTAGCTACAGTGCTGCCGCTCGGAACACTAGTGTCGCTTCTGTGTCTCTTCTTGAGGACAGTGCCTTTACTGTTGACTCTATTAGGGACGTTCCAGTTGCCAGATGTACACGTTACACTGTGATTTAGTGTGTCAAAATGGATTATACACGCTGAGGATTCTTTATAAATGGTATGAATTGTATGTATAGGACAGGTCTCTACTTGAGACCAAACACGTTTAGCATTATTTTAAAGAATCCTCAGTGGACAATTGTACAGAAAATATTTTTTGTTTTGCATTTTTGTGTGGTTTTTACTAAATTCAATAAAAATTTCAAATGTCTGTAAATCAATCGGCCCAAACTGCGTGGTCATCATTCCGTAGCTTACAAACTACTTAAACCTAGTTAAACTAACCTACGGACAAACACACACACCCATGCCCCAGGAAGGACTCGAACCTCCACGACGAGCAACCGCGCGCTCCGCAGCGAGGTGCTTTAGACCGCTCGGCTACTCCACCGCGGTTTACTAAATTCGACCAAAAATTGTTCTCATGATATAGGTTTACTTTTATTCTATTAAGATTACTCACTTTTTTATATTATCCTCTTCATGTGTTTCTTGTAGCACTTTGACACTTGCTGTCACTATTTACCACACCATTTATAATTGCACTTTTTTATTGGAGATTTCGAAATCTCGCCATTTCGTGTTGCGGTAGCCCTTTTATTATTATCATTATTGTTTTTGTCTATCATTTGCAAGTGTTATTTGCTTAACATGAAGCTAAGGATTGTACGATACGCCACCTCGCGGCCTTGTTTCAAATGACATCGTCAAAAGTGTATGCCACCTTGTGGCCATCCTTCAAATTACATCGCCAAAACTGAAAAATTGATTAAGATAAGCGCGAACGCCAAGTGACGTCGCACAGCTGATCGGGTGGTCGGTAGTAGATTGCATATACCGTCGCTTGATAGTTTAGTTATTGGTACCGAAGGTCGTACCGGGTCGGGAGCGACTCGCGAACGACTGACCGACTGAGGGCGTCGGCAGTTTTTTGTGACCGACATCGGTCCAGACTACTGACAGGGCGACTAGAGAACGACCTACCGACCGAGAGAGTCGGCGGAGAGTCGCCGCTAATAGTCAACACTTACGGAGACAACCCGAGGTGACAAACAAAGATGGCAACTAAATGGAGCTGACAGACCAAAGCGTGAACAAATCGAGACCGTGACGTAGCCTAGTAAGATGCCAGACAACAACATAGTACGATGAAAGTATATGGAGCGCAGCCGAGACACGACTGAGGAGCGGCTACTGCGCAGATGGCCTGCGCGGTGGGCGCGTCACTAAAAAACGTTCAAATGTTTGTATAGTCTATGGGACTTAACTACGGGGTCATCAGTCCCTAAGCTTACAAACTACTTATCAACTACCTTATACTAAGGACGGCACAAATATCCATGCCCGAGGGGGGATTCTAACCCCCGACCGTAGTGGCCGTGCAGACCCCTCGGCCACTGCGGCCGGCGGCGCGTCAGTGTGCGCAGCGCTGTAGTGTAGCCTTGTGTAGTTCGCGAACGAACTAGTTCGGAAGAGCGCTCCCGCAAGCGAACTACGCGAACTAGTTCGCAGATCCCTCGCCTCTTAGTTCGTTCGCTCCTTTTCCGAAGAGCGAGAGGACGCGAGAGCGCGCAGCATCGCGTGATTTGTGGGTAATGTTTCAAGAATGACCTATTAAATAAATAAATAAATCCATTTTAAAAATGAAATACTACTAGTAATCTGTGTGCACAGTAATTGAATATCGTTGTATCACCCATTCGTCTAAATAACTGGTTTATTTGCTTAGTAATTGATGTCTAATTGCCCAAAAATACGGGTAATAGCACATGCTTGGGCAACACTGGTCATTATATAAAAAAGCTGTTATAAGAAAAGAAAGAGCTCTTTTAGTAGCGGTAGCAAAAGCCAAAAACAGCGGACGAACTAAAAAGAGTGACCTACTTCACGGCCGAGCTGCGAACTAAAAGGAGAGCTACCTGTCGTGAACTAAAATATGCGCGATCGGTCGCGAACTAAAGTAAAATATGTGCGATCGGTCGCGAACTAAAATATGTTCAATCGGTCGTGAACTAAAACATGCATTACTGGTCGCGAACTATTATGCCAAACGTATCGCGTTTCTTAGTTCGTTGGATTCTTTTCCGAAGAGCGACTGGCAATAGCGAAAGGGCGCGCAGCAGAATTAAAAATCACGTGTTTGCCTTCTGCCGATGAGAGCCATTTCGAGGTGAGCGTGTGCCTGCTAGATTACATAGTTCAGTGCTACGAAATTTCTGTTTTGAAGTATTCTGCAGTCTGAAATGTCTGGCTAATAAATTCCATAATGCCAAGATATAGAGATAACTCTAAACTTAAACGCGAGAAATTATCCACAAACTGTTTCTTTTGGTTTGCATGATATCGTTAGCGGCTCACTCAGCAACCGCATGTGGCAGCTTGGTGGGGGAACTTCTCTCTCCACCTGCATGCGCAGACCTCGCCGCTCAGCCGTCACTGGGAGCGGACGAACTAAAAGAACGAACTAGTTCGCGGCTCTGCAGAGCCGCGAACTAAAGTGAGCGCTCCCGATCGCGAACTACTATGCGCAAGTCTACTGTAGTGGCGATGCCAGCGCTCGCGGTTTGTCCGCGCCTCCTAACGGTCATTGCCGCTGTCGATGTGGTCTGCGGGGCTGTCGAACTCATCGGGCCGGGATATCAGGATAGCACATTAATCTCCTGCTGTATGTAAAAATGTTCAAAAATGTTCAAATGTTTGTACAACGTACGGGACTTAACTACGGGGTTATCAGTCCCCAAGCTTACAATCTAGTTATGAACTAGCTAAGACTAAAGACGTCACAAATATCCATGCCCGAGGGGGGATTCGAACCCCCGACCGTAGTGGCCGTGCTGACCGTGACTGGAGCGCCTCAGTCACCTCGGCCACTGCGGCCGGCTGTAAAAATGTTGTCAGCTGAAAAGCAGCATAGCAAGCTGCTGCCAGCCTGCCCATACGCACTTCAAAATTCAATAATGGAAAAAAAACCAGTGGATTTCTCTATATAATGAAAACTAAAAGAACAACATTAGGTTGAACCAGATTGTAAGCTTGTGGCCACTCAATAGAGATCAACGAAGCAGTGTAATAAGACATTAATTTCTGCTTACGCCCATCAAGTGTGAATTTAATCGCCTGCACACACACACACAGAATATGCACCTCTTGTCTTGTTTTATCTGTCAAGTAAGAGTTGAAGAGTTGTGAAAGTTTCGGAGATGACGGTCTGACTACTACCGTTTTCACCTGTGCAGAAGCTCATATCCCAGTATGATGAGCTGTACTAACCAGTACATCGCTCCTAGTCCACAGAGGGCTCGCGACAGTTGAGAGAGGCGTTTTGTAGACTAGAGAGAGGGTACGGGGGCAGGCAGTGTAACGGCAGGTCAGTAAGTCTGTTGAGGGCGGCGTTAAGGAAGTGGCGAGCAGCGCCGCAGCTGGTGCAGCTCGTAAAGCAGGCGGGCTGGTGCTGTAAAACTGCCGCCCAGCCCTGGTAATGGGCCGTCCAGCCACACCTTGTCCTAACGTGCTAATCTACTGCCCATTCCACAGTGTCATTCGCGGGAGCTCTTCACATGGAGAAAGACAGAGCGGAGGGGTGGAGTCGAGTAAGCTTTCAGATAACGCACGGAAAAAGACAGATCTTTCGAACGTCACATAATTGAAATTAGGTAATATAAGGAACTCATAGTTCCCTGGGGCGATCTATAATTGTTTAATAATGATTATGCAGCCAATATCGCATTTTTCATTTATTATGTTACCGGTTTCGGCGTAATAGACGCCATCTTCAGACCTATTACGCAAAGTTTAACAATTGATCTGTATACATGATTGCCAAGAGACTACTTATATTACAATTGCATGGTTATATACCTGTCGTAATTTACATAATTTCATGACAGTTTTATATACCAAAAGAGTACATCCAGGTTGAGGCATCGTTAAACATAAAATTAGTAGTCACGAATAAAAAGTATATATCCATCTTCTAATGGTTTTGAAGTGAGGTACTTCAAAGTCTAAGTACAATACTAATTGAAGTCCAGTATAACACTAACTGGCAGGCGGGAAAACTATATACAAAGATTCTACATGTACATTTATGTAATGTTCTCTGCCCTTTGTGGGCGTTTGTAAAAAAATGAGAGAGAGAGACCACAAAAGGCAGAGAACATTATATAAATGTACACATAGAATCTTTGTATATAGTTTTCCCGCCTGCCAGTTAGTGTACTGGACTTCAATTAGTATTGTACTTACACTTTGAAGTGCCTCACTTCAAAACTATTAGAAGATGGATATATACTTTTTATTTGTGACTACTAATTTTATGTTTAACGATGCCTCAACCTGGATGTACTCTTTTAGTATATAAAAATGTATACAGATCAATTGTTAAACTTTGTGTAATAGGTCTGAAGATGGCGTCGAGTACGCCGAAACCGGTAACATAATAAATGAAAAATGCCATCTTGGCTGCATAATCATTATTAAGAAATTAGGTAAATCAGCAGAAAAGCGAAAGAAAAGAATTTCAGAAATGATGAAAAATAAAAATTAGTGTGCACTATATAATTTAAGAAAACGCAATATCACAGAGTCAACATTTTGACACGCACACACACACACACACACACACACACACACAAACACACTCAGAAATGTATGAATTTATTAGCACTAGGATGTTTTAGTTGTTAGTGCTTTTACGGACGCTGTAGAAATGTAAAGGCCTCATTTGGTTATGCGGCTATTGATTTATTGAAGCGTTTCGAAATAATCATAATCAAAATGTAGACCCGCGGTAAAGTTTTATACTGATCGCATACTGCTGAACTATAGTTACGGATAGCAACAGTGTTGCGTTTGGATTTTGCGGTTATTTCCAAATAATTGTTGTTCGAGATTACTCAAGTGTTCCGTTTCGGTAATTTTTGTGTATTTTTAACGCTCTGAACGTGTTTCTCGTCTGTGAATTAGGGCCACAACTATAAACTACGATGAGTTACGGTTACTTATGCAAAATATCATACAACAGGTTTTTATCGGAATTTGTACTGTGTTCAGCTAATATTTAAGCTTCTAACCATAGCAAAAGGTTAACATTTTAGCAATGTATATTTCATACATTATCTAGAAACTCCTATTTTTTGTTATAAAAAATCTTTATCGAGAAACCATGACTTTTGAGAAGAAATAATGCCAATCATACACGCCATTGTGATCGCTATGAAGCTTCACATCCTGATTTTAAACAAATGCTATCGACGAAAGACTCCAGGTTTTGAAAATTCTAAAGCCTCATAACATTGCTCGTTTATAGATAGATTCTGTGTTCGTTATTCGTCAGAACAAACGTACAGCATCACAATGAGTGCAGCAGTGAAACATTTTAAAAAGCTGTAGAAACTCGTTGTGTACACTTCGCGTTGGCTAGGATTAAGCTCAAACAGCAGCATCTGAAACACAGAGTAGATATCGGAATTTTACTTAAAACTCATCATCAAAATGGAACCGCATTCTCGAGATATCCATATCAAAAAATGTTCTGGAAAAAAAAAAAACCGTATTGGAGACTGTACCCTCTGACGTCTGCTCTCGATAAATTACTCTGTTTCTTCCATTCATTATAAATGCGTGAAAACTAATGAAATGATTGTCAAATGTTAACGTTCTACATCCTGTTGTAGTAAGTAAAAGAAGGGAACCGATTGAGAAATACTCCTCTATGGGACAAAATATTCTTACTTAAAATAATGGGGAACCAGCTGTGTCAGGCTTCATTCTACTTTCATCATCACAAACATTAACATGATTCACCTCGTTTTGTGCTGAATGATGTTCTGATGTTGTCAGTCGGAGAGACAGAGAGAGAGAGAGAGAGAGAGAGAGAGAGAGAGAGAGAGAGAGAGAAGACAGTAGTTGTGTTTGACAGTGTCAGTAAAAGAGATAAATGGAAAAAGTTAGTAGCATTGGGTGGAAGAAGAAAAGACAATGGAAATCCAAAAGAGAGGTGAGTGGAGGCAGTACATGAGGTTTGGGATTGTGGGCCCCTAGAATGGTAAACTTTAACGACAAAAATGTAGTCCATTTTCTCCCATCCCCTAATGGTTTTACAAACATGCATATGTGTAGAGAGGAAACAATGATGACTGAAAAGTCACTGTGAGAAAGTGTAAATATAAGTGAAAAGGAAACATCTGACAGTGAAAGTGTAGTGAAGGACAGAGGTCGAGACAAACGGATGGTTATGACTGAAGAGGCAGGACGAATCCACATTGGGAGAATTCAAAAACGGTGGGTGACGGAGAAATTAAAATGTTTCCACTGAGACGGTAATGCGGTGTATGAAAACTTCATTATGAACAGCAACTGAGTAAAAGAATATAACTTGTTTGTGTTAAAAGAGCACAAATACATTCGCGTGCAAAACGTGTTGGACAGGAAGGAGGAATGAGGCCTCTGTGCCAAGCGGAATGGCCTCTGTCTAAGGCGCCATACTACGGACTGGGCGTTCATTCCAGTCGGAGGTACGAGTCCTTCCTCGGGAATGGGTGTCTGTGTTTTCCTTAGTGTTAGTTTAAGTAGTATGTAGGACCAGAGACTGATGACGAAAGTAGATTGCTCCAATAGGTTTACTAATATTTGAACGTTTGAGGCCACTACTTCCCCACTTATGTCTGACAATCTTTAAAATTTGATTTGTTCTCCTATCTGGAATTTTTTTATTTACTTTAATTACGTATATCAAACTCATTGTATAAGTTACTGTGGTATCGTTTTCGATACCATTACCCAATTTGAAATATTTAAATCCCTATTTCTAGAATTTTGCTACATATCATTTACAGAAATATCTCAGATTTGTCTATTAATTAGTAGATTAGTTTCAGTTATAGTGAACAGTATTTATTGACAGGCTGACGAGCTTTTTTCATGAAATACCTTTATTCACAAAAATATTGTACGAATAACTTCTTACCTTATCAAGATAATTATATCCAATTTCAGTCTAAGGTTATTCTTTTATGTCGCCTAAAGAAACAGAGGTCGCAGAAAAGCAATGTGCATTGTTCAAGCCTTACTTGTGCAAATCTCAAAGCATGCACATGGGAATTTGCACTTACTGTTTTCTTTTCTAAATTTTAAAATGCGCGCGCGTACTCACAGGGCGAGTAATAATGAAGCCATCTGGGTTGAAGTTATTGCTTTACTTTGTAGCTTTTAAAACAGCTGCACGTGCGCGCGCGTGTATATGTGTTTTGATACCCATTGAGTACTCACACAACTAGTAATAATGAAGTCATGATACGTTAAATTTATGCAGAGTATGTAATTTTGATGGTGACTAATTAATTTAAAACCTTTAACCGACTCGTGAAATCAAGAGTATCTATCATTAATTTAACGTGATGGAACAATCGTTTTCAACATACCAAGTTATAGGTTTTACAGAAGACCAAATAATTCTCTCTGAACTGGTATTCTTTGATCTCATTTCATTGCAAATAAAATAGCTGTAGTCGTTTGTCCCACCGTCAGTTGTTTCCCCTTAACGCCTGTTGTCTCGTTTGCATTAGCTTTTTCACTACTTCAATTTATAACGCAACATATGACGTCTCTTATGAGCCGAAGCATACGATACCCATTTAAAAACCAACAGATAACACGTTTTTTCTACCTGTTGAACTTTTTGGGATACTTATTCAATCTAACCTTATCCGTTTATGGATTGTCACGAACATTACAGACAAGTTGTTTCGACTTATAATCTATTTCACAATGTTGACATACAATATAAACGTAACTAATGTATAAAAACATATAGGAAAACACTTGTAAACTGTAAATAAATTATGTAAATGTGCTGACACCTACCTTTTGAGATCTGCTTTATACCACAAGAAGAAAGTGAATTCTACTATCTCACAACTTTACAGAGGATGGATTGATGCCAGTTTGTCATTTGAAGATATTTCATAAGTAAAAGTATTTCCACTTTATTTAACATTTGAAAATCTACCTTAAGATTCAAAATAAACACTTCCGCGTTATGTCAGTTCATGCTTTTGAACACACAATTTTCACTGTACTACTTGTGTATTTATATATTTGTTTATGTCGTACTGTTTATCTCAACAACGAGTGTCTATCTTAAAATTTTATGTGTAAGTTGAGTAATAATATAAGTTGTAGGTGAAAATCGCTGAGATGTTACGTTCAATTTTGGGCATTCTATAAGAGAAATTTCTACTGACTTTTTAGGTTCATTCTAGTTTGTCACGATTGCGTGACGTTGTGATAACATTCGTGTCTGTCTCAAGGAACTTGATGTAAAGTGTGACCACTTTGTCTACGTGTTTGTACAATACGGTGGACATGTATTGGTTTCATAACTTGTGATTTAAAATGAGTTTCAAAAAATCAGTTGTTTGTAAATCTAAGGGACTTAACAGCAGCTTTCATCAGTACCTAGGCTTACAGACTTAAGGTACCTTACGCTAATGACAACACAAACATCCATGCACGAGTGAGGGCTCGAAACATTGATGTGAGCACACGCGCGCTCCGCAGCAAGTCGCCTTAGAACGATCTGCCATTCCACAACGGCGAAAATAAATTTGAGTGCTGAAGAATTCCATTACCAAGCTGTTAAAAAAATCCGGACCTTCTTTGAAAGTGAGAATCAACTACCTAGACCATGAGACCTTCAACAATACAAGATTTATACAAGAACTTGGTTTCTCAACATTGATCACAATATTTGTTCCACAAGTCTCCAGGATTTAAATCTGTTGCAACTTTTAGAGTTATCTCTGTCACGAGGACAAGCACCGATTATTATGGCGAAATTTGTACACAGTTGGTGGACTTGGAAGAGTTACAAACTGTATTAATTTTTATGTGTTTTTACTCTCTGTTAAGTATTTTTAACTTTTGTCTACAAATGAATGTAGCTATATCGTTTGGTAGCGTTAATCTTGTTAATACCTTACATCCGATAAATTAACCACTAATATGCAACTTTCGTGTTTTAACTTAATTTGAGCAATGATTACCAAGTTAGCTTACTTAGCTATCTTCAATTGCATGTGTAAATTTTCTAATAGCACTGCACAGCATATCGTCCCCTGTTCTAAGTTTCTGGAACCTTATCGTTGTATTCCCTAATTTTTTAAACACTGTGAACTTCGGACATTGTCTAACTGAATTAAATACTAAAATAGCCAGTTGAAAGCATCTGAACGATTAAAATGTGTTATACAGACAATGTCTAGCTTTGAAGATATTAAAGTTAGATCGCATCAGTGTGTGACATACGAATGTCTTAATTCGGCAGGTTTTAAATGTGTGTTCATAACAAATAGGGAAAAAATCCTTTGAAATTGGAATCAAAGAGTGACGAATTTATACATTTTTCATATCGCCAATTTCATTGGACGTACCGTGCGGACATATTTTGTTATAACTACAATAACACCAAGTTGATAGTAGAAAGTTTTCTTCCCTTCTTTTATTCTCACTCCCTCTCTCTCGTTCCTTTTCTTTCTCTGCCTTTACACTCTTTCGCCATCAAGATCGTAAGCCGTAGAACCGAAACAAGAACGTGACTTCGATTTTCGGCAGGCGAAATATCCACACCCGTTCAAGACCCCATACAAATTTTATCTCCATTCCGTGTCTAGCATTGAGCTTTATTTTCTTTGAATACTGCATGAAGTAGTACAAATGAGAATAGCGTGCGGAGAAACTTTGCGAGTACATGTTTCCTGCGGAGAGGAATTCGAAAAAGAACCTTAAACGGACGTGCTAGGTCAGATATCAGTATGTAGTGCGATCGCAGTCAATGACTTGTTTCCTATCCAGTCGTTAGTGAGAGTCACGTTCCGAATATGATATTCTAGAGGAACATTAGAAAATGATAGTGCCCGAGACGGAAAATGTACACACTACTTGCGATAAAGGGGCGAAGCACCTAGAAGACGTGGTTGGTTATTAATATACCTCGATTCACATACACACCACCTCTAGGTACGAACACAAGTAATTATGCAACTCAATGTTACATGTAAAAAGTCCGGTAGAGTGTATTCGATTGTTACCATGACTGGTATAGAATACATATATTATTCGGCACGAACGGCATCAGATAATGACTCCAACAACGTTGAAATTACGTTACACCCCTGACAAAGTCGCATTGTACGATTTCACCTGAACAGCCGGTTTGACGCAAGCCACCACACAAATTTCTCGTTTTCTTCTACTCTCTATAACGAACTCTTAATTATTACACATATCATTCGCATCTTGTGTTCTGAATTACGTTTTGCTCTACGCGTGACATCGCCTTTCCACATAACTGCTATCATCTACAGGTACCTTCATAAGTTGGGAAGCTATTCAAAACAAGTTCTATAACTTCTCCCTTTTCGTGTCGGTAACTTTCATATACTCTTTTGCCGATGATTTTACGAAAACCATTTCTTATCGTACCACTAATATTACACATTCGTCTATGCCTTAACACAATTGTAATAATAGTGAGAAAGTAGGAAGGTGGTTAGGACAGCAAGTTGGGTTTTTTTCTCGCTTATACGTTTTGTGGGGGAACTTTTATCACGTTCCAGTGAACGCACACCCGTTTAGCTCTCTTCCAACATTATTTACACACAAGGTCAATCACGTTTCACCACCTCCGGAGCCACTGCTGCTTTTGAGTATAGACACCTGTCGCTCTCCTTTATTTGAAAATTGAGAAGGCAAAAATGTGGAATCGGCGAGTCTGTGCAACCACTGTATCTGCCTTTGAAACATATGTATTACACAGAACACTTCGCTTTTCATCGTGGACGTTGGTACGTCCGTTACTAAATGCATGACGACAACAGAATGTACCCACACACAACAGTAATTTCGCGATGAGTTTATGCCGATGTAGTTTACATGGCACGTATTACTCCACGAACGTCACACTTGCTCTACATCTGCACATTTAAACGGCTGTATTGATGAGAGAAATTGCGGAATTGTCAACGACGGTGGTAGAGGAAATAAACTCCTTACCGACCTCGAAACCAGCACGTTGCAGAGCATGCTCAACAATCCATGGGAATCACACAACAGATATACTCCTAGATAGGTACTGAACGAAGCTGCACAACGAAAAAAGTTAAACAGTCAGCAGTGCAAGCGTCCCTGATTCGCGTGACCTAAGAATTCTTAAGTCACTATTAGAATTTACGCAACGCAGAACTTATGGCTGAAAGAAACTCGTACACCACGTGTCATCATTGAAATAGCTTGATGTAAAGGACTATTCGTAGAAAGTACAGCTGTAGCTTAGGTTAGAATGTCAGAAAGTAACATGTAATAAACGAATAGAGAAGGCACCACCAACAATTTACGGTGTTAGCTGACAATTTAGAAGGTTGAAGCATGGTTCTTGATAGGTTGTTTGATTACCACGGATAGCAAAGCATCTACATATATTCTTTGCAATCAGGCAACGCGGAGGCTGCGTCATATGAGTAGTAGTCAGTCGCTGTTGAACTTCCAAACAGGACGATGGAAGCAGGAATGCATAAATGTCCCTGTGCGAGCCCTAATACTTTAACGGATTTTTACAAGAAATCTCATCGGTGAAAGTAGAAATTATTCAGAATTCATTTTTAAAATCCGGCCTTCAGACTTTCCCCAAAGTCGCCAATACTGAAGCGATTTCCATTTCAGGTCACGAAGCATCTCTGTGACAAACGCGCATTGATAGAACCTACCACTAACAAATCTAGGCGCCTGCTTCTGAATTGCTTCTGTCTTCCTTTAAAGCGATCCGGTGGGGATGCCAAACAATTCAGCAACATTCAAGACCGGATCGTACAAGCTTGTCATATGCGGTGTTCTTTACAGATAAAGGACACCTTGCAAAAATTCTCCCAATACACCGAAGTCGACTTCATCAAATGCGCATTCAATTCGTATTGTTCTAAAACGTTACGCCGAGATAGTGTCAAGAAGCACATAAATAATGCTGTATTCAAACATTATGGGATTGTTTCCCCTACTCATCAGCGTCATATTTCTCTAAATTTAGAACTAGCTGTCATTCCTCACAACACCTAGAAATTTTGTCTAAGCCATTTTGCATCATACCACATTCATTCCATGATGACACTTTCCGGTCGACAATATCCTCTTTGAAACATCCTGGCAGATTAAAACTGTGTGCCGGAACCGAGACTCGAACCTGGGACCTTTGCCTTTCGCGGGCAAGCGCACTACCGACTGTGCTATCCCGACACGACTCACGATGCCGCCTCACAACTTTACTTCCGCCAGTACCTCGTCTCCTACTTTCCAAACTTCATAGAAGCTCTCCTGCAAACCATGCAAGACTAGCACTACTGGAAGAAAGGATTTAAAGTAGTGAGGCGGCATCGTGAGTCGTGTCGGGATAGCACAGTCGGTAGTGCGCTTGCCCGCGAAAGGCAAAGGTCCCAGGTTAGAGTCCCGGTTCCGGCACACAATTTTAATCTGCGAGGAAGTTTCATATCAGCGCACACTCCGCTGCAGAGTGAAATATTCATTCTGGAAACATCCCTTAAGCTGTGGCTAAGCCATGTCTCCATCATATCCTTTCTTCCAGGAGTGCTAGTGTTGCATGGTTCGCAGGGGAGCTTCTGTGAAGTTTGGATAGTAGGAGACGAGGTTCTGGCGGAAGTAAAGTTGTGAGGCGGCATCGTGAGTCGTGTCGGGATAGCACAGTCGGTAGTGCGCTTGCCCGCGAAAGGCAAAGGTCCCAGGTTCGAGTCCCGGTTCCGGCACACAATTTTAATCTGCGAGGAAGTTTCATATCAGCGCACACTCCGCTGGAGAGTGAAAGATTCATTCTCAATATCCTCTTTATCAAACAGCCGGAGAGTGCTACTCAATCTCTCCGTAAGGTCTTTTATGTGGATAGAAAATAATGGCAGTCCCTAACTACACCCGTGTCTAAGACGAACACTCGCCTTCGAGGACAGCGTACTGGAATCTAATACTTAAAAAGTCACAGAGCCACTTACATACTTAGGAATCTGTTCCGTATGCTCGTATATTCTTTAACGGCATGCAGTGCTGTATCGTGTCAAACGATTTTCGGAAATCAAAAGTATAGTGCCCTTCAAACTGTTTCGTTTTAGTGGTTGGGTCGTGTTATGATGGCAACAATAGACATCCCTGAACAAACATCGAGTCCCTTACTGATGGCCGGAATCGGTGGCCGAGCCTTCTTAGGCGCATCAATCACAGTCTGCACGGCCACTAAGGTCGGGGGTTCGATTTCCCCCTCGGGCATGGATATTTGTGCCGTCATTAGTATTAGGTACTTCATAAGTAGTTTTTAAGTTTAGGGACTGATGACCCCGTAGTGAAGTCCCATAAGCTTTATAAACATTTTAAAATGATTATTTTTCCTTACTGGTGGTAATTTCCTAAAGCATGATTGCACGTGTTATGTTTCGCTTATACGGGAAGGAATGAACGAGACCTTTTTTGTGGAACTGGAAAACTGAGGATCCATGAACTTGTGTTAATTGAAGCATAATAATGTCTATATGGTCACAGATAGAGGCCCTTAAACTTATCGTTTCCACATGACGTCTTAATTCCCACTTTTACAGTTAAAACTGCGTGGGGGCTTATTCGAGCTTACGTTCACACTCCCTTTAAATCGAGCAATGTTTTTTGGTGTTGCAACTGTTTTAATGCGGATACAATTTTTTTGGTTACACAGTACGTTTCACAGCGTTATATCACTACAAAGTTTGGAGAGGTTTTTGTATATTTAGGGTCTTATCCAGAATATTTCCACTAACTGTGTTTTAAACCTTGAAAATGAGGCCACGCAGTTTATCTATAACTCGTTACTAGAGATGTCTGCTCCTCTTACTCAGAAGAAATGATATATCACTGCACGAGACGTTCATGCAAGTGATACCTGACAACAACCTAGTGCTTCGTAAATAATTACAATTTCCTGCTCTTTGTAGGATATATTTCCGGTTTCTTAACTAGCCTTAATTAAGCGTAATTTCTTTTAAAAATTTTATTGCCCAGTATTATTATGGCCAGTCTACAGAGGAAACGGGCCACTTCGTTTAAATTAACGTAAGGATTCGCTTTCAATGGAATAAGAGTGAATGGGTCGTGGTCATCGCACTAAATGACCAAAACATCAGATACGCAGTTCCAACCTGAAATTCGGACTCCACCCGAAAACTATTTTATTCTGTTTCGTCCTTGAAGCTACAACCTTGTTCAAAGGAGAGAAGACGATATTGAAAGCTTACAATCTCAAAAGTAGTATGAAAGATTATTTCATGCTAAAGAGGAAGTAAACGAATTTATTCCGTCCGCTCTCAAACGTCCCTTATGCCGTATTAGTACGTACAGTATTGAGTACTAGATAAAAAATTGCCGTCCCGGCCTTCTGATACTCCGTCGCTTCTTTCCTCCTCTCTTTCTATCAATCACCTTCTCTCGCTGTCCATGTTTTCATTCTTCCCCTGCCCCTTCTCTGGCCATCGCCTCATTCCACC
Source organism: Locusta migratoria (assembly GCA_026315105.1). NCBI lineage: Eukaryota > Metazoa > Arthropoda > Insecta > Orthoptera > Acrididae > Locusta > Locusta migratoria. The sequence goes on along the minus strand of CM048748.1, from coordinate 280,716,121 downwards.
TGTACAACTCCGACCTCTCCTCCTTATCCTAGTGATGCGACAACCGACTGTTTTTAACAACCGATTGGTCAATCGGTTGTTTTTTCGTTCAGTCGGTTTTTTCAGTCGAATGAAACAACCGAATGAAAATAGTCTCTGTGGCCGTATTAATGTTTTCACTCGCTGGCGGGGTTTGAGTGGTTTCAGTCGATGCGAAACAATCGAATGAAACCAGTCGCAGCCGCTATATGAATGTTTTCACTCATTCAGTGGGTTTGAGTGGTTTCAGTCGATGCGCGACCACCGAATGAAACAAGTCTCTGCCCTTTATATGAATGTTTTCGGCATTGAGTGATTTCACTTGATGCGATAGAACCGGTTGGAAAAAGTCACTGTCGGTTTCTGCAGGTATATGGATGTTTTTATTAATTCACCGACTTTGTGTGACTTTATTTGCTTACTCCTTCAGTCTTTTCGGGTATAAATGAACCGTGATTCAGCGTGAAACTATCTTAGAGACAAATCTTATAAATATAGCAGTGTGTCCGTGTGTGTGTTTTTATCGCATGCAAATCTACAGTTTTGTTCCAATCTTGATGAAATTTTGCACGCTTGACCTTCAAAGCAAGAGGAAAGTCACTGTCTACATCAAATTTCATTCGGTGCATGGCGGAGGGCACTTTACATACTGACTTCGACAAAAACCACAATTTGGCTGCGATCTTGATGAAATTTTGCACACTTGACCTTTAAAACAAGACGAAGGTAATTGTGTACAATAAATTTCGTAGGTGCATGGCGGAGGGTACTTTAACTACTAATTTCGATAAATTACGTTTGTATTCGTATTTTAATGATATATTTCACTCTTCACCTTCAAATAAAGAGAATGGTCACCGTCTACATCTACTTTAGTTCGATGCATGACAGAAGGTATTCCAGACTTTGGCGCCAATATAGAGTTTTATTCCGATCTTGATGAAATGTTGAACACTTGACTTTCGCCGGCCGCGGTGGCCGAGGTGACTGAGGCGCTCCAGTCACGGTCAGCACGGCCACTACGGTCGGGGGTTCGAATCCCCCCTCGGGCATGGATATTTGTGCCGTCCTAGTTCGTAAGTAGTTCATTAGTAGTTTGTAAGTTTAGGGACTGATAACCCCGTAGTTAAGTCCCATAAGCTTAACAAACATTTGATTTGATTTTCAAAACAAGTAGCTGTTCACTGTTCATCTAAGATTTTGTATGGTACATGGCGGAGGGATGGAATAAACCTCCACACCGTTTCACCGATAACCACAGAAATATCTGTCTCAAGAGTTCAAGTGTTCAAATGTTTGTAAATCTATCGGACCAAACTGCGTGGTCATCAGTCCGTAGCTTACAAACTATTTAAACTAAGGTAAAATAACGTAAGGACAACACATACACACCCATGCTCCAGGGAGGACTCGAACCTCCGACGGCGAGCAACCGCGCCCTCCGCAGCGAAGTGCCTTAGACCGCTCGGCTACTCCACCAAGGCGTGACAAGAGTGAATAATTATGAAACTTGAGATGAATGTTTTCATATACTGTTGACGAATACAGACATGCTGGAGAAAATTTACAGCACTGATAAATGTTGTATGTCTTCTCGTACTCCTTCAAATTAGATGGAATTAACAAAAATATTTTATAGGAAAATATTTATACAAAATACTTTAAGGAAGGTTTTTTTTTACAATACCTAATGTTTTATGATCTTAAAATTTGGATCTAGCAAGTATGCTCAAAGTTAACATACTTTGTCCTGCTAGAACCTTAGATATGTATGAACAAGAAGCCGCAAACCGCACGTTTCTACCTGTTCCCACTTCGGAGATACGGTATGCAAGATTAAACTTGTAGTGATCATTTTGGAACACCCTGTAGTTTCCACGCTTCTTTATTGAGACAGTAGGAAAGCGACAACAATCGGCGATGGCACGCCCCGCCCGCCGGACACTGTTGTGTGGAGTTTGGCGCGCGCCTGCTGGCGCTGTCAGCAGTGAAAACGCAAGCGAGGCAGCACCCCCTCTCGTGTCCCCGCTCCCCGCGGTACCCCGTGGGGGTCGGTGTCTGCGAAAGTAATCTGATCGGGCCCAGATGATCGGCGTTTTTGAAGTCTGGGGTGGGAAATTAAAGTGATCGCAGAGCTGCTCCAGCGATATTTACTCGTTGAAGGCACCTCAAACAATTTAATCTATAACAAAATATGAATCACTGTTACTGTATATTATAAAACGAAAAGCTACTTCATTCAGTACATAATTTCTTGAAAAGAAGGAATGGGTAATTCAGTCAATGTACAAAACTGCAAAAGTTTCGCACGTTTTCATTCAGTTGTTCCCAAAGACTACTTCCATTCGAAAAAAATAAACGAATATTAATCCAACATAGTAAAACTACGACCGACCGACCGACTGACTATTTCATTCGGCTGCTCCCAGTGACTGGTTTCACTCAAAAGAACTAATGAAGAGGCCAAAGTACTGTGTCAATTTTTTCATTCGGTTGGTCTCATCGACTGATTTAACTCAAAAGAAAAGGAATGAGTGGTTCAACCGACTGTGTCGATTTTATTCGGTTGCTCCGACCGACTGGTTTCACTCAAAAGAAGGAATGAGTAGTCCAACCGACTGCGTCGATTTTTTCATTCGGTTGATCCCACCGACTGGTTTCACTCAAAAGAACGAATGAATAGTCCAACCGACTGAATCGGTTGTTTCATTCGGTTGGTCCCACCGACTGGTTTCACTCAGAAGAATGAATGAATAATTCAACCGATACGAGAAACTACAACCGAATGATCGATTTTTTCCCAACAACCGAATGAATTGATTGTTTTCATTCGATTGTTCCCATCACTACCTTATCCCATGTAAGTTCACAATATTTTCGTAGAATAGGTATTTATTTTAATCTTACAATAGTCCAATTTCATCTCCCCCCCCCTCCCACTCTCTGTTCACACGCTCCTCCCAGTATCCCTGTTCGTCAGCTCCTCTCCCTGCCGTGTACTTCTTTCCCCCACATATCTTCCATATCCCACATGACTCTCATAACATATCCTCCCCTTCCCCTTTATGAAAAATTACATATTGTTTTTAAAATCCCTCCCCCCCTCCATGAACAATGTGAAATCTTGTTTTAGCAGTGATTCTCCTCTTTGTTTGAAGGTCAAATGTGCCAAATTTCATAAAGATCAGTGTAAAACTGTAGACTGGTGTTTGTTACAAAAACCCTCCGCCGTCTCGCTGCGGAGCGCGTGGTTGCTCGCCGTGGAGGTTCGAGTCCTCCCTGGGGCATGGGTGTGTGTGTTTGTCCTTAGGTTAGTTTACCTAGGTGTAAGTAGTTTGTAAGCTACGGACTGATGACCACGCAGTTTGGTCCGATAGATTTACAAACATTTGATTTTTGAAACTCTCCGCCAGGCACAGTATGACATTGTATGTTAAAAGTGACTGAGCGGATACTGGGCCGAGCGGTCTAAGGCGCCTTGCTGCGGAACGCGCGGTTCCTCGCCGTCGGAAGTTTGAGTGCTCCCTGGGGCATGGGTGTGTCTGTTAGGTTAGTTTACCGTAGTTTAAGTAGTTTGTAAGCTACGGACTGATGACCACGCAGTTTGGTCCGACAGATTTACAAATATTTGATTTTTGGATACTTGGGTCCCCAGACAAACACCGGTGGAGGAAGGTGTTGGCCGTTGGGTTTAAAGTCAGCTGTTTCGGAAAAATAATTCATTTTGCAGTATCCGCAACAAAAAGATTAAATCTGACACATAAGTTCCGTTTCTATTTGTATCTGTGGCAGCGGTAAGATCGCAGTTCCGAGCATACGCGGCAGTTACTCCGACTCAAGGAGAAGGCATGTACGCAATTTTCAGATCGCTGCTGTGGACGCGTGCTTTCTAGTGCTTCTTTATAATGTCAGCCGTAACTCAAAATGCCGCCGAGTGTGAAATTAGATCGGTGATTTGTTTCTCGTGTTTACGGTTGCACAACCATGGATAAGAAGCAAATATTAGTCAAGTAACATATAATACGAGTGTCGTCAACAGAGTAAGTTCCGTTTCTGTTTCTATCCACGGGAGTGCTACGATCGCAGTTCGAGAAGGCATGTGCGCCATTTTCAAATCGCTGCTGCCGACTTGTGGTTTGCAGTGCTTCTTTATAATGTCAGCCGTAATTGAAGATGCCGCCACGTGTGAAATCAGATCTGTGATTCGTTTTCTAAATGCAAAAACGTTAAACCAAATCTGCGAGGTTTACGGACAAAATGCTATGAGTGATTCAATGGTTAGAAGATGAGTCTGACTGTTCAATGAAGGACGTGATCAAGTACACGATGAAGAACGAAGTGGACACCCGTATGTAGTTACTGATGAACTGGTTCACACAATTGAAGAGAAGATTAAGTACAACTGTAAGTTTACACTTAGTGTCCTTGCTATGAAAGTTTCACAAATCTCACGATCACTAATTCTTGAAATAGTTACTAAAAAACTGAAATTTCGAAAACTTTGCTCACGTTGGGTACCGGGCCCAAACTTCTTACTGAACAACACAAAAACCAACGGACGGGTAGTGCACTTCAGTTTTTTGACTCTCATTATGATTTTTCTTTCTCGGATACTAACGAGGAGTGAAACTTGGGTATCATACGACACATCTAAAACAAAACGGTAATCAGTGGTCTAGGGGGCACACTTCATCCCGAACGCAAGTTAAGCCTAAGCAAATGTTGACACCTCCGAAAGTCATGTGCATAGTTTTTTTGTACCAAAAAGGCATTTTAATGTTTGATTTCTTACCACGAGACCAAATAATCAATGCACGTTGTTAATGCGATACCGTTAAGAAATTGGGCCGCGAAATATAGAAAAAGCGCCGAGGACTTCTGTTAGAAGGTGTTGATTTTTTCTACGATAATGCTCGAACTCACGCGGTGAATGTGACCAAACAACTCAGACTCCATACACCTCGGACCTCGCTCCTAGCGACTTTCATCTCTTCTTATAACTAAAATTTGTCGTTGGTGCCCAACACCTCTACAATTATGATGAGGAGTTGAAGAACATGTTACCACTTGGTGTGAAGAAGGCATACAAAAACATGAAAGAAAATAAACTAACCGGCTACTTGCACACCAAATAAAACACTAAAACAGCCAGTTATTTAAGAACACGTTGAATATGTAAAAGTCAGGCTCTCAAAGCCGCAATAGGACCTTTTGAACCGACACCGGAGGTTCAATGTCGTACGACAACAAGAGATCAATCATCAGCTGAGGTGTCGCTGGCAGAGGCGATCTGGGGCGTCGAGAAAGACGTATGCGGAAGGCAATAGCAACACTTTCACTGACAATGCCGAAGGCAACCGCACATGAAGGCAAGAAACAGGAAATTATCACTCTCCGGGATTCCTCAACGATCACGTGTTTCCTTGCGGTGAAAGTAGCAAATCCGGCGCAGCGAAACTTCGTTCACACGTTGTCAACAGAAGCCCCTGTAACAGATTCCCGGCAGTACAAACAAGGACAAGCTGGAAATAGCCAGCCATGCGAACAGATACAAGGAAACAGTCCTCCGCAGTCGCTCTCGAACCGCCTGTCTCTCGGCTTCAACTCTCCGCCACATAGTCACCACCCGGAAAATGTGGCCAAAGATTCCAACACCACCGCTGCGTAGTGCTGTAAAGATGCAGACGATATGGCGGGAGGCAAAGACGGTAAGCTGAGCCAAATGGCTCAGTGACGTTCCCCTTGTTTTGATGGTCAACTATGAAGAATGTTACGATAGTCGAACAAACAAGATTGGTAGTTAGCACGAAGAAACTAAAATGATTTCTTTATACAGAAGTAGCTGAAAACGCGGCGTTATTCGGGTATTTGCTTTTTACCTCCGCCTCTGTCAATTATTTCCTTCAACATCCACAAATGCATCCTCCTCCTCCTATTAATCCTCCTCCTCCTTCACCACTCTATCCTTTCCACTTCTGGTATAATTAGTGCACGTAATTCGCAATAACTTTAATTTAATTATCTATTTATTTTATTCACTGACTGTTCCGTCGATTCTTGACAGAATATTTTATAAATTATGAACGAAACACACAAGACAACTGTGAGATATTCTGCAAATGTAGTGGTTCACGAATCGGCTTTCGGCTGTTACACCATCATCAGGTAAACATTACAAAATTAAGTTTTAAAGATCTTAGGTTAGTAGATATATAACTTAAGATATTTGAAACTTCCCTTTCAAGGGACACTAGCGCTTTGGTATATATCTAACCTGTAGGAAATTATTGCAATTCAAGTTGTGGTGTAAATTCCTAACATTGATAAAATATGCGACAATATAAGAAATAATACGCCTCTCGTTCATAATTTATTATATTGTAACATATTTTATCAATAACAGGACTTTACACCAAAACTTGAATCGCAATCGTCACCTTGTGATGGTGCAGCTCCTGCATCTTCTGTGCTTGCTATGTTAGAGTAGCGGTTAAATCCTCATTATGGAAGACACCTTGTTTTGTTTTTATTCCCAAACATGTTACTGTACCATCTTCCTTGGGTTTTTGCTTTTATTTTCTACTATACGAACTACAGAATTTAGTTATACAGTGATACGAGCGAGCTATTTTATTTCCCAATTTTGTTATATTAGGCCTAGGTTATTTACGATACTTACATTACGTAATTCGCTATATTTGTATCTGCTTTAGTTGAGGAATGACAAGATTAGCCAGCTTGTCATCTGCAGGCATAATGACGTTCATATTTACGAAACTATTGTACATGCACCTGGAAGTTATGTGGACAGATAGAGCTTTGTGGCTGTTTAGCGGTTACTCACAGTCACGCTATGGTGTTGCTGTTTGATTGTTTGTGGCGTGTTCTTGATGTTATGTGATATTTAGCGCGCTCTAGGCTGTGAACTCGCACTGTTTATATCGTCATTTCTCTTATTGTGGTGGCTGTATCGCATTCATTTGTTTTGTGTGGTGCGACTGTCATTTGGCGAGCGAAATGTGTCTAGTTTTGATCCTGGCGATGTTTTGTGTGTGTATGTGTTCATATTCTGTGTGTGTTGTGTGTGTGTGTGTGTGTGTGTGTGTGTGTGTGTGTGTGTGTGTGTGTGTGTGTGAGTGTGTATGTATGTGTGTAATAAACAGAGCGCGAGAGAGAGAGGGGAGAGAGAGAAATATTGTGTGTGTGTGTGTGGGGGGGGGGGGGGGGGGGAGGAGCTGTCAGACGTGAGGCAGTGGTGGGATTTATTTATATACTTTTTTATGGTCTCAAAGAGGGTTTTGTTGCATAGTGATGTGTATTCGTTAAGTACTTTCTAACCCTGGGCTATTGATTTCTGGATAGTTTTCCGCTATTGTTAGTTTTTGGAATAAGCTGTTGTTGGTTTTGCGGATTTGTAGGTCAGTTTCTATGTTTTTTTGCGGTATGATTCTGTTTTATTAAATGTTCAGCAAATGTTGAGCTTCTAGTTTTTAGTGCTCTGAGGTTTTCAGTATATCTTGTTTCGAAATTTCTGCAGGTCCTACCCACATACACAGATTGGCAGTTATTGCAAGTAAGCTGACATATTCCTGATTGGCTGTAGTTGTCAGTGTTGGTGGTATGTTTCCCTGTCTTTTATGTATTGTGTTGTTGGTTATATATTAACAACCTTCTATAAAATATAGAAAATAACCAGTAAACAGAAGTACGTGCACTTTTCATAAAAATTGCCATTAGATATTAAAATTATGTAAGTATTAGAACACAATAAAAAGAAATAAAAAGATTTTTATGACTAACCTAGTGTTGTAAGGCCAGACCACTACAACGTGAGCTGCACCGACAGATGCTGAAACTGTTTTAATTATTGGTACTTACGTGTACTTCCGAAAACTCAAACTCTATTTAATCGAGAATTTTTTAGAGTTGCGTCGAATGGCTTTCGCTGATTGTTATTTGAGTTCTCAACTTCACTTACCATCAGTATCACAAAATTCTTAAATCCGACACCCATGTGGTCTCCTTGTTAGACAAAATTTCTATTCGGTGTGAAGAATGGAAGCTAATTCCAAACGTAGAAAAATGTAAGGTGATGCACGTGTGTAGGAAAAACAATCCCATACTGTTCTAGTACAGCGTAAGTAGTGATCTTCTTGATGGAGTCGTGTCATTAAAATATCTAGGCGTAATATTGCAGAGCAGTATGAAGAGTAATGAACATGTAACGACAGTTGTCAGTAAGGCGGACAGCTGACTTCCGTTTATTGGGAGAATTTGGGGAAGATGTACTTCATCTGTAAAGGAGACCGCGTATACAAACGCTTGTATGACGTCTTGAGTATTGTTCAAGTGTTTGGGACACGCAGGAGTTCAGTTAAAAGGAAGACATGGAAGCAGTTCAGGTGATCAGTTGGGTTCGTTACTGGTAGGTTCTACCAAGGCGCGAGTGTCACAGCTATGCTCCGAGAACTCAAATGGGAATCGCTGGATGAAAGACAACGTTCTTTTCGAAAAATTCTGTTGAGAAAATTTAGAGGGTTGGAATTTGAAGTTGACTGTAGTGCGATATTCCTGCCGCCTATTTACTTTTTGCGTAATGATCACAAAGACAGGATACGAGAAATTAGGTCTGTTACAGAGGCGTATAGACATTCTTTTTTCCCGCGTTCTATTAGGGGGTGGAATAGGTGGTACCTTCTGCCACGGACTTTACAGTGGATTGCGGAGTGTAAGATACGAGCTTATGGAATAGGTTCACAGATTTGTGACTGGCTGGAAGACTTCCTAAGTAATAGAACGCAGTACGTTGTTCTCGACGGCGAGTGTTCATCAGAACGAGTGTATCGTCAGGCGTGCCCCAGGGGAGTCTGATAGGACCGCTATTATTTGCTATCTATATAAATGATCTGATGGACAGAGTAAGTTGTAATTTGCGGCTGTTTGCTGATGATGCTGTGGTGTATGGGAGGGTGTCGCCTGTGACTGACTGTAATAGCATACAGGATGACTTAGACAAAATTTCTAGTTGGTGTGAAGATTGGCAGCTAGCTCCGAATGTAAAAAAATGTAAGGTGATGCGCATGAGTAGAAAAAACAATCCCATAATGTTCGAATCCAACATTAGTAGTGAGCTTCTTGATGCTGTCGCGTCGTTCAAATATCTAGGCGTAACATTGCAGAGCGATATGAAATGGAAGGAGCATGTAAGGACAGTTGTGAGTAAGGCGGACAGCCGACTTCGGTTTATTGGGAGAATCTTGGGAAGATGTACTTCACCTTTAAAGGAGACCGCGTATAAAACGCTTGTACGACCACGTCTTGAGTATTGCTCAAGTGTTTGGGACCCGCAGCACATCAGTTTAAAGGAAGACATAGAGGCGGTTCAGAGACGAGCAGCTAGATTTGTTACCGGTAGGTTCGTCCAATGTGCGAATGTCACGAAAATGCTCCGGCAACTCAATTGGTGATCGCTGGAAGAAAGACGACGTTCTTTTCGTGAATATCTGTTAAGTAAATTTAGAGGGCCGGAATTTGAAGCTGAGTATAGTACGATCTTGCTGCCGCCAACTTACATATTGCGTAAAGATCACAAAGACAAGATAAGAGAAATTAGGGCTCGTACGGAGGCATATAGGCATTCTTTTTTTCCTCGTTCAATTTGGGAGTGGAATAGGTAAGGAAATGCCTAGTAGTGGTACAGTGTACCCTCCGCCACGCACCTTACGGTGAATTGCGGAGTATGTATGTAGATGTAGATGTAGTTATAGATATACGCAAGATGATCAGAGCAAGGTTGTGAACGAAATTCTTAGGCAAGTTCAGAAGAATTATGATGGAAATATGTCCCGTTGTCATATTTTTTACCTGTTTGGAGTTGACGCGGAACGAAATATTGGGAAGTACTAAAGAGCACAACACGTGGTGTCGGACTGAGTAGGCGTGTAGGCCTGGAGGTTGCCATTCTTTAACGGTCGACGTGTTCAACGCTGCGTCTGGATTTATGCTGGGTGCGATAGTAAACATGCCCGTAAAGCAGCTCCAACTGAGCAATTCGTATGCTAAAGAGGGCCGTCAGGCTGTTTACACGGCCACGCGGCCGCTCGTGCGCTCAGGAACAAATTACAACAGCGGCACGCGTTTCCGCTCCCCCAGCAACTTTGCGACCGTGGCTAGGAAAAACAAACACTGCCGGACGTTCAGAGACACTCATTCCTGAATACTGGGCTCTGGGGTGTAGGCTCCGGAACCTACTGAAACTTACCTGAAATCAACCTCTTGCCGTGGAAAAGTCACTGATTAGAAGTAACACATAATCAAGCTGGGTCCAATGAAATTTCTCAAATTATTACGTGGAAGGCAAAATATGATAAAAGCTAGGTGATAGGTCAATTTGTGTGGTAGCGGTGGAGTTGACATTGACACTACACAAACGCAATTTCAATCTTCAATTTGTGCTTCTCTGTATGTATATAAGCGTACTAGCTGCTCCCCACGGTGTTACCCGCGCTTCAATATTCAGACATTAAAGTGCCAAGAAAGGGCATAAATAACTACATGACTGTTTGCGACATTGTTAGCACGGAATATATAATTGTCTTGGAAAGGATGGAGAGCCAAAAATCTATTGCTATACGTCCGTGTAAACGACGTTTCGAGACTTCTTGCTCTCCGAGTTTACGTAGAGGTTTCTAGCTCTCGATACACGGGAGCAGCCTACATAGAGCTGTCCCTGCGAGAAACATGGAGTGGCCAGATGAATACCTGCCACTTTTAATGTTTGTTCTGCACTCTTATTTATAAAAATGGAGATATCACAATTGAATACACATTATACGTCCTGAGAAATATTTTCATGAGTGTTATACTGCCTGCCATCTGTTGAGTGCATTTGCTACTACTTTCGTTGCAGTTTACGTACTCCATTTATACGTGGCAGTTCGTGCTATGTACACAAAATAGAGCTTGGTATCTACATCCCATTCTACACAAAATGTCAATGATTTTTCTTGCCATGGTACTGAGAGCAAATTTTATTTAAAGTCTTCAATTTATATACATACTTCCTTCATTTGTTACAACAAATGAAAATGAATGGCCGGCCGCGGTGACCGAGGAGACTGAGGCGCTCCAGTCACGGTCTGCACGGCCACTACGGTCGTGGGCTCGAATCCCCCCTCGGGCATGGATATTTGTGTCGTCCTACTTCGTAAGTAGTTCATAAGTTTAGGGACTGATGACCCCGTAGTTAAGTCCCATAAACTATACAAACATTTGAACATTTGAATTTGAAAATGAATGCGGCATAAACGCCAACATTCAGATTTCTTGTGTATGTAATTATATGTCAGTTAAGCCGTTTTGGCAGTATCACAGAATCTTTTTGTATATTCGAAACTAAAAGAGATAACAATAACAAAGAAACAAATTTCACTATAGCATGACACGAACGATTGCCCACGATAATGGAAGTTTCTGACATGATGCGTTAACCCAAGCGGCTAAACATGACATACACTACAAAGCACCTCTGCTGTTGTATTAGAAGGTTCTTACCACCGTTACGTATTTCTATGGATATATTTCAAATAAATAACTTGTAATAAACATTTTGAAAAGTAACCTATGTCCTAATCCAAGACATAAGAAATCTTTATATGAAATTTCATCTAAATCAATGCTGCAGTTTTAGCGTGATGCATTTATAATAGGTATAGGATTACTGATATTGAAGAGTTCGGCCTAAGTAGGTGCTGATGTACAACTACACAGGATTGATTTATTGGTGTAAAGTATTTGCTTTAATCGTAAATCATAACGCACATAATTCTAGCTTTCCTACAAATGGTTACACTATTTGAATGGCTATGCAGCATATTACATGCATCAATAGTTGTTACTGTCCCAGGGTTATTATTATTATTTTCATTTTTACCATATCTCCTAATTATTTGTGTTTGTAGTGTCTCCATGAAAAGTACTTGAAAAATTCTTTATAGGAACTGTATATCAGAGAATAATGTATCTGTCTTTAGTGACAGACTGAATGATATCTCCTTCCAATTGCTTTACGAAATCTTATCTTTAACCGTCTTCCGTCATTTCTTAGTTGTTTACAAAGGGCATTTGTTCTTTCCACACGCGTTTCCTTCATTTTGAAAGTATCCTCGGTGGTCTGTAATACATGTTTGATCTTCTATACAGGGTGAATCACTTAACACTTGCAGCGCAAATATTGCGGAAACGGAAAGTGCGATTGATGTGCGGTTTTCACGGAATGGGTTGGTAGTCAAAGACTCGTATTGCTAGCCAATAAACAGATTGTAAAAATACCTAGAAAGTGTGCTTTTATGCAAACATACAACTTTTCAAATGGGAAAAATGGTTGTTCTATTAAGCACTGGAATTTTTGACACCAGTGGTGTACAAAGAATTTTGAATGACATTTTTATCACGTTTAATTTGGCAGCTACAACCATTCAAAGTTTTTGGGGCGGAGGATATGACGGCGTAGCTCACTGGCTGGTGGTCATGAGACAGTGGGACGTGCCCCAGTGGACACCCACTCGGCCAGTCAGATACGCTATCGCAGCCACCGCCCCCGAAACTTTGAACGGTTGTAGCTGCCAAACTAAACGTGATGAAAATGTCATTCAAAATTCTTTGTACACAGCTGGTGTCAAAAATTCCAGTGCATGAAAGAAACAACCATTTCTCCATTTAAAAAACAGTATGTTTGCATAAAAATACATTTTCTAAAAAATATTACAATCTGTTGGTTGGCTAAAAATACGAGCTCCTGACTACAAATCCATTCTGTGAAAACCGCACACCAATCGCACTTTCTATTTCCGCAATATTTACGATGCAAGAGTTAGGTGATTCAACCTGTATAATTCATACGTTATCTCCATGAAAACTTGATGAATTAATCACAAAATTATGCTTTCATAATCAAATTAGTATTAAAGTAATGTTTATTTGCGTTTTGCAGTCGGATATTATGTGTGTGTAGGTTGACTTTTGCACCGCGGTTGCTCTGCTTTCAACCGACTTTAAAAAAAGGAAGACGTTCTCAATTCGATTGTATGTTTTTATGTTTGTTTCCTCACAACCTTCGACTGTATGAACCGATTTTGATTATTCTCTTTTCTATTTGAAAGCTGGTGCTTTCCGTGTGGTCTCATTTCAGTTCGTTCCAGTTCTGACAATGGCATCTATAAGAAAACCATGTAAGTCTTAAATTTGCACTAAGTATGTGCGCGACAAAGGACGAATAACTCAATATTGCGCCAACTGATTTCGATGATTCTTTTTTTATTGGAAAAAATGTACTTCAAAGGTAATTTGATGAGAGTTTTATTGGGTTCTGATTATGGGATCAATAACAAAGTAATGGAACCCTTCAATTCTTAGTAGCAAATTAACGATACTCGACCGAATCTTTTATAGATTATCCGGGTATTTGAGTCACATACCGTAACGTCGTTATGGTCAAGTAATTTCCAGTTCAAAACTTTTTTTATGTAACTCTGCATTTTTGAAAGTCTACTTTGCGTACTTCGCAAGTCTCTTTGGAAATTGTCCTCGAGGTAGATTTCCTCTGTTGAAATAGGCGTTTCTCCCTGCATTAGTTTATGTCATTTAAACGGCTCTGTCTCATATGAACATATTCAGAAAAATTAGCATACTTCAGTTCCCTAAAAATCAAAAAAATTAAAAAAAAACTTTAAAAAAAGATACACATAAAAATGAAAACTATTCGAAAACAAATTAATATTCACTGAAAAGTAAAAAAAAAAAATAATAATAATTGCGTATTCTTCTACAATTTAATAATCAACTTACTTTTTCTACTCATCAATATGTAGGTACGATCTATGTGTTTACCACGCAAGAAGATAGGTAGGTACCTACTCACTTAAATCTAACTCAACACATAACTACGAATAACAAATAATGATCAAACCGACTTCGGTATCCATATTCTCGTATTATTTTTGCTACGGATAGCGTATTGTAGTGTTTCCTTGGCTGACACAGACTCGAAAAATAGCAATAATTGTAACTACATTGTAAGAAATTTATTGACAGTAGTCTAACATTTTTCACTTCATTGCACTTCGGAGAACTGTAAAGAATATTCTGATCATTGTTTGTTATTCATACGTATGCGTTGAGTTGCTTTTAAGTGGGTAGGTACGTACCATTGTAACGACATAGATCGTACCTACATACTGATGAGTAGAAAAAGTAGATTGATTATTAAGTTGTAGAAGAATACGCAGTTACTATTATTTTTTTACTTTTTAGTGCATATGAATTTGTTTTGGAATATTTTTCCTTTCTAAAGATTTGTGTGTGTGTGTGTGTGTTTGTTAAAATTTTTGTATCAGGATTACTCTTGGGACTATTATTCTGGTTTCTTCATCGATCTTATTCAGACGTGCATTGCGAGTTAGCGAGTTAAGACGTATCAATACAGTGTTGAAACGGCTCCTGATGTGTTGAAAAATGTGGTCTTCCTATATCGTCCATCACTGTTTACGTCTATATCGTAAATAGTCTGTTTATGACAAGATTGTAATGAGGTTTAACCATATCTCCTTTTCAGATTATATAAATATAGACGACCAAATTTCTATAACTTTTTGGTCAAAATTAGCAAGACTCCAGGAGCCATTAAACACAACAGTGTTAACATTTGACAGTTTCTCTTTGAAGTGTTGTTGAGGCCATATCTGTTTTTTCTTGCTTGCCTTTTTATTCATACTTCTTTTCCGGCTTTCAGTGTATTATTGTCGATATGGAGCAGGATGTGCCGACTTGCCTCTTGCTTTTGTATCAAAAAGTTCTTTGAAAGATTAAAGAATCGAAAACTATCCTAATCCACAGGTTTAAGATTAAAGCGAATGCAATTCAAACCCGCAAGCAAAATGTGGAATTGGTTTTTTTTGTCGTTAGATGGTGAATTGACGAAGTGTCTGTAATAAACGTAGAAGCATTCAGTAACACATGTTACGTTAAACTAACGTACTATTAATTTTAAGAAAGTCGAAAACATTTTGAAGAGTTTTTAATGTTGTGCCTAAATAATGTAGGGTTACTAGTGAAAATGTAGTGTTAAGCCACACATCAAAAGCAGACGTATTCCCTGATGTGTAATCAGGATCAGCATCTCTGTCATCAATTTGTGCATCCCGTTAATTATTTCACCTCAGACAGGGCTACTATTAGTTTCGTACCACCTCGTATTAAAGCACCTATTTTCTACATAATTAGGAAAAGTTACATTAATTGGCGGTAATTTATTTTACCATCATATTTTTCAAAGTAATTACTGAACTTCACCTACATCTCTTTAGAGATCCCTTTACCTGGCTGCTAATTTCTTAACCCAATATTCATCATAACTCAAAAGTAATGAATAATCAGTGTTCTATCCCCTCAAATGATACAATTATATTATGGATACTTGTCTTGACAAACTACTTTCCGCGGTTCAGTACAAGTATGCTGCGTATAGTAAAACTAGAAGCAGCTATAAACCATCGTAAATACCTTACAGTACTTTTATGAAGTTTTATCTTGTCATAAAACAACAAATTATCAGCTTCCTGATACAGCTGGAAGGATCCAAAGTTGTCCGGTCTGCCGTCAAGCTGTCCGCCATGTCGTTAGAGCAGAGACACAGAGGACCCCTCAACTGAATTCAAAAGTCTGTCTGTCATGGTATATGAAACAAACAGAGAGCATACATATTTTGCATATTTAATTCTACTTAATGGAAAAAAAGTTATTTGCGATTCATTAAACATAGGAGAGTGACGTAATACAAGCTGTCTGAAAAGTTCGGTGAATGGTATTAGGAAACACATGAATCAAGAGTTACAAACAAAGTAGCTTTACTACGTTTGTTATCAGTCCCTAGTTTTACAAACTACTTAAACGAAGTTAAACTAACCTAAGGACGACACACACATCCATGCCCGAGGGAGGATTCGAACCTCCAACACGGGAGGCCACGCGATCCGTAACATGGCGCTCCAGACCACTCGGCTACTCCAGCGCGGCTGATTGTTGTTAGCCTCAGGTTATGAAAATGGACTCTTAACCACTCCTGCTTCTCAGGAACATATCATCTCAGTTATTTAACTATGGGAAAAATTATACACTACTGTGTTAAGAAACTTAAAATATACTTTTATTCTGCGACTCGACACTCTTAAATATTTTAGTCGTACGTCGGAATCCATCTGAACGGGGTACAATTTTGAACTGTGACAGTTTTTCCTGAATTCCATGCTTATTTACATAATGGATTGCTTAATTTGGTAACTATTTAATTAAAACATAAGCTATAAATATTGCAATAGCATAGCGAAAGTCCTTGTATTACATCGGTGGATGTGGTGTCTAAATAATAAGGTAGCCTCTCCGTGGTCTTGCTGAAGATAATAAATTACATTTGATTATGTCCGAAATTAACTTTGATGTCTTCATGAAGCTGTTGTAATGTTTTAATATTGATGCTGGTGCGTCACAATATTTGGTTCAGAATTTGCAAGTGTAAATTTCGGTTATTACGTATTGCATCATAGTAGTCACCATCGTTGTGTAGAACCCGTTGGCAGCGATGTGGAAGGCGTAGTATACCGTTAAGAGAACCTGTTCTGTTGATGGTGAGAAAGGAGTGTGCTCTACTTCCTGTTGAATCTCTTGATCTGAAGCGAACTTAACGAAGTGGTTCCTTCATCTTAAGAGTCAAATTAAAATCCCAAGGAATGAAGCCCGGGAGCATGGTGGATGGTACAGTTCTTCCCAGTCCCATTGATCGAACACAGAAGCCACAGCTTGCGCTGAATGCGCTCGCGTATTTTCGTGAAAAGTGATGAATGCGTTGTGCAGAAAGTATTGCCGCTTCTTTCGCAAAGCTGGTCGCAGCTGGTGCTCCGAAAACGAACATTAATACTGTGTAAAGACGGTCTGCCGTAGAGGAGCGTAACGCTTTAGCATAATACCATCAGTCGTACACGAGATTTACCATTACGTTCACCATACTGGGGCTCTGACGCTCTTTCGACAGCTTTGCGAAAGAAGCGACAATACTCAATACTTTCTGGACACTCCCCCCCCCCCCTCCATCATTCTGAACGGCGGGCGCATACAGCGCAAGCTGTGGCTTCTCTGTTCGGCCGATGGGACTGGGAAGTATTGTACCATCCACCACACTCCCAGCACTTAATTACTTATGACTTTGATTTGATTTCGAAGATGAACCACTTCGCGGCATTCTTTTCAGAACTGTTCCAGAGATTTGACAGGCAGTAGACCGCTCCATTCGCACCACCAACAGAACAGGTTCTGCTAACGCTATACTACGCCTTCCACGTTGCTGGCAACACGTTCTACAATAGGATGGTACCTACTTTGAAAGACAGTAACAGGTGCAAATATGTAACCCTTTTTTATTGGTTTTAAATAGTTACCACTATTTAAGTTCCAATCCTCGTACATTGCTATCGTGAATGTAAAAGAATACCCTCAAAATAGTACAGGAGTAGAGGGCTATCTACTCCAACGTTGCAGGTAAATGTACGGAATATTAAGACGCTAATGCAGACAAGCAGCTTCAACGTCAAACAAGTGGACAAAAAAGAACTCTAAGAAGTTGTTCAGCTACGGCACTAATTAATACGGACAGCGATAGGACATGGCCCAATGCAATGTGGAATCATGCAGATATGTGCCATATGAAACTTACATGCAACGAAACTCCACCTCATCATGTGTCACTACATTTTTGTTATTTCTAAGCTCTTGTAGAGTTTTGTCAGTTTCCCCTTCATCAGCTGGGATAAGAGACTGATGACCATAGCAGTTCGGTCCAATAGGTTTACAAACATTTGAATCTTTTGACGAACTGAATAAATCAGTAGTGGTACCAGTCGCCTTCACACCTACGAGGTTAATACTGTACAGGCTTGTGATCGGTGCTGTTAACTGTTCTACCAAGCGGAATTCAGCAAGTACCTTCCAAAAACCATGCACGTTTTCCTTTACTAAAGTCCAGGAAAGACACGGAAACAGATAGTGTGTGTTTGTGTGTGAGAGGGAGAGAGAGAGAGAGAGAGAGAGAGAGAGAGAGAGAGAGAGAGAGGGAGCGAGGAAGGATTCGTGCCTCTGAAGGTACAGTCGCGCACTGCGCAACAAGGCGGTTTACAGAGCACGGCCAGTCCCACATGTCTTACAAAGATATATCGTGATTTTTTCATTATGTTAAGAATGTATTCGCCAGAACTAAAACATAACAAGTTATGGGAAAACGCCACAATAATTCCTTGGTAAAAGGCGCGAGCTTTTTCTTTTTCTGATCATACAGACTTCGAAGTTGTTAGATTAGATTAGTTTTTCGTTTCGGAGATCCATGTTGAGGAGATCCTCGTGGATGTGGAACATGTCAAGAAACAAAATTTACAAGTTGAATAATAGATAATACAAATAATATAAATACCGATACATTTTTATCATTTGGTACAATTTAGAGATTCACTAATGGTGTAGAAGCAGTTGACCACTAGAAAGTCTTTTAGGTTTCTCTTAAACTGATCTTTATTTGTAACTAATTTTTTTACTTGATGGTAAATCATTGAAAATGTGTGTTCCTGAGTAGTGGACTCTTTTTTGAGCTAAAGTAAGTGCTTTTATGTTCTTGTGTCGATCATTTTTATTCCTAGTATTGTATGTATGAACTCAGCTGTTTCTTGGAAAAAGGGATATATTATTTATGACAAATGTCATTAAGGAATAAATATACTGAGAGGCAGTAGTTAATATACCAAGTTCTTTGAAGAGGCTTCTACATGACGTCCGTGAGTTTACTCCACAAATAATACGTATTACACGTTTTTGGACTCTGAAGACTTTTTACTGACTTGAAGAGTTACCCCAAAATATTATACCGTATGACATTAGGGAATGAAAGTAAGCAAAATATGCAAGCTTTATTATTTTTATGTCTCCTATGTCTGATAACACTAGTATTGAAAATACAGATTTGTTGAGTCGTTTCTGCAGTTCTGTGGTGTGCTCCTCCCAACTAAATTTATTATCAAGCTGTAATCCTAGGAATTTAATACTGCCAGCCTCTTGCTTGACGTACTTTGTATTGCAATATTTGTATCATCTGTAAACAAAACGAACCCTGCTTCTGGTAGTGTAACTGATGAGAGATCATTAAGGTACACAAGAAAAAGCAATGGCCCTAAGATGGATCCTTGTGGGACACCATATGTAATTTCTTCCTAACCCGATGATGACTGTTGGCTTAATTCACTAGTCACTTGCACTGACACTCTTTCTTTCCCGTTATTGAAGCTCTATAACGACCTTACGATCGATAAGACGTTGTACCCTAATTCTTCTTCCCCTTTTTTATTCTTATTTTTATTTATTTTTTTAGAATCTTTTTCCCTCCGTATAAGATCCGATGATGTAAACAAACAGGAGGGTCTACAGCGGGGGATCGACGTGTATCACAGAGAGCGGCAATGAAATCAGTAAACATCAACAAATTAACTAAAAGCTTTACAGCACACAACGGGAAATGTTTTCTTTTGAAAAATATGTCGAAGCTGTGGACTCACGTGCAAACAAAGTTATCAAATGCGTCAATGTTTACGACAAACTACGAGATACCAGCGTCCTGATGAGTGACATTAACTGGCTGGCTGACTCGTGTAGTCAGTCAGTGTTCTGTTGTTGGCTGGTGTTCCTCCTGTATCGGTCGCCATTTTCCGAGACGTGTGGCGTGCTGATTCTTGCGATCGGGCCGAACAAGCAGTACTGTTGACTGCTTTCCCTACTCACACAGTGAAAAATTACGTTTTTACGGTTATGCTCCATAGTCAACATTCTAAATTACATTGCCACCCATTGACTATATTTTAGAACTTCGTTACACTATCAAGGTATTGGTATTACGCCACTTCCAAATATGCACACAAACTGTTTCTACACAATCTAATATTGGAAATTAGACTTAACGTAGAAATCTGCTAATGGGAATAAACTTAGTACACTCAAATGGAGATAATATAAACGGTAAAATTGTTCAATACTTGTAACTATCTCTCGTTTCCTTCATCACTGATGCAACAGTAATATGGTTAGTTTCGTAATGATAATAACACCGTCAGCTGTATTCTCATTTTATTACTTACCGGCAACCAGTTTCAATGGACCAAGGCACTATCTTCAGGCAATTATAATAGGGTGATCAGCATTTTGCTGTGTTAAAAACAACAAAGTAACTGGTGTCTCACAAACATGTAAGATTATTGTTATAATGTTAGATGTATGCGCGAGACCAGTTATTTTGATGTTTATAACACAGAAAAATGCAGATTACCCTATTATCACTGCCTGAAGATGATGGCTTGGTCCACTGAAACTGGTTGCCAATAAGTAATACTATCAGAATATAGCTGACGGTGTTATTATTCATTATTATATATGGCTAAAGCCCCGTCGTCCAGCTCAGCAGTTTCGCATAATAACCAAAATACGTGCATATGGAAAATTAGAACCACCGTGTGACTGGACTAAACAGTTTTGTAGCTATCAGAGCACAACATACTATGTATTGCATTTAGCCGCAAGAATTCTTCTTCTCCTAATATTTCGGTTTTAAGCCGTAAGACATGCTCCAGCGCTCGCTTCGTCATTTTAAACTCACATGCCTTAAGGGGAATTACAACGAACATTTTTTTAAGTTTTCGGATTTTATCTCATTATAAAATTGGCAGTTTTCTGAATAAAATGTTATATATGACTTACAAGGAGACCACATGGCTATCGGATTTTAGAATTTTTTACACTTACGGTACGTGAAGATCAAAACTCCATCCAAACCCATTCGACGCAACTCTCAACCGTAGGGTCGACGGTTCGGATGCTGCCGTGACGGAAGTTTTACTTTTTTCTTTGTGCACATAATATCTGATGGTAATTTTTATGAAAAATGCACGTGGTTTTTGTATATTCGTAATTTTCTATATTTTATAGAAGGTTGTTAATATAGATGATTTCAATAAAATACTGCATTTTTCTAGTATTTAATTCACTATTAGTTGACGACGGTAGTCTTTGATTGTTCAGTTTGTGAAGAGCTACAACGCTTTTTTTTTCAGTCATCCCCATAGTTACTAATGGCCTGCAAAAATTCAAAGCCGATTTTATCGAGAATTTTTGAGAGTTGCGCCGAATAGCTTTGGTTAATTGTTGTTTAATTTCTGAACTTCACGTACCACAAATATAAAGAAATTCTAAATTCCGACACCCATGAGGTCTTCTTGTTAGTCTATGAACTCACATGGGAAGTATTTTCTTTATTTTTTTTTTTATTTTTTTTTTTTTTTATTTTTTTTTTTTTTTTATTTTTTATTTTTTTTTTAATATAATATTCACCGGTAGAAAATGTTAAAATTTTTACGTGCAGAACTTCAAGATCTAATGAAATCAGCAATTTTTTTATATAGAAGGCTGAGGATAGCTGTGTTATAAAGCTTAAAATTACGGATTTCCGTTGGTAGCACTGTCACAAACAGCGTCGTTTCGTTTTATAGTATGAACATGCGTATGTCGAATTGCTAACGTTTTATCTGAGAAAAAGTAACGAATAAATTGGTAAATCTCTCAAAAAGTAAAGTTGAAAACCGAAACGATTTTAAGAAACGTGGGTTTCATGGTAATAGATTTTCGAATAAAGGGAAACCAGAACACAACTTTTAGCCTCCTGGACCTAATTCATGGTGGAATTACCGAAATGCCCAGAACTCAAGCAGTTAATACAGCCATAAACATTCCACCCCAGCAGCAGTCATGGATATCCCAAAACCTATTTAGACACCTGGCAAATCATGAAGAAGTGTCTGCATGGCCAGACTCTAAATCCAAATGAGTCGTTCAATAATCATATATGGAATCGTTTACCAAAAACTGTTTTTGTTGGAACGAAGACACTAAAGTGGTGCCTCAATGATGCTGTTATTTCTTTCAATGATGGCAACATTGGTAGGGTGAAAGTGCTGCAGCATATGGCAATTAATCCTGGAGCAAAATGCATCAGCGAACTTGAACAGTTAGACAAGGTTCGCATTGATAATGCAGAATATGCAGCACAGTTGGCCACTAAGGAGTTCAGAAAGAAGGAAAGATGAAATAACTTGGAAAAAGATCAACAGGATGATATACAGTGTAGTGCAGAGTGCTTCTTACTGACCAAAACTAAAAAGTTAATCGTATATTACATTAGTTACAGTCTTTTGAAACCCATGCCTGGAAATGTCATTCAACGACGCCACGGTGAGTCCAAGTTACAGGCACCAGCTCCTGCTGCTAGACATCCTCTCCAGCAAATTCGAAGCTCTGTAGCGTCATTGGATGACGTTTCCGTCCATGGGTTTCTATGCTAACTTTGTTGCTCAAGACACCTCCTACATCCCCAAGAAGTTTTTTGGTGTAGTAGTGTAATTCTGAAGCACACTAATGTATGGTACACATACCCATCTCAATCTTCGACGTCCATTCACTTCCGGAAATATGCGTAGGATGAAATTTTATGACAGACATTTTTTACTGCTAGCATGTGAGCAATCGCGCTGCGAAGCCTGGGTGCGCGAATTAAGATTCACCCTGTATAGGAAAGCCAAGTCATTAAATTTATCATTGTCGGGATACGGCGTTCCAGCTGCTCTTAAAATGTACTTGAGGCTGCAGATACAGATGCGCCAGAGACGATAGTCAGCGGCAAAACAGTGTATAATGCATCAGTTAAATCTATGGTTCCATTGTCGAAATGTGATGGAATATATCACTGTGAACTGCGTTGTAATGTCTGTCTGAGTTTATAAGAGAAAATACCGGGTTCCATTATTTACCTAGGGTTAAACAAGTATCTCTGATTATTACGCTAGCCGCCAAACGAATTTCAGTTGTATTTGCCTAAATTTTGACGTTGTCCTACAACGTAGTGTGCCCAATGTCAAAACAGTGCACTGACAATGACAGCCTCTCGGGCCGTAAAAGTCGTGTGTACATTCAGTGTTCCATATTTGTTTTATGGAGAATGCGAGTTGTCTGTCCTACTGTACAAGGGCCACATTCGCAGGGAATCTTGCAAACTCCAGATTTTAGAAGCAGGAAATCATCTTCTACGAAGCCCACAGTGCAGCTTTTTTTTTTTTTTTTTTTTTTTTTTTTTTTTTTTTTTTTTTTTTTTTGTGGAAGACGAAATATAATTTTTTGAGACTCGGTGCTATTTTAGACGACAAGCTCCTACATATGGGAGGAAAGTCATAGATTTAACTGTTTGCTTCCTCTTCTGAATTCCTTGTGGCCTCCTTTGGTTATATTTGCTGTGCCTTCTGAAAGTGTTGTGGGTAATATACGTTGGTTTCAAATAGTCTCTGAAAGTGGAATAGTTTGGTTTGCAGACTGTTTTCGTCAGAAATAAGATGGGTTCTGTGGAACAATGTCCTGAGAACAAACCTCGTCTGGGAAGGATGGTGGCAGCTATTTGCAATTAAATACCCGATCCGTGTGCTTTGATTTTCGATAAACTTCATGTCTCAAAGTGCCAGCATCTTTGCGCCGGACAAAAACATTCAAGAATGGAAGGCATCCAACTTCTTCGATGTCCATTGTAAACATAATTTGTTCATGGGTGTTGTTTAGATGTTGTAATAGGTCTTGCAATAAATCTTCACCACGGGGCTATACTAGAAAAGTGTCTTGAACATACCTCCAGAATACTATTGTTTTCAAGTCAATAGATTCCAATGTCTCCTCCTTGAAGTCTTCCATAAACGAATTGGCCACCGAGGGCAATAAGGGAATACATGAATCTAATTAAAACCAATTTTGTTAAATGCGAAGTACGTCTAGGTCTTCACATACTTAAATGAAGCTGAAATCTCTTTCTCAAAGCTTCTTTCAATAAGACTTCACATCTTCAGTGAGCAATCTTTTCGCAAACAGTAGGGGAAAGTCTTATTAGATATGATAGCGACATTAAGGTATATTATATTTTTTCTGGCCATTACGTTGTAATCAGGTACTTCATTTATGGACGAACGATTACCTAATCTGTCTTCTTGTAATAAAGCTCTTTGAGAACTTTTAGATAGAGCTGTTTTTGCTAGTGATAGTACTGTTCGTCGACTTGCCCTATACAGGTAGGGTAAAATGACGAAACGAACATTTTATTTAGAAAACAAAGATTCTTGTTGATTTGTATAGAATTTGTATAGGTTATGGGACCGTCTTATGCAACTGTAAGTTAGTCAACTCGAGACCAGGCGCGTTTCGCTTTATTCTAAAGCATCTTCAGTGGTCAACTGTAGAAGAATTGGTTTGTATTACATTATTTGTTTGATGTTTACTAAATTCGATCGTAAGAGTTCTCATGCAATAGTATTGTTTCATTCTGAATAAAATGGACTACTAATATTACTCACTAATTTTTTTGGAGTTTTCTTCATGTGTAATTTGCAGCACATTGCCACTTGCTGTCACTGTCTATATTTACACTTTTTACAGTTACAATTGTTACAAAAGGTTTTGAAAAATAACCATTTCTGTGGCCTGGCAGGCTATGTATGTCGTTTGTTTTGTCATCGTTTATAGTCTGTGTGTGTGTTATTTGCTTACAAGTTCTTTGGTTCGTGTGTGAGATGTGCTTTAGTTTCGTTTCTGTCATAACAGGCGTCTGCTAGCAACTTTGTGTGTGATGTTCTGACTGTAGTGTGTGTGTGTGTGTGTGTGTGTGTGTGTGTGTGTGTGTGTGTGTTTATAAATATGATGTTTAGTTCAACTAGCGACTTTCTATGTGTGTTGTGTGTGTGTGTGTGTGTGTGTGTGTGTGTGTGTGTGTGTGTGTGTGTGTTTGAGAGATTCTGACTTTCTGCAAGGTATGTGTGTGTGTGTATGGGTGGGTAGGGATTTGTTGTTTTATGTGGTCGTATTATGTGGCGGATTTGAGAGTGGGGGAGGTTTGTCTTTGTCTACTATGTGTTTTATTAGTTTAAATAATGTTTGGTTGCTGATGTTTACTTGGTCATTTAATATATATTTTTAATGCTTTTTGAATTTGGAAGTTCTCTTCGAGGGTCAGGAGGTGTTTCTTATTGCCGAATCTGACTATTTTCACGTCTGTTTCTATGGTAGTGGGATAGTGGTTTTCTTGCCTAAGGTGTTCCGCAAATTTTGAATGGCTGTTGCCATATTTCCACGATTGTTTGTGTTCTTTATATCGTGTTTCAAATGTCCTGCTGGTCTGTCCTAAGTATAGAGCATCACAACTGTTACGTTTGAGCTCGTAAATACCAAATTTGTGGTAGATGTCAGTGCTTTCTGATTTTATTAGGCATTTTTTTGTTGTTGATGCTTCTATATTAATCGAAAAAGAAAAAAATAATATTTCTCCTTTGAATCCTGATTAAAGCCTTTAATCCGAGGAGATAATACTTCATCAACAAGTTTTTTTACATTGTAACCTGAAGTAGCTTCAGAGAAGTTGAACTTCCTAGCACCGTCTTGAACAGGCTTACCACTTCATACACGCTGCATTGCCTCTTTCAATGATTCCTTGCTCCATTTCTGTCACCCTATCTTCCTTATGAACTGCACAATGCGTCATTTTGGATTCAGACGTATACATGCACTCAGTCTTACACAATAAATTCATTAAACCTTTATTAAAACATCACTAAATCGACAAGGTTTAAGAGGAATTAACTCTTATTCATTAATGCAAAAGTATTACTATCATGAAGCTTATTTAAACGCAGGAAAATTGTTACAAAAACTTCTGAGCCTCTGTTGTGAACAAATCATAATGAGAAAGTGTTTCTATTTCAACAGACATGCCTGAAGAGCGCGCTAAGGAAGCAATACCATAGTGTATGTTGCACAATCTTTAAAGTTATCGAATTGAAAGTTCGTCATCTTAGACTCTTCGTCAACTTACCCGACCTCCCCTACTTGAAGATCATAAACACAACATGTCATTCTCCATGTATGAAAATATAGAAGAAAGTTACCTTTAACAATATATATATAAATAGCCTAGTAGCTAATGGTAGATCTTCAATTAGGCCTTTCATGACGGATACTAAAGTAAAAAAAAAGCAACAACGCTGAAAAGTCATAGCGAAATGCAGGATGATCTACCCCATTTAGACGCTTGGTGCAGAAAACGGCCATTGACGCTCATCAGAACGAAGTCTAACGTATTGTGAATGCGTACAAATGTGACTACATAAGTAC
Organism: Locusta migratoria; assembly: GCA_026315105.1. Classification (NCBI taxonomy): domain Eukaryota; kingdom Metazoa; phylum Arthropoda; class Insecta; order Orthoptera; family Acrididae; genus Locusta; species Locusta migratoria. Next base: position 280,689,778 of record CM048748.1, on the reverse strand, counting down.
AGTACAATAAGTGGAAGCAGTTACTTCTACCCCTGGAAGGAAGCATAAGGAGCGTAAAAGATGACCAATATTCCGGGAACTCTTTCACAAAATCTTAAAATGTTTGTTAAGCTTATGGGATTTAACTGCGGGGTCATCGGGCCCTAAACTGACATAAACTAACTTCAATAAAATTAGCACAAACATACAGGCCCGAGGGGGGATTCGAATACCAGACGGAGAACGGCCTCGCGCATCGGAGCATAGCGCCTCAATTCGCTCGGCCGCTCCGCCGCGTCTTTCATAAACTGTCGTCTCCGGTATAGATCTCAGTGTCACCACAGCTCATTGCTCGGTAACAGGGGGATTTGGGGGGAGGCGTTGTTTGATTAAGATAGGGGGACTAAACTGTTAAGGTTATCAGTCCTCCGGTGGGGGGAAGGAGTGAGGATAGAAAAGGAGGGGAGGGGTATGGAAATGCAGTCCGGGAAGTAAAGAAGGAAAACTGCATTAGCTCGAGGCCCTGTGCTCGCCACGCACGTACTCACGAAAGAACTGTGAGCCCCAAGGCGGGCCCGGTACCACTCTTATAATATGGAAGTAAAGTGCATTAAAGGATTTAGCAGATATTCTTTATTGAGAAGTTAGTTTTGCGACCGGTGTTCGCGAGGCGCTGCAGAAGAACAACGAATCGGGCTTTTCACAGGGAATGTATCCAGCCGGTTTCGGCGAAAAGCGGCTGTCCCTATGGAGAGTTAGCCAGAATACGCCATTACCAAGGGGGCCACGCTGGAAGTTAGTTGTTTTTCTGATGTTACTGACCAATTGTTTCTAAATCTATGTGACTCAATTGAGTGGTTATCAGTCCGCAGCTTACAAACTACTTAAACTAAGGTAAACTAACCTAAGGACAACACAAACAGCGATGTCCGAGGGGAGACAACCCCCGACGGGGAACGGGCACACGCACCGCAGCACGGCGCCCCAGCACTCACGGCTTACCCGCCGCGGCGGTTCCACGCGCGCGAGCAACGTTTGCCGCCTCACCTCGCTCTGGTCCTATCACTGGCCGCTGGCCGAGGTGGTTGCGTACGTGGTATTCCTATGCACTTTGCGTGGAGGGAGGGACCGTTCAAAAACCAATGGCGGTTTTTCGAAACTCAGAGATGATGATAGGCGGAGAGCGCCCTCGCGTTCGTCGGTAAATTTTTGGGGATCGAGAACGGGGGGAGCGTCTCGGGGAGACTCCGGACAACGGTCTTCCATTTCGGATGTTTGACTGGTTCGAAGCTCTGCTTTGCTTGTCGACTTTAAACTTGTTTGCGCTGCTGTTTACTGTGATGACTTCGAAAGTGTTTCGGAACCTTTCCTGAACTCTTTCAGTCTTCATTACGAGGTGTACACGCATATTGTTGTGAATTCGGCACCGTATCGCGAATAGATGTTTCTAATTGATTAGCAGTTTCCGCTAAGCCAACACTTGGGCAGATTTCGAGTCACGATTTGGCATCACGTTCACAGGAACGATGATTTACCTCTGATGACGTATACCTGTTATTTGAGTGGAGAACAAATTAGAGTCGTAACTGTACCGTCAGTTGCACTCTAATTCACTTGTTACATATACACCGTAATGACCTGTGTAGATTAAACGCCTTGTCTACCTGATAGTCGCCCTGAGGGAAGTCGACATAGGCAACTCACATCTGGGTCACATATGCAGTAGTGCGCCATGTGCAGCATTCGCGAATTTTACTCCACATTTCCGGCAGCAGGCGGCTCTGGCGCATCTCTGACGTCATCACGGCAGCCAACATTTTAATGCACGTCCCTAGGTTTATGCGACTGTGAGGGCCCCTTCTGGGCGAGCAACTGGACAAAGTCCTCCCATTCCCCAGTACTACGCCTTCGCCAAGGCATCAATAGTATTGTTCTGACTTCTATGAATTTTATATTATTGCTTCCATGTGTTGATGGCCATTTGTTCAGAAAAACGTGGCTTTGCCACCAGTCATGTTACTTAGATTCATTCACGTGTCCAGTTTTTAATCTTCCCATATCTCTTTAATTTGTCAGTTATAAATTGTAATCCTGGAGTTGATGATCCTCATTTCAACCATCCTTATCATTTTCTTTGGAGGGTTGCATTTTCTTTTTTACTTTTATTTGCAACAATTATTTGATTAACAGGTCCATCAGATCTCTCTGACCATCAGCCAGGAGTATCAACTCTATATATGAAAAAAAGAAAAAAAAAGCGTCATAACAGGTGACTGGTAAGTAGCATTGTAAAATATGGGGATTAAGATTGATCACAACTCACATTTTATAGAGGTGACGCAGAAGATTTAACAGAGAGTAGGAGTCTTCTTTACACATTTACTAAGATTTAATCGGATAGCCCCAGTGGCAAACCCTGTAATAGAGTTGTTTTGCTTCACGAGCTCTTCTCAAAGTTCCTAGAGCGTTCGTTTTGCGAAGAGCCGACAAATATATTGCTTCCTCCTACGCATACCCCGAAAAAGTCCATGCAAAGATTACAGCCAACGCAGAGGTTACGCGGAACTGCTTTTCCTGCGAACCATTAGCGACTGCAAAAGGAAAAGCAGGAAAGCCACGGTCACTCTGACCTCGCTTGCGGTGTGAAGATTAAAAGTATACGGCGTGCGAGCTTTGTTGAATCAAGCTGCTCTAGCAAGCGAACATGATTTTGGGAGTTTAATTTATTCCTTTATTTGGCAATTTTTCTCCAAAACAGCGTCAGACATGTACACGGAACTCTGAATTATCACCGGAGCTTGTGATAAATCTTTTATCTCTCATGTACAACGATGTTCCATCCCCTTTTTGCCAAAGTTTCGGTGTAGGCCTAGTCTTAATCAATAGCAGACACTACAAGCATTCGTTAGCTGTGTACTAGTTTTCTTTAATTTTATGTCATTATTTTGCTCTTAGACACGGAAAAATGCTTATTTACGGTAATAAGAACCATTGAAAGTGTTTTACTGTACAAAAGTTTTATCGAATTATTATCTGGGAGGTTTCAAATGAATTGATGTTTGCTGGGAAGAGGAGGTCTGTCAGACCAATATTGATTGAACAAACAATTAGGAGGAAATAGTATCTCCTGTACCAGTGAATGAAGGAAGATATTAAAGATTTGGTCACTTAAAAGACTGTGGCCCAAAAACAAAAATGCAGGAGTTGTCTTCACGGCTACTTGACTGTAAAGCGTGGGAATTGTATGATTTCTGTGAGCTTTGTAACGAAGGCTGCAGAATTTCACATCAAATAGTATATGTAACAAATTTTACAACTACAGGAACAACACTATAATATTTATTGGGCAGCGTTATTTACCGGCAAGCCATTATACTTTGATAAAATGTATCTCAAGCTACGCACATGGCCATACACGTCCAGTTTAATTAACTTAATGGGATTTTTTTGTCAGCTAAATAAAGGGTTAATTTCGAATCCCATCTTAAAGAATTGTCTCGACAGATGATCGCAATGAAACGCATCAGGTTTTGTTGAACTGGAATGTATCAGTGTTTGACATGATATTGTCAAAAATTGAAACAAGGCAGGGGTTTATGATAGTAGGTACTATGTTACTGGAACGTCACTGCCCTCATATTAAAGTGAATGTTGAGACGAATGAAGTGGTGTAAATACACCTACAGTGCCAGCTTTAGTTTTTGAACTATTTAACTATACACTATTTTGTAATGTATGGATAGATCTCTCAGAACTCAACCGTACTCTAATTTCCAAACTGTTGCATCTTTTACTATTTACTAATTATTCAACAACAAATATTTGGTTACAAACTTTAGTCGTTTAATGCATATAATTTGTGAAACTAAGAACGTAATGACAATACATTTCTTATATAAACAATGGGAACCTCCACAGAGTAAGTAAATTAATTGTCTTTTGTTATTTAACATACCCTGATATAGCAGTTAAGAAATTGCAACTAAATATGTATATGTTAGCAAAACTATTCAATGTACAAGAAAACTAATTTACAGAATGGGAATGCTGATGAAATTTCTGATCAAATTGCTATAAAGCATGTACTGAACAAGTCCTGCTTAACGTTTTTTATGAAACTGTACAGTTTAGGGAATTCCCATAACTATGAATCCGTCTACTTGAATTAGGACAGCAACCATCTGAACCTCCTAGACGCAGGATCTCTGTCGGTCTGCAATTCCGTTGTAAAAATTCGGTGTGTAAAAATCCAGATTCGCAATGGTTTTAAAAAATTTTCGTGTCTGACGAATAAGTTACAGGACTTACAAGTTTTCTTTGTGATTTTTGGGTTGTATTGCGCGGCTGCGAACTCTATAGAATCTCTCAGAATATTGGAGAATCGTACCGCGTAATAACACAGACGTCTGATAATAGTGGTTTTGGAAATGAGACTTGCAACATTCTTTTCGAGCACGCGAACTTTTTGCATTGATTTCGGAAATGCTGAACTTGTGCAAACTGATATAACGTACTGGATATATGCTGTAACGAATTCACTGAATTGTGCCAATACTCCACAGGTCTTGCGTGTGAGAGAAACTGGTTAAATAAACCCTGCAGGCCGCGGTGGCCGCGGGGACTGAGGCGCTTCAGTCACGATCTGTACGGCCACTACGGTCGGGGGTTCGAATCCCCCCTCGGGCATGGATATTTGCGCCGTCCTAGATCGTAAGTAGTTCATAAGTAGTTTGTAAGTTTAGGGACTGATGACCCCGTAGTTAAGTCCCATAGACTATTCAAACATTTGAACATTTTGAAATACACTCTCAAACAGTTGTAAAATACTAAATAACCCGTGAGAGTGGCAGTTATTTGTAGAATTAACCGTGCCTGGTGTTAATTACTGAACTGTGTTCTTGTAGAGTGTTTTGGACTTTGAAGCAAGAAGTATATAATGGGCCGTTAGCTTGAATTTTGCTTTGAAATTCAACTGTGTCACTTCGCCCGCGTTTTTGTAGTGAGTAGCCTTGACAAATCATTTTCTTCATTGTACATATCTGAGGAATGCAACACCAGTGTTGGAACTTAAATAGTGGCAACCATACACACAACCGATACAAAAAGATTACACGCTTGCACCTGTTGCTGTCCTAAGTAGTCACCAACGTTGTGTAGAATCTGTTGCCAGCGATGTGGAAGGCGTTGTACACCGTTAACAGAGCCTATTCTGTTGATGGTGCGAATGGAGTGGTCTACTGCCTGTGGAATCTGTGAAACAGTTCTGAAGTGAATGCCACAAGTAATTCTTTCATCTTTGGAATCAAATAAAAGTCACAATGACTTAAGTCCCGGGATTATGGTGGATGGTAGGTACTTCCAGTCACATTGACCGAGCAACTACAGCTTGCGCTGTATGCACTGTGGTGCCAAATGATGCTGGGTTGCGCAGAAAGTGTTGCCAGTTTTTCCTCAAAGCTTAAGTCCTTGTGAGTTTGAGTTGATTCCAAAGATGAAGGTGAAAGGTATTAATAATAATATATATTGTTATTGGTCCAAATAAATCTACATTGATTGGTATTGTAATTAAAATAGTACTGTTTAGTATTGTACTCTTGTCAATAAGAATTGCTTGACTGTACTTCAGTGATATTTCAGACAATTGTGTCGCGTATAGTTGTGTGTGTTTGGTATTTCCAAAAATGAATCTGTACTGTAACTAAAACTTTATAATCTGACTGAACACTTTATCCAATTAGTTAAGCATGAATTTGAACAAAAACCATAATATGTAATAAAAACCTATTCTGACCCTGTGACTTTATTCATAGAATGAGCAATTTAATCTCCGGTAAAAAAATAATCTGTTGCATTAAAGACTGAAATTTTTTGAACAATAGGACATCAGCTTGTTGCAGAAGTGACTAATTATCCCACCCAAATATTTACACTGATTTTATGGCTTACTTATGCTTAAGGAATCATGTGCAACTATCCTCAGAATTACTGCCAAAAATGCTGCGGCTGCAAGGTCAAAGACTAACTACATAATTGTCAGTTGTGCAATGCGAACCCACTAACTAAACAAATACTAATTTTGTCCATCTCTGTAGTATTTTTAAAACAAGTATTTAATTGGGTTTCGGGATGAATGACTAACAGGAAACAGACCTGAGGTTGAAGTTTAAACTTAAGCAGTTTATATTTTTTTCATAAATGGAGAACACGAACTTAAACAATATTAGATGAAAATGGTGATTAAGAATTGGGAATATCTTACACAAATCTTTTCAGGAACCCATTTACTTCTACTGTCATTTTCAACAGAGGAAAAACCAGCCAGTACTTTACACAATGTAAATAAAAAAATCGAAAATGTTTACATCACACATCGTCCGTTTTGTGTATAGTAAAACATACTAAAGTCCTGCATTATACAAGCAATTGCTTTAAAGAATGGACATAAAAGACTAAAAGTAAATCTTTCATATTGAATGTCTGTTAGAGATGGACTACAATTATGCGAACCGCCTAATAATGAAAAAATGACTCTCCTTAACCTTTATTCTTCATAAACACAGAACCTTTTCAAATTCAAATATTTTCAACTTTTTCACACATAAAAATATTCAAATGATTCAAGCTCCCTGTAATTTGCGACTTCATTCCAAGGATGCTTGCACAACACTACTCCTGCTCACCAGTCGGAGTCCGGCAACCAAACTCCATGAGCTCAAACACGGGACAGCAAACACCAAAGATTGTCTTCGTGGAGCCAAAGACATGACTTTACAGACATTCATCAATTTTAACTTTGCAAACTTACGTTTCAAAGGAACCACTTCATGGCATTCACTTCAGAACTGTTCCAGAAATTCGACAGGCACCATCAACAGAACAGGCTCTGTTAACAGTATACTATGTCTTCCACTTTGTGGAAACATAACGCTGATGACTACTTTAAAGGGCAGTAACAGTGAAAAACATGTAATGAATTTTTTTATCGGTTGGGAATAAATAGTTGCCTCTATTTAAGTCTCAACCAAATATTCAAATCAAATGTTTGTTAAGCTTATGGGACTTAACTACGGGGTCATCAGTCCCTAAACTTACAAACTACTTATGAACTAGTTACAACTAAGGACGGCACAAATATCCATGCCCGAAATATTTTTCCTCATTTATGCTCACCCTGCAAATGCAGAGAACAGTCATCCACTCAATGTGATACACTCGCTGCCGTATCTGTGAGGACATTACGTCCACTCTGACTGCAACAAGCTTTTATTTAAAAAACCACAACCGGTTTCGCGTCTTATACATGTAGTATGAGGTGCTTCATTAAAAAAAAAAAAAATTAAAAAATTAAATTAAACACAAAACAAAAAACATGTCTGCCGTTTAGCCACTCTCCAGCATTTACGTCAGATTTTTAAATTATGAATACTACGTAACGTTCACGTTCTCGTTAAAACAAATAAAACTGTGAGCGCGATTGCGGTAGTGATAATTAAAATACAGCCGTGGTGGAGGACGAGCAAATCGACGTGTATTTACCAAGTTCTGCTCGAACGCAGGAGGATCTGCATCGAATTGACGCATGTTCAGGGAATGGCAATTGAATCTCAATGTAGACAAGTGTAATGTGTTGCAAATAAGTAGAAAGAAAGATCCTGTGTCATTTAGCTACACTATAGCATGTCAGCAACTGGAAGCAGCTAATTCCATAAATTATCTGGGAGTAGGCATTAGGAGGGATTTAAAATGGAACGACCATATACAATCAATCGTCGGTAGAGTAGATGCCAGACTTAGGTTCATTGGAAGAATCCTAAGGAAATGCAGTCCGAAAACAAAGGAAGTAGGTTACAGTACACTTATTCGCCCACAGCTTGAATACTGCTCACTGGTGTGGAATCCGTACCAGGTGGGGTTGATAGAGGAAGTTGAATAGGTCCAACGGAGAGCAGCGCGCTTCGTTACAGGATCATTCGGTAATCGTGCTACCAGACTTCATATCCCAGATTTTTTTCGCTAGTGCTACATCTAAATTAATCTGCGACTCAAATAACTATTCAAGGAGGTAATTATCAATATTAGTTGAGACTTCTACGAAATTCATGATCGTGAAATTACGATGCTGGTATTTCTTTCTCGATCACTCTAAATTCATTTGTATTTAAAAAATCAAGATTCAGTCCACGTCTTTTTCCTGCTCCGCGTATCGTTACGGCGAAGCAGCTGCTTTGGTCATCCAGCTCAGACAACTGAGCCATTCTTTCCACAGATCTCTCTTAGGTGCTAGAAGAGACCTGTTCCAGGAACTGTTCATTGCACTCAGTTGTCACTAATATTTGAGACTTTGAATAAATTGTTAAATGACACCTTCATACGTTGCTTGTTTTTAGCGGCAGCATTAGGCGTTTCGAGATTTTATTCCCATATACAGGTGATTTTTTTACATAATTTGTATTTATTGTGATGTCTCCATTTGTGGTGTTCTGTTACTCCTGCGATGCGGTTTTGACATGGTGCAATCGGAGATTAGTTTGTATAATATACAGGCTGTCCCAATCAACTGTTTCACCCCAGATATCTCTGAAACTACAAGAGATATTGAAAAACCACTTTCACGGCCATGAACGTACGGCAGGGGGTTATTATAGTAGGTACTATGAGACACTCTAAAAGGTGAAGAAATATTATTTTCAACACAAACTCGTTTTTTTATGGATAGCCCCATATTATTTCTTAAGCAATCGATAGGATGAAAAATCACAAAAGGAATGGCGTTTGTTACATCGCGATGCGTCAGTTACATCCGGAGAAACTGCTAAGCGAAGTTGACGGCTTCGCAGTTTCTCCGGATGTATCCGGATGTGTCCGGAGACCGTGTGATCCACAACGTGTCGCTCCAGACTGCTCGGCTACTCCAGCGTGGAGGCAGTTCTGCAGCAACGCTTGTTCCAGTCGTCTGGTGAACAATCTCACACCCGTAAACTATAATGTTGACGTCCACGGAACTCAGACGTGCACCAAGGTCGTCGTCTTCCAAGGGCCGCAGTGCCACATCGGACGGCTACCACAGCACCAAAGTTCAAATGTCTATAAATGTATGGCACTTACCTATTGCGATTATCAGTCCCTAGTCTTACAAAATGCTTAAACTGACCTAAGGACGACACACATACCCACGCCTGTTGGAGGACTAGTACCTCCCAGAGGGAGCAACCGCACGCTCTTCTGCAAGGCACCTTAGAGCACTCGGCCACTCCTTCGCAGCACTACAGCACAGATAAATCTGTGAGCCCAGGTGTCAACACGAAATATTTCCAACTACTTCCAAGCAGAAGGAATATGAGTATGCACACCTGTAGCACGCCACACCATCGACGCTGAAGCGAGAGTCTGCGTGCACGCAAGTGATGTTCGTTTGCGCGTAAGAGTGGACCAGGAGAGCGCTGTTTGCTACGATGCCTTCATCCTAGTCACACTCGCACCACTTCAGGCCTCATGTTGACGGCTATGACATGCTTCAGCTCTGGTTATTGAGTCGGAATGCCGACCAGCGCTCGGTAGATGTGTACCAGTGTTTCGACATGAATCGACACCTTGAACTTCAGTGCCGCTTTATCAATCCGTACATGTAAGCATGCCATGTACGCCATAAGCATGATTTCAATAATAAATTGGAGAACTGTAACTCTGTACTAAAATTTATACGACACTAACTGAAAACCTGGCGTGGACCGGGTAGTTATTTACTCCATTCTTCTTTCCTTTTCTCTCTCCGTCCTCCTTCGCTGTTCATCTCCCCTTTCTTTGTATCTCTCTGTTCATCTGCTCTTCTCCCCTCTCTCTATTGATCAGCTTCCTCCATCTTCTCCTACCACTCGCTTTGCTCGTATCCACCATCCCCATTTTTTTTTTTCAATCCCCTTGTTGTCTCACTGTCCAACTCTTCTTCCAACTCCTCAGTCCATTGCATACACCATCTATGAAAAGTTATTTAACTCTGAATTTTCATGGTGATCGATGAAGCGGTGTGTAAGTCTATTACAAGGTACCCGCCGCCAGGCACCGTGTGAAATACTCCGTAGACGGAGATATTCCTCTTGTTTTGAAGATGAATTGTGCAAAATTTCATCAAGATCGAAATAAACGTAGGTTTAATGAGATAATCATGTAGGCACTTAACTGGCATAAATGGGTTGCGTGTGAAAAGTAAGTATGGAATACGTTTAGTAGCAAAGAAGCAATAGATTTAAGCATAATTCCCAATGCGGCATTTTTTCACGCAGCACAGTGCCATATCTCTTGAACTATGTGTCATAAAGTGATATGATTATGCCTATAACCTTCGTGAAAGTGCAAGCAATATGATGACTGAGTCTCATCCCAATCGGATGAACGGTATGGCAGCGCATAAAATACGAACAGACATACGAACAAATATTAATTTTTATATATTGGAGTGTCAGGTACCCTTCACCACGCACCATACGATGGTTTACGAAACGTAGCCCATGTACTAGGGTAAAATCTATCTCTATTCCAAATTTCATTTATAACCGTCCAGCTATTTCAACGTGAAGGCGTAAGAAATGAATTTACTACTTGTAAAGCACTCTCCGACATGCACCATTCGAAGTTGTTTTTAGTGTGCTTATAACCTTCGCGCGGTTGCAAGCAATGGTTTTACAATGTTATATCACAATAGGAGGTACTATGTGGCCGTCCATAAAATACGAACAAAATGATAAACAAACATACATTAATTGTTATATATTTGATTAATATTTGACAGATTTATATGCTCCCATTGCTCTACATATTCTTTTGATTTTCCTTTCAGATTCACTTACCTTTGTGTACATAAGACAAATTAGTATTTTCATAAATCTTGTTGTCAAGGAAAATTTACTGTACAATTAAATGAGAATTTTCGGTCTTCGATTATCCTCAATATTTTGTTGAGATTACTAGTTTCTCAAATTACTGTCTTATATAAATGATGTGTGTGTACATTCAGACATGTCCGAAAAAAGAGACGATATATATATATATATATATATATATATATATATATATATATATATATGCCCAGGTGCATTTTATTAACAATGTGCTACAGGTTAATTATTTTGGTCGAGCAGGAAACGTGTCTCTGAGACCGAGACGTTTAAGGCAACCGTTATCGAGATGTAAAAAGTTAATCTTCGAGTCCTGGTTCGGTAAAAATTGTGAATCTCGCTGATAAAGTTTTGTCAACCTTCATTAATAATTAATAAGTCTAGCGAATTCTATTTATGATTTGGTACAATATATTCACATTTGCACTACGGAACGCTGTTATTAATGTATCAAATTTAGAGTCTTCTCTTTGACAGTAACATACAAATCTGCGACGACTTGTACACCTAGTACGCATTTAATACTTGGTAAACGTTAACAATTATGAGGTTTGATTCCATTTCCAGGATGATGCTCAACGACCACACAATGAAGAACACACCAGATGTAGTGAGCAGCATTGGCCGTTAATGTTTTATTAATAAACAACAGATCGATTTCAATCACATAGTGACTATCTTCACTGTCCTTCAAACAAGCATTGTGAATGCCCTGAATGTAACTGCAACGGCAAACATAAAACTGCAATTTTATGTTTGCCGTTGGAGTTACATTCAGGGCATTCACAATGCTTGTTTGAAGGACACTGAAGATAGTCACTATGTGATTGAAATCGATCTGTTGTTTATTAATAAAACATTAACGGCCAATGCTGCTCAATACATTTGGTGTGATAAATATTATGAACGCAATATTTCAATCTATGGTATTAAATTTTAATATTCCATTATCGGACATAATTATAGTTGCAGTACAACAGAAGATAGAAAACACATGCTCAATATATGTTCTGATATACACCATTCCAGATTCAATGCAATTAATAAATAAGAGCGAAAATACATTGACTGACATTTCAGATAAACTTATACTGGCTCTTAGGGCAACAATAGTGGACTTTGTTTTCCAAAACCAAATAAAAACGTACTTAAACAGTTCGTTAAATTGCTGCTACAACGATTCCTCCAACAAGAGAGGCATCAGTATTATTAATGTCGTACGTATCAGAAATAAAAGCGCAAGAGCTTTCCACGTAATAATACGTCTGATTCTTAAACAAAAATATACTGAATAGGATTTAGAAACTACAAGTAACGATTAAAGTGTTGAAGACTTAAACTCAGTATCGCGCTAAGAAACCAGAAAATATTTTCAAACATTTCCCGCTTTTTAGAAGATTATATAAAGGTTGTAATCGGTAGCTTATGGAGTTCGCTTGCAAAAGGAAGAAGATTTACCTGTAGCCACTTCCTAGGGTTTTTTTTTAAGCCGATACACCATTTATGTAGCTCATTAAGGCACCATCTGCGCAGTTTCGAATTTCGTTACAAAGTTTTCAAGTACCGGTGGCTCTTTGATAATTACATTTCTAAGAGTAAAACCACAGGCTTTTTAGACTTTTCATTGTGAAGAAGAAGAAGAAGAAGAAGAAGAAGAAGAAGTGACGTAACAGTGAACGCACAAAGGGCAATCCCATCACTAACGTGCTGTGACACCGTCTTACACCCAGCAGAATTTATATTGAGATGGAGCGCTCTCTCCCTTCACCTTCTCGCGGGATTTTATGTTACCTTTCTTTAAATACACAATTACAGATTCCTCAAGTGATTATTTTTGCGTATAATACACTAACTGGAACCCGCAGATACCCCAGTACTTATTTATCCTAGTATTAAGTTGGCCATCCATCCGTCCGTTTTCTCTGTTCAACTTCTCTCTCTGTCCATATCCTCCTCTATTTCCAACCGCCCCCACCCCCTATATGTTTCTCTGTCCGTCTCCTCATCTTCCGTCTCTCTCTCTCTCTCTCTCTCTCTCTCTGTACATTTCCTCCTACCCGTCTCCCTGCGCATTTCGACATTCACGTCCATCTGCAAATCAGGTCCATGTCTCCTTCGAACCGCCTCTGCCTCCTCAGCCCATAGCTTTGCAGTCGAATGAACGATACGGCACCGAATACAATACAAAGAAACATGATATACCCGTTTCCCACGCATCTCTGTGTTTATGAAACCATATCTCGTAAACTATATCACGGATAATGAAACAATTTTGTAGATAAATTCATTGGCAGATATGCTATCTATTAGAAAAGTATTTTGTGAGTCCATTTAGTAGAAAGGAAATAATAAATTTAAACATTATTAGTAATGCAACAATTGTTCACGAATCTCAATGTTTAAGAAATAAATCCTCCTGACAGAAAATTAGCGAAAGTGGAAGTAATTTGTTGACGATCTCACTTTGCAGTCGCCTGAACGATACTGCAGAGCAGGAAATACAAACATAAATTAGTTTCTATACACTACTGGCCATTAAAATTGCTACACAAAGAAGAAATGCAGACGATAAACGGGTATTCATTGGAAAAATATAATAGAACTGACATGTTATTACATTTTCACGCAATTTGGGTGCATAGATCCTGAGAAATCAGTTCCATCTCAGGCCGTAATAACGGCCTTGAGACGCCTGGGCATTGACTCAAACAGAGCTTCGATGGAGTGTACAGGTACAGATGCTCATGCAGCTTCAACACGATGCCAAAGTTCATCAAGACCAGTGACTGGCATATTGGGACGAGCAATTTGCTCGGCCACCATTGATCAGACGTTTTCAGTTGGTGAGAGATTTGGATAATGTGCTGGCCAGGGCAGCAAACATTTTCCGTAGGCAGGCCGCGGTGGCCGAGGGGACTGAGGCGTTTCAGTCACGATCTGCACGGCAACTACGGTCGGGGGTTCGAATCCCCCCTCGAGCATGGATATTTGTGCCGTCCTAGTTCGTAAGTAGTTCATAAGTTGTTTGTAAGTCCCATAAGACTTACAAACATTTGAACATTTTCCGTATCCAGAAAGGCCCGTACAGGACGTGCAACATGCGGTTGTGGATTGTCCTGCTGAGATGTAGGCTTTAGCAGGGATCGAATGAAGGGTAGAGCTACGGGTCGTAACACATCTGAAATGTAACGGCCACTGTTCAAAGTGCCGTCGATGCGAAAAAGAGGTGACCGAAACGTGTAACCAATGGCATCCATACCTTCACGCGCAGTGATATGCCAGCATGCCGATGACGAATACAAACATCCAATGAGCGTTCACCGCAATGTCGCCAAACACGGATGCGACCATCATGATGCTGTAATCAGGACCTGCATACATTCGAAAAAATGACGTTTTGCCATTCGTGCACCCAGGTTCATCTTTGCGTACACCATAGCAGGCACTCCTGTCTGTGATGCAGCGTCAAGGTTAACCGCAGCCATGGTCTCCGAGCTGATAGTCCATGCTGCTGCAAACGTCGTCGAACTGTTCGTGCATATGGTTGTTGTCATTCAAACGTCCCCATCTGTTGAGTAAGGGATCGAGACGTTGCTGCAAGATCCGTTACAGCCATGCGGATAAGATGTCTGTCATCTCGACTGCTAGTGATACGAGGCCGTTGGGATCCAGCACGGCGTTCCGTATTGCCCTCCTGAACCCTCTGATCCCATATTCTGCTAAATGTCATTGGATCGCGACCAACGCGAGCAGCATTGTCGTGATACGATACACCGCAATCGGGATAGGCTACAATCCGACCATTGTGAAGGAAATGTGATGGTACGCATTTCTCCTCCTTACACGAGGCACCACAACAATGTTTCACCAGGCAAAGCCGGTCAACTGCTGTTTGTGTATGAGAAATCGGTTGGAAACTTTCCTCATGTCGCACATTTTAGGTGCCGCCACCGGCACCAACCTTGTGTGAATGCTCTGAAAAGCTAATCATTTGCATATCACAGCATCGTCTTCCTGTCGGTTAAATTTCGCGTCTGTAGCACGTCATCTTCGTGATGTAGCAATTTTAATGACCAGGAGTGTATACGGAACCGTGTTGTTACGCACTTCCCAAAAGAAGCGTTGCATCTCCTTGTTTCCAAGTCCTCCTGAACGTTAAATGTGTACTTTACGACAGGAAAAAACTATGACGATTGAATGAGACTGCACAATCGAGAACCTTCGATAAGCCGTATTTCGTTAGATTGGCCATCGATGTAACTCAACCCGCACAAAGAAGTACTGAAGATGGCCAAAAAACCATACATAGCCTTTATTAGAAGTAGTATCATTTCTCAAAGCTTGTACCTATCCTCCTGACGAACTCTGAATATTTTGTTCGAACACTATAAACAACTCTGAAAAGAACGACTTGTTGATCCATAGTCAACATGGATGCAGAATGCTCTTTACTCACCTGAAGTGATGAGTGGCATCAACAAGGGATCTCAAATCACCTAGATCGAACACACCAACTTTGCATTGTGTAATATTTCTGGATTACAGCCATCATATTCATATCAGAGAATCGCTTTCGTACATCAGGTTACAACCAGTTGGTGACGTATGTTACAAGGTAGTGCGAGAAGCATAACAGTTTAGTAGATATGGTTCCAGTGGGAAGTAATGTAGCAAAGATCACCGGATTGTTTTTTCCTATCACGCTTATTGGCTGATGCGTGAGGCGGTCGCCCGCCAAAACGCGAGCATGTTTTTATTAATACGAGGCGCGTCCAGAAAGTAAGTTTCGTTTGGTAATAAAATCAAATTGTATACAGATACCGAAGAAACTTTTACTGCACAAAATTCTACAACTCTTAAACTACTTTTCCACATAACTGCCGAAATTTTGTAGGCACTTGTCATAGCGTGCCACAAGTTTTTGCATGCATCCTTCACAGAAGGTTGCCGCCTGTGTATTCAACCATGTAGAAAGAGCTCTTTATCATAGTTGAAGTGTTGACCACCAAGAATAGATTTTAGGTGTAAGAAGAGATGAAAGTCGCTAGGAGAGAGGTCCGAGCTGTATGGAGGATGAACAAACAGGTCCCATTGAAATTTCCGTAAGAATTGTTTGGTCAAATTCGATTTGTGAGGTCAGGCATTATCGTGAAAAAAAAAAAAAAAAAAAAAAAAAATCTTTTGACAGTAATCCTCTTCTTACACCTAAAATCTGTCCTTGGTGGACAACACTTCAAAGATGATGACGAGCTGAAAGAACATGTTACCACATGGTTTAATACAAAGGCGGCAACATTCTATGAAAAAGGCACGCAAAACCTTGTGCCATGCTACCTACAACATTTAAGAAGCTATATAGAAAAGTAGTTTAACAGTTGTAGATTTTTGTATAATCAATATTCTTTCTGTATCTGTACCCGTTCGTTTTATATAACGAAAAGGAACTTACTTTCTGGACGAGCCTCGTATTTAATAAAGTGTAGAACACATGTCAAATTCTGTGTAGAGAACCCCTCAGTGGTAAGATACGTCATAATAAAATAAAATGTATAAAAATCTATTATAATTGAAAACAAAATACTAACAACAAGGCAGGTGGCGCGCGTCGGCCATGTTTTGGCGCCAGCCAGAGAGAGAGAGAGAGAGAGAAGCCTCATCGGAGGATCGCTTTGGCAAAGTTCAGTCACAGTCGAACATATACAGTCACGACCCTACGGCTGATTTTTGTTATACACTGAGACAGCAGCGCTCCAAGCGGCCACGAAGCCACATTTCTGAATACGATATTGAACGAGTGTGAATTGTAACTTTATATTGATTTAACATACTTTTTTCGTAGAGGATCGTATGCAGTGTCATAAAATAGGTAATAACTTAAAATTAACTCCACCTTAGGTTTAATAAGATCCCTGAAAAGGTACGAAATAGTACGGTGCAGCATAGTTTATTTACAATTATCTTGTAACACACAGGCTTTTACCGAATAATTTAACTTACTATTTAAAAAAATGGCTAGGAAACACCAGAAGAACCGCCATTTGGCAGAAAGACGTCGCTTATTTACTTCACTAAAATTCCAGTACAGTCGGTAAGGGTGGAACGTAGAAAACGTATACAGAATGCCTTAATTACAGTATTTAACGTACCAAATCAGTCACCACAACTGTATTCAACAAAGGAGAACCTGTGGTGTCGCACAAATCTGAAGTGTGCGCCACGTACTTTCGCCGAGCGCCGCCATTCACGCACGGCGTTCTTACGACGTCGGCCACGAGCGCCCTCTGTTGCAACTCTGCTCGTGGCCACCACTGAACTGCATCGTCACTTGCGAATTTAAGACTTGGGATTAGGACAGGCACCGATTAGGACTCTCATCAGTAGGCAGGTCTCTACCTAGTTAACCTATGTCTCAGCAGTACACTTAGTTGGCAATCATGAACTTTGTAAAAGATAAGTATTATTAGGTTGATACGAAATACAGATCTTGTTCTAATTTAACCTAGTGTTTCTAGTTTCTGGTGTCCCACTGGCTGGTTACCTCCGTACCTGCACACGCGTGCATCCTATTTCCCTGTGTCGGTCTCTCTCTCTCTATTCGGGCACCGACACTTAGGACAACCGGCGGCAACGAGACACAAAAGTGGCGACGAGGATGGGACATAAAAGAACCCAATTCCACTATTGTTGCTACAGCTTAACAACAACGGCAAGAATCTCCAAGACATTATATTCTTAAGCTAAAGTAATCACAGTGAAAAGAATACGCGCCTATAAGAAAGATTTGTGAAGCCTAAAAAGGTGCGAATCATTAGACTCCATTTCAAAGCGATACGTGTCCAAAAACTCTTTGTCATAGTAAGAACAGACCGAAATAGAAATTTATGTTTCTCTTATGTTTACATTCTACTTACTTTCAGCGGAATAAGCTGCAAATATACACATATTCGTAAGTATTGGTTCGTGACGAAGTTCCTTGTTATACCACTGAATCAGTTAAGTTCGGTTGTTTTTACATTAATTTCCGTATTATGTGTGTCTCTTGCTAATTTTACCTATGTTTGTAACAAAAAATTATACTAACTATTTCGTTAATTACGTACAATAGTAATTATAAACAAACATCACTCCTTCGCCGGCTTGCCCACCGCTTGGAGCGCTAGTGTCGTTGCAACTGTCAGTTGGTAACAACTTTTACAGCAGTGAGTGTCGCGACTGTATATGTTAGACTGTGATTCAGTTAAGATTCGGCGCTCATATTGTTAACAGGTGCAGTTCAGATCGGGTGTCCAGACGGTGAACACGCACAGTTTAGATCCGGTATTCAGAGGCTGAACACGTAATAGTTCAGATTCGGAGACAGTGTACGGTCACATTAGATAAATGTCTCATTTAATAGTTATAAACTTTAACGCAGAGACAATGAACAATGCTAATTTTCTGCAGTTATAACTAATACAGTAGCTAGCATTTCACCATCTTTAATAGAAAACTAGACAAAACAACCGAGCGAGGTGGCGCAGTGGTAACGCACTGGACTCGTATTCGGGAGGGCGGTGGTTCAAATCTACCCCCGGCCATTCAGATTTAGAATTTCCGTGATCTCCCTAAATAACTCTAGGAAAATGCTGGAATGATTCCTTTCAAAGGGTGCGGCCAATTTCCTTTCCCAACCTTACCCAAAACTCTGAGTGTTTGCTCTGTCTCTAATGACCAAGCTGTCGATGGGACGTTAAACCCTAAGCTTTCTTCCTTCTTATTAGACAAAACAGTTCCTAGCCAATTGCAGCTTCAAGAGTAAGAAGCAACGACCTGTATTCTGTTTTCTGCGCTTGGACAATTACGGAAGAAGACGCCACGTTGGTGAAAAATCTCTCAGAACTGATGCATGCCACTCAGAGCGGTAGCAGCAACTAGGCGCCTCACGTGTTCTGTAGTCTTTTTACAACCTGTGTCTATAGTAATATGGCGAATTATAATAAAATTAACAAGAGGGATGTTCGCCTATGGATAGTAAGGAGGACCAACAGCTAGCTCCCTTAATTCTAAGAACGAGACAAAGTTCAACTTCCCTACCTAAATTATTCTTTTATTTTTCTTATATCTGCCCTATGTGCTGAAACATTGTTATCTGTTACAGTTTGCTATTTGTTTTGTGTTTACTTGCTTTTGTTTACTCTTAGGATTAACAGATTTGTTGTGCATTACTTACGATAAAACATCTTATTGCTGGAGTGGATATTCCACGTCATCAGAAGGATAGAATCTCCGAGGTCTGGTAGAGTGCGACAGGACTAAATTCTATCACACATCTTCACCGTTGGCAAATACATGAATGCGAAGAAAATTGGAAAATTAAATGCCAATAAATGTTTTGATCCTACAGAGTATTAAGGGAATTTGAATTTTACTGTAGTTTTCAAAGTTCTTCGATATACTGTGTAGTCTGAGTGACAATGCCTGCGTATCATTAGTAGCATTCGCATACATTAATTATTTAACGAAAGAAATCCATAATATTGGGTTACTGTTTATTACCATTACATTTATTTATGATAGTAACATACGAATGAACAGCAGTAATTATATTACTGTTTGTAATAGAAATGCGAATAAATAATTTTTCCAATTGTTTATTGTGTTAGAAAGGGAGATCGGCCACAGCACGCACGCGAAGTGCCAAACACGGAGAAGGCATATTTGAAAACGTCAGCTAATTTGGGAGAATGAGTGAGCATTTTCTGATTTCTTCCTCTATCCATGCGTACTAGAAATTGAGGAATTCTACGTTTCAGCAGATTTCGACAAAATGCAAAACAGTATTACAGCAATCCAATAGCTGAAATTAAAAAAAAAGGGATCGAAACTTCGTTCTGGTAATTACAACGCACCCTTTGCTTGCTGGCGTCAGCGTAGTTGCCACCCTGCAGATAACCAAACGTCTACTCGACCGAGAAAGTTTCATTAACCTAGCGAAATGAATTTGCAGAATATAATTGAAAATAAACAACTCCGCGTCCCGTGTAAACATGTTTTTCTGTTACGTATACAAATTAACTGCCTGAGTGGAACAGGACATTGCAGTCGACGTTTTTATTCTACTTTGTCCGGAGTAGGTGATTGGAAATTACAATCAGTTTTCTCGAAACCTTCTTCTCCACTCCACATTATCATCTGTAATGAACACAGTGTACGGCAGTTGTGAACGTCGTTCTGAGGCGTACTTGTATTAGCTGGTGGATGGAAGTGTGGTACTTCGGGATAACTTCATATCGTTACGTTTAGAGAACGATGACAACAGGAGTATGAAGGGAAGCAGAGAGAGAAATACCATTACATTTCTTCTTAAACTAAAGGTGACTTTATTTCATTCGCCTAAGTGCTAATAAACTAAGGAGAACTTGAGGAGACCCGGACGTGAACGGGTTGCATTTTCACACCTCGCTTTCGGTGCACATTACTCTTGATCTACAATGCTGCTGAAGTTGCGATTTTGTACCAACACAGAATGACATTCACTCAAGTTATAAGTGGAAATTTATTGAAATATATTATAGTTTAAGGATTAGAATACTTTGCCTAAAATATGTTTTTATAATACACGTTAGCACTCTGAAAACAATTTCTGTCTAAAAATTACCGTTAAAATTATATACAGAAAGACAAACATAGATCATTTCTGCATAGCATACTTCAAAGATTCTGTTCAATTCTTCAAATGGGAGAAATTTTGTGAACCTAAGTGTAATTATTCTTAAGATATATGTGTACGTAAAGTTCTGAAAATGTAGTTTCGAGAAAATGAGAAAAGTGTGTTTGTCTTACCGTATGAGTCTTCTAGAGCATTCCAGTGGCATAATATTGTTGGCCAGCTGCTTCTTTATCATCTGCAGGCATTTTCAGGAGCCTTTTCCTTACTCTGGCTCTTTAGTGGTGCTTTCCCCAGCCCTTTCAACTAGTCGCTGATGATCTATGGCAGTCAGAGTAGCTATCATGTTATTTCTTGGTTCGGTAGCTAATTTGTCCATTACTTTTGTCCTTGTAATTACACCGGCATTTAAACAGAGAACAGCATCCATCACACCTATTTTGAGTACTGTCCATCAAACAAACATTGTTTTCGGTACTCCTTGCCCCAGAAGATGTTGAACTCTCATTAGTATTTTGCGTACGGCTATGGAGACACATCAGCGTGGCCAGGGGGCAGACGTTTGTTCAAAGATTGTTTAAGATTATAATAATTATATAAATCTAAATAAACCACACACTTTTGGAAAAGGGATAAATTTGTCTTTCAGATGGCAGGAAAAATGTTCCGATTTTTCAGTCATTTTCACGTCCAAGTTACCTTCATAGGTACGGACGTGCTTCTTCAGTGCAACAGACAATTGATTCTTGATGCAAGAGGAATTCCAACCTTAGCACAGTTGGTTATTGACGTACATCCGGTGGTAACCTACGATAATGTTTGCCACTTCCTTAATCTCTTGGAATATCCTTGCACACTTTCTGTTCAACCAAAACTCTTCATACCAGTCATTATTGATGTAGTGTGCTGCTGTTCACGTTCAATTTTGCACGCAGCCTTTACCAGTATTACCCAAGATCGTGTTCTATCCGTGCCGAAATTGTGGCGTCCCTTCCGGTATGGTTTCTGCTCTTACGTTCATGAATAAGAAACTGGAAAGGAAAACAGAAAGAAAAAACTGAAAGGACAATGAGGTGCTAAGCCAGAGTAATTCGGTGCCAGACACTAAGACAGTTCGTGCATGAGTTTAGAAAACATAGTTTCCTATTGGAAAGTAAGCGAACTGGTATATGTCTCAGAATAAAATTAACATTAACGTTCACAAAATATTTATACAATTTATTTGACAATAGGGTGACCGCTTTCGATGTACTCTGAGATCATCATCAGATCGAGTCGTTATTCAAGCCGAGGCGATGAACATAGGGAGACCGTAGAGTATCAGTGTAATTTCAGAGTAGATCGAGACCGGTCACCCTATCTTACATCTTATAAAATAGGCTGTATGTGTAATGTATGTTTGTTGTTCCACATCTCCTCCTAAACTACTGGACCGATTTCAACCAAATTTGGTACACATATTCCTTAATTTCAGGGAACAATAGCTGTCCGGGTAAGATGCGTGGAAAACTGCTGCGTCAAACGAAAATGCTGCACATTTTCTCCTAAACCACTGAACCTATTTCAATCAAATTTGGTGCACACATTTCGTACGTGAGGTACGACACATGATTCAGGAGATATAACGTCATGAACAATACGAATCGCAATAAACTGCTACATAATGCGACGAGACTTTATAAATACGCTATATGAGAATGAGAGCACTTAGCGACTTGCAACAATCTTTAAACATAATTTCAAACCTTTATTAAACTTTTTCTCGCAAACAACCACATCAAAATAATGAAAGGAAAAATGTTTCTCGCTTCCTACATTTCCGCTGTTCATGGAGCAAAATTATGGCATTCGGTATAACGTTACAATTTATAATTTCTACACTACCACTTGCAATCGCAGGAGATTTTTCAGACAGAATACACACTTAAGATTGAATGTAAGTTCGAAATTGTATCACAGTACAACACATAGTTCATGAGATATGAGGACGTAAAAAGTAACGTTCATGGGAAACCGCCCAATCAAGCATCACGTTTTAATCTAATACTTCTTTACTACTAAGCATATTCGCAACAGATTGTACCGACATACAGCGCTTATAAAAATCAATATATTCCTTCAAAATTTTACAATTGTATAACATATCTTTACTAATAATTAATATGTAAATGTAGACCTGCCTCTGTTCGCTTCAATCTTCAAAACTACTGGACGAATTTTCATGCGATTTTCACATGAAAAATGAACGAAGATTGGTTTTTTTTTTTTTTTTTTTTTTTTTTTGGTTCAGGATCTAGGCATGATTTCAGCAAAATAAAATCACGCAGTGTTTTCGTAGACCGTCGTGTCTGTCTGGCCATCTATTATAAACCACTTTTCCAAAACTACTTCACTAATTCGCATGGGGTTTTCATAGATAACCTTGTGACAAAATATAGACTTAGTTTCATAAAAATCGGATCACGGAAAAAAGAAATTACAATTTAACGTTTTTCATCGACAACCTTCATATCTATCTTTCTCGTTCATCTCCAGAACTAATAGACAAACAATTTTTATTTGATATGAATCTTCCTCTTGCTTTCAACATGAAATGTACAAAATTTTATCGAATTGAACAGTGTTGATAGCTCACTGGAAAAAGCTGATTCTGTTTTTCCCGATTTTCCTCTCTTACGGAT